>CM062805.1:657602978-658802978 GCA_031772625.1 Pinus tabuliformis | reverse complement strand
TGCAGCTCCATTACATGCATTGACAAGTGTCAAGAAAGTCTTCCATTTGGGAGATGTACAGTAGAAAGCATTTTATGCTTTGAAGCAAAAGATCAATTCAGCACCAGTATTGGCTCTTCCAGATCTTAGATAACCATTTGAGATCCAAACAGATGCAATTGATTACACCATGGGAGAAGTTCTTATGTAGCATGGTAAGCCCATTTCATTTCATTTTAAAAAATTTAATGGAGTTGTAACTAACTATCCCACTTATGACAAAGAACTTTACGCATTGGTACAAAGTGTCAAAAAATGGAAACACTACTTGATGGGAAAGGAGACCATTATCCATACCAACCATCAACCATTGCAGTACTTACAATCACAGTGGAAGTTGTAGCAGTCACAACACTTCAGATGGATGGGTTTTCTACAACAGTTTCATTTGGTTATTAGGTATAAAAAGGGAATCTACAATAAGGTAGTTGATATGCTTTCAAGCCCTATTGTAAATTCATCTGTTATAATCAAGCATAACTATGTTTTGCATGAAAGTTACATTGAGCAATATGCAAATGATAGTGACTTTCAATATGTGTACGCAGACTTGAGTCAAGGAAACCAAATTGAAGAATTGGATTATCATGTACATAATAGTTTGTTGTATCATTTGGGCAAGTTGTGTATTCCACAGGGAGAAAGAAATAGTATCATAAGGGAAGCGTGCACTTCATTGATTGTCGGACACTTTGGTGTAGGAAAGACAATAGCAAATCTCCAAAGGTATTGTTATTGGCCATGCATGTTTGATAATGTTTCTCGTTTCATAAGAGGATGTTCTTTGTGTGAAACAAGTAAGCCTAGCAATAGGAAACTTGGATTGTAAACTCCACTTCCAGTACCTTCACATCCATGGGAGAGTATCTCAATGGATTTTGTAGGAGATCTTCCATTGTCAAGGAAAGGTCATGATTACTTGTATGTAGTTGTAGGCAGGTTCAGCAAAATGTGTATATTAATACCATGTAAAAAGAAAATTACAGTTGAATAAACAGCTCATCTTTTCTTTCAAAACATTTGGGTTCATTTTAGTCTTCCTACTTCTATTGTAAGTGATCAAGATTCTCGATTTGTTGGGAAATTTTGGTCAAATTTGTGTGACATGATGGACACAAAGTTGAAGAAGAGTACAACCTTTCATCCGAAAATATATTGCAGCAAACATCCCAAGTTGTGGGATGAACATTTGCATTACATACAACATGCATACAACAGGGAAAATCATTCTTCCACAAAGACATTGCCATTTGAGGCATATTATGGGTACTTTCCAAGATTGCAATTGGACTTAGTCTTTGAGAAATATGTCGCCATCAATGGTCATAGTGACATCGATAAGGAAAGGAATTTCATAGAGCAAATTCAGTTGATACATCATACAGTGCATGAACAACTTGAGAAAAGTCAAAGCACCTACAAGGCAAGGCCTGACAAACACCGGGTTGATCACAAATTTCAAGTTGGAGACGACGTTTGGTTATATATTAGCAAAGAAAGACTTCAAGGGGAAGGTAAAAAGCTTAAGCCAATCTATTATGGTCCTTTTAAAATTCTGGAAAAGATTGGTAACAATGCATTTAAGCTAGATTTGCCTCCTTATATGAAAATATACTCTATTGTTAATGTTGAGAATTTGAGACTATTTGAGCCTCCTTTGATTAATGATGAAGGAGAGCATGTTCAGCTGCCATTACTAGATTATTTCTCACCAAAATATCTTGATTAACTTCAGCATGATCTCATACTTAACATAAGAACCAGGACTTCGAAAAGAGGGAATGTCGAATACCTTAGAGTGGGACTCAAGGGACAAAAGCCTTCTAAAGCCAAATGGTTGTAGATTGAGAAGGTGAGGGAGTTGTATCCTCACCTGCTGAACAATTGGTAGTATCTTTTGGGGTCCAAAAGGCTTCTAGTGGGGAGGAATGATCAGGTGCTCAGTATTTAGCTCAAAAATCAAAGTTCTCATAATGGCTCAAAACCTAAATGACCGCGTCTGTCTCGAAAAAAAATCCTAATGCAACTCATTTAATTGAAAATCGAGTTTGTATGAGGAAGTTATTGAGTTCTGTTTGCTTTGCTAAACATGTGAAATTTGCAAAAAAAATTCCCAGTCACTGCACAGTCAGCAGTCTATACTATTGATGTGGCAAGTGACTAGGCAAGGTCAACGGACGTTAACATCTAATCACAATGCGAAAAGTGTGGTGTTCTTATTGGGTTTCAAATTGATGACATGGTAGGTTATTAGTGGTTGGAACAGGAACAATGAGGAGGGGACAAGTGGCAAGCCAGGAGGCCGCCACGTGTCCCTCCCCAAAGGTCAAGCTCGGCACAGTTCAAAAAAAAATTTATGGAGGCATCGGCGTTCAACCCCGCGATCTCCCCTCCACGACCAAAGCCTTCTACCATCTCCGCTACATTGTTTATTAACCTTTATAGTGCAGCAATTATATTTAAACTTTACAAGGTTGAGGGTTGGCGGTTGGGGGGGTCAGCTCTCCCCATGTGATCGCAGTAATAGTTACCACAAACGGTTAACCCGACGACTCTACAAACCTTGACCCCGACAGTTACCACTTTCATATGAACACACATCCGAAGTTACGATTAAGGGTATGGTTAGTTAACTTGGTGGACAATGCGACAGTTAACCGCGACATGTGTCACCTCCGCCTAAACCGTTGACGGTTATGAAACAGTCAGCCCTTAATCCATGCAATTAGTGTTAATCCTCCAGTTAATCATGGGATAACATTTAATTAAACTTAAATTTAAAATAGTGGACTTTTAGAAGACTCCACTATTTTGGCGCCAACCCCAAATTTAGCGACCCTAACTAGATTTCTTCCATATTTGGAGGAGAAATTATAGGGAAACATTGTTTGAGCCACAACTAGAGCATTTTTCAACCAAATTGAGCTCAAGAAAAGGTGTTCCTAGATAATTTTGACATTCTGAACACATTGGTGCAGGTATTAGGGGTAGTAGATCCTTGTAAAACAACATTTTTTCCATATTGAGATAATATAGAGGCCCAAGCCATGGAAGCTGGACCAAGGAGATGTAGCCCAGGAGGGCTGAACTCCTTCATCAAAACACTGTGTTAAATGCTCTTGTTGGTGGTTTATTTTAATTTGAATATCTATTGTTCAGTACTTGTTTTTGAAGCTATTTTTTTCATTCCTTTCACTTACAACTTGATAAAAAATTACATGTTTATAATCACAATCACCATAAGAGAACCATGCACAGGAAGCAATGAACAAGCACATGTTTATAAATCTGTAATTGAAATTAGCACAACAAAACTAACATTCAATAACAGATCAAAATATTTCCCTCTTCTTGTGCGAAGTAATAGTGATATTCATGGTGATTCTTTTAAAGTATTATCATATTCTTGTTGGAAGAGGTAAAATGTATCTATTCCCTTCCCTATAATGTATGTGAGGTATAGATAGACGGGCATGCCTTGGTAATATTTATGCATTTTATTGCTTGCATGTGAAGATTCGGATGGATAGACATGTGTCATAGCCATACACATGTAGGTAAATAGACATTTTTTTATAATTATGTGTTTTTAAAATAAGAAGCATGCCTTGATACTCTATATGCATTTTATTTATGCACATTGAAAGATGTTTGAAGCATCACTAGTAAATATTTATTATTGGTTTGATAAATATTTTATATTGAAACAAAATATCAGAGTTTTTTTTATGGTAGAAATTGTAAGAAAGGATTGTGACATATGTGAAGGGTGGATTATATTTAACATTATGAGAATAAATGATCTAATGGTCCATATGTAGATTGAGGGAATGTAAAATGTAGGATGATCTACTGCAGGAAATAACTAGGCCACAAAGACACAATGTTCAAAGGAATTGTGGAGTAAATGATATCATTATTAATGTAATAACTTATGGCTAGTTATGTGTAATTTAAGATGATATTTCTTTGTAATATTTTAACATGGTTAAGGGATGGACTCCCTTACTTTCATTGATTGAGGGGTGAACACCCTCACAAAACATTTAATAAAAAAAATGTTTGTTGGCTTTTCCCTATGGGGTTTCCAGGGTATATCGATGTCCATTGATGTGTTTGTCTATTCTTTCATTCTAATGATGTTTCTTCCTTGCATTATGTTGACACTTACATCATAAAACATGTGATTAACTAGCCTAATTAAATGAATAATGATAATGATGTAAGGTTACAACAGGGAGATTTATGTTAATATGCTGCAACAATGGTTGTTACGTTATGTGACTTGTTATTGTGTTTCTAAAGCTACCTTATATAATGACGATGATTTTATATAATGGTAAGTTAAGCAATATGGAATAATTTATTATGAATATTACATGATAGTAAATTCCTTAAAAAAATTCTAATTGTATGTAATTTTTACACAAGGCTACCGAGGGATATTACAAGTGGTATCAGAGTGAAGGTTGTAGTTGTCAAGCGCATTTTTGGGTTTTGTAAGAACAAGAAGTAGAGGTATGATTCTAAAGGATATAACTCTAGGTCTGAAACTAACAAAAATCACATGGCAATGTATGCAATAAACTGCATTTTATATGAGATGCATGATGGTGTTAATAACCATATTGAAAAATGACAAGTGTGATGTATGCTCTAAAGAGTAATTGTGCTCATAACATTTGAGTTTTATGCAGATAAAAATAAATAACAAATTATGTTGCATTGTTTGTAGCTAAGTCGTGAACAATACTTACACTATAATTAGTCATTGTGAGGTTTAACTACCAACCCTTGAATGCATATTTTTATGATAATGTTCAATGGTGCATTTAAAGAAAAGTGATTAGAATTACAATGCACTAGTTATAAGAAAAGAATGAATGCATATATTATTCTATGTGATAGCGAAGGAATGTAGAAAGGTGGGGGTTTTCCTTCAAAAGGACAACAGACTGCTTTGTAAGGCATTAAAAGAACCCCTTTGAATGTTGAAGATAAACAATGAGTCAAGTAGTAGGTCTTGAATGTAATGATTAGTTGTCGATTGAGTCTTGTCATGGATTTTGATTGAGGTTATGATGGTTATAAGCATTGATTAATTAGAATATTGAACTACCTTTCATGAATTAGTCTTGCATGATTGTAAGTTCTTGTGTAGAAATTCCTTGTAGATTCAAACTAATAATTGTAATTTACTAAAATAATAGACTTGAATCTAATCTACTCATCAGTGGAAACAATTAAACAATCAAAAAATCATGAAGCATACAAGAGAAAGAATTAAATCAACACATTACAAGATGATTTCCTGGGGAAAGCCACAGCTAAAAACCCATGCTATCTGTATATTGCATTAGTCATAAAATATGAGAATATTTCAATGCTTTTCTCAAGCCCGAGCAACCTTTGCACTATCTCTATTTGTCTCATTACTTCCTAGACAAGCCCAGGCCAATACTTAACCAATTTTATGCTTTCCCAAGTCCCTATTTCCTTGTGTTGTTTCCTTGGGAATTATCCCCCCTATTAATTAGGGAAATTTCTCAATTGAAATTATGCAATCGTCATAGGAATTCCTTTGGCTCCATGCGCCACCTATACAATTCAAATGATTATACAATTGATAGTACACTATCCCTGAGCTCCAATCTCAACTGGGCCTTTCTCAGATTTGACATGCATGAGTTATTTATGATTGAATCATCAGTTTACTAGTTGATCATGCAGGCAGAAACACACTCCACTGCAAGCAGCAGCACATTACTAGACCTCCCACTAGTTCCTCCAATAGTTGGAACTAGTTTAACTGACTTTAACTCAATTTCACTGAATTAATTAATTACAACTCAAAATAAAATCAATCAAGGATCCTATATTGTAGTAGACACTCTACATGACTCAAGTTAGACCCTCAACTCGAATTAATTGAGCCAACTAAGTCAAATTAACTTAGTTAACTAATACAAGTTGTCATGAGATGTGGAATTACAATTTTATTCCTAATTTAATTCAAGGACAAAATTAAATCAGGATCTTTCTTGATGCTATTTTCAACATTTCTTGTTGCAATTTTCAACACTCCCTCTCAACAAGAAAAGGATTCACATCTATCCCAATCCAATACCTTTGGAATGTTCTACATGAAACTCTTGTCACTGTTGTTGTTTCTACTAGAACATTTGCAACCAAAAAAAGCATCCAAACTAAATCAACTAAATCAATTTTGTCTGCAACTATCTACTGGGAATAATTGTGTTGATGTTGACTCTATTGTTGATCCTCCTGCTCTAATGTCAACACTTCTTTGCACCCCTCGGCATATAGCTGACACTGATCCTCCTTCTATTGAATATTTTGGGCCCCTGTAGCAAGGTAATGATCCATGAGATAAAAAAAACACCTCAATGGATCCTGCCCAAATTTCTGCAACTCTTGGACTAAGAGTCTACATCACTCCACCTCAATCCTAGAGGTATATATGCATGTGCTCCCTCTACCCACTTGGCTCGAACTCTCCCCCTATTGTAGGTATCTTCTTGAGTGTATGTCTCCATTCGACCTCCTCTCTACTTCTCCAATTGTGGCAGCTCCACAACTTGTTGAGGTTGCTTCTGAGGATGCATGTTGAGAGGTAATTCATGCTCCCTCTCAACCACCAAGTCTCTAACCTTTTCCTTTCTCTTCAAGGCTTTGCATGCATCTTTTACCTCAAGTTCATACAATTTCTTGACTCGCACACCGATTTGTTTCACTTATCCTGTGGTGATGTGTCTAAGGAAAACCTTTCCTTTGCTAAATATCACATCGTAGCCATGGTCTTCCAGTACCACAATGGAAACAAGATTCTTCTTTAGTCCTAGAACAAACATCAGATCTATGAGTCTAAGAGGGGAGTTAGACTCCCTCTGAAAAGTAATTATACTGATATCGATCGCATTATACCTTCCATCATCTCCAAACTCAATGTTCAACTTAAGGCCTTTCTCTTCCAAGTCACTGAAGAGATTTCTATTCCCCATCATATGGAACAAGGAACCGTTATCGAGATACCACAGGCTTCCCATTACTGTTCTTGACATGCATGAAATGAGAGTAAAATCAAGTTTGAATTGTGAAGCTAGAGCTTCACCTATTGCTGCTCATACGGGCTCCTGCTTGTTTAATTTCTTCTGTGGACATTTCCTGTGGCATAGTGCCCAAACTCGTGACAATGAAAACACTTGATGTTGGACAAATCTCTCTTCTTTCCCTCCTCATCTTGGGGCTTATTTCACTTGGATTTTTTCCTTTGCTGACTAATGAAAAACCCTCTTCCACTTATTTGGATGAGGTCCCATCTCTGGTGTTCTATCGAATCTCTTCTTGCACCAAGTCAGACCACAAACGCTCCCACTCTGGTATCTTCTCCTTTCCATTTACCAAATCCTGGTAGTCATGTCAACTCTTGGGAAGGCCTAGAAGTGCTAGGTTGACCAGATCATCTTCAACAACTATAACTCCAACACTTCCAAGCTCATCCTAACATTGGGTGAACTTGGTCAAACTTTGGTATTGTATCACCCTTCTCCATCTTGATTTTTCTTATGTTGTCCTTCAGTGCCAAATTCCTGTGGTCACTATTGTTTTGAAACAAATCCTTCAAGGCCTTCCACATCGCATATTGAGTCTCCTCACAGTGGAGGTTCGAGACGATATGATATCGAACTCCTTCTAGGATAATCCTTCTCACCTTTGCAACACATTTTCTCCACTTTGCGATATCTTGATCATCAGCTACTAGAGGCTTAGGAATATATTTGTCTATGAATTCCTAAAGCCCATTATCTTCCAACACTACCTCCATCCTATCCTTCCAAGCAATATAGTTCGAACTACCCTCAAGGGAATATTTAATCCATAAAATGACATCCTGTTGGCTCTGAAGTATGATACTGCAAATTTGATTTCACTTGAAAAATACAAACTCATATTCTTCTCTTCTAGAGTGATTTTTGCTCTGATACCATGTAGAAATTCCTTGTAGATTAAAAATGCTAATTTTAATTTACTAAAACAATAGACTTGAATCTACTCTATTCATTAGTAGAAACAAGTAAATGATCGTGAAATCACAAAGCATACAAGAGAAAGAATTCAATCAACACATTACAAAATGATTTATTGGGAAAATCCACAGCTAAAAACCCTTGCTATTTTTATATTGCATTAGTCAGAAAATATGAGAATATTTCAATACTTTGCTCAAGCCCGAGCAACCTCTGCACTATCTTTATTTGTCTCACTGTTTCCTAGATAAGCTCAAGCCAATACTTAACCAATTTTATGTTTGCCCAAGTCCCTATTTCCTTGCATTGTTTCCTTGGGAATTAGCCCCCTATTAATTAGGGAAATTCCTCAATTATAATTGTGAAATCCTCGTAGGCCTTCCTCTGACTGCATGCACCACCTGTACAATTCTGATGATTATACAACTGATAGTACATTGTCCCTGAACTCCAATCTCTACTGGGCATTTCTCAAATTTGACATGCATGAGTTATTTATGAGTGAATCATTAGTTTACTAGTTGATCACTGCAGACAACACCACACTCCACTGCAGGCAACACCACATTACTAGACCTCCCACTAGTTCCTCCAACAGTTGGAACTAGTTTGATTGAGTTTAGCTTAGTTAGACTGAATTAATTAATTACAACTCAAAATAAACTCAATCAGGGCTCCTATCATGTAGGAGACACTCTGCATGACTCAAGTTAGACCCTAAACTCAAATTAAATGAGACAACTAAGTCAAATGAACTTAGTTAACTAATACAAGTTGTGATGAGATGTGGAATTACAATTTTATTCCTAATTTAATTCAAGGACAAAATTAAATCAGGATCTTTCTTGTTGCAATTTTCAACATTTCTTGTTGCAATTTTCAACATCTTGAATGTTCCAAAGAACTTAAATCATGATAACAATAGTGTCTTTAAAGAAATTGATTTAATAGAAATGCATTGTGGCTTTGCATATGAACATTTATAAATGATAATTGGTAGGATGAGAGTAGTCAAGATTATTTGATAGTTTAATAATGTACTGAAATGCGTGAGATGGATAGATTATGTATGTTCGACAAAATTAATGATAGAACTAGTTTTAATCAAATGTTGTTGACTGCGTTATTTTTTCAAACTTCACAACTCTACAGGTTGATGGTTCCATGATGATGCTAGTTTGTATACATCCTACATTTAACAAATATGTGAATTTCATCCTTTAAAAATTCATCCAGTGCATGTGAATACTAGGATGACATTATATATTAAATCTAATCAGTCTACTCCATTATGTTGTGGACATGTGGTGTCTTCGTTGACAATGATAAACAAAATTTTGGATGGCGTTTTGAATTTATTTGCATTATTGATTTATTTAAACAAGAAAACTTTGTGTGATTGAATTGCATTTAGCAATATTGTATCATGACTATTGATTAAATACATATGCGTAAATGGAATGTTATTTTTCATGAATAACTATGGTATTTTTGAAGGGCATGTTTCCTTAATAGTTGTTGTGAAAAAGAACTTCATGGAAACTTTGTTTTAAATTTCCTTGGATGTAGCAATTGGAAGATGTATCCTTATTTGTTATTCTTACTTTTAATACATGGAAATGGTTTATGAAAAAGAAATAGGACCAATACCTTTCTACATTGTTGAAATAATGAGAACATTGATGCATTAGCAAAGTAAAATTGACAAGATATTTTGTAAATAACAGTATTTTGTAGAAATTATAGTTTTATCAAAAGTAGTTGTGACTAATGTTGCTAGTTTGATTAAGCAAGGGTAGCTTAATGGCAGCACAATAATGTCACTAAAATTCTAGTACCACAAAACATAAGAACTAGTGAAAGGTAAAATGTTGCAATGTGATTTGCACCTACAAATATGAAGGTGTAATGTTTACTGTTATGATATGTAAGATTTTTTGCATAGAAGATATACTAATGTTTTTCTAAATTGCATGATTATGATGTGGAAATTTTGAGATAAGTACCACCTGTATGGCATGAGATGTCATACATGATTTTCTGTCCAATTTACTTTTACAGACTATGAGGCTTATGTTGAGGGTCAAGTATGACTACATGATGTACATAAAAATTCCTTTTGCTTAATTTTAATGTTCATATGGTCAGTTATGTAAATTATAGCGGGAAAAGGTGTTAAAAGAGAATTTCACATCCCAGACAATAATGTGACAATTAGAAAATGCCCAAGGAGGGTCATGGGAAGAGGTAGTTCACTGCCCATATTTCGTCTCCCTAGAGATAGATTATCTCAGTATGGCAAAATGGTGAGACGGGAAAAGCATGAGGCAACCTTGTTGGTTTTGGAGCCTGTTGGAGGAGGCCCAAAAGAGTTATTTGTTGAGCTAAAATTCCTCAAGACAGGATGTTGTCGGAGGAATAGGCAGGACGCTTCCAAGAGGAATCCTATGTTGGACCAAGTGTGGTCATTATCAGGGAATTGTCTTGAATGTGAAATTGGCTCAATCTAGTTAGTGGAAACTAGTTCTCATTGGTTAGGAGGAGCACTATTTTACCCATTGTGGTTTTCATGGAAAACCAAGTTAACTAACCAGGTAAGCGATGTGTTAAAATGAAAATTTATTTACGATTGTGTAATAATTTCCTACACATATTGACATGAAAGGAGCCTAGTACTCAAGAAGGAACTACGGGAAGCGTAGTCCCTTTATTGTATTACTAGTCTTTTGGATGTCTTTAGAAGGGGTAAGACGATATGCACTTTGTGTAGTTATGATAACTTTGATCATTTTGATTATTAGAGAGCTAGGTTCTCTTTGGGTACTTGCAGAGGTACTATGATAAATGATTGATAGTTAAAAATATTGTGAATATCATTTGATTAAAAAATGTTGTGATCAATGTGATTATGTTGGATTCATTGGTCATACGCTACGGGGTACACGTCATGGAGGTTGTTAAACCACCCAAGGTGCTTTTTATTGGGCTAATAAACCACTCATAGAGTGCTTACCGTAGCTGATCAACCACCCGTAATTAATTTTTTTGCGTGAAGTGGCCATGATTTCCAAGAGTTGAAAGTATCAATAAGTTGACATAGAGACTTTGTTTTTGTTTTTATGAAATTGAACAATAGTTAAATTATTGAAAACAAAAATTGAATATATTTGTAGCTATAAATGTTTATGTTCATGATAAAACAATATTGCTTTTGCTATTAGTATTTCCTAGAAATAAAATCCTTCATTTTGAAGGGGGAGGATACCATTTTGGATGTTTTGGTTGTTATGTCATGAGTAAAAGTTAATGATGAACATTGAGGATGGTGTTATATTTAAGGGATGGAGTATGTAATATACCTATAACTACTAATTTATTCTCGATGTTCATAAAAAATATTATTAAATTAATATATGTTTAATTGTTTCATCAAGAATTAGTTGGGGTTCTTGGTTACGGTTTGAACTACTTTACGATCTATTCCATGACAAAATCAAGAGGGAGGGAAGACGAGAGGAAGTATGTTGCACCTCTCATCGTTTCTACACATTTTTTTCCAATTTGTTGTTGCCACAAAATATATAGACAACCTTTCTTTCATAGGTTATATTTCACAAACTTTCACTTGTCTTATATATATTAGTCCGACATTTTCAAATAAGACCCGCTTCAATATTTTTTCAATATGTAAATTCTTGTTGAGTAGAATTGTAGGCCTGAGTGTGAGGGCTCAATTTTTCTCTCTCAGTAGATGTGTTGGAAGTTGATCGGTATGTGAATCCTTAACATTTTAATGTCTCACATCATGGCCAAGATCTAGGACAAGTATTATAATAGAAATTGCAAGGCCAAGATCGGCATTACCCTTGATGAGCATCGAAGTCGTGGGCTTAAGTGATGAATGTGATTTGAAATGGTGATTATTAGAGGAATGCAATGTTGAGTCAACATACTTCCATTTACATGAAGCTTTAATAACCTACTCTATTGGAAAAGGTTCTGAATATTGTTCATATCTTCCATCTAAAAGAATATATCGTAGTGGGAAGCAATGTGACTGTATGGAAGTGGATAAATGTACAAACGGAGAAGAACTCGTGAATAAGTGTGTTTATACACAAAAACAATAGCTATTGTGTTAATTTTTTTCTAAAAAATAATAATTGTCTTTACGAACAAAAACTATAGTTATTATGTTAATTTTTTTTTTTCTAAAGAAGAAAAACAAAAACAAAACAAAAAACAAAAAACTATAGCTATTGTGTTATTTTTCTGAAAAAAAAAAAGGTGTATTTATGCACAGAAACTATAGCTATTGTATTAATTTTCTTTTGGTAAAAAAGGTATGTATCTGTATACACAAAAATAATAGCTAATTTTTTTAGAATTGTAGAAAAAGAAATATGTATTGCATGAATAAAAAAGAATAGCTAATTGCGATAGATTTCTTGAGGAAGAAATATGTATTGCATACACAATACAACAGCTAATTGGGATTGCATGCATAAAAGAATAGCTATTGTGTTAGAGGAATATGTATTTGCATTCGCAAAAATAATATTTATGGTGTTAGTTTGCTTTTGGGAAAGGATTATTTGCTTACATGCAAAGATAATAGTTGTTGGGCTAGTTTCTTTTGGAAGAATAATATGTATTTGCATGCATAAAGATAAAATCTTTTGTGCTAGTTTTCCGTTAAAAGAATATGGGTAGTTGTGGTGGTTTTATTTTGGAGAAAGAATGTATTCTTGTGCGAAGAAATAATGATAATTTTGGTGATTGTGTTTTGGAAAGATTTTCCTCTTCCTGTGCAAGGTGATAGCGATAATCATGGTGATCCTTTTATAGTATTATTGTATTCTTGTTAGCAGAGGTAAAATGTATCTATTCCATTCCTTATAATGTATGAGAGGTATGGATAGATGGGCATGTCTTAGTAATCTTTATGCATTTTATTGTTTTCATGTGAAGATTCAGATGGATAGACATGTGTCATAGTCATACACGTGTAGATAAATAGCCATGTTTTTGTAATTATGTGCTTTTAAAATAAGGAGCATGCATTGATACTCTATATGAATTTTATTTATGCGCATGAAAAGATGTTTGAAGCATCACTAATAAATGTAAAAATTTCTGTTTTCCCACCCCGGTTTTCAGTTTCTCCTTATTTCTCTCATGTAGTTAAATGCTCATTCCCATAACCATACATTTAACAGACTGAAAAAATAAATATTGCTGAAAACACAAATTCTGGAAATTTTTCAGAATGCTGGAAATTGCAGAATTAAAAATCAGCAATTAAAAACAGCCATTAAAACACATTAAAACACTGATATTTTTGGTCAACTTGACCCTGGAAAAACCCCCTACAACTCTTGGGGAAAACCAGTTTGAGAGCTTTTCTTTATTTCTGAAAATTGTCTTTTTACAGTGAGAATTATTCAGCAAAAAATCAGCAAGCAAATTTACAACTTATCTCCTTTCCCGTGCCTCACAGCAATCTGGAAATTACAGCAAACAGGACAGCAATAAATGCTGTACGACCTCCGTTTTGTGTGCAGAAAAATCAGCAAACTGCTCCTCGATTTTTGTGCAAAAATCTGCCTTTCACTATGTGCTGAATCAGCTGTACAAATCTGCTCAACTGCTGCCTTGGAATGTGTGCCAAGCTGCTGTCTCCTTCTCCTTCCTGCTCAGAAATCTCTCTTGCTCTCCTTCTCCCAATCTGCTCATGAAAGAAATGAATGACCTTTTCCTCCTTTTCCTCCTTTAATATAACTCCAAGTGACTTTTGGGTGATCCAAGTGACTTTTGGGTGATCTCTAAATCCAATGGCTGAAATAGATTTAGATCAATGGTTGAGATTAAATGCTCATTTAAATCTCACTTTCTATTTTTTAATTCACCCCACTTTAATAAAGACCCACTTAGTCATTTATTTCCAAAGTCACTTTTCCTTTCTAATTTTTCATTGACTTTATAAAAGTCACTTTAAAATTAGACTTAATAACTTTATCACTTAAAGTCACTTTTAAATTAGATTTAACTTTATAAAATTATAAAGTCACTTTAGAAGAAAAATTAAATTCTTTTGGACACTTTTCCCTAGGCCAAAGATCAAAGCCTAAGGGAATCACCTGTCCTCCGGTACCAAATTTCAACACTCCCTCTTACCGAGGAAGGTGTTCCTCACCACACCCATCTTGTCTCTGAAGTAGACATGCTTGCCCCGTGGTAAGGCTTTGGTAAGGATATCTGCAACCTGCTCATCAGTGGAAATATACTCAAGCTTCACAGCTCCCTTCTGAACATAGTCTCTGATGAAATGATATCTGATCCCGATATGCTTTGACCTGTCATGAAATACTGGATTCTCCGTGAGTTTAATGCAACTCTGATTATCACAGTAAATCACTGAAGGTCTCAACGGCTGACCAAATAAGCCAAACAACATCTTGCGAAGCCAGATGGCCTCACAACTAGCTAGACTGGCTGCCATATACTCTGCTTCCGCTGAACTCAGTGCTACTGACTGCTGCTTCCGGCTGAACCATGACACTACTGCTGAACCCAACCCAAAACAACACCCTGAAGTGCTCTTCCTATCAGAAGCACAACCTGCCCAATCAGAATCAGTGTATCCTGCCAATCTCACTCCATCTCCCTGCCTGTAGTCCAGACCATAATCCACTGTCCCCTGCAAGTACCGCAAAATGTGTTTTGCAGCCACCCAGTGAACCTTCCTAGGCTCACACATAAACTGACTCATCGTGTTGACTGCAAAACAGATATCTGGTCTAGTGTTAACCAAATACATCAAGGAACCAATCAGCTGCCTGTACAATGTGGGATCCACCAACTCGGAATCTGAAGCATGAAGCTTCTTCCAGTTGGTGATCATCGGTGTCGACATGGGTCTACAATCCTCCATGTGGAATCTGCTAAGGATGTCCACAATATACTTCCCCTGCCCCAGGAAGAAATGCCCCTCCTCCTGCCACACCTCCAAACCCAAAAAGCAATGCATCAAGCCGATGTCCTTCATCTCAAACTCCGCCGCAAGATCTCTCTTGCAGTGCTCTATGAGTCTCTCTGCACCTGTAATGATCAAGTCATCCACATACAGCACCAGAATGAGAGGCTCCTCACCAATCACAATAAAGTAAAGGTTCGGATCTGCCTCACTCTTTGTGAAACCCATCCCCTGCAAGTATGCATCTATCCTAGAGTACCAAGCTCTGGGAGCTTGCTTCAGGCCATAAAGGGCCTTCTTCAATCTGCACACATGGGACTCCTTCCCATGCACCTCAAAGCCCTGTGGCTGCTCAATGTACACCTCCTCCTGTATGAAGCCATTGAGAAATGCGGTCTTCACATCCATCTGGTGGATCTTCCAACCCATCTCTACTGCTATCGATATAATGGAGCGGATCGAAGTATATCGAGCCACGGGAGCGAAGGTCTCCTCATAATCAACTCCCTCTACCTGGGAGAACCCTCTAGCCACAAACCTCGCTTTGAATTTCTCAATGCTGCCATCTGCAGCATGCTTTACCTTGTAAAGCCATCTGGAAGTAACCACGGATTTACCCTCAGGCCTCGGCACCACCTCCCAAACATCATTCTTCATGATAGAAGAATACTCCTCCTGCATGGCCTCTCTCCAGACCTGCTGGCTAGCTGCCTCCTCATAGCTAGAAGGCTCAGAGTCAAGGATGCTGGTAACCATCGCCATATAACTACAAAACCTCTCAGGTGGTCTACTCTCTCTGACCGGCCTCTTCGGCTCAGCAACAGATGTGGCATCTCTCAAGGTGTCCTAAAGCCACTTGGGCTTCCTCTTCCCTGAGCATGCTTCTCCCATAGGAGAATGAAACTCCTCCTCCTCATCACCATCAGTAGCCTGAACTCCTCACTGTTTGTCTGCTGTCCTCCTGCCTGCACCTGAACCTGTAGAAGCTGAGGTACCGTGTGAACTGTCCATCAGTGGACTCCCTAGTGAACTGCTTTGTGAACTGCTCTGCATGCTGCCCGGAGCACCACCCCTCTGGCTCGATGAGCCACTGCTCACTGACGGACCTGACATCCTCATAGATGTACCTCCGGATCCTCCTGATCCCTGCCCACTGGATCCCTGCGACTGACTCAACTGCTGCTGAGGGTCTGGCTGATCCAGATACTCTAACTCCCATGACCTCCTAAAGGCCCTGTCCTCCTCGAACTTCACATCCCGTCTGACAACAACTCTCCTCTGTGCAGGAATGTAAATCCGAAAGGCCTTTGAGGTCTCACTGTAGCCCACAAAGATACCCTTCTCTGCGGTGGGCTCTAGTTTGGTCCTCTTCTCCTTGGGTATATAGGAGTATGTAATGCATCCAAAGATATGAAGATGACCAAGATCAGGCTTCTTCCCAGAGAAAGCCTCCTCCGGAGTCATGTGCCCCAAGGCACGATGCGGACTCCTGTTCTGCAAGTAAATAGCTGTGTTGCAGGCCTCTGCCCACAAGAACAATGGTAACCCCTGATCATGTATCATGGCTTTGGCAGCCTCTATGATGGATCTGTTCTTCCTCTCCGCAACCCCGTTCTGCTGGGGGTTGTAAGGAACAGTGAACTCCCTCCTAATGCCTGCCTCCGCACAATAGTCAACAAACTCTCCAAGGGTGTACTCTCCTCCATTGTCCGACCTCAAGGACTTGATCTTTCGACCTGTCTGAGTCTCCACAAGAGCTCTGAACTCCTGAAACCGCTTGAAGGCCTCACTCTTGGTCTTCAAAAAATAAATCCAGGTCCTCCTGGAGTGATCATCAATGAATAAAACATAGTACTCATATCCACTCAAGGAAACATGAGACATCCGACCGCTCACATCGGAATGAATCAAATCAAGTATCCCCGTCGCTCTGCTGTCACTGCTGGGAAAAGGGGATTTGGCAAACTTGCCCATCGCACAACCTCTGCAAGTATCAAAGTGATCAGTACTGAAATCTGGCACACCTGTAGTGATCTCCCGCAATGTCCTCAAGGCTCCATGATACATATGTCCCATCCTGCGGTGCCAAATCTCACACAGCTCAGAACTGCTAGCTCTGCTGTCGGTACTACTGCTCAATGCCAAAAGGGGTTGGAATGCAAACTTGTACACCTTTGCATGGCGTACACCTATCACTCTAGCTGAATCAGCTGGAGTGCCCCTGGGATACATCAACACCTGTCCTCCCCTGAACAGTACCTCATATCCTCTGTCCTCCAAAGCTGAGACGGATATGAGGTTCTTCCTCATCCCTGGCACATAAAGAACCTCTGACACCTTCAAGGGAGGTTTGGACTCCCTCTGAAATGTCACTGTCCCCACCCCGACTGCTCTAACAACTCTGTCATCACCAAGTACTACCTCAATATCAGTGCCACTCTCTGAAAGCTCTGAGAAGTACTCACGGACTCCTGTCATATGACGTGAAGCCCCACTGTCCACATACCAGATACCTGAAGATGCTCCGCTAATCGAGGCAAAAGCATGCTCCCTCTGAACCTGTGTGGCAGGTGATCCTGCACTAGAGGACTCACACATAGTGAACGCAAACTCCCGGTCAAAACGACCTGCAAAGTCCTCAATCTTTGCTGAAGCTGCCACGTCCTGGTTCTTCCCCTTCTTCTTCTTCTTCTCCGGACACACAACTGCATAGTGTCCCATCTTCTGACAATTCCAACACTTCACCTTGGAATAGTCCTTCTGTGTGTTCCCCTGTTTACCTTTACCTTTGCCTTTGCCCCCACCACTGCTTGTGGAAGCCTGCTTCTTCCCTTTGCCTTTCTTGCCTCCTGCCACCAGTGTTACGTCCTCATCCTACTCAACTGGCTTGGCTGCCCCAAGCTGTCCTTTCCTGATCTCTGTCTGAATGCAATCATCCCAAAACCTCTCCCATGTGGGAAGGGTCTCACGTGCACAAACCCCATCAGCAAAGTTCAACCATGAACGGGGGAGACCATTCACTGCAATCCGCACCAACTCAGCGGGTGGAATGGCCTCTCCAATCGCTGCCAACTCATCTCTCACATTGGTAATCTTTGTGAGATATCCAGCTGCACTATCATTACCCATCTTAATGTTCTTCAGCTTCTCCTTCAGGACCATCTTCCGGTTCTCATTGGTACTCTGGTAGAGATTGGACAATGCTGTCCACATCTCATGGGCATTGCTCTTTCCTCTCACATGAGAAATGCAATGGTCTTTGATTCCGTCTAGAATCAGCCTCTTACCCTTATTGTTCTTCTTTTTATACTCAGCCAACTGAGTAACATCAGTGGGCACAACAACAAGGTTCTGTGCGGTATGCACCATGATATCCCAGACTTCTGCCTCCTCAAAGATACTCTGCATTCTCTCCTTCCAAACGCTGTAATTTATATGCCCATCCAGCCTATCCTCCACCCTCAATCCCAATGACATCCTACTGTCCTAAAACTGAAAAATAGCACTGCTGTAGTAAAGATAAAACTGTTGTTTATGAAAAAATCAGCTTGCTGGAATTTTCTGAGTGAAAAATCAGCAACTGTAATTTTTCCTTTTGTTGTCCCAAACTGCCCCTCAGCACTCAAGCTCTGATACCATGTAAAAATTTCTGTTTTCCCACCCCGGTTTTCAGTTTCTCCTTATTTCTCCCATGTAGTTAAATGCCCATTCCCATAACCATACATTTAACAGACTGAAAAAATAAATATTGCTGAAAACACAAATTCTGGAAATTTTTCAGAATGCTGGAAATTGCAGAATTAAAAATCAGCAATTAAAAACAGCCATTAAAACACATTAAAACACTGATATTTTTGGTCAACTTGACCCTGGAAAAACCCCCTACAACTCTTGGGGAAAACCAGTTTGAGAGCTTTTCTTTATTTCTGAAAATTGTCTTTTTACAGTGAGAATTATTCAGCAAAAAATCAGCAAGCAAATTTACAACTTATCTCATTTCCCGTGCCTCACAGCAATCTGGAAATTACAGCAAACAGGACAGCAATAAATGTTGTACGACCTCCGTTTTGTGTGCAGAAAAATCAGCAAACTGCTCCTCGATTTTTGTGCAAAAATCTGCCTTTCACTATGTGCTGAATCAGTTGTACAAATCTGCTCAACTGCTGCCTTGGAATGTGTGCCAAGCTGCTGTCTCCTTCTCCTTCCTGCTCAGAAATCTCTCTTGCTCTCTTGCTCTCCTTCTCCCAATCTGCTCATGAAAGAAATGAATGACCTTTTCCTCCTTTTCCTCCTTTAATATAACTCCAAGTGACTTTTGGGTGATCTCTAAATCCAATGGCTGAAATAGATTTAGATCAATGGTTGAGATTAAATGCTCATTTAAATCTCACTTTCTATTTTTTAATTCACCCCACTTTAATAAAGACCCACTTAGTCATTTATTTCCAAAGTCACTTTTCCTTTCTAATTTTTCATTGACTTTATAAAAGTCACTTTAAAATTAGACTTAATAACTTTATCACTTAAAGTCACTTTTAAATTAGATTTAACTTTATAAAATTATAAAGTCACTTTAGAAGAAAAATTAAATTCTTTTGGACACTTTTCCCTAGGCTAAAGATCAAAGCCTAAGGGAACCACCTGTCCTCCGGTACCAAATTTCAACAATAAATATTTATTATTGGTTTGATAAATATTTTATATAACCATGATATCAAAGTTTGTTGACTATAGCAATTGCAGGAAAAGATGGTGACATATGTGAAGGGTGGATTATATTTAACATTATGGTAGGCAATGATCTAATGGTCCATGCAGATTGAGGGAATGTCAACTGTAGCATGATCTATTGTAGGAAAAAACCAGGCCACAAAGACATAGTGTTTAAAGGGATTGTGGGGTAAATGATAGCATGATTAATGTAATAGCATCTAGCTAGTTTTGTTGAATTTAAGATGATATTTCTTTATAAAATTTTAACAATGGTCAAGGGATGTACTCCCTTACTACCATTGAGTGAGGATAGAACACTCTCGCAAAATTTTTAATAAAATAAATGTTTATTGGTAATGGTCCATGCAGATTGAGGGAATGTCAACTGTAGCATGATCTATTGTAGGAAAAAACCAGGCCACAAAGACATAGTGTTTAAAGGGATTGTGGGGTAAATGATAGCATGATTAATGTAATAGCATCTAGCTAGTTTTGTTGAATTTAAGATGATATTTCTTTATAAAATTTTAACAATGGTCAAGGGATGTACTCCCTTACTACCATTGAGGGAGGATAGAACACCCTCGCAAAATGTTTAATAAAATAAATGTTTATTGGTTTTTCCCTACGAGGTTTCCAGGTTATATCGATGTCCATTGATGTGTTTTCCTATTATGACATTCTAATGATGCTACTTCCTTGCATGAAATTGACACTTACATCATAAAACATGTGATTACCTAGCCTAATTAAATGAACAATGATAATGATGTAAGGTTACAATAGGGAGCTTTATGTTAATATGGTTTAGCAATGTTCATTACATTATGTGACTTTCTATGTGTTTCTAAAGTTACTTTATATAATGACGATGATTTTATCTAATGGTTAGTTAAGGAATATGGAGTAGGTTATTGGGAATATTACGTGCTAGTAAATTCCTTAAAAAAAATTATAATCCTATGTAATTTTTACACAAGGAGGTTACGGGGATGTTACAAATTATAATAATAACAACAATATTTCAAAATAAAGTTATAATTTGGTTACTTTAATGTAATTTATTTTTAATATTCGCAATGTCAAATGTATATAAGTGTGTTTTGATGCTTATTAGTGTTTATGAGTCATTTAATTTATATGGTCGTGCTATGCATGTATATTTTGAAATAAGCTTACATAATTTTACTTTAATTATCAATAATTATTAGGTGGATAGTAAGGCTTTAACCTCCAATTTTATTTTAGAATATTCTTAGCAGTATTCACAAATCAAAGATTGAGATTTATTTCCAAAGTAATTATGCTATGTCTTCTTTTTTCACTAAATTAATTAATTAAAAAAAAATAGTTTCATATGAAATGAGTTATGGTTTATTTTGGTATGTGGTATTGATAAGCCATGGTATTGGCCCATGGTACTATAACAAACCTTATTTATAAATTAAGAATCTCCATGGAAAAGTGAGTGTGAATCTTTAGAGATAAGAATCTTGTTACATATTTTTTTAAATGTATATATGTTTAATTTATATATCAATTCTTGCTATAAACAATACTTTCACCAAAGAGGCCCATTCTACAACCTAGTATGAGGGAGATGCATATTCTATGCTCAACCTCAAGTTGACATGTGTCACTTAAAAAAAAAAACAAACAAACAAACAAAACAAAAACAATATTATGATATAATAAAAAACAATTATGAATATACATGTTTTGTATGAAGATATGGTATAGATATTTCACCGACTCTCAACCATAAATAAAATACTTATATATCCATGTGAAGTAATGTAATTTTATATTAACTTTAAAGAGATAATAAGTAAAAGTAAAAAAAATCTTATATTTTCACTTATGAACACGATGTATAGTTCTTATATTTTAAAAAATATTCCAATATAACACTTAAATAATCTCTTCGAATATCTACATTAACTAATTTATTTCAAGATCAATTTCATATATGTGTAAATAGAGAAAGTAAAAGAAAAAAAAATTATTTTAATGTTAATCATAATGAAATATTTCAATGCCTCAAAAAAAAAGTAATTGAAAGTGAAAATTTTAGTTACTTCATAATACGAATAATAAGAGGAAAAGGTTGTTTTTGCTCATAATGGATGGATGGAAGAATGCTTTATGCATATATGATTTTTCTAGAGGGAAAAGAAAGGAAAATGTATAACTCATTCAATTCTTAATATAAAATTGATATGTGGCATTTAAAAAATATTATTAATTATAAAAAAAGTCAGTGTGGGTCATAAATAAAATATTTCAATGTCTATGTTAAGTAAAATATTTCAATGTCAACTTATGGTTAATATTTTTTAAATAATCTCACTATTCTATATTTTGGTCCCTTTTTAGGGATAATTTTCTATCAATTTTATGTGAAATCTAGCAAATATTTTTTGGAATTGCAAGTTTAAGTTCTGCAGTATACACAATCCAAGCGGCCAAGTAGTTTTCAAGGTGTTGAATCCATTTATGAATTCAATAATGCAATCTAAATAATGAAAAAAATATATACATGTATCCATTTTAACTACTAATCTATCAAGAGGCAAGGGGACAAACCCCTTAACTTGTAAACTAGTTTTTCACTCTAATAATTTTTTTCACCTAAAAACATTTGATCATCTTTGAACTTGGGGTTAAGAAGCATCTATGTTGGTAATAATAAGAATAAAATTATAATTAATTAATGTTTACTATTTCTTTTTTAATTTTAGCAAGGTGAGATAAATAATGTAAGTGTTTTGATACTTATTATGGATTGATGCATATCCATGTTTACCAGTCATTTAACTTATAGAGCTGTGCTAGTTCATGGTCATTGCTTAACTATAATACAAAATTGCAATGCATGTATAAACATAATTTATAGAAAAAGACTTTAAATAATAATAATAATAATAATAATAATAATAATAATAATAATCTATTTCATCACAAATCTAATCACGTATAATTGGTCCTTGTGTATAACATAAAAGTTTTTATGACATTGAATTAAATTTAATTTTTATAATACTTAATTTATCATTTTATAGTTAAATATTTTTGTTATTTATTATATTACATAATAGTTTTAATAATGTCAACAGTGTTAATATTTCTAATGATTGTTATCTTCCTCATTCAATTTTACTTCTCACAAGTTAGACTATGAGATTATGAGATTTGTAGTAATAGCTCTGAATATTGTTGTCAAGTTTGAATATCTTTAAAAAAAATTGAAATGTGTATATAAAGATATTTCTCATGAAAAATATATGTTATTTTAATAGAGTAAATTAAATAGATAAACTTATATTCTTATTTAATTTTTTGGTTAATTTTAATAATTTGAATTTTTTAAATAGGTTAAAATAATTAATTAATTTTATAATCAAAGTCTTTTATTATAGAAATTAAAATTTGCCTTTCAATAAAATTTTATGAAATTTGCAAAAAAAAAAAATAATTTATAATCAAAATATTTATCAATTAAATAGAAATACAACTTCCAATAAAATTGAAAAAAAATTAATCACAAATTAATTAAATTTGCTCAATTTTTAAATTTTTTATTTATAATCAAAATATTTATCAATTAAATAGAAATACAACTTCCAATAAAATTGAAAAAAAATTAATCACAAATTAATTAAATTTGCTCAATTTTTAAATTTTTAATCCTTCCAATAAAATTAGACAAACATTTAACAAAAAATTAATTGAATTTGCTCAATATTTTATTTATTCTTCACTTTAATTTTATTTTTTATTTTATTATTTAACATGTGTCCCTAAAAAAGTTACCTTCATTTAAATAGAACTATTAAACACAAAACTGGAAATAATTATAATCCGTAACCCAATTAATATTTAAAAAAATTACTCTAACTTTTAGGAATACATCATGCTTTACATCTATATTACCATGTAAAATATTTATAATGGTTGTCTTTATTATCATTGTACTTAAAAGTTGTAATCTAAATTAAATTATATTATTATAAAACAATATAATATATTTATTATTTAGTTAAATATATATAAATATTAAATAAAAGAAATTATATAATTATTAAAATAAAGATAATGATGCAGCATTAAACTTAATAAAGTAATAATGATAATGATGAGGAGTAAAGTTAATTAACTAAAATATTAAAATAATGATGATAATGTGAATGATGATAGTTAATTTTATTAAAATTAATTAATCAAAATATTGAAGTAGTAGTGATGGTAATGATAATGACGAGAGTAATAGTAATTGAATATTAAAGTAGTGGTGATGATGGTGGTGTTGGTGGTATTAGTCCATTAAAATATTTCGGTTTATAAAAAATTAAGAAAAAAAATATTGGATTGTTATGTTTGAAAAAAATTGAAGGAAAAAAAAAAAAAATCTTACAATTTTATTTTTAAAAAATTAAAAATAATATATTACAGATATTTTCAAATAAAAATGTACATATAAAAAGAATATTTTTCATCCTCTATATTTTTATATTACATAGATATTTCAGAAATTAACCAATATTGTATTTTATTTTTCAGAGAAAAAAACCAGCGTAGATTTATATTAAGGAAATATAAAGATCCTCCATACATAAAGCTGCAGATTCAGCAGATAAGGAAAACCCCCATGTTTTGGAAAGGAATCATTACGTATAGTCCGAAGACTCCATATCAGAAGCAAAAAGGGAGGCCTATACATCACCACTAAAAAGCCCACAAGACCAGAATTGCCACAAATTTATCCAGAAGCAGTA
Source organism: Pinus tabuliformis (assembly GCA_031772625.1). Taxonomy (NCBI): domain Eukaryota; kingdom Viridiplantae; phylum Streptophyta; class Pinopsida; order Pinales; family Pinaceae; genus Pinus; species Pinus tabuliformis. The sequence continues at coordinate 658,778,427 of CM062805.1, read as the reverse complement.
AGAGATAGTCAACATATTGATTCCAATACATATAACCCATAGTAAAAAAAAAGAACAGACAGATCGACCAAAAGCAGAGTTCCAAAAAAATCAAGAGATGATACCAGCATAACCAGAACAAAAGAAGATGACGCCAGAAACATATTTCAAGCACATTGCAGGCACATTGGCGAATCAGAGGTCTTGATAAAAGAATTCATGGCATGCCAGAATTCGCTGGAGAATGGCATGAAGGGGAATCCCCGAACCATGGAAGATATGATCATTCCGCCAAATCCACAAGAACCAGCAGGAGATGATGAACAACGATCTCCAAGTTGAGGATTGTTTGCTCCACCAAAAAAAGGCATCCTGAACAGAAGAGAAGATAATGTGAGGAAAACCAAACTGCAAAGACAAATCATACCAGATTTTAAGAGACGAGGCACATTGAAAGAACACGTGCAAGCTTGATTCCCCGTCGTTTAGGCACAAAGAACATCTACTCGGCCCCTGCCATGATTTCCTCTGAAGGACCTCCCATGTAAGATTTTTGTTCCAAAATAGCAGCCAGGAGAACAAAATCATTTTGAGAGGACATGCAGCCTGCCAGAAACAGGTGGGAAACTGCGACTGAGAACTTCCTTCCGTGACAGAGATCAGATTTGCATAGATAGACTTTACATTTGTTGACTGATTGGATCTTTTGAGGCCCCAAACCAGTTGATCTTTTGTACCGGATTGCAAGATTCCAAAGCTGCATAGTCTCGCTTTTATCAAATTCCACTGGGAGAGCATCGAGAGGGGGAGATGCAAATCTTCACCCTCCTTCCAAACCGAGGATAGTCCAGACCATTCATTTATGAGCTTATCCCAAGTAAAGCATCCCAGCCTATGAAGAGTGTGGAGCAACGGCTGAGGAATAGAGAGCTCCCGGGCACCAGAAATAGAATCGTAGCCAATGAGAATACTAGCTCATGTGCAAAGATTCCAGCTGAAGTACTTCATGAAGAGGCGTTGCACTTTCCTGAGACGCTGCCAGATCGACGATCCCCTCCCGATACCAATGGACCTTCTCCTGTACCAGTAAGCAATACTCTTACCTCGAAGGTATTTTGCCTTTATAATCTTACTCCATGGTCCACTGCCAAAGATACCTCGGTGAAGTGATTTGCATAGAAGGGCATTTCCGAAGGTGCGCAAATCCACTAGGCCCCATCCACCGGCATTTTTTGGCTTGGAAATAGTCGAGAGCTTAACAAGGTGGATTTTGTTCTGAAATGAACGGCCTCCCCACAGATAATTTGCAATCAATCTATTCATATGGTTTATAACGCTAGCAGGGAGAAAAAAAAATATGTGCCCAATAGACTGAAAGTTGTGAAAGGACGACCTGAACAAGGATGAATCTGCCAGCCAGAGAAAGGAGTTTTAACTCCCATGATGAAATCCTTTTATAAAAATGATCTATTAGCCATAGCTAGTCCATATATGAGTTCCCTTTTGCCTTTAAGGAAAACCCCAAGTATTTAAACCCATGCTTTATAGGAAGAGGTGTGATACTCATCAGATCAGATATCCAAAGAACAATCTCCATATTTGATTCATTATGAAACAGGAAGGATTTTTCCTTATTGATAAACAGACCTGTAGCTTTCTGGAATTTGGGGAGGATATCATTTATACAGATCCATGAAGCCTTACAAAGCATGGCAAAGATAAGGACATCATCCACAAAGAGGTTATGAGACAGAGAGACATCTTCACAGATCTTAACCGGCCGGCATCGCTGCTCCACAACTGCTTTATTTATCTGCAAATTGAGAGAGTTCATTACCAGAATGAAGAGCAGAGGGGAAAGGGGGCATCCCTGTCGAAGCCCTCTCACTGCTTGGAAGAAAGGCGAAGGAATTCCGTTGACTAATACCGAATATTTGACATTCTCAACGCAGCTCATAACCCAATTAACACATTGAGTCTTCAGACCAATTTTTGCCAGAAGGATTCTTAAAAAACCCCAATCCACAGAGTCGTATGCTTTTTGCAAGTCTATCTTGAGGATGGCCGCGTCCCTATTTTTTGACAGCATTGAGAACAGAGCTTCCTGTGTCATAGCAACGGCATCCAAGATAAAACGACCCTTTAAAAAAGCATGTTGGTCTCCCGAAATAAAGGAATTTAAGATTGGCTTCATTCTTTCCGCTATGATTTTTGAGGATATTTTAAACATGATATTGCACAACCATATAGGCCTGAAATCATGAAAGGTTTTAGACCTCTTTTTTTTTGGAATTAGAGCTATAAAAGTTGAAGTAGTGGCCGAATGTATGCTTCCAGACATCCGGGAAGCTTCGACCATGCACAGCAAGTCTGATTTGAGAAGATCAAAGAAGTGGGAAAAGAATTCAATAGGCCAACCATCCGGCCCCGGACTTTTATCCTTTTTAAAGGATTTTATGGCTTTTAATAGTTCATCTTCAGTAATTGGCTTAATAAACTCCTCATTTGCGGCTTCATCAAACATTTCTGGAACCATCTCGATACCCCACATAGCATCTTGGAAGAGAACCTCCCTTCTTCTATATTGAATTTGGAAAAATCTCACGGCCTCCATCGTGATCTCCTGCTGTGATATGTGAACATTTCCAGCTATGTCTTTTATGCTCCAAATGTAGTTCCTTTCTCTCCTAGCATTAGCATATTTGTGAAAAAATCTTGTATTTCTGTCTCCCTCCTTGAGCCATATGGCTCTGCTTTTAAGGCGCCATGTAGTCTCCTCTCTTAACAGGATCATTTGTATCCTTTTCTCCAATCTCCTTATCATGCTTTTTTGTTCTAAAGAGAGATTATTGGGAACAGCTTTCTGTAGAAGGGAATCCAGTTCCTTCCGTGTATTTTCCAGCTCTTGTTTCTCCATTCTCCTTTTAAGATTTTGCCAATCCTTTGTCAGAGCCCGCAAGCTTTCCATTTTAACACGAAAAGGCATATAAGGCGTCATTTCAGATTCAATGAGACTCTTCCACTTGCTAGAGATTATTTCATTATAAGAAGAGTCTGTTAAATGAATCCTATTGAATTTAAAAGGATAGCCAAGTCTGATAGAATTTTCCCTCCATTTTAGGAAAATGGGTCTATGGTCCGAAGAGCGGTCGTTTCCAATGGATAATAGCGGCAGTCCCATTTTTGCAATGATGCTGGCATGCATAATGGCTCTGTCAATTCTCTTTGCTATGAAGGCCTGTCCTGTCCTGTTGTTGTCCCATGTAGGTCCCATTTTATCGGGGGCAATGTCCACTAGATCCCTATTTAGTAGTTCTTTCCTCATTCTATCAGCCAGTGGATCCTTTTCCCTGCAGTTACCCCAGCTTTCGTTAGGACTAAGAGTCAGGTTAAAATCACCCACCATCAATAGAGAGTCTAGCTCAAAGATGCGGAACTGAAAGAGGAAAGTCTATTTTTGTATGGTGCATAGATATTTATCAAATTGATAACAAAAGCTTGTCCCCTGATATATGCAGTTATAAGAATTCCTGCGCTACACCTGTATGCTTTTGCCCTTATCGACCCTGAGTCCCATAACTAAACACACACTAAACACACACTTTTATAGTATGAACAATATTATACAAATAAAAATTTCACCTATTATCTAATTATTTAAATAATTAAAAAATAACATATTAAACTTTTTATTATTTAAATTAACATTTTAATTAATTAAAAATATTGATTTGTTTGAAATAATCTTTGTCCGTTTTTCCTCATAAGTGAGGTAGATGTGCTAAATTTGGCTCATAAAAACAAAACAATAAACATAACTAACTCGCTCATAAATTAAATATTATCTTTACTCGAAGATATCTTTAATATGAGAAAAAATCACTCAACCTATAAATTTATGATTTCAACTTGATATATTTTAAGATTTACTTTATAGTTTCAACTTGATATATTTTAAGATTTACATTTAAATTGATATATTAATTAAATAAAAAAACTAACTAATATATAATTAGTGTAGTTATATAATTCAAATTAGTGATAATGGTTGATAGAAATTAAAATACTTATCTCATAATACATAAAAATCATAAAAAAAAAAAATGGTAAATTATAATTTTATTTTAAATAAATATGTATTTTTACAAAAAAACATATGATTCATGACTTTTAACCATGAAGAGTTCCTATTTTTAATTATAGAGAATTTTAATTTATAAATAGGATTTTTACAATATTATAGGTCAATACTATCACTTTGCAATATTATTGGTTCTTTTGGTTGTTATGTCATGAGTAAAAGTTAATAATGAACACTGAGGACGGTGTTATCTTTAAGGGGAGGAGTATGTAATATCCTTATAACTATACATTTACTTTCGATGTTCAAAAAAAATATTATTAAATTAATATATTTCTACTGTTTCATCAAGAATTAGTTGGGGTTCTTGGTAATGGTTTGAACTACTTTACAGTCTATTCCATGAAAAAATCGGAAGGGAGGGGAGATGGGAGGAAGCGCGTTAACACCTCTCATCGTTTCTACACATCTTTTGCCAATTTGTTGTTGCTACGAAATATTCAGGCAACCTTTCTTTCATAGGTTATCTTTCACAAACTTTCGCCTGCCTTACATCTATTAGTCCGACATTTTCAAAGAAGGCGTACTTCATACATTTTTCAAGATGTAGATCCCTATTGAACAACACTCTAAGGCCAAGTGTGAGAGCTCAAGATTTCTCTCTTGGTAGATGCGTTGGAGGTTGATTGTTATGTGAATCCTTAACATTTTGATGTTTCACATCATGGCCAAGATCCAACACAAGTATTATAATCGAAATTGCAAGGCGAAGATCGACATTACCCTTTATGAGCATCAAATTCATGGGCTTAAGTGAACAATGTGATTTGAAATAGTGATGATTAAAGGAATGTGATGTTGAGTCAACATACTACCATTTACATGAACCTTTAATAGCCTTCTCTATCGACCAAGGTTTTGAATATTGTTCAGCTCTACTGACTAAAAGAATATATCGCAGTAGGAAGCAATGCGACTATATGAAAGTGGATAAGAGCGAAAATGGAGAAGAGCTCACGTCAAGTTATATGCAAGAATGATAAGTACGTTTGCCAATTTTATTGAAGAATAATGCATTTGTTGTGCTAAATTTACTTGAAAACAAAAAGTGTCCTTATGCATAGAAACAATAGCTATTATGTTAGCTTTTTCTGAAAAAGAATAAGTGTCTCTATGCACATAAACTATTGCTATTGTGTTAGTTTTTTCTGAAAAAAGAATAAGTGTCTTTATGCACATAAACTATAGTTATTGTGTTAGTTTTTCTGAAAAAGAATAAGTTTATTTATGCACATAAACCATAGCTATTGTGTTAATTTTCTTTTGGTAAAAGAAATATGTATTTGTATACACAAAAACGATAGATAATTGTGATAGAATTCTCGACAAAGAAATATGTATTGCATGCATAAAAAGATTAGCTAATTGTGATAGATTTCTTGAGGAAGAAATATGTATTTCATGCACAAAAGAATAGTTAATTGGGATTGCATGCATAAAAGAATAGCTATTGTGTTAGAGGAATATGTATTTGCATTCACAAAAATAATAGCTATGGTGTTATTTTTCTTTTGGTAAAAGTGTATTTGTTTACCTGCAAAGATAATAGTTGTTGGGCTAGTTTCTTTTGGAAGAATAATATGTATTTGCATGCACAAAGATAATAGCTTGTGTTAGTTTTATGTTAAAAAAATATGTGTAGTTATTGTAGTTTTCTTATGGAGAAAGAATGTGTTCTTATGTGAAGAAATAATAGCAATTGTGGTGATTGTATTTTAGAAAGATTTTCATGTTGTGTGAGGTGATAGTGATAATCATGGTGATTCTTTTAAAGGTTATCGTATTCTTGTTGGAAAAGGTAAAATGTATCTATTCTATTCCCTATAATGTATGGGAGGTATGGATAGATGGCATACCTTGGTAATATTTATGCATTTTATTATTTGCATGTGAAGATTCGGATGGATAGATATGACACATGTGTAGATAAATCGACATGTTTTTGTAATTATGTGATTTTAAAATAAGAAGCATGCCTTAATGCTCTACATGCATTTTATTTATGCACATGAAAAGATATTTGAAGCATCACTAGTAAAGATGTATTATTGGTTTGATAAATATTTTATATAACCATGATATCAGAGTTTTTTGATTATAGCAATTGCAGGAAATGATTGTGACATATGTGAAGGGTGAATTATATTTAACATTATGGAAGACAATGATCTAATGGTCCATGAAGATTGAGGGAATGTCAACTGTAGGATGATCTTTTGTAGGAAACAACCAAGCCACAAAGACAAAGCGTTCAATTGAATTGTGGGGTAAATGATATCATGATTAATGTACTAGCATCTAGTTAGTTATGTTGAATTTAAGATGATATTTCATTGTAATATTTTAACAATGGTCGAGAGATGGACTCCCTTATTGCCATTAAGTGAGGGGAGAACACCAGCACGAAATGTTTAATAAAATAAGCATTTGTTGGTTTTTCCCTACGGGGTTTCCAGGGTATATCGGTGTCCATTGATGTGTTTTCCTATTATGAAATTTTAATGACGCTACTTCCTCGCATGACGTTGACACTTATATCATCAAACATGTGATTAACTAGCCTAATTAAATGAACAATGATAACGATGTAAGATTACAATAGGAAGCTTTATGTTAATATGTTGTAGGAATGGTTGTTACGTTATCTGGCTTGCTAAATTGTTTCTAAAGTTACTTTATATAATGACGATAACTTTATCTAATGGTCAGTTAAGGAATATGGAATAAGTTTTTGGGAATATTACGTGCTAGTAAATTCCTTAAAAAAATATAATCCTATGTAATTTTTACACGAGGTTATCGGGGATGTTACAAATTATAATAATAATAACAATATTTTAAAATAAAGTTATAATCCTGTTACTTGAAATATAATTTATTTTTAATTTTGGCAATGTCAAATGTATATAAGTGTGTTTTGATGCTTATTAGTGTTTATGAGTCATTTAATTTATATCGTCGCGCTATGCATGTATATTTTGGAATAGGCTTACATAATTTTACTTTAATTATCAATAATTATTAGGTAGATAGTAGGAATTTAGATTTATTTTCAAAGTAATTATGTTATGTTTTCTCTTTTCATTAAATTAATTAATTAATTAAACAAAAAATAGTGTCATATGAAATAAATTATGGTTTTTTGGCATGTGGTATTGATAAGTCATGGTATTGGCATATGGTATTGTAACAAAGCCTATTTATAAATTAACAATCTCCATGGAAAGATGATGGTATATCTCCATTATTAAGAACCTTGTTACATATATTTTTTAAATGTACATATATTTAATTTATATATTAATTCTTGTCATAAATAATACTTTCACCAAGAAACCCATTCTATATTCTAGTATAAGGGAGATGTGTATTTTATGCTCAACCTCAAGTTGACATATGTCCCTTTTAAAATAAAAATAAAATATTTCTAAATTTAAAACAAACAAACAAAAAATGTCTCATATAATAAAAAACAAATCAATGTACATGTTTGGCATGAAGATATGGTAAATATATTTCACTCGCTCTCAACCATAAATAAAATATTTAGATATCCATGTGAAGTAATGTAATTTAATAAAATTTTAGTTACTTCATAATAAAAATAATAAGAGAGAAATGTTGTTTTTTTTGCTCATGATGGATGGATGGAAGAATTTTGTATGCATGTACTCATGTAAATTTTTATATCTTAATAGAAGGTTAGGATCTTTCTACATGGGAAAAAAAGAAAATTTATAACTCATTCAATTCTTAATATAAAACTAATATGTGGCATTTTGAAAATATCATTAATTACAAAATATAAAACTAATATGTGGCATTTTGAAAATATCATTAATTACAAAAAAGTCAATGTGGGTCATAGATAAAATATTTCAATGCCAACTTATAGTTAATCTCACTATTCTACATTTTGGCCCCTTGCTTCCTTTTCACGGATAATTTTCTATCTATTTTAAATGAAATCTAGCAAACATTTGTTGAAATTGCAAGTTTAAGTTGTGTAGTATACACAATCCAAATTGCCAAGTAGTTTTCAAGGTGTTGAATTCAAGAATGCAATCTAAACAATGACAAAAAAAAATATATACATATATCTAATAATTTTAACTACAAATCTATTAAGAGGCAAGGGGACAAATCTCTCAACTTGTAAACCCGTTGTGCACTCTAATAGAAGTTTGCACCTAAAAAGATTTGATCCTCTCTAAACTTGTGGTTAAGATGGATATATATTAGTAATAATAATAATAAAGTTATAATTAATTTTAGCAATGTGAGATGTATCATGTAAGTGTTTTGATGCTTATCATGGATTGGTGCATATTTATAGAGCTATGTTAGTTCATGGTCATTGGTTAACTATAATACATAATTGTAATACATATATAATAATAATAATAATATCATCTTCTTCTTCATTTATAATTGGTTTTGGTGTATAACATAAAAATGTTTATGTTTGGTTAAGGAAGCATATTAAAAATCCAAAACACACGAATTAAATTTAGTTTTTATAATATTGAATTTATCATTTTATAATTAAATATTTTTGTTATTTATTATATTATATAGTAGCTTTAATATTATCAATAATTTTAATATTGTTAATGATTGTTATCCTTCTCATTCAATTTTACTTTTCACAAGTTAGACCATGAGATTTGTAGTAATAACTTCTAATTGTGGTTGAATTTGAATATTTAAAAAAAAAATTGAAATATGTATATTCCTTATATAAAATATAAAAATATTTCTCATGAAAAAAATATATTATATTTTAAGAGAGTGAATTAAATTAAATAAAATAAAAATTTTATTTAAATTTTTTGAAATTTTAATAATTTGAATTTTTAAAATAAATTAAAATAATTAATGAATTTATGGTCAAAATCATTATCTTTATTTTGTAAATAGAAATTTGTCTTTCAATAAAATTCTATGAATTTTGCATAAAAAAAATATTTTAGGATAAAAATATTCATCAATTAAATAGAAATACACCTTCCAATAGACTGAACAAAAAAATAATTCTATAAATTTTAAATAATAATAATAATAATAAATAAATTATAATAAAAATCTTCATCAATTAAATAGAAATACACCTTCCAATAGACTTAACAACAATTTAACAAAAAAAATTAAATTTACTCAAATTGTAATTTATTCTTCACTTTAATTTTATTTTTTATTTTACTATTTAACATGTGTTCCTAAAAAATAACCTTCATTTAAATATCTTAATAATAAATAAACTATCAAACATAAAGTTTGAAATAATTAATCTCTAGCACAATTAATATTAAAAACAATTTTTCTAACCATTAGGAATACATCATGATTTACATTTACATTACCATGTCATTAAATATTGATAATGATTTTTTTAATTATTATTGTACTTGAAAGATGTAATCTGCATTAAAATATATTGGTTTTTGGCCGCGGCTGACAGCTCTCCACAATTGGATCTTGGAGGTATGGAAGCCTCTAATTCCTGATGCAATTAATATCTACCCTTGTGCTAGGGGTTTCTTTATAGTAGATTTTGAAAACCCTGAAAGTAGACAATGCATTCTAGATTTCAGCCCTCGGTTTTGGGAAAAATCGGGCCTATTCATGAGGCCATGGAACCCATCATTTGATCCCTCAACAACAGTGATAACCTCAGCACCAGTTTGGGTGAGACTACCAAACCTACCCTTGCATCTCTGGAATTTCTCTTCGCTAAAAGCCATTGGAAATGCAATTGGGAAATTTTACTGCAGGTGCCCAGAAACAGAGGAATATGCCAGAACCACCTATGCGCACATCTGTGTGGAAATGGACTTTGGCGTCGGATTCCCAGTTGAAATACACCTAACAAGTAAAGACTATGTGCGGAAACAGAAACTCGATTATGAAAGTGTCCTCTTCAGATGTCAATCCTGCTTTGAGACAGGCCACCTAGCCAAAAATTTCCCAAAAGCCTCCCAGAAAAATTCTGCTAGAAAAAATCACCACAGATCTACATGGTGGGAAGGAGCACAAAAGGAACACTACACTGTCATCAAAGAAGAATACTCTCGAGAAAACTCTGAATCACAAGAAATTAGGCAAGAAAGAAACAACTCTCAAGACAAGCAGGGGGAAAGCCCCGCCCAACAACAAAAGAGTGAACTCGACAATCCCTCAAGTTATGAGGGTTCGAATACCGCACAAAATAAATCTCCATTTAACAGCAAAGCAGATCTCCTAGACCAAACTTCTTCTCCGACTATCTTCAAAAGGACGAACACAATAGATCGCGAAGCTAAGACACCAATGTCCCAAGAATCAGAAGAGATGAAGGAGATGCAAGATAAAGAAAGTTGGAAGACCGTAGAGAAGAAAAAGAAAGCTACAGCACCAATCTCGCCAAGAAAGACAAGGAGCCAGACAATTAGAAACTAAGAAAGAAAATTATAGGTCCGATAGACCAATTTGGTCTCAGTGGACAGTAACCATCATCATCATCATCATTATCAAAATATATATATTATATTTTCATTTAATTAAATATATATAAATATTAAATAAAAAAGTTGTGTCTATAATTATTAAAATAAAGATAATGGTGATGCTCTAAAATTAACAAATCAAAATATTAGAAATTATAGGTCCGATAGACCAATTCGCCAAGAAAGACAAGGAGCCAGACAATTAGAAACTAAGAAAGAAAATTATAGGTCTGATAGACCAATTTGGTCTCAGTGGACGGTAACCATCATCATCATCATCAAAATATACATATATATTATATTTTTATTTAATTAAATATATATAAATATTAAATAAAAAAATTGTATCTATAATTATTAAAATAAAGATAATGGTGATGCACTAAAATTAACAAATCAAAATATTAGAGTAATAATGATAATGATGATTAAAATAAAAATAAAAATAAAAAACAAAGATATTAAAATAATGATGATGTTAATAATGATAATTAACATTTATTAAAATTAATTAACCAAAATTTTGAAGTGGTAGCGATGATGATAATAATGATGATGGGAGCGGTAATGGTAACTAAATATTAAAGTAGTGGTGATGGTGATGGTAGTGGTATTGGTGGTATTATTCCACTAAAACATTTTGGTTTATAAAAAAAAATGTTTTAGATTACTATATTTGAAAAAAATTGAGAAATTTGTTTTTTTAATTTTTTTAATTTTACTTTTAAAATGTCAAAATTATTGATATTACAAATATTCACAAATAAAGATTAAATAAAAAACTAATTTTTCATCCTCCAATTTTTTATATTACATAAATATTTTAAAAATTATCTCATATCTTATTTTACTACCAACCAAACACATATAATATTAACAATATTCTACCAATAAAAGTTTCATCTATCTTTTAATTATTTAAATAATTACAAAATAACACACTAAATTTTTTTATTATTTAAATTAACATTTTAATTAATTAAAATTATTAATTTTTTATTTAAATTAATATTTTAATTAATTAAAATTATTAATTTCTTTAAAATAATATCTGTACATTTTTCATTTTTCTCCCTAAGTGAAGCAGATGTACTAAATTTAGCTCATAAAAAGAAACAAAACAATTAACATAACTAACTCGCTCATAAATTAAATATAAACTTTACATAAAATAAATATAAACTTTACTTGAACATATCCTAAAGGTGAGGAAAAACCACTCAACCTATAAATTTATTATTTCAGTGTGATATATTTTAATATTTAAATTTAAATAGATGTATTAATTAATATATAATTAATGTAATTATATAATCTAATTGGGTAATAAATGTTGATATATATTAAAATATTTATCTAATAATATATTTTATATTATTTTAAAAATGAAAATCATAAAAATTCAATAAATTATAATTTTATTTTAAATAATTATCAAAATTGTTATCATCATTATATATATAGGTATGAGTTTTAAGGTTATGACAATTTTATTATAGAGAAATTTAATTTATAAATAAGATTTTTAGAATATTATGGATCAATACTATCATTTATTAATACTACATCTCATCAAACTCTAACCCATATTTATATTGCATTAATATAATTAAAAGAGTAAAAAAATACTTTTTTTTTTAAATATGTCTATATATTTCTATTGATAAGTAAGAAAATTACTTGAAGTAAACAAAACTTTGACAGTTCTAGAGTAAACAAAATTCCTCATTCCAAATGTATAAAGACGGCACAGTGAATATTAGAAAAAAAAATAATTATTTTTCATATATATCTTAATCTTTCATTTATCATTATTATTAAAAATATTCTAAAATATTATAGAAAAAATAAATCCTACCATTTACCTAATAAATATTGATAATTAAAATTTACCTAATAAATATTGATAATTAAATTAAAATTTTAGAAACTTATTTTAAATTCAACAACAATATAATTATCTCATAAATTAAAATAACATTATTTAATTATATTTTATAATTATTATGGTGAAAATATCTTAATGTAAGTAGAACATTCTTCTCACCTAATTAATTAGTTATATATATATATACATACGCGCGTTGCTGACCTATCTTGACGATCACTTGTCAAATCAATAAAATATCTATTTTAATATTATTTTGCTTCACGAGCATACATTCGTATTTTAATGCCTCAAAAGTCAAATCTAAATTTATTTAATTGCGTCACAAGAAAGGTAAATATTAATAATTATGTGCAATTAAAGTAAAAATCATGCAACGGATTTGATGAACAATATAATATAAATTTATATACTTTGGAATAAACCGAAATATATGACGTAGCCAAGAATCTTGGAGAATCACGCCTCTCCATCCACGTCAGTGGCCGACTATTTTCTTTTTCCAAGTTTCTGTGCACGCCAACCTCCTTTTATATTATATTGCCGTCGGTGATAACGCAAAATATTTTATTTTAAAAAGTCTGGCAAATTTCCAACCCCCTTAATTCGGCTGAGTCACGCGCTTTGTTGGCAGTGGAGCGCTGAAATCTTAAATTACACGGACTCACATTTACTTTTCTCAATCCAATCAGAATCCGACGCGTCTGATCAATTCATCGTGGAGATGGATGCAAGGGACACGTGGATCTCTCTTCCACGTCGGATCTTCCTCTCTTCCGCTGCTATTTAAAAGCGTGCGGGTATTCTCCCATGGCATCGCTGTTATCATTTCTGTAGGCTCCATTATTTTGATTGCCGGCCGTCAATTAGTTGTTGGAGATGGCATTTTCTGCGCCTCAGGCGACCGTCGCGGCTGCTGCTAAGGCTATCGGAGCCCTATGCGGGTTCGATTCTCATTACCATCAATCAGATCGCCATGTACGCAATTTCTTCTAATTCTGAATCTGTTTAGAGCTTCTGTTTATAAAGTGGAGGTTATATTTTATTTAGAACTGTGGTTGTTTTGTGGTTTGCAGAATGAAGAACCCCACTTCCAGCAGAACAGCGAGGTAAACGGAAAATCAAGGGAATTGGCTGTTCACGGGAAACAAAGGCCGTCAAAGGTGGGGCGCCTGCCACCCGTGTTTGCGCCGGAGTTTGACGGCTTACACTGCTATGAGACGCTGGTTTGGCGGTGAGGCACTTCGGCTTTCAGTTCAATAAAAGTGGTTCCTCAATAATTGTAATATGAAGATTTCTTTCGGAACAGCGTATATCTCTTTTCGTCTTTGAACTTTTGGGTTACAATTAAGAGTATAGGAAGGTAATAAGTTTGCATTTGGGGATCCCCAACAACTTATATCTCTTTTATTTCTAATGAGCTAGGTAATATTATACTCCACGAGTTTATATGGAAGTTTAAAATCTAAGAAAGTAAATTATTAAAAAATAAGCAGTTTAATTTGAGTGGATTTAATAATGGAGAGAATGTGTTTTTTCTTAAGAGATTACAGGTATAAATTTAAAGGTGAGTAGAGTATGTATATCTTTATAGACAGTAGCCTAATTGTTGTACAAAGGTGGGTCTCTTGTCTGAGAAACAAGGGGGTTTTCATATACCAAGGGTCTCTTGTCCCAGAAACAAGGGGGTCTCGTACACCAAGGGTCTTTTGTTTCACAAATAAGGGGATCTCATACACCAAGGGTCCCTTGTCCCACAAACAAGGAGGTCTCATACACTAAAGGTTCCTTGTCTCATAAACAAGGGGATCTCATACATCAAAGGTCCCTTGTCCCATAAGTGGATCTCATACATCAATTTGATGTTTGTCTTGGTCTTGACTTTAAAATTAAATATGATTATTTTATTATTAATAGAAATTGGATAAATAGCAAAAGAGTTTTTAATAATAAAAAAATATATATGTATCTTTTAAAGATGATCATTGTTGATTCAAAAGACCACCTCATTCTCTCTACACTCTTTGCTTAATTATTTTTGGGAATGAGAAGGTGATGTATGATTTGGGTCTCTTGGTCCTTTTGAATTTATTAGATGATGCAAAGCAATTAGTGTTGCTAAAATCTCCATTAATTTCTAATCAATTTGTTGGTTAAATAATAAAAAATAAGGAAGAAAAAAAAATCCATATATTTGTTTAACTTTCATTTAAGGATTATAGGAATTGTGGTGTGTTATGTCATTGTTTTAGGCATTGAATTAAAAAGGGTATTAAAAATATCATGAAAAAATGGATAGCTAAGGTTTCTAGTTAAAATAATGTTTAAAGTTCTTTTTAATTTGAAAAGTGTATGGGTAGGGGGTTTAACAAAAAGATTTTGGAATGTATCCTTTAACATTTAATGGAATTGGAAGTGGGTTTTGAAATTATGTAATAGCACATGCTATGTCACAAGTTCATTAAATGAACCCCATGGCTCAAGTTTTCAAAAGTATCTCAACAATATCCAAACGGGAGTCAAGAATCACTCCAAGTCATTCTACATCAATGAAGAACACGGTCACTTTCATATAATCAAGAGACAATGTTGATCATTAAGATTTCATTTATGGTAATCGAATCTCCCCTCAAATACCAACACCATTATTGAAATCATTATCATTGCAAACAAAAATTAGGATGCTTTAATTCCATCATTTCGCAATATAAAAACTGTTGTGTCGAGGTATGGCCTTACACAACTCCACAAATTAGGCCAAACTGTTATACATTAACAATTTTTAAAAAGGGGAATTAAACAAGATTTTTTTGTTATTCTATTCATCCAAAAAAATTGGTTTGAACATTTAGCCACTAGATTTGAGATGCTCCCTCATTGCACTCATTACAATATGTTCCCTATTATTGAAACAATCTCGAGAATTTACAAATATTGATTATTGTCATCCTAAAAAAATGAGATCCTTCCTTTTCTTGTGGAATCATAACGTCTATGATTGCAAACCCATTTTAGTTCCCTTTCTTAAATGATCATCTCATTTACTAGTAGATTGGATCTAGTCATAAGAGCAGAAGAATGCTAGGTGCAAGTGATGGGTCCCATTAATAGGAATATTTTGAGGTTCATTATGTTATTCTCCAACCCTTAGAATTGTACTTTTCTCACACTTATTCGCATTTTTAGTCTTAATATGCCTAGAAAGAAGAGTAAAAGGTATTTGTTATAGTATGTGGCCTAATGTGATTAAATTGTAGGAAAAGGAAGAATTTTTGAAGCATTTACTATACAGGGGCTTGATGAGACAACCAAGAGAGAATCTAGGGAGGATTGTCCATCTCCTTAACTCTCTAACTTGGCTTGAGATCACCAAATCCTCACTCACAAGCTCAAATTCACAGACAATCGAATAACTCCAAGTGCAAGTGAAGCTCAAGGAGGACTAGATCCACAATTTTCGAGTTATTGGAGGGAACCACTCTTATTTTCAAGGGAGCTTC
The DNA here is from genome assembly GCA_031772625.1 of Pinus tabuliformis. Taxonomy (NCBI): domain Eukaryota; kingdom Viridiplantae; phylum Streptophyta; class Pinopsida; order Pinales; family Pinaceae; genus Pinus; species Pinus tabuliformis. Next base: position 658,762,434 of record CM062805.1, on the reverse strand, counting down.
CATTAGCTACCTTTTTCTATAAACAAAACAGCTAAAAGGCTCATTAGGATTTGAATTTTTGATTCAGCTAAGAGTAGTTATTGAGCCCAGGGCTTAGCCTTGTTATCGTTAACTTTCATCTGATGTATGAGACTACTATTTTCTGCTAATGAGAAGTTCGTTATTGAGATGCATCTAAGCTAGTTAAAGAGGTATGAAACCCTTGGGTTTGGGCCCAACCCAGAGGCTTTAGTCCCTCTTTTGTATTTCTGTCTTGTTCTTATTTCCAAGAATTTCATGTATTTCTTTTGTTGCAATAGATGTTAAGCTATAAAAACTTGTGATTGCAGACTTCCCTACCATCTCTCTCATGGGAAGAGTGATTGGAAGGATTTACAATCTCAATCCAAAAACATTTGTTTATGATTTCTTAGAAATAGATATATGTTAGTTATCCGTTTGCATGATTACTTTCTGCAACTTAGGAGTTAGTTTAATGATTATAGTAGTGTTGTGAAATAGAATAGATGTTAGTCAAATTCAACTCATCTTTTCCATGACAGTTTATCTCACTGTGTTATTGATCATTTGATGCATGCATTTGGCCAATTGCAGGGTTGTGTTGATCTACAGGGGTGGGCACATCTTTTCATATCCACTTTGAATTCTCCATCTTCTCCCTTTACCCTTCACATTTCTCTCAAACTTTGTTTCCATGGTCATTTTCTTTAGGTAATTAAGGACACCGTGGGCATCCACCTTGGTGCAAGACAGACCTTTGAGAGGTCTTAGGCTTGGCTAGGAGGCTTCCCCAACCTTCATCAACTCCCTCCTACCCTCAAGACACCATCTTCGCCCTCAAAAGGCTCTTGGAACCCCTTCTAAGGCAATACAGGGCCTCCTGTAGCAATACAGGAGCTCCTGTAGTAACACCTCTAGCAAGCCTATAGCACCATTTTCCTCCACCCCGTTTTTCTCCCCACTTTGAACTTAGCTGGGTTAAGATGAATAATGATTGAAGCTTTTAGACCACTCCAACCTCCTCTTTTCCTCACTATAAAATAGAGTATAATTAGTGTTTTTTATTCACAAGCATGTTCCAAGTTAGATTTCCGATTTTCAAGCAAATGTAAAGCAGATCAATTATACATGCAAGTAGGTTATTGATTTGATGAAATGTGAAAAATAGAGTAGCTTCACTTCTACAAGTAGACTATCCCTTTCCCTCTCATATAATGTTAATTAGCATCTACAAGCTGAATGAATGGCATTTTCACTTTCATAGTCAAAATCAGTTTCATCGGGAGTTTTCACTATAGCTAAGTTGAAGGAATGGTCTTTGAACACCTTGATCTGATGCCATGACTGAGGGTAGCATGAGTAGAACATAACCTATTGTTTATACATCACTCTCACCTCTAAGTTTGCACAAACCTCAGGTTGATAATTTAAGTTGAGAAGCCCTTGGGAGTTGCAACAATCTTGGTGCAATACCAGGGCTCACCAACAAGTAAACATAACACCTTGGTCTTCAGCCCCCATTATGAACAACCCTTGGATCAATGCAACAGGATATCCTTATTCATCTCTATTGATGGGAGTAGAGTATTTTTAAAGAAAGGATCCTGAAGTATCTTAGGGTTGGGGCAATAGGGTCTTTCAATGCCTCATTTTATCATAAAAAATTATTTCCATTTGATTTTCATTGTCTTGGTGAGGAAATAAAAAGGAAGGAAAGGGAACAATGGTCTATGTAGCCATAGAAACTATTATATTGGTTGAGATTTGTTAGCTTTTTTATTATCATAAACATACCATGATGTTGGGATCACATAATAATTGAAACTGCAACCTTAGTCATCACCTCCAAATCTTGTTTCCTTTTGAGCTTTACTAATTATTCCCTATACATTATCTTTGGGAAACCTTTAGGCAACTTAGGGATATTTTTCAGGGGCATAAATTATCTCCATCCACTCCATATAGCCTTAGCCTAGAGCTCACTTCCAATGTAGACATCCTTACTCCCTTGTGTCAATTCTATCGACCTACTATGATTAGAGAGCTATAAAAGATATGGAATGCTCATGTGCATTTAGAATTATCACAAGTACAAGTTAAAGGAATGCCTTGTCAACCCTTTTTTTCCATTTAAAGAATGCAACGAGGGGAAATACATTCTTCAAATTTTTCTCATCAATTAAAAATCCTTCATTAGAAATCATGGGAAAATATGATAATTTATTTGAAAAAATCCCCAGCAAAAAAGACATACAATTCCTTTTCTCTTATGAAACTTATTATAGCCAATACCCACATCAAACAAAAAAGTGCATATGATAGGACCATGTATTTGATTTGTGTATAAATTTCCTCTAAACAAAGAAAGAAAACAGGTTGTTTGTAATTCAAATTAGAATGGGCTTACTTCAAGATTTATATCTCTTTTTTTCCAAGGAGAAGAGATCATAAAAATATGATTCACTGGAATATTAAATTTTGAGATCTAAAATGGGCCTCCCAAGGAAAATAATAAAATAATAGTTAAAATAAAAAAAGATGTCATCAATTGGGGTTATCTCAGGTGGTTGGGCAGAGTGGTTGTTATCTTCCCCACCCAAGTTCAAATATTTTCTAGTGACATGGTGAGCCATAATTTCTTGAAAAATATTATCGTAATGGCTTTGTGCCTTTGAATATTGTTGTATTAATTTCGAGCCTTGTGAACTCTTGAGTATACATATGGGCTAGCTTAGTACTAGTAACCTCACTCTAACCCTTAGGCTAAGAGGGAGGTTGATTTCTTTCATTCGAAGAAAAAATAAGAGATGAATTTCAAAGGAAAAGAAGTAAACTATTTTTGTAATAATATTTTCATCTTATTTCCATATAGATTTACTCAAATTTCAATTGTAAGAAGTCGTTGGATGTGGAATTAAATTTTGCACCCAACAAGTACCCACTCTATATAATTTTCATGTATTTCCAATTTATCTCACTAAGGTATGTAACGTTGTTTTAGAACCTTAGCCCCACTATTATGCTCTCTAACTTCCCAGTCCTAGATGTTCTACTCAACTATGGAACATAATACAATAGCATAGAATGAAACTCTTATTGTTCCTAGCAACCTGGTATTTAACATAGGTTGATAGCTAATTAGAGTTAAGGTTAAACTCTCTCAATTATTAACTAGATTTAGAATATTGGATCTTTTAGAATCTTCTTGAAAGTCCACATGTGGCTAGTCGCATTTTCATGAGCAATGGGGGCTAACGTGGTATCCTCCCATACCATGGTGGTCAATAGGTCAACTTTTGGGAGGCATAACTTTTGCATACTCAGATTGACACGATTCTTACACTGTAATAAAGGTCTCTAAGAATGGATAATTTTTTTAGAATTTAATGATAAAGTGGAACATTTTAACCCCAAAAAATGCCTTTTGATTCCTCAAAATGGCTCCAGAAGGTTTCAAACCCTAATTCTTCAAACTAGGACCCACTATTTAAATTATCATGCAAGTTGATTTCTTCAATATTTTCCACTCTAAAATCATTGATATAGATAACAATGATATAATGATCCAATGTCGATCATGCCTACCCATTTATGTAGGAATTTAGTCCTCAAAAGATTTACTAAATTAGGTGAGGAAATCTATCCTCTGCCTTCTCCTTGGAGTACCACTTTGTTTTTCCTAGAAGTTGCCCTTTCAAGCCAATTTTCCAAAGTTCATGTTCCTATATCTTGTAGCTTTGGATGTCTTCTACAAAACTGTGTTCTCTAGCAACTATGCCTAAGTGTCTAGTTCTAATTCCTTTATGGAAGGTAGGACCTACTCCTTTTCTTGATCCAACATGGAAGGCTCATAGAGATTGACATTCTTCACATTCACCACTAAGTAAATGTGTATGTATCGGGGTAGACTAAGTTTGTAGGCATTATATCCCACCTTTTACAATATCTTGAAAGGACCATACCACATAGTCTTGATCTTCTTAAGTAGATTGTATTATTTCCTTGTTTAGTTGTAACTATATTTTTTCTCCCACTCTAAATGACTTCTTTATTGTGTTGATCATGCCTAACCTTATATTTTTATTTTAAATTATTTTTCATCTCTTATACCCACAAATGGATTTGCCTAATATTTTCAATAGATGTTTCTACTCTTAATGCATATCATGTGAGGTCCTTCCTGACTCCTCCTTGTTTTCCGTATACAACATCCAAGGGTGAAGGTGTAAAACATCCAAGGCAAGTTTCACAAGGTGACTTGTGATACAAGTGTAGACTACTTTGTATGATAGTAATGCACATAGATCATATTTTCATCCCAAGTATTCAAGTTCTTCTAATTGTAATCCTCAAAAACTACACCAAAGTCATGTTGACTACTTCTGTCATTTCATCTATTTTTGGATGGAATGCGATAGACCTCTTCAAATTAATGTCCATTTTCTCTAATAACATAGTCCAAAATGCATTGAGAAATATAGTGTCCCTATCTGAAATGATGCTCCTTCATATGCCAAAGTGCGTCAGACTTCTTCAAAGAATAAGTTTGTCATTTCTTGTCTTTGATGTATTTTTACAAGGTACAAGACCACACATCCTCTTAAACCTATCAACCACCACAAATAGGTAACCATTTCCCTTCCTATTTGTTAGTGAACCTGTTACAAAATCCATAGAAATGCTTTCCAAAGGTCTAGTGGGTACTGGTGAGGGATGGTATATACCTTGCTTCCTCTTACTAGATATATTAGTAAAAAAAAGTATACATCCTCTAGTGTAGCATGAGACATCTTCTTGAATTTTGGGCCAGTACACATACCTCTATAAGTTGGAAACTATCTTCACAACACCAAAATCCTACAACCTTGGAGGTGTGAGCCTCTCTTATAAGTTGTTATAACTCACCTTTAGGAACACAAAAACTTGTCAAGCATGTAGAGTAACCCTTTGTAGAGATGATACTTAGCTTTGTTGTCACCATGTTCTGGTTTACATGGGCCCCATAACTACTAAAACTGTTAGGATATTTTGACACATAGGAAATAGTTAAGTATAACTTGGTCTAGTGTAGAGTTAGGTAAAGTGTGTTTCTTTATTATGTACTTTTGTAACTTACAATCCAACGGTCACGATATGTAGTGATCTGATGGTTCATTCTCTCCTCGGTATTACCGACACTTGATCTGTGGCTTAACAACTGTTTGGTCCATGATCTCTATTTAAAGAGCATGGAGGGTCATTTGTAGGGTAACCGTTCATGAGAGAAGCTTATGTAAAGTTTCATTCTTTTATTAATAAATTACCTGAAGTGGCCGCGTTGGCTCAGGCCGTGGACTGTTTCCCTTGTTGAGGGTTTTAACCACGTTAAGAATACTAGTGTATTGATCTGTGATCTATTTGTGAGTGATGTCCTTTGGTGTTCTGTCTGAGGAACTTACCCTATAAATTCCTACATGGTATCAGAGCTATTTGAGGGCCGCATCCATTGGTGATCCAAATCTGAAGCCGGTAGAACTGCATTCAACTGTCGTTTCCTAGATCCACTGTTTTTGACTACTTTCGGGTCGAGAGGACTGCTCTATTGTGTTAGGAGCATCTGTTCTAGTGATGAACCCTTTTGTTTCACACAAAAAGGTTTTTGGTAGCGCAGCTACGTCATTTTTAAGATCTGAAGGTATATAGTGCTTATTTGCAGTGTTTAGTTATTTTCTCTCTATTTATTTCGTTTTATTTATCTCTTTGTTTTTTATTACCGGATCTATATGTTTCATTTTTGCGTATGCTCTTTGCCCTGCGACTTTATGCGATCTGGGCAAATCAGAAACAGAAATGAAGGATTTTTATCATGCATATGCTCTTTTCCGTCGCGCCTTAGTGTGATCTCGGAAAATCAGAAACACTGAGGGAACTTTATAGTTTCCGGGTAAAGCTAACTTCAAACCATAAGGTTTGTTTTTTTTGTATGTCTGTGTTGGGTTTTGTCGTTTTTGTTTTATAGGAAAAAAAAAGGAGCTTTCTCAAGTAAGCACGCACCCCAAAGCTTCAATGACTAAAAAAAAACATAAAACCCCCCCTTCCTCTTTTCCAAAAATTACTAACCTTTTAAACTAGCTCACTTGGTCCAAAGTTACTTTATGAGAATAGAGGTCTTGGGTTCAAGTCTTTCCTTTTGTTGAGTTACTTTTTCAAAAAGCACATGTAGCTTATGTTTTACAATTACTTTATGTAAAATTGTTCTCACCCATTATAAAAAGTGAGTCACTTATAAATCTAAAGTCTCTTTATCTTTTATTTAAGTTACAATTTAGTGGGTAGCTCATAAAGTACCATTGTAAAAGTGACTTTCACTTATTTATAAAAGTGAGTCACATAATTATTTTTTTAAAGTGAGCTAATTAGATTTATGTTTGGAAAGGGGGGGGGCCTTTTTTAAATATAACATTATCATTCATTTCCGCACATTCATGCACTTCGTCGGCATCTTCAACAACTTTTATTCAAAAAGCCATTATTTTTTATCAACCTAATTTTTCGAGATCTTTCCATTGGAACACTTAGTTTCAGCATCTACAGCTTTAGTTTCTGTTAAAATGGAAAGTCCATGCCAAGTTATTCTTGACAGCTCCAATTACTTCCAATGGTGGTCCTACATTGTGGATTTACTTAGAAGTAAATGTCTTTACAGAATAGCCTCAGGCCAAGAAACCAAACCTCAATATGAAGATAAGGCAACCAAATGGGAAAATAGGAAAGATCAAGCACGTGGGTTGATAGGGATGTCTATTTCTCCAAACCTTCGATTCCATATTGCAGAACTTGATACTCCTAATGAAGCAATGAAATAGCTCACTAAAGTTTTTGGAATTAAAAATGAAATTAGAGCCCATCAACTCGAAAATGAGTTGCTTACATTGGATGCCAATAATTTTTCTTCCATTGAAGATTTTTTGTCCAAGTTCAAGACACTTAGACTTCTCTTGGAAGGTGTTAAGGTTAAGAAAGAAGATGGTACCCTTATCTATTCCATTGTTACTAAGTTGGGACCAGCATACTCTATGTTTGTTTCCACCTTCCATTCTACAAGAGAAGCCTATATTTCTCAAGGACAAGACTACAAGTCCCCGTCTTTTGATGCCTTTTGTGATTCTTTAATAAGAGAACAAGAAAAGCTCTTATATCTTGGTATTCTTAATCTTGGAAACTCTTCTAAGAAAGCCTTATCCGCCCAGCAGCAACCAAATTCAAAAAATCCTAAGAAGCAGTATCCTAAAAAGAATGGTCCTAAACCAAACAAGGGTCCTAAGCAATTTCATCCTCAAAATGAAAAATCATTTCAACAAAATGATAAGGCAAATAAAAACAAAGGGAAGAATACTGATAGACATTGCCACTTTTGTAATCGAAATGGCCACTTAGAATCCAAATGCTTTAGAAAGATGGAAGCCTTGGAAGCAACAATGAAGAAGCATAACATCCATTTGGAGCACTCTTCAACTTCAACTTCATCTTCAAGAATAGCACTTTCTGCATGTGGTTGTCAAGCACCTCAGTCTGGTTATGCACTAAATGTATCTTCTTCTTCTCATTCTCATGAGTGGCTCATTGATTCTGGAGCTTCTTATCACATGGTCAAAAACAAAGCCATGTTTTCTTCTTTAAATGATTGTAACACCAAAAATATATATGTTGGTGATGTTAGATCTCTTAGTGTTTTAGGAACTAGAATTATTCATCTAGACAATGGTCAATTTAATGATGTATTATGTGTTCCAAGCTTATCCTACAACCTTCTATCTGTATATCAAATAACTCATTCAAGTGAAGGTAAAATCGTTGAATTTTCACCTCACGTTGTTGTAATTAAGAACCTAAGAGATCCTAGACAGATTTTAGCTGCTGGCATTGATGATGATTCTACAAGGTTGTATAAGTTTAACAACTTTGGGTCATTAAATCTTCCATCAGTATTTGTTTCTCATAATGATGAAGTGAGCAAACTTTGGCATGAGCGATTTGGTCACTTAAACTATCGCTCCCTTCAGAATCTATGTAAAGAAAATATGGTGACAAGTCTTCCAATGGTATCTTGCAGAGATGGTGTTTGTTCCGGATGTGTACTCAGAAAACATCATCGGGATATTTTTTAAAAACGTGCCTCTTGGCATGCCTTAGCCCCTTTACAGCTTGTGCACAGTGATTTATGTGGTCCACTTCCAGTTGTTTCATTCTCTGGCTACAAGTATTTCTTAACTTCCATTGATGATTTCTCCATATGCACTTGGGTATACTTCTTAAAACTCAAGAGTGAAGTATTTAACATGTTCTTGGCCTTTAAGGCCTTTGTTGAAAAAAAATCTAGACATCAAATTCTTAAGCTAAGATCTAATAATGGCAGAGAATATGTTAACAACAAATTCATCAACTTCTGCACTGAGAACAGAATTCAAATGCAACATATTGTTCCATATACTCCACAACAAAATGGTGTAGCTGAAAGGAAGAATCGCACCTTAAAGGAAATGGCTAATTGTATGCTTCAAACTAAAGGGCTTTGTCTTAATTTTTGGGCAGAAGAAATTAACTGTGCAAATTACATAGTAAATCGCACTCCTACTAAGATTTTAAAGAATATCACTCCAGAAGAAGCATGGAGCTCAATTAAAACAGATGTAAGTCACTTTCGTGTTTTTGGAAGTGAAGCATGGGCCCATATTCCAGATGAGAAACATAAATCTTTAGAAACTAAGAGTGAAAAATGTTTTTTTGTTGGATATTCTGAAGATGTCAAAGGATATAGACTTATTCCACTTAAGTCCAAAAATGTTATCATTAGAAGAGATGTAGAGTTTGCTGAAAATATATCAGCCTACGAGCCTAGTTCGGCGAATGTGCCACCTCTCTCTATCCCTTCTACTTCTGAAAATATTTCTTCTTCAGATGATGACAACGAGGATGACAACCCTGCCCCACCTTCTCAGGATCCTCCTTCAGCTCCTCAGCTTCCAAAATGGGTCTGTGCTACTCGAGATGTAGCAAGTGCTCTTGTCGGTGATCCTACAGATTAGCGACGTACACGTTCTCAGTTCGATAGAGCCTCTTCTTTACTGGATCAAGCTTCAGCAAATTATGATTCTGACACCTTTGCAGAAGCTTCAGGCCATCCAGATTGGGACACAGCTATGAATGAAGAATATTGTTCATTATTGGCAAATGATACATGGGATCTTGTTCCTCTACCAAAGGGACGAAAACTTTTTAGATGCAAATGGGTTTACAGAACCAAGTATGGACCGGATGGAAAAGTTGATAACATAAAGCTCGTCTTGTTGCTAAGGGTTTTTCACAAGTAGAAGGCATTGACTATACTAAAACCTTCTCCCCTGCTGCCAAAATGAACTATATCTGCCTTGTTCTTTCCCTTGCTTCCTCTTTCAAATGGGAAGTCCATCAGATGGATGTTAAATCTGCCTTCTTGCATGAAGAAATCTATATGGAACAACCTATTGGTTCTATACAAATAGACTCCAGCCTTGTATGTCAGCTTAAGAAATCCCTTTATGGTCTCAAGCAAGCCCCTCATGCTTGGTATGCCAAAATGGATAGCTTTATTTTAGAAATTGGTTTCTCTAGGTGTCATTCTAACAATACTATCTACACCAAGAAAGTGGGCAAGTCTCTTATCATTCTTGTTCTTTATGTTGATGATATTATCCTTACTAGTAGTGATCCCAACCTTATAAACCATGTGAAGTCCAGGCTTAAAAATAAGTTTGAAATGACAAACTTAGGACACTTGCATTATTTTCTTGGTTTTCAAGTCTTGCAATCCAAGGAAGGTATTTCCCTTTCCCATTCCAAGTATGCATGTGATCTTCTACGCCATTTTCACATGGAAGACTGTAAGCCAACCCCTTCTCCCTTTCAATCTAGAGCCAAACTTTCAGTCACTTGTACTTCCCCTGAAGTTGATGCTACCTTATACTATCAACTTGTAGGAAAACTTTTGTATCTGACCCATACTCGTCCTGACCTTTCCTTTGTTGTTGGCCTTATTGCTCGGTTTATGCAAAACCCACATGAAAGTCATCAGAAAGTAGCTAAAAGAATACTTCGTTATGTTCAAGGTACAGTTCAGTTTGGGATTCATTACAGTGCAGAAGCATCTCCTCTATTGGTTGGTTTCATTGATTCCAATTGGGTTGGTGACCCTGCTGATCGGAAGTCTACTGCAAGTTATGTGTTCACTCTTGGTTCAGGACCTATTACATGGGCTTGCAAGAAACAAAGTGCCATTTCTCTTTCTTCAGCAGAAGCAGAGTATCGTGGTGTCATATAAGCTAGTAAGGAATCCCTTTGGCTTCGTTAGATCTTGTCAAAGTTTGGCTTTCAGCAGCAGCATCCGACTACACTTTGGTGTGATAATCAAAGTTCCATTCAACTATGCAAAGATCCAGTCCAACATCAGTGCAACAAACACATTGAACTGCACATGCACTTCATCAGAAAGCTCATTCATGACCATGTTCTTGAAGTGCAATATTGTTCAACAAATGATCAAGTTGCAGACATATTTACAAAGGCTCTCACAGAGGCGAAGTTTACTAAACTTCGATTTATGTTTGGAGTTCAAGAAGTTTTCACTAAGGGCGGATAGGCTCTAATGCCTCCTTCCTTCTCCTATTGTGTCATATTTGTACATCCTTCAATCCTATCCCAAGTTGTTCTTAAGGGGGGATGTTAGGATATTCCAACACATAGGCAATAGTTAAGTATAACTTGGTCTAGTGTAGAGTTAGGTAAAGTGTGTTTCTTTACTATGTACTTTTGTAACTTACAATCTGACGGTCACGATATGTAGTGATAAGTAGGTTCATTCTCTCCTCGGTATTACCGACACTTGATCCGTGGCTTAACACCCAATTGGTCCATGATCTCTATTTAAAGAGCATGGAGGGTCATTTGTAGGGTAACCGTTCATGAGAGAAGCTTATGTAAATTTTCATTCTTTTATTAATAAATTGCCTAAAGTGGCCACGTTGGCTCAAGCCGTGGACTGTTTCCCTCTTTGAGGGTTTTAACCACGTCAAGAATACTGGTGTACTGATCTGTGATATGTTTGTGAGCGGTGTCCTTTGGTGTTCTGTCTAAGGAACTTACCTTGTAAATTCCTACAAAAACATCTCCTTGAAGTCCTCACTAGGTTCTATGTATGCCTCTTAGTATGCATTTGCCTTCTAGTATGCATCAGCCTCTCAGTGTGTATCATGGGTGAAAGGATCCATGCACATTATGCTCCCAAAGTTATAATTTTAGATGTAGGTGGCCTTGAAATCATGTTTACCAACTTGTTTGTCTGCCTTTCTTGTACTTGATGACTAGATGAAACTTTTGTAAGAACCCCATACACTCATAATTTCCTGTATGATATAACTTACTTTAGACTTACAAATAATGTAGCGGTTGGTGACTTTTGTGGATGATCATCTCCTTTCCCGTTAGATAAAGTTTAAACTTTTTAACAACTTGTACCAAGGCATAGTGCTCCTTGTCATTAGTAGGGTAGCTAAGAAACACCCCATGAAATACTGGAAAATGATAGTATATGAGCCTTACTCCTTGCATCAACACCACTCCCATGGCATATCCACTTGCATCTATCTCCACTTCAAAGGGATTTTGAAAGTTTGGTAACATAAGAGCTAGTACTTGATTGATTTTTATTAGATCATCAAAATCTTTCTACTAGTTCTTCCCCCACTAGAAACTCTTTCCACTAGATATTATTCCATGGAGTGGTGTAGCTACCATTGAAAATGAAGCTATGAAATTCCATAGGTATTGTTCTACCCTAACAAAACTCCTATCTTTAGATACATTTATAGGAACTAGCCACTTCATGATGGCCTCCATATTCGCGAGGTCTATCTTAAGCTCCCCTCCATTGATCACATATCCCAAATACACCAAAAAATTATAAGCAAAATCACATTTCTTGAGGTTATCCAACAACTACTGCTTCTTCAAAGTCTCTAGCACCTACGTAAGATGTGAGAAATGTTCATCCCAAGTAGCACTATAATCCAGCATGTCATCTAAATAGACTACAATAAATGAATCTAGATATGGGTGTAAAACATATTTCATTAGTCTCATAAATGTAGTTGGTGCATTGCATAAACCAAATGGCATGACCAACCATTCATACAAAATTTTCCTTGTTTTGAAGGAAGACGTCCAAGAGTCTTCTTATTTTACTTGAACATGGTGGTATCCTAATTCTCAATCCAACTTGTTGAAGTATTTTCTGTGTTGCAACTAATCTAACAGATCATCAATCCTAGGAATAAGGTATTGATTCTCGAGTGTAATCTTGTTTAATGGTTTATAATCGATTTACATTCATCAAATCGCATCCTTCTTTGCTACAATTATGATGGTTGACCCACAAGGTGAGGTGCTTGGTCGAATCACACCCTTCTCTATTAGTTGTTTCAACTACTTCTCCACTTCATCTGCTTCTAGATTGGATTGTATATACATCATAATATATCACAATGGGGAGTCAAGTAATAACTATATTTCATGCTCCAATTTCCTCTTGTATGGTGTCCCTTTAGGATCCTAAAACACTACTTTGTATTCCTGTAGCAACTCCGCTAACTAATGCTTCCACTCTTTAGTACTAGGGATTCCTCTTATTGACTCATCATCATATTGATTTTCTCTCAAGAAAATTAAAACATATTTCTTAATAGATTTAATCAAATGCTTGGCTTGGTTGGTACTTATTAGTGAGATATTTGACTTTCATTTGTGTGGATTAACAACGTAGGATTTATCATACTTGATCAATGGTATTGATTGGATATTTGTGTGATGATTGCATCCTTCATATACATGTAGGGCGTTCCAGATAAAACTCTATTAGTACATCCAATTCCACTTCATCAATATAATAAAAACTTACAACAAATTTAATCTTACATTATTTCATTACCTTGATCTTTACAACCTTGTTTACCCATTCCATTGGATATGGGCTAGGATGATCGGGAATCTTTAATGCCATCTTGTTGACCAAATGCACTACCATGAGATAATATTGTGAACCAAAGTCAAAAAAAGCATCTATCTTGGTCTCTTGACATGGATGTTTATGTGGAAGAGTCTGATCATATCCTTCTCTTATTAGTGATGAAGGTTACTAGGCTTAACTCCTTTTACACCAATATGCAAGTAATATTCCCATCCATATCATAGTTTATTTCAACATGAGTACTTTAATTTGTGGCTAAAATATTCTTTTTCTTTTCATCCTTCTTACAGTTCTTCAAGTTCATTTTTGGATGTAGTTTCAAACATTTTTCCTCAAAGTGACCATCTATGTGCAATGGTTACAATGGTTATTGGAATCCTTGTGTTGGGTATATGTTATATAGTTTACGTGACTATTCCCATGTGTTGCACATTGCATTAAGTAGCAACACCCCCCAAAAAAAAAAAAATTAAAAAGGGGGTTTTGGGCACGATAGATTCGTTAGGAAGAAGCAATTCAAACCAGGTGACTGGGATGTCATTTTTTATTATAAATGCAAAAAATTGAAAGGGAAAATATCCACTCATTGATTGAGGCCTTGCGAAATAGAAGTTATTATTTAAAATGGGCTAGTTTGGATCAATATAATTAATGAAAAGCGGGTCTCCTTTCTTCTGAGTGGTCATTGATTGAGGTTGTACCACAAGCTCATGACTAAAAAAGAATTTATTATAGATGTATGTTATAAAAATGAGATGGAAGCGATAAGTGAGGATGGAAACCTTCTTATTTCTTATGTTAAACACATAGTATTGATAGGTAGAATTTAGATAATCTTGACCATTGGTTTCATATCTGAAGAGGTCTATTGGACTTTTGATAGTAGTTGGAATTCCTCCACACCAACCCTTCTGGATTAGGATTCCAACATTTTTTCCCTTAATCCAAAGAGGTGTATATGAGTCCAAGAAGAGAGCATAAATATAAAAATGAAAAAATACATGGCAGTTAATGGGTGGATATGCTCTATGAAATGGTGGTTTTAAGGAAGGCCACGAACTAAAAGAGGTGGGAGAACTTGAGGTCTCAACTAGTGGTAATTTAAGGTTGAGCACCAACTCTAGAACTGAAGTTTAAAGCAGTTCCTAGAAAATTTTTCTATCTAGCTAGAAGTTGAAGTCTTATGCCGGTGGAAGTGCTCCATGATTTTGCTTTAAAGTTGACCATAAAGTGATGTAGCAGAAACTGAAGTCTTCTGCAAGTGGTGGTTTAAGGCAGATGACCAACCAAAAGCATGTTCATGGACCATGAATTGTCTCTAGCTGCAACTATGAATCTGGATATGGCTAACTCTGGCTCTAGGCTCTAGTAGTTGGTTTTGGTTCAGGTTTTGGCTCAGGATCGCTTGAACTATCTTTGTAGTAGGTAGTTGACCATCAATTCCCCCCTATTAGATACAATGTGAGAACATGAAGAAATATGAACTGCAAGACATGTCAATACTTGAGATTGAACTCTGAGGGATAACCAATAAAATCTTCTTTGTTTTTGAAGACCATTGCCAAGAAGTGATCCATCCAAAGTGAATCTTCATTCTTGTAGGAGTCTTATTTTTGGAGAATCTATATGAATGATGAGTTTGTTTTCCACAATGCCTACAAGGGTGAAGATCAAAACACTAATCTTTCACACAACCAATGTAACATCCCCCTTACACCCCATAGCCCATACCAAGGTAGAAGGAGGCAGTTACTATGGTTGACCCAACCTCCAAAGTTTAGTTATGGAAATGGGGTCTAAATTTTTCAACCTTTCTCAACTTTTCCAAACCCCAAAATGGATAAAGTTATTTTGGTCGTCTCATTGTGACCTTTCCAACGATATAAATATTGCCTCAATTTGACTCCTAAATCAAAAGATGTGATAAGTTAAAGATTAGTCTATTAGGTCTTGCCATGTCATACGGACCTGCCATGTGATCCCCGTGTGGCTATATAAATCAATTTCATGTCACATCCCAAGAGGTCCACATGACATTACTACTAGTAATCATTGACCTGCTCATGACTCGTCATGTTACATAAGGGTCCCTTCCTATACACACACACATGTATATATGTGTGTGTGTGTGTGTGTGTGTGTGTGTGTGTGTGTGTGTGTGTGTGTGTAATCATGTGACCTCCCTTTTCGAACTTTACACCTTCCTGTGAACTTGTTGAGGTTACGGGGGAGTCCCTTATTCATGTATGCACATAATACAACACCTTGTGCCTTTCCCCTTGGCCAACATCTATATATCAACTGGTGCAACTCAATAGACCAGCCCATAGGGCCATGTCACCTCAGTAGTAAAATCCTGGGAGTCCCAAAAAGATCCCCCCTTTGAAAACCTCTGGGGTCTCCGACCTCTCTGATATTACCTGGGCCCCGACCAGGCAATCCCGCCTGACTATGCTATCGGGCTCGAACCCTTAATAGGTCGAATTATTTTCTTTGGCTGGGTGCGAACTCATACCAACTTTCTTGACACCTAACCTACTTATTATCCCCGACCAACCCAACTTGTCGACCCTCAACTACCGAATAAGGGGCAGAATACCCGGTATGCATACTGCTAGGCCGAATGTGAATTATATTTCTTCTTTTCAACTCACTGGCCAACCCCTGACCTTTTGAGTCTCACAAGAAAAAATTAGTCTATTTTTAAGCGCTTTCAACACTTAGAAAATTTTCCTAGTTTCTCTCATTCTAGCACAGGCCTATAACAATCCATCGACGACCATTTCTTAGCACTTGCATCTAATGCAACGCTACCCCTCTTGAGCTTATACGATCTCAGGCCAGCTTGGAAATACGCATAAATATGTATATAGTCAAATAAACAACGTTGTACCTCTGGGCTTCTAAGGCCTCAGCCCAACCCTTCAATGCACATATGTATATACTTATATAAAACAAATTTATGCTTATTGGGATTTATAGTTTAAAAACCAAGGGCTAGTTGTCATTCTTGTAACAAAATAATGATCATTAAAAATATCTACCCATTCCCTGATATTCAGGAAATATATTTATCTCTCGACATAACATGACTAGGCAGGTTCATTTGAAGACAACCCAACCATACCACTTACCTCGACTAGATAAGACCAGTTGAGATGACCCAAACGATTTGACTTACCTCGACCAAACTTGGCTAGTAAAAATGACTCAATCCAGTCAACTTACCTTGACTAGATAAGATTAGTCAAAACGAATCAGACTAGTCGACTTACCTCGACTAGATAAAGATCAGTTGAATCGACTCGACCGAGTCGACTTTGTGTGTGTGTGTGTGTGTGCATAATAAACACAAGGTTGACTTGGCTATATTCATATGTATGTATGTATGTATGTATGTTCATAATAAACATAATTTTGACTTGGCTATATTCATATTTATATACATATAGATCAGCAACCTAGAGTTTGGCATTATACATTTACATAGGAATCAACATTCCTCATCAAAACATAGGCATTAAATCAACACATTAAGCATATTCATTATATCAAAAATACAAATGTTGAAAATAGCAATAAGAAATGTTAAAAATAGCGTCTAGAAATTCCAATTTAATTTGTCCTCGACAAATTAAATTGAGAATTAAATCAAAATTCTATTCTCATAGAAACCTGTAATAGTTAATTATGTTAAATTGACTTAATTGACTTAGGAAATTCGATTTTGAAGTGTATCTAGATTCATGTAGAGTGATCCCTAAATTTTGGGGGCCTAGGTTGAGTTCTTTTGAGTTGTAATTAGATAACTTAGTCTAACTAAGTTATAGTCAGTTAAACTAGTTCTAACCTTTGGAGGAACTAGTAGAGGTCTAGTAGTGGAGTAGTGCACCAGTGCATCACCAGTACCACACCAGTTAATTAAATATTCACTCATAAATAACTCATGCATGTAAGTTCAGAGGAAGACCCACTTGAAATTAGAGTGCAAGGACAATGTATTATCAGTTGTATAATTTTCCGAGTTGTACAGATGGTGCATGCAATCAGTTGAGGACCTATGTTTAGATTGTGCAGTTATGGAGAGGTAATTTCCACATTAAATAGAGGTTACTTCTCTAGGGAATTGTGAAAGGAATTAGAAGCTTGGAGGCTTGGAAATTTGGCTAAGTATTGGCCAAAGGAAGTCAATCAGGCAGAGGATAGAAAATACTTGTGCAGGTTGAGCTCAAGGTTGCGCAGAGCATATTGAATTCATCCAAATTCTTTGACCAAGAGTGCAAGGAAGTAGGGGCTTGGAAGGAAGCATAATAGGCTAAATGTTGGCTTCAAATAGCTTGTGAGCAGAGAGTTATATTATAATTGTGCAGGAACTGTTCAGGAGGAACAAGCATTGTATTTTCTTCTCAGATCTTCTGATTAATGCAATATAGATAGTAAGGGTTTTGAGCATTTGCTTCCCCAGAGAAATATTGTGTTATGCGCCATTGATATTCTTCGTCTTTCTTATTATTGTTTTCATCGGTCATTATTGGTTTCCGTTGTAAAGAGTAGGGTAGATTCTTGTCTTATGTTTTAGTATATCACATGAGTTGTTGAATCTACAGAAAAATCTACATGGTATCGGAGCTATATTTGTAGAAATTTCTACATGGTATTGGAGCTGAAGACATTATACAAGAGAACAATTCGTTGTCCTTGCAGATTGATGGAGCTCTAGTTCAGGGCAGATCCAGAAGACCCTATGTGTAGACTTCTTAATAGAGCTAGAAGGATGCTAGTGGGTAGATCAGTGAGCCAATGTTTAATGACACAAAAGGAGTTTTGATCATTGATATTGGAAGATTGAGGAGCAGAAATTTTTTGGGCGGCGAATTTGCAGAGTAGATATGAAAAAATTTGTGAAAAAAATTCGAAAACAAATAGCAAATCTAGATTCCTTGCGAAAAAATACCCAAATTCAAAAAACAAAAGCGTCTGAATCGGAGTTCGAATGAGTGAGATATCGGTGATTTAAAATCAACTCTTTTTTTTTAGGAAATTTTGTGATAGCAGATGTCTAAGTCAAGAACCTGTATGCATTTGAGGTACAAGAGGCATCAAAAGCCTTGAGGAGAAAGGAAAAGGTTAAAGACTTGGTGGTTGAGAGGGAGAGTGAATTACCTCTCAACATGCAGTCCCAGAAGCAGCCTCAAAATAAATCTCAGAAGTTGTGGAGAAGCCACAATTAGAGAAGCAGAGAGGAGACATAGTGGAGACATCCACCCAAGCATAGACCTCCAGTAGGGGGAAATTTTGAGCCAAGTGGGCAGAGGGAGCACATGCAGCATACCTCTAGGTGAGAGGTGGGGCGATGTGAAGTATTAGTCCTAAGAGTATAGAAATTTGGGCAGGGTCCATTGAGAGGTTTTATCTCATGGATCATTACCTTGCTACGGGAGCCCATAGTACACAGTAGAAGGATGGATCAGTGGTTATTGATGTAGTCAGATATCAATGTGACAGAGGTAGAGGCTAGAAGCAGTCAGATAATGGGGAGAACAGAGCAGAGTTGATAGCAGTGCAGATGGAACAAAGGCAGAGTTAGCAGAAGTGCAGAGTTTTCAGTCGACAGAGGCAGAGCTAGTAGCAGTCATAGACTTTCGTGATAGATGCAACATATTGATTCAGTTTGGATGCTTTTTCAGTTTCAGAAGTTGCAGTAGTAACAACACTAGAGAGAATTGTTGCATGCAGAACATTCCAAAGGAACTAGATTGGGATATAGTTGAATTCCTTTCTTGTTGAGAGGGAGTCTTGAAAATAGCAATAAGAAATGTTAAAAATAGCATTTAGAAATTCCAATTTAATTTGTCCTTGAATTAAATTAAGAATTAGATCGAAATTCTATTCCCATATTAACTTGTAATAGTTAATTAAGTTAAATTGACTTAATTGACTTGGGAAATTTGAGTTGGGAGGATATCTAGAGTCATGTAGAGTGATCCCTAAATTTTAGGGGCCCAAGTTGAGTTATTTTGAGTTGTAATTAGATAACTCAGTTTAACTGAATTATAGTCAATTAAACTAGTTCTAACTGTTGGAGGAACTAGTAGACATCTAATAGTGGAGTAGTGCACCAGTGCATCACTAGTACCACACCAGTTAACTGAAGATTCACTTATAAATAACTCATGTATGTCAGTTCAAAGGAAGCCCCAATAGAGATTAGAGTGCAGGGACAGTGTACTATCAGTTGTATAATTTTCTGAGTTGTACAGATGGTGCATGCAATTAGTTGAGGACCTATGTTTGGATTGTGTAGTTATGGAGAGGGAATTGCCACATTAAATAGAGGCTAATTCTCTCAGGAATTATGTAAGGAATTAGAATATTGGAGGATTGGAAATTTGGCTAAGTATTGGCCAAAGGAAGTCAGTCAAGCAAAGGATATAAAATACTAGTGCTAGTTGATCTCAAGGTTGAGCATAGCATATTGTATTCATCCAAATTCTTTGACCAAGAGTGCAAGGAAGTAGGGGCTTGGAAGGAATAAGAATAGGTTAAGTGTGGGCTTGAGCTAACTTATGAGCAGAGAGTTATATTATAATTGTGCAGGAATTATTCAGGAGGAACAACCATTGTATTTTCTTCTCATATATTATGATTAATGCAATATAGATAGTCGGGGTTATGAGCATTTTCTTTCCCTAGAGAAATAATGTGTTATGTGCCATTGATATTCTTCCTCTTTCTGATTATTTTTTTCATCGATCATTATTGGTTTCCATTGTAAAGAGTAGAGTAGATTCTTGTCTTATGTTTTAGTATATCACATGAGTTATTGAATCTACAACAAATCTTCAATAAACACTTATCTTATGAAATTATTTTGACAACTGAGAATGGGACTTCAACTCTCCACCCAACCTTAGGCAAGTTGTAGCCAAACATTTCTTGTAGTTGTCACCCTTGAGCTAGATTCTAGAGCTTGAGGGGGAATTCTTGCAGAGAAAAAAACTAATGACATCAATTGAAACAACTTAGGTGTTCGAATGCTACATCACCTTCACCCACTAGCTATCCAATTAATCGAATAAAGATAGTGAACCACTTCGCTTTCCTATAGCCATCATTAGGGTGTCTCAAGGATACATTGTCATCACCCACCAACTATACAACAATTTCATATAAGACAGGACTTCCTTTTATATAGAGGGACTTATAATACAGCATCCCAACATCTCTGTGGATTTAGACACAGAGATTCTTAATTCAGGTGTGGAGAGAGATATATATATATATTTAATGGTAAGGAGGTTTATCATTTGTGTTACCTATGAAGGAATAAGAGTGCACTTTCTAGCAACTTCTCAGTGAAATTTCCACCTGTGTTCACAATCTAACCCTATGGAACTACCATCAAGTGTTATCAACTCACTAGCCATGGGTGCCTCCACCTCTCAGAAGTTGTCAACTAGCACAATCTTCAATGGATTTATCAGCCCTATCAAGCAAAACCACTACTTAATTATTATTAACCAACAAACCTCATGGGTTTCTTAGCTAAACTATCATATGATCTTACTCTGTGATTATCGACTAGAAATATTCATGGGTTTCTTAGTTGTGTTATCATCTGAGTTAAGCTTTGTGATTGTAAGCCAACAAGCCTCATGGGTTTCTCAGCTATGTTATTATTAGAGTTATGCTCTGTGATTATCACCCAACAAGCCTCGTGGGTTTCTCAGTTGTGCTATCATCAGAGTTATGCTCTGTGATTATCATCGAGCAAGCCTCATGGGTTTCTTGACTATGTTATTATTAAATTTATGCTATATTATTATCAACCAACAAGCCTCATGGGTTTCTCTATTGATTTATCATCAGAGTTATGCTCAGTGATTATCATCCAACAAGCCACATGGGTCTCTCAATTTTTCTATCATAAAATCTTCTCCTGTCCTTGAATTATCTTGGTCCTTATATCCTTCTATGCCCTCTTAGCAAATAAGCTTGATCACCAAGAGCCTCTATGTAACCACCCCTCACAACTTTTACCCGCTTTCACAAGATCCCCGGGGTAAATGTGAGGTGAGTGTTACTATGACATGACTTGACCTCCAAGTTCCAGTTAAGGAAGTGGTGCCTACTAACTAATGACTCACTAACCTTCCTTGGGGACAATAGATCACTCAAAGGTTGAACAACCACCCCAGGTGACAAATCCTTGAGCTGGAACCTTTTTTACCTAACCTAATAGCCTAACTACACCCTTGACACTGCATGCATGCGGTTGTAATCCTCCAACCGCACGCACAAGCCTTGCTCCATGAGATTATGGAAAAAAAGCCCTAACTTAGTGCCAACAAATCCAAGATCTGAGCCACCTTTACAGTCTAGCCTCCAGAATACTGCCCAGATCTGCTTGTAACTTTC
Source organism: Pinus tabuliformis (assembly GCA_031772625.1). Classification (NCBI taxonomy): domain Eukaryota; kingdom Viridiplantae; phylum Streptophyta; class Pinopsida; order Pinales; family Pinaceae; genus Pinus; species Pinus tabuliformis. The sequence goes on along the minus strand of CM062805.1, from coordinate 658,740,980 downwards.
CATAATCATTAATTACATGATGATAATGCCAAACATTCAAACTTGAAACCAGAACTTGACCTTGACTACATAGAACACACTAGACATTTCGTCAAACACATGGTAAACATGTGAGTGACAGGTCATGAATGCATATATGAGTATAGATATTTGAACTTGATATAAAAATCATTGAGAAGCTCTAACACCCTCTCAAGTAGCTACAACACACTAGTTATTCCATGCATTCATCAACCATTCAATAACTTATCAAAGCATAACAAGAGTTATAGCTAGACCACAAAATAAAACCATGCTTATAACCAGAATATTAACCATGACAAATCAACCATCCAAAAATCATAATAACAAGCACAAGTGCTCATAGGTCACAACAGGAAAGTACCTCTTATTAACTTATGAAAAATCCAACCAAATCAGGGACCTCCACGTACCACTTGACCATAGATTGGGTTGAACCAAATCTTTCTTTCAGTCAATCACCCTTGTGCCATATTCCAAGCATGAATGTGGGATCTCATGGGATAAACCAAGATATAATCAACCAGGGACTCCATAGTTTAAAACACCTCCACCCTCAAGCTACTTGGATCTCACTAAACCGGTCACAAGATCATAAAACCAAACTGAGATTGGATGCCTCAAAATTTATTCACCATACCTTGAGGACTTTTTCTGTCTCCACCTTCCTGTCAAGGGCTTCCCGAAGAAAGCCATCTCCACCCTCAACCCTTGGGAATTTTCTTGAGACCACCTGAACCGGTTCCAAAACCTTTCGGCAATCCAAATCTCAACCAATAAATAAATCCCATCACACCACGGCTATCCAGGAAATGGAAAGGTGTTGGCTTGATGGGCCCTGACCCAGGTTCACCGTTAAGCATCCAAGGAAATCCCTACACTACTAGCCCTTTCGGCATCAATCCGCGGAGTGCGAACTGAAGTCTCACCCAAAGTAGTATGGGGGGATGAAAGAACCAAGTTTCCACACCCTGATATAGTTGTGATGTTGATTTTATACCCTTACTCTTATCTTCGTGCAGGTCGATAAGCCTTTAGGGCTCATCAATGTAATTCTTCTTCTGTCCTTCAGAACCTCCACGAAGGTGTCTAATTGTCCTTCGCACAACCCTAGATGATGATCTAGGCACTTACGCGCCTTTGTAACTAGGTTACCGACTTGTTTCCCAAATCGTCTTAGGTATTAGCCAACTTTACCATACAATTAAGATTAGCTTTGCGTAAACATATATTATTACTTGTGTTCATGTAACAGAGGGAAACATGTATTTTCATTCATCAACTTAACATTATATCTTAAACTTAGCATTCAACATAGCATAATCACATCATTTATAACAACAGTAAAATAATGCTAAACAGATGGAAAGTACACAGTAAGTTCAAAACAATTCTCTTTATTGATGATTCATATTTCCAATACAGACTCTAACCGCCTTGCGCACACAGCTGCAGCGGTCCACGCACTCAGCTACGGACTTCTACCCTAGGCCTCTACACACTCAGTTGTAGAGGCTCTTCCTTCATTAAGACTCTCGCTCTTAGCTCTCCCAAACCTATTACATCAATGAATCATGACTACTGAACTACCTCAGACTCTCTAAGACTCTCCTTTTTATACAATCCCATGGTCCGCAAACCAAGGGCGGATCTCCAAAACCAACACAACCTATCTAGACTAAGGGTGAAAAACCTTTTTTGACTTTATATATCTTCATGCTCTGTGACCACAAAATGCGGAGACTTTATATTCTTTATACAACATTCAAGCCTTCTGCCCCAAAACGTGGGTTTGTAACCCCAAAATTGACCCCCAAGGGACCTTTTCCCAATAGGCCCCCAACAAAAACATGGTGACTCACCCTCGAGTCACTCGGCTGATGCAGATATCTTGTCGTGAAGACCTCCTAGCTCGACTTGGAAAACTGCTACCTCGGTGATGCATAGTGTTGCCGCCTGCTTCATCTCTTCGACCAACTGCTCTGTCACTGGCCCTGTGCTATCAGCCTATAGCTTCTGCTGAGTCTCCTGCAGACTAGTCAACTAGCCTTCTATGGTGGTCGTGATTGCGTAGGCCTCGTCCAACCAAGGCTTCAAGCGAGCCTTCAGTACGGCTTCCTTGTACTGAGTTGCATCTACCTGCTCTTTCAATGCCTTGGGCTCCTACAGCTTCGCTAGTCTCTGCGTGATGGCAACAGTGTGCATTGTCACTTTAACCTCATCATAGCGCTGTTGTAGTTCCCATGCTTCTATCCCCAACCTCTGCACATTGGGATCTTCTTGCAGGCTTGTGAGTAGCTCGAGCGACTGCTCAAAAAGGGTCATGCAATCTGTCACTTCACTCACTATTGTTGTGATCGCATCTGTCACGACAGTCGTGTGCTGCTCCCTAACTTCCGGTAGAGTCGAAGGCTGGGCCTTAAACTATAACTCTGCAACTTTAAGGTTCAACTCCAGCTAAACCTTTGCTAACTCTGTGCATGCACCACACACTCCCGCAACAAGTTTTCAAACCCGCACATCTACTGGCTCAGCCTATGGAATGGCCAACTCTGGGACAGTTCAGCATGCCTCATCCACATCCTTGATTATTCGTTGATTCTTATCTGTCAGGTCTGTCACAAGCTAAATAGCGGAGTATCTTTAAACATCCGATTGATCGTTGTTGACCTTTTACTCGCTGATCACCTGTAAAACGTGTTGTTCGCGGGCCCGAAGTTCTAAAATTACTCCATCCTGCAGAAGATGAAGCACCTCGCTAGGAAGCGCGGCCAAGTTAAGTCCCACTCCCTTGAGGGCGCTGACAGCGGGCCTGTCAGCTTCGGTCACCACCATCAATGCTCCATCTGGCAGCATTATGGCTCAGGGGTCCCGTGCGCGTAGAATCCCTGCAACTTCTGAGGTGCCAAAGGCCAAACTGGTAGACACTACACTGGCCTGAGTTTATGACGCATGGATCTGCAGCTCCCGCAGACCCGTTTGAATGACCCCCAACACTTGTTGTTGCTGCTGCTCGAACTGTTGCAGTAGTTTTGCGGTGGCATCCCGCACTGCATCCCTATATCATGCAGATCCCCCTCTGTCAGGGTGATCAAATCCAGATACATCTTGCTATCCTTGGACTTCTTCTATGGCCCTACCTTTTTTGGTCCTCTGGTGCGCTTGATATGGAATGGAGTCATCTCCAGGTCTACTCCTCCATGTTCTGTATGTTCATCCTCTTCTTCCTCTATCTTCATGGTGCCAAATGATGCCACTGTCCATTTATATATAGAGACAGTCTTATTTCTTCTAGGCCGACATGACCTTTTGCTAGGAAGTTAACTTGAACAAGTGTGTATGCCGACATGAACAAGGTAGGATCTTCAATGTGTATTGAGCCATCTTCAAGGAGCAATATGACAAGGTTTTGAGGCATACTTTTACATCAATAATTTGTCCTTTGAGTGTAACATCACTTCATATACATGACTTCTTTAATTATATTTATGACAATATGACAAATCCCTAAAGATATTAAGAAGAAGTCTTTGACCTATAATAAAAAATCCTTGCACATGAAACCCATGAGACAAGTATTACAAAAATACATTTTATTATCTTTGTCTTCTTCATTACATAAATTCATAATTACAATTCATTATAAAGACCAAACCTAGTTACTTTCTACAACATCAATAACTTATCAAAGCATAACAAGACTCATAGCTAGAGCACAACATAAAACCATGCTTATAACCAAAATATTAACCATGAAAAACTATCCATCAAATCAACATAATAAAAAGTACAAGTTCTCATAGATCACAATATTAAAATAGCTCGTATTAACTTATGCAAAAGCTAACCAAGTCAGGGACTTCCACATACCACCCGACCATAGATTGGGTTGAATGAAATCTTTCTTTTAGCCAATCAGCCCCATGTCATAATCCAAGCATCGGAACTCATGGGATAAAGCAAGATATGATCAACCAGGGACTCCAGATGTTAAACCACCTCTACCCTCAAGCTACTGTGATCTCACCTAAATTGGTCTCAAGATCACAAAACCAAACCGAGCTTGGATGCCTTAGAATTTCTTCACCATACCTTGAGGAATTTGCATGTCTCCACCAACCTGTCGAGCGCTTCTTGGAGAAAACCATCTCCACCCCCAACCCTTGGGAATTTTCCTGAGACCACCTCACTCGGTTCCAAAACCTTGTAAAAATCCAAATATCAACCAAGAAATAAATTCCATCACACTATGGTTATCTAGGAAACAGCAAAGCAAGGTTGAAACCAATGTCACTCTAGGAAAAACTCATGCCAATGACAACAAATGAACCAATTAAAAAATGCATGTACCATGCATTCACACCTTAGCTAGGAAATCACGCATGAAACCTGTTACCTGTAAGATCTTCATGCTAAAGCTATGGATCTGATGCAAATCTCAGCAAATATTTGCTTAAATTGGTCCCTCTAGGAGTTGTTCCCTTCAAAAAGTGCTTCTTTTAAACCCGAGAATCAAATCCCTGTTAAAATCCGTAGCAAGAAGCTTAACTATAGTGGGAGGAATTACAAAGGGAATAGGTGAAAAACAACCTTCGGGTGTTGTCTCTGCTCTGTACAAATCTTGTGACCACAGGTCCCTGGAACTCTTTAAAAATGCAATTAAAATTAGTTACGGGCTTCCATCCTGATGGGTTTCCCACGTAACCTTTTACAAAGGGAAACCTCGCCAATCACACTCACTCCCTTGTAGAACCCACAACCTCATCACTTAATGGATCCGAGGAACAGAAGGTATTTTCACCACCATCACTTGATGTTCCCTGGTCCCCGTCGCTTAATTAAAACAATTTACGCGATCCAGGATTTCTGAGCCTCCAGGCTAAGAACTCTATTCTGGGATTTTATCAATTGACAATCCATGGTCCATCACTTGACTAACTCCCCAGCACTCCGTTAAAATAAGTTACAAAGTCTGGGTTTTTCAGGCCTCCGGGCTAAGAACTTTGTTACGGGATTAAGTCGATAAACGGTCTCAGGCTCTGTCAACTAAAAGACTCTTCCAAAAATGAAAAACAGCTAAGTGTTGGCCTCTCCAGTGTTAAAACTAGTTTTGGTACTCTTGCTCCTCTTAACTCTCTATGCTCTTTGGGCCTCTCTATTCAAATTTGTGACTCCTCTAAGCAAACGCCTCTCCCTTCTTCGCCCTCCTCCAACAACTCTAATGCTAATATTGGGCGATTTAAAAATTTCGGGCTTTATAATTGAAAATACAAGGTTTACAAACTCTGTGAGAAAAAAAATTGTAGAAGGACTGGTATGCAAATACAAAGCTCTCGTAGGCAAAAAATTACACTCTCACACACTCTAGCAGAGTTTCTCATTAATCAAGAAACATTAAAAATTACATCAATTCATTTCGAATACTTGAAAATAGGATATGAGGACCAATTTGGCGAAAATTAAACTAATCTACAACCGTTACAACAAATTATTTAATTTTAATGAATTACATGGAAATTTTGAATAAATCCTAATCTAAAAAACCACACATTGGGGAACCAACTCCTCTAGTAAATGATTTTGACCTCTCAATCACTGAGAAGTAAAAATGCCCATGCAGCATACTCCCAAGGAACAAATATTTCATGGGCTCCTATCCATGATCTCTTAAATGGCTTTGCCACTTTTCTATATAAATGTGGCAGTCATCTAGGTTGTATCTGACACTAGCAAGTCCTTCCATTTAACTAAGTACTGAAAGTACTCTTTGTCCCTAGTTTTCTTGATGAATCTTTTGTCCAAAATCCCCTCTAGCTGTTAAGTATCAGCTACTGGGAATAGCTTTTCCCATTGTATTGGATGTTGTTTCTAGTCACTGGCTAGTTGTTATGTGGTTTTTCTAACTCAAGCTCATACTTGTATAGGTCTACTACATTAAAAATGGGATAAATTCCAACTCCATATGGAAATTCAAGTTCATAAGAAATAGTAGAAAAAAATTTTAGAATTCTGCAAGGTCCTATCTTTTTAATTTTTAATTTGTTGTACTCACCCTTTGGAACTCTCTCTCTCCCCAAATGTGAAGATACTAGATCTCCAACCTCAGAATTCTGCTACATCCTACTAAGGTTTGCTCTACTTTTATATTTTAGATTATTGTGACAGTTTTTGCTTCACTTGGTCATGGATCTCTTTTATATTTGTAGCAAAATCCTCTCCTGTTGCACTCCTCTACTCTATTCTTCCCAAATTTATGAGTTCATGTACTCCTCTTGGGTTCATCCCATACATAGTCTGGAAAGGGATTTGTCCAATTCTTCAGTTAGGAGTGTTATTTTTAGCATAGTCAACTTGTACTAGAATTTGATTCCATTGTTTAGGGTGGTTTCCAATTAGAATGCACATAATGTTTCCTACGCTTTTCTTCACAACTTCAGTCTAACCATCAGTTTGTGGGTGATACGTTGAGCTATAATGCAGTTTTGTGCCAAATTTCTTCCACAAGGTTCTCCAGAAATGTCCCAAGAATTTAGTATCCCTGTCTGAAACAATGTTCTTGGGAATTCCATGTAGCCTTACTACTTCTTTGAAGAATATATTAGCAATGTGGCTAGGAAATCCCAAAACAAAATTCATACCTTTCTGTGTCTTAGGAAATCCCAAAACAAAATCCATACTTATTGAATCCCAAGGCCTCTCTGGAATTGGCAATGGGGTATACAATTCAACATTATGGCTTCTTCCTTTGGCATACTGACAGGTTCTTCACCTCTTCACAAACTTTTGCACATCAGATCTCAATTTTGGCCAATAGTAATGTCTCCTCAGCAAGTCATAAGTCTTTTCTTTCCCAAAATTATCTCCAAGGCCTCCACTGTGTTTCTCCTTGAGAAGGTTCTACCTCATGGAACAACTTGGAATGCACAGTTGGTTGTTTTTGAAAAACAATTTGTCTTAAATCATGTAATCAAGCCATGGACTCTTATATTGTGAAGTTGGACTCTTACAAGCTTCAAAGGCCTCTTTAAAGTTTGTATCCTCCTCATACAGGTCCTTTATAAAGTTGAATCCCAACACTTGAATTTGAATTTTCTGTAATAATGGTTGTCTCCAGCTCAAATCATCTGCAATTTTGTTAGATTGGCCACTAATGTGCTTTAAAACATATGTAAAACTTTGCAAGTATTCAACCCATTTAATATGTTTATAGTTCAACTTAGGTCGTTTCATTATATACTGAAAAGCATGATTATTAGTGTATAAAATAAATTCTCTAGACAACAAATAGCCTCCATTTATTAAGAGCTTTAACCACTGATATAAAAAAAATTCATAGGTTGTGTACTTTCTTCTAGCCTAATTCAACTTTTCACTGTAATAGGTTATAGGTTTGTCCTCTTGGCTAAGCACTGCTCCAATTTCATCATTACGGGCATCAATCTTTACTTGAAAAGGCTTATTAAAATTTGGAAGAGCAAGCACTGGTTCCTCTATGATATTTCTCTTCAACATATGAAACCCTTTTCAGCTTCAGTAGTCCACCTAAATGGTTGTTGATTCTTCTTCACTGTCTCTACAATTAGTGTGCTCATCTTGCTGAAGATTCTAATAAACTTCCTATAAAAACTCGCCAAACCATGAAAACTTCTAACTTAAAAATCACTTTTGGGAGAGGGTCATTCAAGGATAGATTTCACTTTACCTGGATCCATCTTCAATCCTTCTCTAGAAATCACAAACCCTAGATATACCAATTCTGATTTCAAAAAGGAACATTTCTTCAAATTTACAAGCAACTTCTCTTGTTGCAACTTCTCTTGCTGCAACTTCTCTTGCTGCAACTTCTCTAATACATACCTCCAATGCCTCATATTCTCCTCCTTTGACTGATTGTACACTAAAATTTCATCTAGGTAAACAATCACAAACTTTCCTATAAACTCCTTCAGCACTTCATTCATCAACCTCATGAAAGTACTAGATGCATTAGACAAACCAAATGGCATGACCATCCATTCATACAAACCTTCACTACTTTTAAATGTAGTCTTCCACTCATATCCCTCTCTGATTCTAATTTGATGGTATCCACTCTTCAAATTAATTTTAGAAAACCAACAAGCACCACTCAGACAATCCAATAAATCATCAATACATGGTAGGGGAAAATGATACCTGATTGTAATTTTGTTCAGGGCTCTGGAGTCTATACACATGCGCCAACCACCATCCTTATTTGGAGTCAACGTTGTGGGTATTTCACATGGACTAAGACTCTCTTTGGTCAGTCCCTTATCCAACATCTCCTGCACTTTTTTCTAGCTTCTCCATTAGCTTTATTAGGAAAACTTGCTCCTGATATCAAGTCAATGTGATGATTGATACTCCTCACTGGTGGCAATTCACTTGGAAGATCATCCACCATACTATCATGATATGCCTCTAGCATCTCTTCAATTTCTACAGGGAAACCAGAGATAGTACTAGAAGTAATAGCTACTCTAGGCTTGCAAACAATAGAAAAAATTACCTATTCTAGCTTCATCTGTTGTAGAAATTCATTGCTACTCATTAACACTACCTTTGAATCATTGCTTCCAAAAGTCCCTTCTTCCTACAATGGAAACAAAGTATGCTCGATGCCATCTTTCTTGAACTTATAAGTGTTCCTTTTGCCATCATGCACCACGCTTCTGTCAAATTGCCATGTTCTTCCAAGCAAAATGTGACACACATCCATTGGCATCACATCACACAAAATTTTATCTTTATATCTACCAATTTGTAGTTCTATCTCACATTTGTTCATTCACTAAAATATGATGTCCCTTTTGTAGCCAAGATACCTTGTAGGTTTTGGATGCTTCTTCTTCTTCAACTGCAACTTCTCTACAACCTCTGTGGACACTAGGTTGTATGTGCTACCACTATCAATCACTACTTTATAGCACTTACCTTACACTTTGTAAATAGTTTGGAACAAGGCTCTCCTCTAAGCTGACTCAATAGCTTCTTTCTCCTGCTTGATCAACACCTTCTTCATCATCAGGGCTTCTCCTGCCTCTGGCACATTCTCTACTTCTTGCACCTTTTCCTCCACCTCTTCTACTAGAGTTGTAACAACATTCCTTTGGCCTGGTTCTATATTCTTTGGAAAATCATACGCAATGTGTCCAAGCTTTCCACACATGTAGAAACGAAACTCTCTTCTACCTATTCCTCGTCCTCTGGAAAAGAATATTTGGCCTCTGAACTCTCCCTCTTGTTGTCACTGTGGACTAGAGCTATTATCCCCATTTTTAGATACAATAGACCTCCCTTTTCTTTGTTGTTGTCCTCTTCTTCTAGAAACACATTTACCTTTGTCAATTTTTTCCTTGCAAGCTTCTCCTACACTTTCAGAGCCAATTGGTATGCCTCCTCTACTCTCGTTGGATATAATACACTTATCTCATCTTAAATGTCCAATCTGAGCCCATTAATGTACCTTGTAGCCTTCTCTGCAGACTCTTCCACATATCCAACTCTAATGTTCTTTTTGTAGAACTCCTTTGTCTATTCCTTGACTGTCATACCTCTATGTCTAAGGTTATTCATACTTCTGAACAAAGCCAGTTGGTAATCCTTTGGCAAAAACTTCCCTCTTATCTTTGCCACCATCTTATCCTAGTTCTTGATCTTTTGCTTGTTCTTTCTTATCCTCTTTGTGTGCATACCATCCCACCAGAGAGTTGCATGTCCCTTCAACTTTGTCACTATGAACTTGACCTTCTTCTCTTCATCTATTTCCTTATAGTCGAAGAAAATTTCCATCTCTATGATCTAGTCGATCAACTCCTCTGGATTCATACTGCCTGTATAGGAAGATAGATCTGGTTTTTGTTTTATGAAAAAACCCAAAACTACTCTTAGAAACTTAGCCTCCACTGGTTCTTCTGCTACTTCTTCTTTTATAGATTCTTCCTCCTCGTAACTCTCATCTCCAAGTTCTAGTTCTCTATGTTGACCATTCTCCATTGATGTCATTCTTTCCTTTAGTCGTTGCATCACTCTCAACACTTCTTTGTAGGTAGCCGAACTCTGTCCTTGTCCTCTTGCGCCTCGTCTAGCGCCTCAACTTTGGGCTACATGATTTCTTCTCTTTTTGCTGAAGCAAATGCAGGGTTTGCTCTGATACTACTTAATGCAAATCTCAGTGAATATTTGCTTAAATCGGTCCCTCTAGGAGTTGGTCCCTTGAAAAGGCGCTTCCTTCAAACTCTGGAATCAAATACATGTTAAAATATACAGCGAGAAGCTTAACTATAGTGGGAGGAATTACGAAGGGAATAGGTGCAAAATAGCCTCTAGGTGTTGTCTTTGATCTGTACAAATCTCGCGAAACCGGGTCCCCAAAACTCTTTAAAAATTCAATTAAAATTAGTTACGGGTTCCAGCCCGCCGGGTTGCGGACTTAACCTTTTACAAAAGGAAACCTCGCCAATCGCGCTCACTCCCCTACAGACCCCACAACCCTGTCACTTAATGGATCTGGGGGAAAGTATTTCTCTCACTAACACTTGAAGGTCCCTGGTCCCTTGGTTCCCTGTGCTTAATTAAAATAAATTATGGGATCCAGGTTTTTCGGGCTTTCCGCGCCTTTGGGCTAAGAATTATGTTAGGATTCCATCAATTGATGATCCTTGGTCCGTCATTTGACTACCTTCCCAACAATCAATAAAAATAAGTTATGGGATTCAGGTTTTCTGAGCCTTCGAGATAAGAACTCTATTATGAGATTCCATTAATAAATGATCTCGGGCTCCGTCAACTGATAGACTCTTCCAAAAATGAAAAATAACCAAGTGTTGGCCTCTTTAGTGTCAAAACTAGTCTCGATACTTCGGCTCCTCATGAATCTTTGTGCTCTTTGGGCCTCTCTATTTGGCTCTACAACTCCTCTAAGGAAACTCATCTCCCTTCTTCACCCTCTTGCAACCACTTTGATGCTAGTATTGGGCGATTTAAAAATATCAAGATTTATAATTAAAAATACAGGGTTTACAAAATCTGTGAGAAAATAAAATTTCAGAACAACTAGTATGTGAATACAAATCTCTCATAGGAAAAAAATTTCACTCTCACACACTCTGGTTGAGTTTCTCATTAATCAAGAAATATTTAAAATTACATCAATTCGGTTCAGATCCTTGAAGAAAGGATCTGAGGACCAATTTGGGGAAAATTAAACTAAACTACAACCATTGTAACAAATTATCTAATTTTAATGAAATACATGGCAATTCTGTATAACTCCTAATCTAACAAACCACACATTGAGGAACCAACTCATATATTAAATGATTTTTACCTCTCGATCAATGAGAATTTCGGATGCCCCTACATCAAGATCCAACCTTCTCCTTGTTTTTCCTTTGCTTCCCTTTGCTTGTAATTTTCCTTCCTTTGCTTGCTTGTCCAAGTGCTTGTTCTCTCTTCTTTACTACACCTACTCGAAAGATGGGCCAAAAGATGTCAATTGTTTCTCAAGTGCCTTTCTATCATTGATGTCTAGTCTCTTCCTTTCTTTTTTCCTTTTTTTCATTTTCCTTCATTTTTCCTCTAATTTCCTTAGCATGCAAATTTATGTCTCTTCACCTTCCTTTTCTCTTGTTTTCTTTTATTTCTCATAAATAAATGTCATTTATTGCATCTTTGTCTTTACCAATGCCTTTTCCAATTTCCATAGCCATAAATAAACTGAAAATGACCTCCGATGTGATTTTTTCCCCACCATTCAGCTTGGAATATGTGTTCCTTAACCTTGGTCTTATTTTATTTACATGGAAAATCAACTTGGGGTCATTACACTCTCGACCTCCCTCCTTCCTTGTTCCTTGTGATGATTGAGTCCATCCCCCAATTACAAATGAATAATGCCCCGGGTCCTCTCAACCTCCACTTCCTTCTATTGTAATGGACCAACCGTCTGCTTCCCCTCATGGTCTACGTGGACCAACCTGTGGATATTGCGACCACTCTTTCCATTAAATATTTTGTCCTTTTCTTACTGCAGTTTTTCCCAATAGGAACATGGGCATGCCCTTCTTTTTAGATGAATTTAGTACATAGTCATCACTATTAAAAACATATCAATCGCCCCATGGATGGGATTTATAACAACCAAGTTTCTCAAGCAATCTCCCTTCCCCCAAGCTCTGGAATTTGTGTCCCTTTCTTTTAGCCCTTTTAATTTTATAGTTAGATAATTACAAGGAATTTTTTACAGTGTTTACAAGGGGAATTAACCCACTGGGATGTCACAGCCAACCTGATCACAGTGTTGGCATTTTATAATCTGTTGTGGTTGTGGAAGAGGAGAGAAATTTGGAAGAGGTGAAGATGAATCATCTTGAAGAAATCCAACACTATAAAATTGAATTTGTTTAGAGTAGTCTAGTATATGAAAGGACATCCTTGTCATATCCAATATTGGTTCTATTCTTATTGTTAACAACTTCTTCCCAAGGTATGATGATAGGATTAAGAAGTGCAGATTGAACCTTTGTATCTTTATTCAAAATTGCTCTTGAAATGGCCTCATTATTCTGATAAATTTCTGACTGCTGATGGGAGACAACTTCATATTAAAAAGGGGAATTGTTCTGAACTGTAGGAATTTATAGGGTAAGTTCCTTAGACAGAACACCAAAGGACACCGCTCACAACAGATCACAGATCAATACACCGGTATTCTTGACGTGATTAAAACCCTCAAAGAGGGAAACAGTCCACGGCCTGAGCCAACACGGCCACTTCATGCAATTTATTAATAAAAGAATGAAAATTTACATAAGCTTCTCTCATGAATGGTTACCCTACAAATGACCCTCCATGCTCTTTAAATAGAGATCATGGACCAATCGGGTGTTAAGCCACGGATCAAGTGTCAGTAATACCGAGGAGAGAATGAACCGTTGGATCACTACATATCGTGACTGTCGGATTGTAAGTTACAAAAGTACATAATAAAGAAACACACTACCTAACTCTACACTAGACCAAGTTATACTTAAATATTTCCTATGTGTCGGAATATCCTAACATGAACAAGAACCAGTTCAGAATTATGACTCTTCTATTATATCTCATCTTGTTGTAGTTGTAACTCAAGTTGGAGAAAATCAATTTTCTCATGTGCATCTTGCAGACATATTTTAATATCAACAAAAGTGGCTTTGTTAATTGTCATTGTATCATGAATAGCAGAGTGTATTAGAGTTTGAATAACTCTAATACTTCACCAATTAGAGCCATTTTTCAAAAAATTCAAGCTCAGAATTGAAGTGTTTCAATTTCTACTGAAAATGCACTAGCAATCAAATAATCAATGAAGAGTGAATGAGTAACAAAGTCAGTGGGACATTTCTATGCAACAAACATACAATGTTCTTGATCTCCAAATCACAAATTAAAACAAGTTACGGGATTTCGAAGTTGTTATACCAAATTCTAATACAAATCTTTTGGTTACATATGGTTATGGTCCAGGGGCTTTTAATATCCAATGGACACAATCTCTAGCACAAACTCTTTATCAACTAGCTAGAAGTTGTACAAAATCTTTCCTCTATCGTTGGATCTTTGGAACTTTGAATAAGTGATGCCATCCTAAGCCGACTTTACCCATAGTATGCACATAAAATGCATAGTCTCATTTGTCCCAGGAATTTCAATTACCCTACCTAGCCAAACCTTGATAAATTAAGGTTTAAGGCCCCTTAATTAAATCTCATGCAGAAATGTTTTAATTGGTTGTCCATAGTCTTAACCTTAATTAATCCTTTTGAGCAGAACTTTATTCAACCCTTCTTAACCTTTGGTTAATTCTTAATATCCACTTGTCTTAACCATACCATGGTTAGACTTTAGTAAAACTTGACTTAAACCATAATACCTTTGGCTCCGTTATTTCTATTATAACTCTAGTATAATAGAAATATTACATAAACTGCTTTAAACCTTACCTTTCCGCCATTCCACGACCTTGCACATTTTCTGACGCTCACCTTTATCGCATTCAGCCTCCACCGTTGATTTCACTCCATCAAATCAACGGCTGTTGTGTTGTATCGCCACTTAAACCCATTCATCCGTCGGAACTCAAATCACTTAACTCACGTTGATAAACTTCTCGGGTTCGCTTTTTCCCAAGCCTTATCGGCTTCAATCTCCGTCGTTGATCTCACCCTTCAATCGGAAGGTTGATGGTTCACCCGATCAACAAACCTAATCAGTGATCCTCCATCGTTGATCAAAACTCATTTGATCCAACGATTAACAATGATATCGGATGAGCCACTTGCACGAGGATTACCCGCTGATAAAGTGGTTGTCTCTCTCTTGCGGCATGCTATGTGTCCACTGATAAGTGGAATCGGGTGACCAACCCGAACTACCACTTGCAACTTTTTCTCCCTCCGATAAACAGCTTCGCTGATAAAACCGCCTTCTTCCTTGACTATTGCACAAGCTAATTGGCGCGCGATGACCATTAGATATAAGAAGCCATCAAATCTACGATTTGCGGGGCCTCCTCTAGCACACGGATTAAAATGGGCTTAACCGCTGCAGTCAACTGTGAACTAAGATTTTAGATATGAGATCGATGGCTAGGAGCGAGTGCGGGACTCCAGCCACGATCAAGGAAATCCACACTCTCCTACCCCCTGCAGTAGCTGATCATCGTCGATCTAACAGATCTGTCGATCTGACAATCCAGATCTATTCCTCCGTCATTCTTCTTCCGCCATTAATATCCGTCGATCTAAACGATTCGATGCTCTTGTGCACATTTACTTCCTTCCTTCGTGCCTTTACATGGTTTCTCAAAGTTCTCTGTGGTTTCAGGTTCCTCCAGGGTTTCTGGTCTTTGATTGTTCTGCAACACAACTCCCTCTTGATTTAACTCCGCGTACTCTTAGACACTGTCACTCCTGAACTTCACATTGATCCTTCAATTGGATTCAACAATCCAACACGATCCTTCATCCTCACTTCTTCTCTATGTTCTGCCCGAACTCCACCTGCATACATATACTATGCAGAACCTCTAATTCACACACAATTTATCATTCAATTACTCAAACCACACACTTACACAATTTAGGAATTGAATCTTTGTATATATATATATATATATATATATATATATAAACAAATGATTACATAATGAGACTCTTTGTCTCTCTGGCCTGATTTTCTAATCAGTGGCCTCTGTTTTCCTACCTACCATAGGCTTACAATCAAACCTATCTAACTCTCGACCTGACTAACCAGCTAACCCCTGACTATGCCTTTTAGGCTTACATTTATACAAAAGGATTCTACAACCAATTCCTGGTTTAGATCCATAACCTTCTCAACAAAATCCTAAAATCTCTTCCTTATCTCTAAGGATCCTCTCTAATCCACAAAATCATGAACTAACTCCTAATCTAAGTTTTACAATTAATTCTCAAATCTCTCAACTATCCTGATTCTCTCATGTTCTCCTAGATTCAAGAACATTTACAGATATGCCTCACTATACTTAATTAAATCTCTATTCTAGCTTCTCTCATTAAAATCACCCAAAACCTTAATAATTACATTAATTCAAAACATAGGAAACCAACTTCCTTGGAAACACAAGACCCCCTATGTCTACTAAAATACAATGATATTGTTGAGTTGAATGCTTTTGCATCAATAAGTAAACATCACCATCGACCAAGAAACTTCGAGCTTTGGAAAGAGCACCTCACCATCAACGAAGTCTCCATCTACAAGCGGATTAAGGGAAAACTCTTGCGGCTTTGTTCACATACAAATCCATAAAGTATTGATTTCAACATATAAAAACAAAGATCCAATGTTGATTTCTCTGCTTTCTTGATTCTATCAGACAATATAATCTTATATCAATGAAATTAATATGGAAAATTGTGACACTATAGTCCTTCTACTCATTGTGAACTCTCTGAATTTTATAGTATAAGGACAAGCTAGTGAATTTCATTATAATATAAAATTTAGAGAGTTTACAATGAGTAGAAGGACTATAGTGTCACAATTTTCCATATTAATTTCATTGATATAAGATTATATTGTCTGATAGAATCAAGAAAGCGGAGAAATCGACATTGCATCTTTGTTTTTATATGTTGAAATCAATACTTCATGGATTTGTATGTGAACAAAGCCGCAACATTTTTCCCTTAATCCACTATATATATATATATATATATATATATATATATATATATATATGTATGTATGTATGTATGTATGTATGTATGTATATACATACATACATACATACATACATACATACATACATACATACATACATACATACATACATACATACATACATACATATATATATATATATATATATATATATATATATATATATACACCTTAAAAAACAACTAGATTTCTTCTTGTCTTGTAGGCAACATATGGTCAATCTAGACATTAAACTTGAAGACAATGGGCAGCTTGTGGGTTCGTAGGCTCGCAAGAAAAACTGAATTTTCCAAAAGAAATTGTGTTGAATGCTCATCACCCTCGTCACCCTATGAGTGCACTACAATGTTTGTGGCATGTGTTAACACCTTCTTCATTAGAGGCCAAGCCTAAGGAAGTAATTTTTTTCGAGCATAAAGACTACTCTTAGATCCTTTCTAATAACAAAGCTTGCACACTATCTAAGGTGACTAACACAGTCGTCTTATATGCAGAGACTAAGATGCTCTAGTCTCGAAAATTCAGTGTTGATACCTCTAGCATCATCATCCTTATAATTGATTCTCCAGAAAAAGTGATGCACAGATATCAAATATAAAAACAATAATAGTCCATGTTGAAGAACTCTTCAAAAGGGTTTCATAAGTTTAGTTCTTCATTCATTCATCGAAAATTGAATTTGGAGGAGGATAAAATTAGTTAGGACTAGGAAGGGGAAATATGAAAATCTTAATGGCTATCAAGAACCGGCAATCAATCAGCAGGCATAATATCTATTGGCATGTACTAGGGAAGCAGCATTGGAGAGTCCATTTCCAGCCATTAATTTCAAGTTAAGCACTAATATAATGTTAAGGGAGTGTTCTCTTCCATAGGTGGAGGTGGAAATAATGGGAATAGAAATGATAATTTTTTAATCTGGCATGGGGAAGATGCAAATATCGATAGGGTTTTAGATGACATGCATCAGATTGCAACTAAAAGTGAAGGTTTGACTAGAAGCCCAAGCCTATTAAATCCTAAAACAAGGGCAGAGCAATGGATAATATTAATTAAGTTCATTGAATGGAGTGTTAGAGTGTAATACTCAACGCATCCTCCTCCCATGGAACTGCCAGTAGAGTGGTTGCATCTCTATATTGTTCTCCTTCTTTTAGAACATGTCAACTATGTCTACTCTCAAACACCATTTTTTTATGTGTGGCACAGAAGGCTCAACGCATATGTTAAGAGCTATCATATTTGAGCATTAATCTTGTAGGATACCAAGGAGATGCCAATCAAGATGTCAGTTTGCTAGATACATTATGATAATATGTTACAAATGAAGAAGAAGTTGCAACAACACACATGCAATTCTAAGTAAACCAGGTTGTAGTTGTGTGTGGAGACATCAAGGATGCAAGCGAACGATTTAGATAATAAAATTGATACCTGTAGATAGGGATGGTAAGTAAGATTTAGATAATGTAGGGAATGCAGAGATGACATGTAGATAATGGTGCATATATCGTTGAGGGAAGGAGTGTTTCTTCTCTCTTTGATGCCATAAAGAAAACTAGCGAAGAGCATCCAACATAACCAAACTCACAACGCTATTGTAGGCAGGTTGTATGTAGAGAACTTAGCTCAAATCTGGTTGACAAAGGGTTCATAATCACATATCTGAGTGGTAGAGGGCAGGCCTGACCAACCTGATATGATACCATGTTAAACACATAATAATGATAGGTAGAATTGTTTTCATTGCTTAAAAAATATGTGCGGGATGTTAATCATGTAATTTATTGGTTTGTGTTACAAGTAGAACCAGAAGAAGAGTTCCAACCGGAACCCCTATGAATCTTGGATCATAGGTACCTCAAGCTTTAGAATCAATCAATATAGCAAGTCAAAGGAAAGTGGAGGCACTTTGGGCCGAAGGAAGCCATGTGGTAAATGGCTAACCAAATGCTGGAAACATATCCTTTTGTAATTGTTGAGTAAGGAAAATGTAAATATAATGTAAATGTTGTACAGAGTTGTGTATATAAAGCTCTATAATCAATAATGTTTGGTCTAAAGCATATTTTGTTATATATGGACCCCCCCAAGGGGGAGAGGAATTGGAAAAATTAAATACATCAACCATGGGTTGGCTGAGAAGATTAAATAAGCTAATTGTGCATTAAATTTAACTAAAGATACAAGGACAGGCCCAAGTTTCCTTCAGCTCCAATAGTAAGCAAGAAGAGGACAAAAAAAATTAAGGGCGGGATGGGTCGCATTGTACAGGTAATTTACTACGTGCAACCATGGAAAATGACAGACCGGGGGGGGTGTCGGTTAGGTCTGGGGGGGGGTGTCGGCTGGAAAAAAAAAGGCACACACATTATGGAAGAGAGAGGGGAGACATCCTCACACATACGTGTAGGTAGGGAAGAACGAACTATCTCATGGATTCTCTCTCAGGCATAGAGATAGTTGAAGAAGGGGAACACGTTATGTTTACTCTCTCGTGCATATGGTTGGGTAGAAATAGAGAAGATGTGGTGAGAACACTGCAAGAAAAGTTCCTCCAAGGGTGGAGGTGAGAAAATAGTGAGAGAGCAGTGATCAGATTAGGCAAAAAGCAAGTGATGGAGAGATAGGAACCAATTGAAGAACCCTCACTGAGGCTTGCTAGGTAAAAGAATTATAGAGAGCAGTGGCTTTCCTATAAGGTTGAAGAACCCACTGGAAGCTTGTGGATTGATGAACCTACTAGTTTTGGAAGAGTCACTCAAGTGCTTGTGAGGGTTGTTGAATCGCCAAGGGTTGCCTTGGGGCAGAAGTTATAGTGCTTTAATCACTTATGAACCACCTAGAGAGGTGATCTCTTACCCATTAGTAGCTTATTCATTGATAAACCTTCTTCAATGTGGACTCCCTTCTCCTAAAAGTGAGCTGAGACTCTCTACTATCTGGTATGATGGCATGGATGTTAATTATGTCTGAAAGCACAGAGTGAAAACTTGTGTAGCTGGTGGATGAAGGCAAGGTGTCCTTGTAGCATCATGTTCAGTTGTTTTATGGATGGAAATCCCTCTTAAGAAGAACCCATCCTCAAGCACTAGAATTTCTCTTGGGGGTGACGGCTACAAGTAACTGTGGTTGTAGCTTGACTACGGTTGGGTGGAAAGTTAGAGTCCCACTCTCAGTTAGAAAACCATTGTGTTGGATAAGGTAAGTGTTTATTTGTGCTCCTTTGTTTAAATGTTTTGTTTGTGTGTTTAGCATTGGTTGAACATTGCATTCATGATATGAAATTGGGACTCCATTCATAAATGAGGAATGCCAATACTCTGTGCAATGATTTTCAAGGAAATAATTATTTTTCCATGATTATTTTTGGATTATATTGTAACCTTAATAATTGGTTAAATGTATGGGTGAAATATCTTGTTTAAATGATCTTTGTGTTTATCCTGAGATTGGAAACTTAGTCCAGTGGTGTATATGTAGCCTTTCAATATGGATAAATATGTGACTACATGTAATCTATTATGTTTTTACCGTTTAAGCTCAGAATAGATAGTGTAATGTGTGTGTGTGTAATCACGCGTGAACACTTGCCTATGGCCACAACTAAGTTTCTCTCAATCTCAGGAGGTATAAGCGGAAAGAGCTTATGTATGTCTTATATGTCATTGATTTTTGATAGGAGACCTGAGCGAAGGCCTTTTACACTTAATAATCAATCACTAAGCACAGGGCTAGAAATATTTTAAGCCCAAAGTGCAAGGTGCCAGAAGGAATTATTTTAACCCTCTTCATCCTTGTGACTAGGCACTATGACCAAATGGTTGTGGTAGGAGAAATTTGGGTCACCGGTGGGGAAGCACTCACGGTTGTCGGATGACCCCGGAGCTTTTAGGTGGAGCAAATAGTAAGACGCTCGGGATATAAGTTCTGGGGTGACTTGGCGTGTAGGGGCATGTTCGGAGGGAATAAGAGTTATGTGGTGCTAATGTGGTCCATTAGTGGTCGAAAGGGAGTTGCATTGTGAGGCATAAGTGAAATGCCACGTGAGCCTGGAATATTATCGTCAGATGACCCTGGAGCTTTTAGGCGAAGAAAATAGTAAGACACTCAGGATATAAGTTCTGGGGTGACTTGGCGTGTGGGGGCATGTTTGGTGGGAGTAAGATCTATGTGGCGCTAATGTGGTCCATTAGTGGTCGAAAGGGAGTTGCGTTGTGAGGCATAAGTGAAATGCCATGTGAGCCTGGAATATTGTCTCCGGAAGGCTCGCAACCATATATATATTATCTTGGCCTTATAAGGGGTTCGATGTATCTGAGCAGTTCAGTGGCTATTGCAATCTGGCAGAGAGAAGGGTTGACTGAGTTTTCCACGTGGAAGGTTGGTGAGGTGGCACTAATAAAATAGCTAATCTTTGGGTGGTTGTATTTTTCAACCCGAGAGTTGGATTGAGGCAAATTTTATATCCTTGGCCAAGTCTCAATGAGATGAACACAACGGTGTTATTTATTTCCTTTTTTTTTAAGAATTTGCAAGAGGTCGAAAAATTTTAAACCCTACTACTGTGACGTGACTATGGGAGTTGGAGCAGCATAGTAACCACCTCCTGCTAACCTTGTTGGGGTTGGGTTTAGTAGGGGGTATGTTACAAAACTCAACCAATTGAGCTAACCGTCAAGGCCTTTTTCTTAAGTGTGGTTCATGTGCACCGAAGATCGGCAGTCGCTACGTCCATGAGAAATATCTAGGTAGGTCCACTCAAAGGGATCACTTCTTGACAGCTCATTCACAAAGCCTAACCCCAATAGGGTCGGGGAGGATTGACCGTGTGACCTCCCATTAGCAAGGTCCTTTTAAATATGGGAACTCGACCAATTGAGCTAACCCTCAAAGCTAACCTATTTATATATCATATAAAACAATTCAAAAATATAACCTCTTATGGTAAAGCATTTTGATTAATCTTATTGTTTTACATTTGGCCCCTTTTTAGGTTTATTTTCTTAATGAATTTTGTTTAAAAAAAATTGTTAGAATTGAAACATTTTGGCAATATTAATATATATATATATATATATATATATATATATATATATATATATATATATATATATTAATTGAAAAAAAAAAAAAATCTTAGGTTAAAACATAATTTCACTATTCTACATTTTGACCCTTTTTAAGGTATATTTTTTAGTGAATTTTGTTTGAAATCAAATAAAAATTTTTTAGAATTGCAATTTTATGTTATGTATTCTATAAAATCCAAGTGTCCAATAGAATTTTCAAATCATGGAATTCATTTATGTATTCAAAATATCTCGAGGTGTAAACTTTTTTCCAAATTTTATATTTTAAAAAAGATTTGCACCTCGAAAAAATCAATTCTTCTATGGGCTTGTTAAATTTGTGGTTAAAATAAATCTATATTGATAAGTTATAGAATGAAAATATTCATATCTCTAAACAAATTATATTAATTCCCATTAATTAATTATATATATACGTAAATAGATGTTAAGTTAATAAATAATCAATAAAGGAAGAGATAATCGCAGTGTGGGTTATTTATGATTGTGATGAAAAGGAAAAAATGAATTAATTTTAGAAATTAGAAATAAAAATCATATCAATTTACCAATTTTTAAAGGCCTGTCCATTGTAAGGGAAAAAAAGATATCATATCAATAATAGATAATTTTTTAATCTTTTATCAAATCATTGTATTATCAAGTTTAAGGGTTCTGGATTTAAGACCTCTGTGGTTTATTAAAAATGGTTGGCAAAAAATGGTTCTTACTGTGGATTCTCCGGTAACTAAGTCGAAAGCAATAAACCACAGAGGTCTTAAATCCAGAATCATTTCCCTATACGGAGGGGATACCTGGAGTGAAATCACTTTACTCGAAAAAACTAAAGCCAAGATAGCAAGAAGAGCTGCTGACCTGCTCTCCTCATTACTATTTAATCTCTCAGCTAAGCTCTTCTTCTATCAAGTATTCAAGTTGTCTTGATGATGGATCCCAATTGGGATTTGAAACATTGGCAGAAAATGGTTCTTACTGTGGATTCTCCGGTAACTAAGTCGAAAGCAATAAACCACAGAGGTCTTAAATCCAGAATCATTTCCCTATACGGAGGGGATACCTGGAGTGAAATCACTTTACTCGAAAAAACTAAAGCCAAGATAGCAAGAAGAGTTGCTGACCTGCATTTTCTTAAGAACTGTCGTGACAATAATCTCACTCTCCTCATTACTATTTAATCTCTCAGCTAAGCTCTTCTTCTATCAAGTATTCAAGTTGTCCTGATGATGGATCCCAGTTGGGATTTGAAACGTTGGCAGAAAATGGTTCTTACTGTGGATTCTCCGGTAACTAAGTCGAAAGCAATAAACCACAGAGGTCTTAAATCCAGAATCATTTCCCTATACGGAGGGGATACCTGGAGTGAAATCACTTTACTCGAAAAAACTAAAGCCAAGATAGCAAGAAGAGCTGCTGACCTGCTCTCCTCATTACTATTTAATCTCTCAGCTAAGCTCTTCTTCTATCAAGCATTCAAGTTGTCCTGATGATGGATCCTAGTTGGGATTTGAAACGTTGGCAGAAAATGGTTCTTACTGTGGATTCTCCGGTAACTAAGTCGAAAGCAATAAACCACAGAGGTCTTAAATCCAGAATCATTTCCTTATACGTAGGGGATACCTGGAGTGAAATCACTTTACTCGAAAAAACTAAAGCCAAGATAGCAAGAAGAGCTGCTGACCTGCATTTTCTTAAGAACTGTCGTGACAATAATCTCACTCTCCTCATTACTATTTAATGTCTCAGCTAAGCTCTTCTTCTATCAAGTATTCAAGTTGTCCTGATGATGGATCCCAGTTGGGATTTGAAACGTTGGCAGAAAATGGTTCTTACTGTGGATTCTCCGGTAACTAAGTCGAAAGTTTAAGGGTGTAAAATGGAGAAGTTGGTTTTATGTTTGCACAACTTCATACTCCTATACTTCTTAGAAGGTGATTAGTCTAGGTCCTCATTTTGAATCATTTTCTTTTGATCAACTATAAGGTTGTAAAATGGAGACGCTGGTTTTATGGATGAGGGATTAATAAGTGTCAATGGGTGTTCTTTATTTTATTCCTTTTCCATGACATGAATAGAATCATGGATGTTCTTTATTATATTCCTTTTCCATGACATGAATAGAGTCATGTGCGAAGGATATTATGCTCTTCATACATCTTGCGAAGCATTAACTAAGACAAAGGAATTTAATATAAATATAACCATCAGAACTTTCAATCCTTCTTGTAAATTCCATATGGGAAACAATTGGAGTTGATTTTGTAGTTGACTTCTTTGAAATAGGTGGTTTATAGGATTTCCATTTATCTCTATTTACCTCATGTTTTATATCTATTTAACTTTAATCTCAATCCTCAATTTCAATTAGGGATTTATTAAACATTTAACTTCTCAATCCTCAATCTCAAGTAAACTAGGGACTCATGGTTTAATGAAATATTTTTTAGAAGCATGAGGATATTAACTTGGAAAATAGGACCAACCAAATAAAGACCAAGTAAATAGGGACTCATGGTTTAATGAAATATTTTTTAGAAGCATGAGAAGAACTTGGAAATAGTTAGTCTTATTGACCAACCAAATAAAGACATGTCCACACAAAACGGTAAATATATTTAAACAAGTTACCTTTTATGATCAATTTTTTTAATTTTTTTCTTTGAATTTTTATATAAATCTGTTAACATAGTTTATAAAATAAAATATCTATAATAATTACTTTTTAATTTTTTTCTTTGAATTTTTATATAACTTTGTTATTAACCTAGTTTATAAAATAATATATCTATAAAGATTACTTAATACAATATGAAATGGTATAAGTTGTAATTTTGTTATTAACATAGTTTATAAAATAATATATCTACAAAAATTACTTAATATAATATGAAATGGTATAAGTTGTAACTTTGTTATTAACATAGTTTATAAAATAATATATCTATAAAAATTACTTAATATAATATGAAATGGTATAAGTTGTAACTTTGTTATTAACATAGTTTATAAAATAATATATCTATAAAAATTACTTAATATAATATGAAATGGTATAAGTTGTATTGCCATTTTTTTAAATTGATTAAGTTTATTTTTGCTTAAATGGTTATTATTTATTAGTTGTAATAAAATTATTTTTTTAAATTGATTATATCTATTTTTAAATTTAAAAAAAAAAATTAAGTTTATTTTTGCCTAAATTTGTTATTATTTATTAGTTATAGATTGTAATAGAATTATTTTTTAAATGTAATTATATCTACTTTTTCTTCAAAGTTGTCATTATTTTTAATATTTTTTTTTAAATGAATTGTATTATTTTCTAATTTAATATTAAATTTTTATAATACAATATCAAAATATCGTTGTTAAAAAATCAATAATAATATTTTATGTGTATATATAAAATTCAAAAATCCAAGGTTTCTTATCATAATCATATTAATTTTTCAAATTTTACTTTATCAATCTCAAAAAAAATTACTGAATAGGTGTAATTCGAAAATTCAAGTGTTCTCGTCGTTACTCATAATAATAATAAAAAAAAAATCAATCATCAAAGATGTGTTTGAGAGTTTGAATTAATATTTCTTTGGTGGACATATCAGATCTAATTTTATTTTATTTTTAGAAATTAATCGAATCAATAATAATAATTGATATGTTTAGGAGTGAAAATTAATATTTTTAGTGAACATATCAGATCTGATTTTATATTTGAGAAACAAATCAAAAGAAATTGATATATTTGAGAGTGAATAAATATTTTGTTCAGGGACATATGAGAGATTATTCAATTTTATTTTTGAAAAACGAACTTCGCTGGATGATTAAAAAATGGAAATACTGCATATGACGTGCATGATATGAGGGCTGGGACGTGCATGATATGACGGCTGGGGTGGATGGCTTTCGTACCCCCAGCCGTGTTCGATTCCTGCGGAGGCGTTCATTGAGGCCCCCCTCGCTACGCCGTATAATATTCTGCTGGCTTCAGCCATATTGATTGTAAAAATCTGCGGGCTTCGGCCATATAATGATTTCTCTAAAAAAATAGAAATTCGGAATTAAGAAAATAAAACATAGATTTGGCTGGGAGTGAAAATTAACATTTGTTTGGTCGACCGATCGGATATAAGTTTATTTTAATTTGAAAAAAGGGACCCAACCATTTGATGCGATAGGAAGAGGATTTTAATTGGGCGGAGCAGCACGCCGCGCCAGCCATGAGAAATGCGTACGTCTACTTTATCTATGGCCTGCTATTTTTCTTTTCTGTGTCGGCGCGCCGTGCGACTTTTATATCGTGATTGGTGACGTTAAATATTAATGTGATAACACTTCCAACTTTCCAGCCATGTTCAACGTCTTCATTTGTCGACAGAGTCAGGCGCGCGGTCGGCCGGGGTCCACTAAAAATTTAAAGACTCCTTCACCCCATCAAAAAATGTGACGCGTGTCGTCAATCCATCCAAGCACTTGAATGACACGTGGATTTCTCATTCATTGCAGTATTCCTTGTTCGGCTCGTATTTAAAAGCGTGTGGGTAATCCTCCAACCACATCGCCGTTTACATTTCTGAAGGATTTCTATTTCTCTGTACACTTCGGCTCGCTCGATTATATTGATTTCTGGCCGTCAAAGATGAAGGAGCTGGCAGTGTCGACGCCTCTTGCCATCATCGCGGCTGCAGCTGCCGTCATCGGAGCCCTGTCCGGGTTCGATTCTCGTTATCATCAATCAGATCGTCATGTATGCATTTTCTTATAATTCTGAATCTGTTTAGAGTTTCTTTGTGTATAAAGGGAATTTTATATTTTTTGTTTACAGCGGTGGTTTTTTTGTGGTTTGCAGAATGAAAGCCCCCGCTACCACTTCCAGCACAACAACGAGACAAACGAAAAATCAAGGGAATCGGCCGTAGACGGGAAACGAAGGCCGTCAAAGGTGGGGCGCCTGTCACCTGTTTTTGCGCCGGAGTTTGACGGCTTACATTGCTATGAGACACTGGTTTGGCAGTGAGGAACTTGGGATTTTCAGTTGAATCAGAGTGTTTTCTCAACTATTTTGCCTTAACTTTTGGATAAAAGTGTAAATATATTCATTAATGTAATATACAGCTTGGATTTTGGGTTTTCTTTTTTCCCTGTTGATCTACATACATTTAAGTGTAGTATATTAGGTTATGTCTCAAAAGCTAGATCTAACAAGTATCCAAAAGGCTACACGATTGGATAACACACCGTACTTTATAATGTTACATGGTTTATAAAGGCTTCTTGAATGGGTAAAGATAAGCATGTATAAAGTTTTTAAATATTTGTGTCAAGAGGTTGGAATGTTGAAGATGAAAAAGATGATGTAATTTTTTATTTCTTTTTTATTTTATTAACTCATTGTAAATTTATTTTATATTTGGAAGTTTAATGTATTTAAAAGCAAATTATGTTTGCAATCTAAAAATATTATTTTATATTAAAATTTATAATAAAATATAAAAATATATTTAATTGATATTTAGAAAAAATTATGATGAAAAGTTATTAAAAAAGTTTGTTATTTATAGTTGATATGATGATTGTTATGTGGGTTATTCAAAATCATGAGAAATTTGGTCATTTGAGATTAATACTCATGGATATGGTCATAGTTTAATGACTTAAATGCAAATAATCCTTAAACTAATATCTAATACATTGCACTAAAAAACCCATATTTATAATAGACATGTCAAAATTGTAAAAAAATATTACTATGTATTTTCAAATTACTAATATAAAATTTCTAAATTAGTGTGGATTTTTTTACTCATTACTAATATAAAATTTCTAAATTACTATGGATTTTATTGAGTAAAAAAAGGTTATTTTTAAAATGGTAGCCGGTAGTTTGGAGAATTTGAAGAACACTTAAATTTATAATTAATAACTTCTCATCAACAACATAATTTAAAGAAATAATGAAATTAAATTAGTATTTAGAAATTAATAAAAAAATATTTATATTTAAAATCTTTTAAAAACAAAGTCTAAGTGTTATTAGTGGATTTACAATTTGATTGCTATTAGTTTAGCTTTGACTTCTGCAAAATTTAATGTTAATTTTAAACATAAATAATGTCGTTTTTATTATAATTTAAAAAATAATAATTTGTAAACACGTGATTAGACAAAAAATTTGATCCTTAAGTGTTCAGGGCCAACATATGTGGTCATGCTTTACAGTTTGACATCTTGATACTTCCAATTAATGTGTCATTAAACAATATTGATTATCATTCAAGAATTCGCTCACTACTTCAAATTTGTTTCTGACTTGGCAATCTAACGCATTTTTCTCTGTGAAAAGAGAAACTGATTTTTTTTTCATACATTCTACCGGCTATCCCATAACTGACCCAACTCCTAGAAGGTTGATTTGGCTCATGCCAACCATGAGGTCCAGGGGTTTAGCAAACAACATGAGGCATGAGTAATGCTGAAATTATGGAATTGCTTCAATTAAGCAACGATTTCAATTCAAACCCAAGAGTTACATAAACAAATATAACATTGCCTATGGAAATTGGCATTACTAATCCAAATTACAAGTACTTTCATGTCCAGATATTTGTCATATTAGCTTTTTTGGGAGAATTCTTTCAATTGAAAGCGATTCGAATGTTGAGATGCTAACTATATATATTTTTGGCATTATTTTCAACCAGTGCATTCTAGCAAAAGTTCCCAAGGAACCATCCACAACTCAACTCACTATTTTTTATAACAGATTGGTGAATGTTTATGATATGCCTACTGAGAAGGTCTTCTTTTGATCCAAGCAACATATATAATGCATAAATAAAAATAGAGTAAATTTTGACAAGACAACACGATTATCTCATATTACTTCCTTTATTTTAATTCTAACAGAGTACTTCACCATTTTCTTGGCAAGTTCAAGACATTATGAAGCTTGTCAGCGTCAATAGCTCAAGCAACATAAGACATATATGGTTACCAACGGTAAAATTGATTAGATATAGGGACACCAACCTTCCAAGTCTACATTGAACATTGTGAACGAAAATCAACCTCAAAGATTGATAGTAGGTAAGATGTTACTACTACATAAAGGGGGATCTAAGATAATATTTAAGAAAAAAATTTGAGTAAAATGTCTTAACTTGAGACAAAAAAAAAACTTGTAAATTGTCTTAAATATTGTATTTAATTATTGTCTTAAAACATTGTCTCTATAAGATAATATAGAACACAAGTATTAAGGAACTATCTTGCTCGAGTTGATAGGAGAGGTGCGATGGCGAGCAAGAGTGCTAGGGTTTCACACGCAGGCGTCGATGTGGGAGTGGAGGCAAGGAACAGGCATAGGGCCAAAGGGATTGAGTGTCACAGGTATGCCAAGACTAAACCCGGACAGTTTTTTCCCACCAAATGGGCATATGCACTATTGTCCACAATGGGTCGGCGGCAAATACTCTGGACAACAGCATACCGGATACAACCCAAGGCAGTTATATAGGAATCCGAGGCGGACACATTGATAAGAGCCAACAAGGCAAATGAGTTATGGCTCCGAAAGAATGGTCCTGAGCAATGTGGGATGACAACGACAGAGTGGGAATTTGTGGATATGTCGCTCCTTTACTGTTTGCTATTGCGTGGCCATAGCATATCTATAATGGTTGGAGTGGATGCGATCAGATACCCTCCTATCTGCCGAAACCCTCTGTATCATCAGCCTGTCGGCTGCGGAATGGTGGAAAGTGTTTCTATGCAAGCAAGCCTGCCTACTGTTATAGATGGGGCTTTACATTCTGCGGCGTTGGGCCTACTGGATACTAAGGTAACAATTAAACTACTACTGCCTCTGGATCATGACACATACACACGATCTCCATTGACTAATACAGAGCACCTGGCGAATCTGGCGATCATGGGGTTTACTCCTGCCTTGCATCCACACAAAGTTCTACAAAACAGAGTACTTGGAGCAACACGACAATGCAAATATGAGGTGAACACTATTTCCCCACATTTGGTAAACTTTCATCAATTTCAAGTTATTATTAAAACCCCTCCAAGGTCGTCTTTTCTGCTTTGGGTACTCCCAACTGATAATGTTTTTCATCTGAAGCATCTCATCTCCCAACATATTGGATATCCTACCGGATTTCAACTTTTGATATTTGGGGGCAGAGCACTACAGGACTCTAGACTCTTGAAGGACTACAACACTATGTCAGTGTCCACCATAACACTCAACCTGAGGCTACGAGGTGGAGCTACTGTCTCCAGTAAAACAAAACATTTAGGAGGAGGAATTGGAAGTAGTACAACAAAAAACAATGAAACACAACAGAAGCACAAAAATGCAGGACTTTCTTTCAAGAATATCCTACAAGGCAAAAACACACCTATAGCAACAACAAAGCTAGCTGGAATTGAACCCAGTCCCTATATTGTGGAACAATTGAATGACATTTCAAAATTAAACATAGATATACCAGAAACAGATATCCACTATAATACTTTTGAATCACAAGCCATAATCTGTCGATTCAACTGTTTTTCGCCAAAACCTACTGAGCTTTTCCATTGGATTTTCACAAAATGGACTCTACACTGTGAAATACACCTATGCTCAAAAGGGTTTTTCATTGTCAAATTCCATTCAGCTGAGGCAAGGGGCATTATACTACAGGAAGGACCATGGTTCTGGGGATCCACGGGCCTCTTCATCACACCTTGGTTTCCGGATTTTGATGCTAATACTATGGTTGTTTCAAGGATGCCAGTTTGGGTTCAGCTGCATAATCTACCATTACATTTTTGGGACCAACAGGTCCTAGCTGGTATTGGCAACTCCATTGGGTGATATATTAAAATGGACACACAAAGACTGGAGGAAAGCGTATACACTTTTGCTCGTATTTGTGTGGAAGTATATCTCAGCAAAGGACTACAAGATCGCATGCTACTGAAACACCAACAACAGAGCTGGACACAGATACTGGACTATGAAAACACAACATTTAGATGCAGAATTTGTAGGCAAACAGGACATCTACAAAACACATGCCCGGAAGCCAAAAAAGAGACACGAAGAAAAAAGAAAACAGGGAAACAACCCAAGGGTTGGCAATTTCCCCCCCACGACTCTGATGAGGAGGAGGAAGTGGTTGTGGAAGACCCCATACCCAATGAGAATAACCAGGCAGACAAAGAACCAGAAGCGCACGAAAAAACTCCGCAAGATCCTATGGAATCACAACCGAAAAGATGCCTGAGGCAAAGGACTCCAGTGGAGTGAAACGACTGCATACACCAACAATTCAGATTCGAACAAGGACAATCCCCAACCTAATGTGTTCAACTCACTTGCACTTGTATCTTCGATGCCGACTCAAGGGGAGTGGTGCAAGGTTGAAAAGAAGAAGGGGAGAAAAACATGACTCTTCCCTTCATGTACATTAGTATGTATATTTGTACATTAGTTTGTTTTACATGAACCTCATATCAACATTCTTTCGATTGTCTGATGTAATGTGTTTCAGCATCTGCAAAATGTAATTTTGTTTTCATTAATAAAATTATGATTTTTCCTTTGGAAAAAAGAACACAAGTATTATTCTCTTTTAAGAGACAATTCATTTTTGTCCTGCAAGGGACTATAGCTACGATTAGATACACATATTGTCTATATATAGATAACAAGTCTTTAATCCGAGTTATTGTCTCTCTAGAGACAATAAAAATTTCCTTTTGAAACAAAATATAGACTGTGAATCATTTTGTTTATTCAATGATTAATTCATGTTAGGGCATGATGGAATCAAACCACCAACCTCTTGCTTGCAAGGCAGGTGTTCTTTCATTGAACTAGCGCCCTTTAAAGGAATGGTTTAATTTCGATGAGAAAATATAAAAATCAACAAGCCAAAATGTATTATCATATTATTGAAGAAAAATTATGTTACATATTGCTACATGAAAATTTTCAGACAAAAGGAAAAAAATGTGCATGGTATTGATCGTCAGGTCATCTAATGGGCTAAATTTCACAACATTTATTTATCAAGACAACACCTCAAATAGAAATGATGGGAAAATCAATGCAAATAGAGTTTTTAGGTTGATGGGAGAAGATAACAAGGAAAAGGAACCTCAAGGATTAAATTTTCAAGGACTAAGCACATATCCTTCAATGCAATTGCAAGGAGATTTGAATGATCTATGGTAGCAATCCAAAAAAATGTGAACAGGAAAAGATTGCAGCAACATTGTAAAAAATAGGGGAGTTTTGTTCCTTCTAAACAACCTTGCAATTTCAACCATAACCTATCCAATTTCAACTACTTCATTACATGCAACAACCCACAACATATTATTTACAAGGAAGCACAGAACATGCAACATCAACAACAACCACCTATAATTTTCAACAACTAGCTTCAAATATGCCCCTATAAAACTTACAACATATCTTGCATCATGTTCAAAAATTGCAACAGCGACAATCACATAATCATCTTCTCCAATGTATTATCTTGTTACAATAGAGCTGGGAAAAAACCTTTTGTTTAGTGATTGGTTCCTTCATTATGCCAAATCACATTGTATTATAAACACTACAAAGTTCTGGTGTCACATGGAAGCCATAAACAAGTGTTGGAACAACTTTCAAGATTAGTTGAAGGTACTCTCCAAAAAATTGTTGGTACAATTCAACTATCATAAAGTATTAAAATCAACATCTTGCTAAAGTGATACAAGATGCAAATTCAAGTGAAGGGTCTTTGACTTATATTTAGTTTAACAACATTGACAACTTTGGCAATAAATTGCAAGTGGTTTTCCATTGGTTCAAACATATTGGTATCTCCTGCACTGATTGGAGCATCTAATAAGCCACTTTGAATTTTCAAATTTAGAAGTAATCAACTCAAAAGTAGTTATTTGCTCAAAATATGGGACCGTGCTACCTTATTGGTTTCCTGCCATAACAAACAATATATGGGTAGAATGTCCGAACCTTATCCAAATAAGGCTTGATTTTATTGTTAGCACATGTTCACACTACAGTTTCCCTGCGGCAGAGCAATTTGAGGAGGCACTATTATAACGCTTCAAAGATGTATTGATGAATAATAGTTAAGATATTAAATATTGAACACCCATTGTGTGTTACGAGTTGCCCATGGATTAAAAGCATGAACCATTGCCTTAACTTTCTTAACAAGTAAAAATACATATCATTTTGATTTTTTATGAGCATAAAATGTAACTAATGCATGCTTACATTAAGTTCAATGTTGGGATTATAAACATTGCTTTATGTTTGAAGTGCCATGTCAAAAATATGTAATGCAATATCGAATTTCCTATCTACCTGGCATACACATCAACATCTTTGATAATATCATTTTCATGACTGAAAATATTTGATTTGGGTATCCATTATTTATATTTGTTTCAAATAACAACATATTTTTGCAAATTAACATCAAAATGCATTATTGGTTGTGTATGATATTAGCATGCATACCTTTGTTTCATTCAAGACATATTCCACCTCAAACTTATTTTCCTTCAACTTTGTCTCTATGTGTGCTCCCACCTATCAACGATTATGAATAGTATCATGTACCCTCACTTCTTACTTTATCGAAATATTCAAATAAATTTTGAAATGCAAACAATACCCACAACCAAATTAAAGTTACTACAATGCCAACAAAAGGAAAAATAACAAATGGCTAACATAAAATCAACCATGCCAAACTTTACCTGAATAACTGCAACTCCATCAGATATCTTGGCTCTTTCAATCAATTTCTCTTTTTCATTGTATCGTTCTGCAACCTACAAAAAGAGTGAGAACAACATTGTTCTCGAAACCTTTGATAAAAATAAGTTTATAGTTGAGTGTAACGTACCCCGGTAACCTCGCATGTAAAAGCAGGGAGTTAGAATTTTTTTATACAAATTATCCACAAGTAATTATCCAATTCACAACTCCATAATTCCTCATTAACCATTAGATATAATTTTCATTAGTACATCAAGTAAATTGCAATAAAAGACAGTAAGTTGCATAACGATTAACCACCACTGTGGTAGTGTAATAACATAAACTGTCTCATGAATCCTTGCATCCATTTCATGATTTCCTTGACCATATTAATTAATCTCATACTTGGACATTATGATTATGCCATCAAAGAAAGAACCATCAACATCAAGGATTCATCATCATCAAACTGATAGAAAAGGCAATCACACCATTGAACACCAATATACCCTGGAAACCCCGTAGGGTGAAAACCAGCAAACGTTTAATCTTATTATTAAACGCTCGTGAGGGATTTCACCCCTCACTCAATGGCTTATAAGGGATTCCATCAAATTATTACAATGAATTATCATTAAGTTGTCACATAACTAGCTAAAAGCTAATACAATTTCCATGTAATCTTTTACTTACATACCGCCACATGCAACATTCCTTGTGGCATGATTGTTCTAGCAATGTACGATTCCCGCCACTCGTACTTATTTGCATGGACCATTAATCCTTTTCCTGCCACAATGTTAAACATCACTTTTCTTTGGCACCAACCGCCATCGTTTCCTGTCAATGTTATCATCAACAAGCTTTGGAAACAAGATTAGATGCCATATTAATCAATCAATAATCAACCTCTAAAAGAGATCTTTTAACATCTACTCATATGCATGAGCAAGCATGACATACTATTTAACTAGTACATATACTTAAGTAAATATTGTTTTACCTCCATAATGTTTATTCACACTAATGCATAATTCTCTTTAAGAGATCTAACCCATTAGTTCTACTAACATTTATAACACATTCGTTATATATTCATACATGTAATAAGTTGTTGTTTCTATGCTTAAGCACATATGTTCTTTTCACATAATTATTTTTCGAGAACTCAACATAGTTTCTCTATCATACAAAGAACATAACTCTTATATCACAATGACTATTCTTTGTGCATACATTAGCTTATCATAATAGCACTTCTTTAACGTATGTGATGAGCCCCAAAAATGTACAATTATTTGGGCTCATTCGACCTCCTAATTTGACTTAGTCCACCATTCTCATTTGTTTATTGCATGTTTTTGATTATTTTTATGTTAATAGAGTGAATTTGGTTAGTCATTATGCCAACAAGTCTAATGGGTGCTTTGTGTAGCCTTGTTGGTCAACTTGGAGACAAATTTGAAGGTCTTAATGAGCACTTGGCAGCCAAATTCGTGGGAAAACAAGCTAGAGGATTTGTAGGAAGGTGTCCCCCTCATTTATGGACCCTTACCTCGAATTCTCCACCATCAGCTCGGAGTTCAAAGGCCACCAAATTAATGAGCACAAGGGCAGCCAAGCAAGTCAAGTTGGACTGCTGTTAACTCCAAGTCTTGGGCAGCCAAGTCCCTAACTTTTAGGAGGACTGTTGGGTCCTCAAATTGTATAAATAAGAGGGCTTGGGGCCTCATTTTGGTTAGCTAGTGGTTAGTCATTTTTTAGCTAGTTGGTAGTCATTTTTGTAGCTAGTTAGTCATTTCGTTTTAGCCATTAGTTAGCTAGCTTGTAGTTCGATTTTTAGGCCATGGATTAGCTTTGCTTTCAGCTCATTCTCAAGCTCTCCTTATGGACAGTTTTGATGTACTTTTCATTTCTTGATTAATAAAGATGGATCCAGCTTTGCACCAGCTCTAAATCTTTCATGGGAGGCTGTAGCTCTTGGGGTTGGGCCCATCTCAAGCGCCCAGTACCTCCCTTATGTATCTTTATGTGTTTGCTGCGTTCTTGAAATAAAAATATGCTCTTTAGATCTTGCTTTGTTATGGTAGTTGGTTTTGATGGGTAACGTAGATTTTTATGCTTAGAATCGATTGGTAGGAGTTTGTTATGCATTTAGATCTTTTGGAATGCTCTTTCTCACGTGAAGTACATGGTTCTCTTTCCAAACAAAGCTGCTGTTCATTTATTTCATTGACAATTAGATTAAGTTAGCTAGGACTTGGTTTGTTTGCAAGAATTCATTGATTCGTTTAAATGAGCATTGTGCAGGGCATCTCTATCATCTTCATCACCTCCTCAAGTCCTATTTAACCTCTGTCTCACTCATTTACCTTCCAAACCTCTCATTTCCCACCTAGCTCCATCTCCTTCAACTTTCGTTGACATAGCCCTTTACCTTCCAACCTACTCCCTACACTCACTTCCCATCCTATTCTTTCACTTCTAAAGCCATCACCAGCCTTATTCCTACCTTACCTATCTCCCCCTACCATTTCATCACTCCTCCATCACTCCAAACGCTCACGGTAGGTCATCCTGTAGCCAGTTGTAGACATCCTGTAGAAAACAGAGTATCCTGTAGGATCCTCTGCAGGCTTCCTGTAGGAGGCCACTCACTCGGTTGCCGAGCTTCTGAATGTGAGGGACCTCTGTGGATGGATGCTAAGGATCCCTAGGAACCTCTCCTAGCCTCCCCAACCTGTCCCACGCTTTCCTTCCTTCTCCATCCCACCTGCACAACCAAACCCTAGTTAGCACAAGACCACAATCATTCCACACACTTAAAGGAAAAATACAAAAACATAACTTTCATGATGCAAGTAGTTTAGATCCATGCATTTT
Organism: Pinus tabuliformis; assembly: GCA_031772625.1. NCBI lineage: Eukaryota > Viridiplantae > Streptophyta > Pinopsida > Pinales > Pinaceae > Pinus > Pinus tabuliformis. The sequence continues at coordinate 658,704,920 of CM062805.1, read as the reverse complement.
CATTTATTAGAGGTAATGACAGCATTGGTAGAAGTTGCATTTACATTCCTTGCATTGTAGAGGTCAGACTAGTTAAATTAGGGTTTCCTAGGTTTACATGCTTTGATTTGCTTTCAGTTCATTTTTGTCAAGTAAAGTAGCTTTCCTTTGAGATTAGCTTTCGTCCATCAATTAGCAAGCTTCTTCTGAGAGCCTATAGAAGTTGGCTTGAGCCCTAGCGGACTTGTGCCAGCTGACCAAGTGACAGCTGCGACAAGAGCTAGTACTTGTGCATACAGCACCGTCGCTTCCAAGTTTGTACGAACTACCGGGTTGATAAAATTAAGAGACAGGAAGCCCCAGGAGTTGTAGCATTATTGCTACAATACTGGAGCTCACCATCTTTTTGGCGCCGTTGCCGGGGAAGCGGCAGAGTATTGGTGATTGTTGCTATTCTTCTATTTTCTACTACAACCTTCTGCTAAGTAGTTTATTTCATTTCCCTTATGCAATTTCATTTATGCAAAAGTAGATTAGCATTTCTTGCTTTCCTAGATTAGCCTTTCAATTCCGCAATTTCAATTTTGCAAGCATAGACTAGCCTTTCCATTCCTGCAAGCGTAGATTAGTATTTCAATTCTGCAAGCGTAGATTAGCATTTCTTGCTTTCATAGATTAGCATTTCAATTCCGCAATTTCATTTCTGCAAGCGTAGATTAGCATTTCATTTCATGCTTTGTAGGAGTAGAGATAAGTTAGAAAAATGATTGCACAACCCCCCCACTGCTTCACACAGCCAACGTTCTTCTTCGATGGCTGTGATGAAAGAACCCCTGGGTGGACATCAAGACGTATCTGAAGAACCTCTAGGGGAGAAGAAGAAGAAACATTCCTCTGAAGCAAATGGCTACAAGTAGAGATGTTGGGAGCAACATCTTGTCCAAAGATGAATTTGAAAATCAGATCAAAGGTTTCAAGAGTGATATGAGGCAGTTTCTTGCCATGCAACTGGATACCTTGCGGATCCAAAAGAAGCAAGAAGAAGCCAAGAGGGCTTTGGCCATTTTTTGTCCTAGGTGCACTAGAAAGCATCCTTGGAATGAATGTCCAATGCACTCTCTAGAAGTGTGTTTCATCTGTGAAGAATACCATCCTACAGATCAGTGCCCTTCCTTGCCCAGAATCAAAGCTACATATCAAAGATCCAAGGGAGCCACTGAATCACTCTGTTATATGAACCAAAGGAGGCCACATGGATCCATACCCTACCAGCAGGAACTACAAGGGACACCCGAGACCTATTATGACCCTTATCAAGCCACCTTCATGCCTTCTTGGGGTCCCCCTGCTCATCCCTCCTGGTTCACACCTCCTCCTTATTCCTTCACAGATCCATATTATGCCCAACCAGCTGCTCATTCGTTTCACTATTATGCTCAGCCACAGCCTCAATGGAATGCACCTTATCAGGAGTGGAGGCCCCAGTACAACTCTCATCCCGCTCATTTTCCTCCACCACCTGCTCATCCACAACCATCGCCTCCTCCTCCACCAAGGCAACCCCAAATGCCTACCCAACCACAATGCCATCCATCTCCATCTCAATTTCACACCTCCACTCAACTACCCGTACCATTTCCAAAACCATGCAATGGAGCAGCTCAACCCAATTGCAAATCTGAGGCACAACATGTGCAAATGATTCCTCGTGAGCTCAATGATGTTCACCAAAGCTCAGGAAAAGCATTGCAAAAAAGAGATCATCTTGAAAGCATTGAAGGATCACATCCAGCAAAAGGAGAATCAAAAGAGGAGATCAAAGAACCATGGGCTGCACTTGATGAAGAAAAGAGATCTAAATCAGAGATCGAGAGAGATCCCTCATGGTTACCATCAAATCCTCCATGTACTCAAGATAAAGATCAACAAAAAGAGGAAGATCAGAAGGTCATGATAGAAGGTGACATGAAGAATGATCCAGATCAGCAAAAGGACCAAGGATATCAAAGCTATATTGAGACATGGTTCCAAACAGTCACTAAGTTGCAGCAGTACTCTCTTCCTCATCTATGTTTGATCCATTCAAAGTCAGATCATCTTGTCTCTGAAATCTGGATCGTTGTCAAAGCATGCATTTCGAGCCTTCACATCGTTTTTTCTCTAATCTCGATGTGCACATGGCTCCATTGGAAGTATTCTTATACTTGAGAATGATTTTGTTTTTCAAGTAGGGTAGGGTAGAAAAAAGAAAAAAAAAAAGAAAAAAAGGAAAAATAAAATAAAAATAAAAATCTAAGGTGAAAACCCCCTCGGAGGCGCCTTAGATTGGCTCATTGATTGAAAACCTCCATGAGGTGGTCAATGGGTTGGAAAGAAAAGAGAATAAAAGAGAAAAGATCTTTGGGTGAAAACCTCCCTTGGAGGCGCCCAAGGCAGGCAATTAGGGTGAAAACCTCCATGAGGCGCCCTAGTTGTTTTTCAAAAAAAAGAGAAAAAAAAAAGAAAAAGAAAAATAAAACTAATCTCCATTGGCTAATTTCAGGTTGCAAGAAGGACGTTTCAATGCAGGAGGAGCACTCAAATCAAAGACAAAGGAGTTTTTGTGCCTTCTACAGGAAGTTTCGTATCTTCTACAGGAAGCTTACAAAAAAGCCAAATTGATCTCCAAAGAGGACCTGAAGGCTTGGAATATGTCCATGAGGCCTACACTCATCTATGTTTCCACTCCTCACCCCTTTTCCATCATTCTTTACATGTCATTATGCTTCTTTCCTCAAAACTGTGTTTTCTACAGGATGCTCTGAATTTCTACAGGAAACATCCTGTAGAACCTTTGGACGAGCCAAATTCAATGTCAACAGTGAATCTGATGGTGGGAGTCTATTGGTTAGGCCTGCAAGCACTTGTGTGTCCATCCCTTGCCTTCATCCATCATTTTTTTTTTTACCTCCTTGTGCTTCTCATTGTGCTTCTACAGGATCTTCCTGTAGAAATTGTGGGAAACTAGGCATGCATTTCAAAATGTGGTTTGGCGAGCATGATAGCTTCCTCAAAGGTTCAGAAGTCCTCATGCAATCTTCCAACTCCTCCTCCACCATCTCCATACCTGCATCACAGCCAAAATTCATTTTGTCATACCATGCAAACACATGCAAAATGCCTTGAAGCCAAAAACACATAGAGCAGAATTTGTTTTTGCCATAACTTGAGAACCATGCATCCATTTGACAAACCTTTCTATGGGGGATTGTACAAGGTCGATGACAACATGCTTGAGCAGTTTCATGCAATTCCGGTGCACGGTTTCCAAGAAATCAGCCTCCATCACCATCAGCCATTTTTGTATTTCTTCCATAACCGTGCATCTGTTTCAAAACCTGTTTCATGGGGGTATGCATGTGAGTGATGGTAACCTACCCAAGCAGTTTCAGCCGATTCCGATGCACGGTTTCCGAGAAATCGACCTCTGAATTCTTCAGCCATTTTCCATTTTTCTCGAAATCCGTGCATCCATTGATCACGAATTTGCTATGGGAGATGCATAATGGTGATAGAAACATGCTCAGCAAGTTTCAGCTCGATCCGCTTTGGCGTTTGGGAGAAATGTCGAAAACAAGTTCTGGTTTGGTGAAGATGCAGCAACAGCAGCTTGGACGTGCAGATTTGAACGTGGAAACAATTGTCTGGAGCTTGGATCCGGCCAAAGGACGCCTGCACAAGAAAAAACAACCATGAATCATCAATCAAGCCACCATGCAACCACATCAACACATGCATGCAGCAAAGCTTCACAGCAGCCAACTGACTTTCAGGTACGTGACAAAACCGATTCCTCTGTTTGCATGAATCTAATCTGAACATGGCATGAATGAATGAGATGGTTAGGGATTAAAAAAATTGGTGGCCAGCTAACTAGCCACCCACATCTAGTTCAACAGCACTTGGTGGGTGAATGAGACACGTGCGCTCAGCCATGCACGTGAAGGAAAAAACGGACAGTGTTGGTTGTTTAAACTCCAGTGCAACGGGTGGATGGAATCACAGGCATGGAACACAGTTAACAACTGCAGTTCATGCACAATTGCATGGGCCAGCACGTCTTTGCCACCTCACTCCTACAGCAGTCCACGCAGACCAGCAAGAGACAATACGCAGTGGTCATTTAAATGAGGATTTATCACAGCAATCAAAACTTTGGTTTGGTGGCAGTTTACGACAACAGATTGATGGGAGTTAAACTCCCCCTTATCTCCACTCATACCCACACCTGGCAGTAAAAATATGGCACGTTAATCTTCAAGAGAAACACGCACAACAGATCAACCTCTACGCTGGCTGCTATACACAGATTTGATTGGCAGCAGTGGCATTTGGTTGCAGACGTGTCAAATCACAGGTTAGTTGAAGATTTGGGTGGGAGTTTGTCTCCCATTTACGTTAGTTATACACATGCACTTGGCAGCCATAAAAAAATATGCACAAACAGTTGGATGAACGCTGATTTTCAAGGGAGATAAACACAGCAACAGTGACCTCCAGCTATTTCCAAAACCTGTCTCGGGATGGCAATATCAGGGTTTGGCCAAAGATATCAGTCCTGTCCTTCTAACAGCTGAAGGAAGTTTGCAGGGCCCTAAAGGTGGATCTGGCCAAGAAATTGATCAATCACAGGTTAAGTGAAGGCTCATTACAAATGGGGACGGTATGAATGTCATGTATGCATTCTCTAATGAACAGTCATGTTATTCACCAATAATGGTCTGTGTTCGTTTTTTCTATAATGTTCAACAGATGCAATTTTTAACATTGTTGTCAAAGCTGATGAGTCAATCGAGTCTCCTGTTGAATCTGGAGCACCAACAACTGGATACATGATCAGCCTGTGATCTTATGCAAGAAATTCGCTGTCTTGGTCCAAGTCAAACAATAGAGGCAGAGTTGTGTGTTCCTTCTCATCATCAGTTAGTGCCTCTCAAGTTGGGTGCCTGTTGGATAAGCCAACAAGAAGGAAAAAGAAGATTGTTTCGTGCAGGAAGATGTTGCAGGTCTGAATATGCAACTTGACCAAGCATTGCAGAGCAAGCAGATGGATCTTTGACATTATGATGAATGATGATGTAATAATGGTGCAATAATGAGGACAACCTCAGTCACGGCGCTGGAAGTATGGGCATAACTATATTCATGGCAAGATCAAGATCTCAACGAAGCAGTGATGAATGATGATGAAAACCAGAAGAAGGCACCCTCAGCCAAGCAGGCCAAAACAGTGAATACTGTTTCTACAGGAAGACGGAACAAGCCACTACAGGACTGTTTCTACAGGAAGTCGAAAAGAGGGCAACAAAAGGAGAAATCGGCCGAGATTTTAGCTAAGGAGGCAGCAGCTGTGTTGGCCACCCTAAGCACATCCATCCCCTCCATGAACACTCATTTCTTTCAAGGTTCGGGCACAATTTAGTCACGGTTCAACCTTCTACAGGAAGCTCTGTATTTTTGCCAAAAACATCCTGTAGAAGCCTTTTGGCAGGCCAGAATCAGTTATGGAGAGGGATTTGAAGCTTGAAGTCTGTTGAGGAGGCATGCAACCACTCTTTTCTTCCATCCTCCACTGGTTTCATCTCCTTTCACCACCATTTCCGCCATCAGATTGAAATACTTGCACAATCATACCCAAGCTGAGAATTCTTTAGGAAAAGGAGCAAGTCGTGGGAAGAAGCAAAGAAGCATGGTTGTACAGAGAAGAGGACATCACTTCAGAAGCGTGGCATGACAAGGAGGCCATCAGGGCCATCAAAGACAAGGAGAGAGATTGGTTGCTCAGAGGATGAGCAACACCTTCAGTAGGGGGGTGATGATGAGCCCCAAAAATGTACAATTATTTGGGCTCATTCGACCTCCTAATTTGACTTAGTCCACCATTCTCATTTGTTTATTGCATGTTTTTGATTATTTTTATGTTAATAGAGTGAATTTGGTTAGTCATTATGCCAACAAGTCTAATGGGTTCTTTGTGTAGCCTTGTTGGTCAACTTGGAGACAAATTTGAAGGTCTTAATGAGCACTTGGCAACCAAATTCGTGGGAAAACAAGCTAGAGGATTTGTAGGAAGGTGTCCCCCTCATTTATGGACCCTTACCTCGAATTCTCCACCATCAGCTCGGAGTTCAAAGGCCACCAAATTAATGAGCACAAGGGCAGCCAAGCAAGTCAAGTTGGACTGCTGTTAACTCCAAGTCTTGGGCAGCCAAGTCCCTAACTTTTAGGAGGACTGTTGGGTCCTCAAATTGTATAAATAAGAGGGCTTGGGGCCTCATTTTGGTTAGCTAGTGGTTAGTCATTTTTTAGCTAGTTGGTAGTCATTTTTGTAGCTAGTTAGTCATTTCGTTTTAGCCATTAGTTAGCTAGCTTGTAGTTCGATTTTTAGGCCATGGATTAGCTTTGCTTTCAGGTCATTCTCAAGCTCTCCTTATGGACAGTTTTGATGTACTTTTCATTTCTTGATTAATAAAGATGGATCCAGCTTTGCACCAGCTCTAAATCTTTCATGGGAGGCTGTAGCTCTTGGGGTTGGGCCCATCTCAAGCGCCCAGTACCTCTCTTGTGTATCTTTATGTGTTTGCTGCGTTCTTGAAATAAAAATCTGCTCTTTAGATCTTGCTTTGTTATGGTAGTTGGTTTTGATGGGTAACGTAGATTTTTATGCTTAGAATCGATTGGTAGGAGTTTGTTATGCATTTAGATCTTTTGGAATGCTCTTTCTCACGTGAAGTACATGGTTCTCTTTCCAAACAAAGCTGCTGTTCATTTATTTCATTGACAATTAGATTAAGTTAGCTAGGACTTGGTTTGTTTGCAAGAATTCATTGATTCGTTTAAATGAGCATTGTGCAGGGCATCCCTATCATCTTCATCACCTCCTCAAGTCCTATTTAACCTCTGTCTCACTCATTTACCCTCCAAACCTCTCATTTCCCACCTAGCTCCATCTCCTTCAACTTTCGTTGACATAGCCCTTTACCTTCCAACCTACTCCCTACACTCACTTCCCATCCTATTCTTTGACTTCTAAAGCCATCACCAGCCTTATTCCTACCTTACCTATCTCCCCCTACCATTTCATCACTCCTCCATCACTCCAAACGCTCACGGTAGGTCATCCTGTAGCCAGTTGTAGACATCCTGTAGAAAACAGAGTATCCTGTAGGATCCTCTGCAGGCTTCCTGTAGGAGGCCACTCACTCGGTTGCCGAGCTTCTGAATGTGAGGGACCTCTGTGGATGGATGCTAAGGATCCCTAGGAACCTCTCCTAGCCTCCCCAACCTGTCCCACGCTTTCCTTCCTTCTCCATCCCACCTGCACAACCAAACCCTAGTTAGCACAAGACCACAATCATTCCACACACTTAAAGGAAAAATACAAAAACATAACTTTCATGATGCAAGTAGTTTAGATCCATGCATTTTCATTTATTAGAGGTAATGACAGCATTGGTAGAAGTTGCATTTACATTCCTTGCATTGTAGAGGTCAGACTAGTTAAATTAGGGTTTCCTAGGTTTACATGCTTTGATTTGCTTTCAGTTCATTTTTGTCAAGTAAAGTAGCTTTCCTTTGAGATTAGCTTTCGTCCATCAATTAGCAAGCTTCTTCTGAGAGCCTATAGAAGTTGGCTTGAGCCCTAGCGGACTTGTGCCAGCTGACCAAGTGACAGTTGCGACAAGAGCTAGTACTTGTGCATACAGCACCGTCGCTTCCAAGTTTGTACGAACTACCGGGTTGATAAAATTAAGAGACAGGAAGCCCCAGGAGTTGTAGCATTATTGCTACAATACTGGAGCTCACCAGTATGCAACACATATTCCCTTCACTAGAATACTACCATCATTTCATGTAACAAATCACATACTTCTTTCTTAAAGGAAGTCATTATAACCCCATTTCTTTATCTTCCTATAAGTAAGTATCTCATGCTTTCTCTTTCAAGAAAATATTGGGGATACCCATCTTATGCATAAAAATCAAGAAACAATAACAAGGTTAACTTACCTTTTTATGTACTAGAATCAAGAAATCGACCCATCTCATCTAGCAAGACAATCTTTTCAAGAGATTAATATGTTCAAGAAAGTTAACATAATCACTTTCTCTACGTACACACAAAATCATACTTCCACAGTCACAATAGCTACCCTTATGTGCATGCAACATGTGTTCTTCCTAACACAATTACTTTTACTTCAATGCACATAATCTTTTCATGAGACGAGTATGGATTCTTGATATGATATGAACACTATTCATATGTCTTTCAAAATAGGAAACTCTATTTTTGTTTCAAGAGATCTTCTCATAAAATCCATCATTTTCATACATGAAGTATGCACACTTTTCTAAAATGAAATTATATTTATGTATATATATAATATACTCTTTCTTCAAGAAAGTTAGAAATGAATATCTATGTGCCTAGAAGCACATCTTTAGCTATTTCTATCATGCATGTAATGCATAATTATTTCACTAGAAACTTAGAAACTAGAATCATAACGCAATTAGCATATATATCTTTTTCAAGAAACTTTTATTAAATAAAAATACATATTTTAATTCAAGAAAACTTGGCCACTTTTCACGCTATGTCCTCAGGACGTTTATATGCCTCATATTCTTGTCTCAAGAAGATATTTTGGTTATATCTAGCAAGGATTTTATTCCAAGAAAATGACAAGAGACAAGCATTTCACACACAAGATTCACATGTACTCTTTCTAAGAGGAACTACCTATTTTCTTTACCAAGAAAACATACAAAATAATCAATCTTTAACTACATGCATTAACACATCTTCTTACCAAGAAAATCTATAAAATAATCATTCTATTACTGCATGCATTAAAATACTTTTCTTTACCAAGAAAAACATATAAAATATTCAATATTTTACTGCATGCATTAACATGTTTTCTTTACCAAGAAAACATATCAAATAATCATTCTTTTACTGCATGCATTAAAATACTTTCTCTACCAAGAAAACATATAAGATATTCAATCTTTTACTGCATGCACTAACATATTTTCTTTTATATGCATTCTCTTTTCCATAAATGCAATAACTATTGTTTGAATATGGGTTATCCTTACCCAAAATAGCTATTTCTATGTCCAAAATAAACATATATTCTTTTCAAATACTAACACTAACTCCTAAATTTTCCAAGAATTGGCATAGATACTTATCTCTTCAGTGGCTCACTCCATGCTTCCACTGCATGCTTCCATTGAAATAATAGAACAATGTGCGGCGCTCGAATTACTTTTCGGTGAGTTGGAGAGCCCTGGATCCAACATGACCTCTCAGCTCTCCACAATCCCTATGGCCACCGCTCACCTCTGAGGCGCGGGAGGAGACGAACTGAAAAGTCCTCATGCCATGTGGTGAATGGCAACCCAGAAAATTTAAAGCCACATTGTATCTGAGCTTTCTTTAGTTGGAAAACCAGAAACGCGTCGCTCTTCTGTATTGGGCATTTGACAGAAAACTAGAACAGTATGGCGCACAATGTGACTAGACACTTTTTACATGGCGCCCCTTCCTTCCTTGAACAGGTCGCTGCCCAATATCAATGCGACGGTTGCAGAGAACCCCGCTATGGCATCAGATACAGATGCCCTGAAGATGAATGTAATTACTTCAACTTCCACGAGGCCTCACTGGATACCACGATGAATGTTCCTAACCTCCTCTGTGTTCTGAGTAGCGATTAAGTCTATATGTGCATCCTTATTCCAGATTAGTGGAAATCAAGAATCAGTTTTTGAACTGATTTTTAACTCTTTTTTAAAAATTACTATTTACTCAATTGTATAATTTTACACCCAGTTATTTAGAGATGTTACATTGAGTTAATTATCAATTGGAACATGTCATGACACTAAAGCAACCTTAAGTTGTTGAAATTTGATGTCTATTACTATCATTGCATGATCTCTTTAACATGCATAAGTGCAAATTATAAATTGTGCTTTCCACGTTTGTGTTTTCACAACTCCAAGGAAAATTTTGGATTATTAATATCACAATGAAAAATATTAATGAGATGACCCTTCCCACAAGGTATAAACCACTTTACAATATATGAAGAGATGCACACAAACTATTTGAAAAACATATGATATAAAAACAAAAGATTATTTGTAAACCTTCATTAGGATACAAAAATATCATCATATTTTTAAGATATAGAGATACAACTCACCTCAATCAAGCTTCTAATTTGAGGCACCCTTTTATTCATAGTTTCCTAAGTGCTCCCATCACCTACAATCATTTTTGAATCCTTGGTAGGTACTACCTTGGTAGCAGTACCCATAACTTCACCTCCAACTTTATCAAGGAACAAACTAACTTCATCTCTGATAACAATGCTTGCACAGAACAACAATGGATGAGACAACGTTTGCATAATTAGTAGCGCGTCACCAACATAGGCATGGTAGAGGGATATAATTTTCAATAACATTCATGCAATGAGAACTTATGTTATTCATACAAAGCATTAAAATTGTGAAGCAAATCCACTACCCAAAAAAAACGGTATTACATCTAGTACAAGTGATATATCTAAATAACCATTTAAATCTCTTAGTGGATTAATTCTTTAGTGTAGCTCAAATAGAAAAGTACCTCCAGTAAATATGGAAATGTCATCGAAGTATTGGCTCCTCTCTCCAAATGTGGGGGCTTTCAAAGCAGAAACCTTCAATGCACCGTGGATCTTGTTCACAACAAGAGTAGCTAAAGCTTCTCGTTCAATGTCCTTCGCAATGATCAAAATGGGATACCCCCCTGGATGGCATCTTCTAATATTGTGATCATGTCTCTTGCATTTGTGATCTTATCAACCAATAGAAGTTGCAATTTACGATAAATAAAGATCCAATTCAAATCCATGATAAGTAGAATGAAAAAGAAAAGGATAACAAATAGATATTTAGCAACCCTCTTCCTATGCTCAATGATGTCCATCTTTCTTTTTAATCATTAAATAAATACTCCTAATTTAATAAAACAAAAACAAAAAAACAAAAAAAATTGAGGCATAGAATATACAATTTCATACAAACCAACACAACCGAAAATCAACCTCCAGGGTGTATGATGTGCATATTGGTAAGATGGAGGTGATTGGGAAATAATTTCACAATTTCATAAGAGCAAGGGTTAAGCACTACATAGAATTACTTTGAACCTTGACATAACAGGGTTTCTACCTAAATGGAACCTTGCAAAACTTCAAATTTTCACTTACATTAATGCCAAGTGTGTCTGGTGCTGACAGATTTCCCTTCATGAGGATTTTATAAAAAAATAGTGTGATTTTCAATTACATTCTCTCACATACAAGGGAAACAAATGAATAATGACACAACATAGAAACAAGAAGAAAATTCATTCACATCAATTACCTTGCAATTCTCGTACTCCACAGACATCTTCTCATTGTCTGTCACAAAGTGGAGAAATATAACCACAATAAAATTGCATACCCTCCAAAACATATAGGTTATTTTCTGAATGTTTTCCCTCTTCAAGTGTCACAACACCTTTCCTTCCAGCTTGCTCATAGCCTCCGCTATCTGTTTCATATTTCATAGTTATTCCCAACACTCTATGAAGCAATATATACCAATTCACTATCTTCACAGGGACTTCATTCACTGAACCTCTGACATATCATGTGTGTTCATGGCATATTAAACAATACCCTTAATTTGACTACATATTGGAAAATACCTCTAAAAATATCATTATTTAACCCCCTACTAATACAAACGTAGTACACCCTCCCAATTTATAAAACCCCTACTTTTACTAAATATCATAGGTATCCATTTTTTCGTTAACATTTTTTATACCCCTTTATATTTTTTCATTAACTTTGAGCTCTATTTTTATAACTGCCAATATAAAAACCCTTTACCCCCTATTATATGCTCAATATATTATGTTATTTTTTTCTTAATATATATACCCCAATATGAACCCACGTGGTATGGTATTTCTCCCCCAGTGAAGCCCCATGACTATCTTGAACCTAGAAAATAAGAGAGATTACAAAGTGCTAACATGTGTAACCATTTACACATAACAAAAATACTAAATGTTTCACAAGAAACTCCTCAATATGCTATCATGGAGTAAGGATTAAATGATAGTGTTGCATCAACTATTTCCATAATAAAAGTGCACCTCAACCATAAGACTAAGCAACTGCAAATGTTGAATATCTAATAAGACCACACAACCAAATGTAATCCACAAGATAAATATTGTATGAAAAAATAAAAGTAGTTTGCAACAAAAAAAACCTTAGGCAACTAATTCATTCAATTAGATACAACACGAAACCATCAAAAAAATAGAATACCAAACTACTCAAAATATGAGGATTTACCTCCTTTGAAAAACTTCTGAGTTATGAAACAAGGGCCTTTACTATCTTGTCAATGCCCCTAGTAATTTGAATGGGATTTGCACTTGCTACAACAACCTAAACAAAAAGGTTTCATTTCAAATTCTTATTCATAAATTTAAGATACAACCTTTGTCTGTTGGGTCCTTCCTAAAAATCTCATAACAAATGACAAAAGGATCAAAAATTTTAAATACCTGAAGACAGTTTTTTCATTCAAATACCATCTTAAACTCATTAAAGCCGAAACCAAACTAAAAAACCAAACACCATAAGACCCTTCAAAAATGAATAGATCTTAAACCAATACTAGAGACAAAAAAGTACCTTTACACCTTCACTCATTAAACCATGTGCAAGCACAACAGATGTGGTGGTTCCATCCATTTACCAATATGTCAACAACATATGACCAAGAAATTGGGTATTTACATATAGCTACTAGTTCTAGTGAAAAGTACATCCCCACAGAGAACTTACAAGAAAATGAAAAAGATGGTTAAAAAAATATTTGAATAAAGGTTAGCAAGAAGATGAGAATGGGGTACCATTCTTTTAAAATAGTTTTATTATCAAGGTCCACGTTTCCATAGTTTTCAATTACATTATTTGATCCAACCAAACAAAAACATCTAAGCACCAGAAGATGAGCATGGATTTTAATACATGATGGGTTATGAGAAATGTGATAATGATATACTTTGTTTGCTTGAATACCAATAATCTCCTAGAATAAATCTGCTACACTATATCACTTATTAAATTTTAGTTGATACAAGAATTTAGGTCTTTAGAGCTAGTTGTTGCTATCATTTTTACTTCTGCCAACAATGGTTCAACACACAAGAAGATGTAACTGAAATGAGTTGTAGCCACAAAGTGCTTACAACTTAGACACTCCCAAGGATGGACAATTGCAAAGATATTATGCTGCCAAATTTCGTTAATTTAATGATTAATTCTAAAAACTAAGAGTATAACATAAAATCAGGATGATGCAGAAAATGGAGGTTCAATAAACTAGCTAGCCCTTGTAAATCCTTTACTTGATAGTGAACTAAAAGATTTAGAACCAATTTGTCCCAATGATAACCTACACACCAACTATACTTAACCTCTCTTTCCTACAAAGAATTACAACCTGAACCCACTTTCAAAGTCTCTCCTGATGGACCCCCCATTACATCAAAAAAAAAATGATGGGAAAAATGGGATCAAACTCTAGATATATTTTCATGTACATCTCATAGTTCTCTATCTACATTAGCTATGCCAACTAAAACATCTTGATGTTTCTCCTCGATTCCTCCAATAAAGATCGATATGTAGAACATTCTAAAATTATTTTTCGACCATCATAGACACAATCAAAGCAAAGAAACAGGAACACCGAAGAATATGGATGTTACATCACCATTATTGCTTGATGTTGGTGAAATACAGTACCACCCATGGAAAATTTTAGGGGTGAATGTTCGCCCTTTGGCGGAATTAAGGGGTTTTAAATTTTTAGTGGGCGAATATTTTGTATCATAATACATTTTTATAAATCGCCTCAAATAGCCCACCTTATTTTAAGGGAGAGGGTAAAAAAGGTAAATTTAGCCCTTGAAATTAGGAGTTACAACCTTCCATTTGCCCTAATTTTCAAGAATAGGTTTTATTTAAGTGAATCTTATGGGCCAATTACCATATTTATAAAAGAGGTATGGTAAATTAATAAAAATATAAATAAATGAGAGGTATGGTAAATTAATAAAACATTTTTTATATTTACTCCATAAGTCACTTTCCTTATATATACATGCAAGGGTGTAAACAAATAAAAATATAAATAAAGCGGAGGTATGGTAAATAAATAAAACCTCTTTTTATACTTGCTCAAAAGGTATGGTAAATAAATAAAAATATAAATAAACTATACGTATGGTAAATAAATAAGTCACTTTATATTTACGAACACTCAAAAAAATACATTATATTTAGGTGAAACCTATGGGCAAAATACTATGGGTCAAATACCATGGGCTAGATTATTATTAATACCATGCAAAGAAACATTATTAACCCTACTATTAGTATTAATAAAAATAAAAATGGCACATGGTATTGACCCATGGTATTCATGTGGAATGTAGCGTATTTAAATGGGGGAATTAAACCAGCATAGATCATTTTTACTCTGGATCTACTAAGCCCCGAGAGGTATCAAATATTGTGATATGCAAACTAGCATAGAGTGAAAAAATATTTGATCCCTCTCGGGGTTTGGTGGATCAAAAGTAAAAATGGATGTCGTAATTTAATGTATGTTAAACATTTTAACTTGGTTAAAATAAAAAATAAAATAAAAATCTATCATTAATTTTATTAATTTTTATAAATTACTAATAGTAATTTTTAAGCTCCAGGTTTATGATAACCCATGGTATTGACCCATGGTAATACCATGGTATTAATGTGAGCATATACTTGGTGGATCAACAGTAAAAATGGATGTCGTAATTTAATGTATGTTAAACATTTTAACTTGGTTAAAATAAAAAATAAAATAAAAATCTATTATTAATTTTATTAATTTTTATAAATTACTAATAGTAATTTTTAAGCTCCAGGTTTATGATAACCCATGGTATTGACCCATGGTAATACCATGGTATTAATGTGAGCATAGACTATTTAAAGGGGAAATTCTATGATCTTAGATCCATCTTAATTTTGGGTCTACCAAGTGCTCAGAGGGATAAATAGATTTCATCCCCCTAAGAGTGGTAGATGTGGAGTTAATTTTATTAATTTTTATAAATTACTAATAGTAATTTTTAAGCTCCAGGTTTATGATAACCCATGGTATTGACCCATGGTATGGTATTAATGTGAGCATAGACTATTTAAAGGGGAAATTCTATGATCTTAGATCCATCTTAATTTTGGGTCTACCAAGTGCTCAGAGGGATAAATAGATTTCATCCCCCTAAGAGTGGTAGATGTGGAGTTAAGATGGATATAGGTTGGTTTTTATGATAATGAAGATATTAAATAGACTTAGGAAATTATATTGTAAAAACATCTTAACGTGAATGGTTAAAGCTACATTTAGTCACTTCACAAAATTTAGTAAAAAATACCAATATCTCCATTAATATTGGTTTTTAACTTTTTCTGATTTAACAAAAAAAATTCAAAACAATGAAACCTTATCACTCTTTCCGCATCACCCTCACATAAGATTTCTCACCATTTTTCAAACATTCTCAATATGATATCTTCATGAAAAAGTTTCGGTACTGATGTTGGATTAGTTGTTTGAAAAATAATTTGGTTTATACAACCTTTCATCTTCTGTGCTATTCTTAGTTTGTCCTAATGATCTATAGCTATTCTTAGTTTGTCCTAATGATCTCTAGCAGTTGGAGCTACTGCACAATATTTTCCTAAAAGGTGGAGATTGTTCACCAAAAAGGAAATTAATCTACATGTTACAACGCTATTGAAAAATGTGAGACCTATGAGGGTAGTGAATTATGCTAATAAGCAATTTAGATTGGGAGAGACGTAATTAAATTTTATTATTTAATTGAAGATTTCCAACTAAAATAATAATAAATCTACATTTATATATTCATATATTGATTGGAAGGATTCTCGCAATGGTCACTTCTTTCAATTAAATCCCCTTCAAGCCCTTGGGATACCTAATACTTTCTTATATAATATAGTCGGGGCTTGCTACTTGTTGGCGTGTTGGGGTAAACAAACTTGATGTGTTTTTTTTTTATCTCGGAGTTGGAGTCTATGGAATAAGAAAGAAATTTGATAACTTGAAAAAAGTGGTAGCTTGACAAAAGTTGTAGAGAAAAGATTAATCTCTCCTACCTTGACAGAACTCGTTGTCAATATCAACACCTACAAGAACTTTGTTGTGGAATATTATCATAACTAATAGAAGGATATGAAAGAGTGTCTTGTAAGAACCTTGACAAACACAGCCACTGAAACTTGGAACATTGTTTGTAGGAAGAGAAAATTATGTTTCTTTTTCCAAACATGTATGTTAGTATATTACAATTTAATGAATATGTTTTCTTATTATCATATATGGTTTCATACTTTAACAAAACATTCGCCAAGACTTCACAATGTTTTATTATTCAGTAAAAGATTTTCCAAGATCTTACAAGATTTTATAATTCAGTGAAAGATTCTCCATCACTGTACAAGATAATATAATATGGTGAGAGATTTGCCAAAAAAAAATTATATATATATATATTATTGATAAAATCGCCTCCCATTTTTCCTATGTATCATGGGGATTAGCCCATTTATTATACATATAAATTTAGGGTGGTTCTTAAAATTTTCCCTAGTACTACCACCCAAGCCACCAGATGTAGGTATGCTTGTATTAAGAAGTGATGAACTACTAGTACTACAAGAAATTTGGAAAAATCATAATGCTAAAAAACTATAAGATGAGATAGAACATGCAATTTATCATAATCCAGTAAATATTTATTTTAAATTTTGTACAAAAACTTGAAAATGTACTTATTGTAGAATAGAAAAATGTACAAAAAAATAGGAGGAGGAATGTGGCTCCCTAATATACACCTTGATGGAAATGTGCATGTCCTAGTACCGGTCATTCACAAAATCCATAAAGGAATATTTTCATGAGTGTGATGCATTCTCCAATCTCACAAAATTTCGAGCCTCAATTTGCATATCATGCTAACCCATGGAGGGAAGATTTTAGAAAATGCATAATGTCAAAGAATTTTAATCATGGTCAAATATTTTGAATCTAACAGAACGAAGGCAGTGCACAAGAAACAAAAATGTCTTTTAGATTCATATAAATTGGAATAGAAAATGCAAAAGACAAAGTGAGTATACAAGAAACTTAGCATGCATACCCTTAGCTTCTCATAACGAAATCAACAAAGAAAATATAATATGCAAGATATCTAGGCATAAATGAAAGTTATGTTGCATGTAGAAGTAGAAGAGCGTATTGCCTACAAATATAACTCTCTCTTAATACATCATATAGTCCCATCATTTAAAACCAAAAGGAAATATCCTAAACAATATAATTTATCCATAAAAATTGTTTACATTTGAAGGTTTCACGCAGTTTTAAGACAAAAACAACAGCTAGGAAATGGATCTATAATCCTATCATTTACTTTTCATGGTGGAACCTACAATGGGGAAATGTATATCAGTGGAGGATGTCCTTTGCAATTCAGATGAACTAAAACAGACATGTAAGTGGGTAGATGAATCATAAGCATGCAACTCAACTATCATATAACAGAATGTAAAGATGATAATCAATGGAAGGTATCCAAGAAGTTGATGCAGTAAAACAACACAAGAAAACAACAAACTATGTAGAAGTGGATAAAACGTTTATCATCATCATACGAGCATAGGAAATGTAAAGAAAAGCAATGGGAAAAAAACAAACTTATTATATGGACATATAGCTTACTTGGATCTTGACTAGTCACCACTGCATTGCCAGGAAAGTCACAAGTACCAGGGGACATGCCATTCTTCTTGTAGTAGCTATCAAGAGAATAGGAAGCATGAAAAACAACAGTATCTAGGTTATAGCATGTGCCACTTTGTTGAATTGTTGTATAGTTTGCACCTCCAAGACCACAAGCATAGTCCAATGCAACCTGCGAGCTTGAATTAGGGGTATCAGACTTTGCTACACACCAACTTTTGCTTGAGTTGGTTGTGGGTGTTGTTGTGGTAGGTGTTGAGGGAGGGGTGTTACAAACCTCCATGGGCCTCCAAGAGTGGGCGTTAGGGTCTCTACGTCAACAAGTAATCTCCAACCAAGTAAAACCACTATAAATCTAGGGTTTGAGCCCATAGAATGCCTCCAAAAAGAATGTCGCTATCAAAATATCCTCTATTTATGTACAAACTAGCCCACATGTGTGTCTCTAAATGGCCTCCTCAAGTTAGCGCATGGGCTAAATGATGATCAAGTGAATCCTCCATGTGAAAGAAATCATAAAAATAGGTCAAAACCTGCAATCAAACTCAAGTGTGATGTGTCAATTGATCCATCAACCTCTCATGTGTGGACACATCATCCAAGTCAATAATGAAATATGTAAGCAACACCCCTCAACCACACATGTGAGATAGACAGAGGAAAAGTGGATGTAAGTATACCAAAGTGCCTCCAAATATGTGTCAATGAAGATCAGTGATGATGGTAATCATGAGACAAATTCCAAGTGTACAATGTACGAAGCCACACATGTGGGGTGTAAATTAACATCAAAATGCTATGTGTGGAATTGCCTCCAAATATGTAGAAACTATGAATCCCAAGGTAAGTATAGAAATCAATGGTAAATCATGCATATGTGCATAAAGCAAACTCCCACACATGTTCCACCAAAAATACACCAATAGTACCCTCAAACCATCAACAAGAAACATCTTAGTGGCCAAAATTAGCTGAAAAATATGTTTGAAATATGTGTATATATATCTAACACTTTCGGGAATCTAGGGGAGCGCTTTGTACCACTAGAAATATCTGTAAGTCATCTTTCCAACCATATATTGCACTCTACAATATTATCTAGGGTGTAAGAGAATGACCTCTCCAAAATCAGGGTACCAAAATTGTTGAAATAGCTTGTTGGATGCAATCAGATGCTAAGAAAAATTGTTATAATGATATAACACCCTGAGGGGTCTAGGAAGGCGATATAAACAACTAAAAATGTATTTGAGTCCTCTTTCCATCCATTTATGGCACATCGAAAACTACACAAGGATGTTGGAGAACCAAGGATTTTAAGTTAGGGTATTATTTGCTTAATCATCCTGGAATCAAATAGAAATCAATGAGAAGAAGGTGAAATCATGCAAAGTTCTCAGTGTCCTAATATATATCATCAATAAAGTTTCCAACACAATCACCATCCATCCCAAATCAACTAGGGAACTCTCTTGAAGCCATCGCATGCCATCAATCTCATCATCAACTATGGAGGGACATAAAGGGAAAGTGGGTTATCATATCATCAATCCATGAGTAAGAACGCCAACCATCACCAAGCACAATAGAAACCTCCTAGCTGCAATAAAACCAAGAGCATGCATATCCATGATAAGCTTTCTCGTCCACACACATGCCAAAACATTTCTTCATCATGAAACCCTAGCTCATGAATGAGCTACTCCAAGTTGTATAATCTACATTGTTATTAAAATCACAATAAATTCGCATTAGCATGCAGAGGGTAACAATTCAATGATATATTTCATTTTATGGTAGCTTCAAAATTGGATTTTTTAAGTGCATTTTAGAGGAGCATGTCGTGTATATAGGAGGCATGGGGTTGTGGATGGTAGAATGGAGGATTTTTGCAGTTTGACTTTCACTAAGTCATGTCTTGATTAATTCCACTCTTTATAGGTGCAATGCATGTATCTTCTATATGCATGAACTTATGTTATTCCTAGACAATAACCCACTCTCATCCTTCATATGCATTTCTTTTCAAAGTACAATCATAGTTATCCTGCAACAAATCTATGAGCTACCACTTAGGATTCAATCCAGCTGTTAGAATTTCTTATGGGTCATATGGCCTCCAAATATTATGGAATATTTTCCAGCGGGCCTCATGGAGGAAATGGAGGGTTGATTTCAGTGGTGGACTGCTCTGTTCAACTAGAGGTGTTACCTTATCTGTTAGTGGATACTTTTATGAGCCATTATGGGTGAAACTCCACTTTGGATGCCTTGAGACTGGGGGTTCCAATCATTCCACTAATTCCAAAATCTAGAATACCCTGAATCTAGATAGAAATATGATTTAGAACTAAGAGTAAATCACTAGCAAGAACGAGTGAGGACTGGCACAAAATTTTGCAAAAATCTAGATTTTATGCTAAAACTTAAGCCCAAAAATGAAACATAGAAAAATAGATATGGCGGACGGTACCTAAGATCTCTGTTAATGTCATAAACACCGTCTCTGAGTTTCTTTAAACTAAAATAAGGTTGAACATGCCTTGCATATCGATCAAACAGGATAATGAAGAAGGGAAAGCTATGCAGACTAGAAGAATATCTGCACGCCCAAAATTTTACTTCCCACCTCCTACCCTTCTTTCCTAGTTGGATGTGGGTAGACATAGGTAAATGAATTGAAGGGTATATACTTCAAGTCTCCAAGGTTGGTTGATGAACTTAAATGGATCATCCACCTAAGGTTATAAACCTCCACAACCACAAAACCCCCATAGGGGTTTGATTTACTAAAGTAAAGGGTCACTCATAAAAGGATTTTGCATAAATATTTTCCCCCCATGCAAATCTTAGAGCTTGAAGACACCCAAGGGAAAATGAGGGGATAAATTTTAACCTATACATGAATGTAGCAATCATGAGGGAATTACAAGCCAATGATAAGGCACAATCATCATAACCATATATGCATACACAAATCTCATAAAGTATTTTTTTCCTCAACCTGTTATTCCATTTTCGTAAAAGTATATGACAACCTAGTTCCTTTTCCATTGACAACCCACGAACCAAGTCATGTATGGAAAATCATTCCCATAGTTGGACTTATTCCCGTTGTGTTGACATACTATTGGAAAATGAAAATGTTTGAAATGACTCTACATAAATCTAGTTGCAAACAACATAAAGAAAGCCATAGTCAACATGTCGTGGGTTCTTCATGTAGAAATAGATCTAGGCTAAGAGTCTAAAAGGAATGAGCTAGGGTTCGATTAATTTTGCAAAGAGTTCGAAAGGAAAAACATTTTGAATTTATTGGGAACTAGAGGCACATGGTTCTTTATCCATTTTTGCTCATTATGTTGTCAGAGAGACAAAAAAAAAAGGTAAATAATAATTAAAATAAATAAGAAGTAAAAATGGGGCAAGTTGAGATGAAATTGTTATTTCAACGAAAACTAATGTCTTAAAACACCTTATATGTAGTAGTGTGAAATAATGATATTGTTTTAAAGTTTGAGTATGGATTGAAAGTTTAACCAAATTGGGAATCCTACTTATAAGATATCCTAACTAGATTACAAAGAAAGTGGATTAAGAAATTATCTTATTTGTTTGTGTCTACACGTGGATTCCACTTGGTAAACTCTTTATCACGCTATAAGATGTTTAGTTCCACAAATTGTTTCTCATACTAAAATTTTCATAGGGTTAGGTGTGTAAGCTATCCATTTCTTATTAAACCCTTTAAACATAGAAACATAGTTGAGAAAAATGGATTTGCTTTTGTGATTTCTTTATTCCAAAGGAATGTTTTATTGTGTTCTATAGTTTCATTTATAAATTGTTTTGGTTCAACTACAATATTCTTAAAGGGATATTGGAGAAATCATTTGTTTTGAAATGCTATAGTCTTCTAAAACTATTTCCATTGGAATAAACAAAAACATGTGACACTTATCAATGGAGTTCTATCCATTGAAGATCTATCTGCAAGGCAATGCAACGTTTAAAGGCTGAAAACACAATTTTATGGGCTAGGCTACAAAAATGTTCCTAGTAGACTGATTAAGGGAGAATAAGAAATGCAGAAGATCGATGACACAATTTCTATCATTTTCCAAATGGATTGATTTCAGCCAAGGGTGGGGTGATTTTCTTCAACTTAATATTCTACAAATGAACTGAAAGTTCCTACACTAATATACTCATTAGCACAAATCACACACCTATGATTAGCCTTGTCTTGGAGTAAACAAGGGCGTTGACCCTCTAGCAAGCATTTGTTTCCTTAGCTATGACAAGTGGGACCCCAAGACTTGTTTGAGACCATATCATTGAAATATAATGTATTGAACTTTACCTAACAGGTGGGATAATGAAACTGCATAAACCTCCAAAAAAAAAAATCATAGAGATAAATTTAATTGGGTTTCTAAATCCAAAAACAAAATTACAATACGAAAAATATAACTATTAAAAACAAACAATATAAAATAAAATAAACCCCCAACTATCCAAGAACATTGAATGACAAGAAGCATTAATGATTATCGATTTTTTCTGAATCTTAAACAAAATATTATAAATCTAAGGGAATCAGATATCATGAAATTTTTCTCAATCCTTACATGGAGTTGGAATGCAAGGGAAAACAAGAAGATTCTCACACATGTGCATTTAAGCCCTAGCCTCATTTCTAACTTATTTATGAGGGAAGCCATAATTTAGATGCTCACTTGCAATAGTAAAAACCCATAGCATTCTACACTTGTTGATTGAACCTGTAATTTTTCCTCTATACTCCAACACAAATCCAAAACATGACTTATTAAGAAAACAAATGTACATGATAAAATGTTACAAACATACACACCTAGCTCTAACCATCCAAAAATAATTTAAATAATACATTACATAGCCATCCAAAAATTTAAATTTAAAATAAAGCAGTGCATACCTTGTCAACCTTTGTCGTTGCATCCCATCTTATGTTATGTTCTCTTCTCTGTGACATCATCCTTCTTCTTAACCCCAACCAACCAGAGCCAACCTCTAGACCTAGATTGAAAAAAATCAAACAAAATCAAAAACTAATAAAATAAGAAATAAAATCAAAATGAAAAACACTTATAGCATTTAAGGTGGAAACAATTAATCATATCCATTCTTGAAAAATAATAAAAGTCGAATACAAGCTAAAATATCCAACAAACCCCAAATTCTCGTTGGCACTACTTTCGTCTCCAAACCAAAAAAATCCCACTATCTACAGCCTACTCCTCCCCCAACTCACAAATTCCTTGCAAATGCATTGCCCCAAGTTCCACTTCCTTCTCCCTTTTATTATGACCCTTGTCAGGCAAGAGTTCATTAGGGCTGTACATGTATACATCTCTACCCAGTAAGTCAATGATAAAAAAATTTATAATATAGCTGAAGATTATTCTTGGTTAATTAGTTAGAATGTTTACACGGTAATTTCTCATCTATCAGCAATGGCTATGATTTAGATGGTTGTATGTCGGTAATGGCTATGGTTTGGAGAGGCACATTGTCATCGGTATACCACCAATAGGTTAATCCCCTGCAAAAATCACTATTATGTTTCCTCTTTTCTATCATTATATGTTATTTCCTCCAAGAAGAGCTTGACGAGCGAGGGTTGCTTCTAGGAAGAGCCTGCTGAGTGAGGGTTACTGCCAAGGGGTAGGGGAATGCCTGAATCACCAGCATGAGAGAAGAGGGGGAAATTGTTGGCCCGAGGGGGGGGGGGTGCTCAGAATAGGTTATATCTTGTAGTGATGTTTGGACGTATCAGGACATGTTCGGCATTTGCAGAGGAAATAAGCTCAATAGTTGGACATGTTAAGCATGTGCAAAGGAAACAAGCTCGGTAGTAAGACAAGTTCGACATTCATAGAGGAAAAAAGCTTTGCAGGGCACCCAACTTTTGGTAACCCTGGTTCAGGAGGCGATCTTACGGCATTCACAGGGTGACATTTGTATCAATTTTGTAGGTCACTCTTTAGTTAGTGGGATTCCTGCGTTGGGTCTGCTATTGTGAAATTCCACCATTGGTGTCAAATGTTAAGAAGGGGCATATCCAAATTGAACAGTTGCTAGGGCATAACCAATATAATAGTCAGTAAAGGTAGAAAACAATGCCTAATCTGGCCTCACGCATAACCAAGCAATATCCAACGAAGGTAGATATAAGCCAGTGAATCATACCATTAATATGATCTTGAGCGGGAGCGAGAAAACTTAGGTCGTTGAGACAATTTTTAATTTAATACAAAATGATCATTTTAAGATGAAATGATAATTTCGTATTAAATAAATATCTATATACCCTTTGGGTGTAATAGTAATAGTTCATATATCACACTTATTTATATTAAATAGGGATTGGATAGAATGTGAAAGGATTGAGAAAGGTTTTTCAGGTAGAAAATTGTTTTAACATGGTATTTTATTCTCTTTGGATGCATGGAAATAAGATAATATTAAATCATTTTATTAATGTACACAAATTACTAAGGAAATGCACGGTTGTTTATAAAACTTCACAACAATATTTTGACTCCCCCACCAAAAAGAACATTACTAATCACCATATATCAAATGCAAATGAAAATGAAATCGCTAATCAAAATGGCAATTTTTCCCTTATGAAAATCAATTCAAGTTCAAATCAATGAGTGAATGACGCGGGTTCAACGTCTCTCTTGTTAGTCGGTCATCGTCCCCTAAATTCAATTAGGGCCAGTCAGGAGAAAGCGTGCAGAATCCCTTCCACAAAATTTTATTTTTGTTACAACTTTGATTACCATCAAACAGTGAATAACTTGCGCATAGCAGACCAATAATACCGAAAAAATTACTATGTTATTAATCAAGCAGTCAGTCAAAATTTTATTTCGTTCTATGCATGTTGTTAAAGGGCTATAGGGCCCTTATCCACATATTTGCTTGGCCAAAACATATTCGATTTATTAATTATAGTTCACTTTTAAAAATCATCGATAATGAATTATACCTACCAATCTCACAATTAAAAAAAATTAAAATGGCTTAGTAATTTTCTTTAAGCTTTTTTTAATTATAGATTTAGTTTGCTCTATAGTTTTATTTAGTTGAAAGGGTTAAAATGATTTAATAATTTTATTTGAATTCATTTTAATATGGTATAATAATTACGCCGTGAGGCTTTTCCCTGGGGGAGAAACTCCCTAGCTGCCCACTTGTCCTCAGTGTGCACCATTCGATGTCTTGTTAGACGATTGAATTACACTACTCCGTTGATTTGAAATACACCCACATCTGGCAATTGTGACCGGCTAGAAACTTGTGAAGACCACCGACGGTTGTAACTGCCTCTGGATTCATCTTGCCCAGCGGTTATAACTGGTTATGGATTCATCTTGTGCAGCGGTCATCTTGCCCAACGGTTATAACTGGTTATGGATTCATCTTGCACAACGGTGTTATGGATTCATCTTTCCCAATGATGATATAGTAGCAGCAAAGAAGCGAATCTGTTGTAAATTACAGTAACGAAAGAACGAGCGTCGTTCATGTCTCTACTCTTCAGGGATATATATGTATATATCTCTTTGTTGTCTTTTCTTGTGAATGCCCTCAGGTATATATCTGTATACACTATATATCTCTTTGTTGTCTTTTCTTGTGAATTCCCCCAATGAATAAATGGCCCCTGGTAAATAGGCTGAAAGAAAAATTAAAATTACTAAGGAATCTGACCGGAGAGTTGGTTTGATTCAAGTAACCTCAAGCAATACTGAGGAATCTGACCGGAGAGATGGTTCGATTCAAGTAACGTCAAGCTTCCAATCTCACGATGAAGAGATCTTGATAGATGTTCCAGCTTAGATCTAACCCATATATTATGAGATTTTCTGTCAAGCTTTCACCACTCCAAAGAAATGGTCATGCTCAGTTTATTTCTAGCCAGGTATAGTTCACTGAATTGTCTGCAATTATGCTTCTTGTGAGTGCGTTTACACTCAAATTTAATTTCGCAACCGTCAGAAGGTGACCAATTTAATTTCGCAATCATCAGAAGGTGACCAACAGTAGCTGATATGCTTCCTTTGAACGACTTTCCGCTGAGATTTGAAACCTCCAAATTAATTAAATTTCCTATTTCTAGAGGAAGCGTTTCAATGAGATTATTTAGGCTCATATCTAGCTTTCCAAGTTTTCTCAACACTCTTATTTTGGGAAGAATCGCGCCGTAGAGATTATTGTCTGCAAGAAGGAGATTAGTAATCCAATGTGCAGAACTTAGAGATGTTATTTAGTATGAAGGTTGTGAAGAGGTTGTTCTGCAACCGGACGCATTGTAGTGAGACGCCTTCTTGTAGAAGGCGAGTGATGTTCCCCTCGAGTGATTGCCACTGTATTACCCCTAAGGAATGGATCCATTCAATCCGATGGAATACAATTCGAGATACTCCGCAAGAAGGCATAGGACTAGCGGTTGTTATTGCAGAAAAACAACATTGTCATATTGGGAACATGGCCAAGTCCAGTAGGTAGCCGACCTTCGAATTTTTTACTGGTGAGAAACAACACCAACGCCAATGACAACGCCAAATTGTGTTTTAAATTTGATTGACGGACTTTGTCTTGTGTTTTAAATTTGATTGACGGACTTTGTCATGTACTTGGATGTGGTTGTGTGCTTGCAAATTAAAATTGAGAAAGACGCAGTCATAGTCAGTGGCTACCCAATCCCTTCTGCCACATATGATCGTGTCTTGATTGGATCTAATTGCGTCTCTCAATGAACCTGTCAACAATTTCGTGTTTCTTGAAGCGTAGACTTGGTCACTAAAACGAAATATTTTCATTTTGCCATTTTTGTCAGTGTTTTTAGTTGGAATCTTGTTGCATGTTCAATGTTTTAAAATGGTTCAAATCAACAATCTTAAATTATGGTTTTTAATTCAATATTATGGTTTTTATATTGAAAATTTGAATATGTTTTTTGGTTGGTAACATAATTTTTAAGATGACTAACAAGCTTCGTATTAAGTACTGGTTATTTTAAGTATCTAAATCGTCAATTTTTTTTATATAATATTTTTTAATTATTTAAAATTTAAGTAAGTTTTAAAAAAATATTGTAATTATAAATTTTTAAATATGTAAAATCATGACAATGATGTGGAGGGGCTAACAATTCAAGAAAATGCTTTTGGGGGTGTTTCTTCATTTCCTCCTCCGTAGAAAAGTCGAGCATGGGCTGCAAGAAACATGTCTTCAAATTTTGTTGCGGATGCTTTGAAACTGACACAAGACTAAAGCAACGGGTATTTAGGAGACAAAGGATGCATAGCTGTGTCAGTAAGAGGAAACTAAATTTTTGAGGTTTACTGGGCTCAAAGACTTCACTAATTTGTCTCAGACCTTCATTTTGCATGGTTTGAATGAATTGTTTGATCCAAAGCTTGTGGTAATGATTATAATATAGTGTTGTTGCAAAATGTGTGGAATTTGATCATTCACCTTTATTATACGCACAATTACGCTAGGGTATCTATTGCCTGTATGTGAACAAGGGAGTTTATTATCCTTCCTTTCCTCTTGTAATGTGAATCTACAACATATAGGAGGTTGTTTAGAGTATTTGTGGTTGCTAACTAGAGTTTTGCATTATTTTATTGAGTTTTGTCTACAATTCTTGTTACTTTACTCTGCAATTTTAAGGGAGACTCGCTAGCTCAAGATTTTCTATATAATTATACATGAATTGAATTGGATGCGAGGATTGAAGTTTTTAGACCATTTTTTGTTTGATTATATGAGAAATTTCTTTGAGAAACATTGCCCGAGATAGGAAGTTGTGGTGTATAACATGAGCTATTTTGGCTTACACGTTAGGGGTTGTGGTGGAGAACATGAGTTGTATTTGGCTTATAAGTTGTGGTGTATAACCTGAGCTATTTTGGCTTACACGATAGGGGTTGTGTTGGAGAACATGAGTTGTATTTGGCTTATGTGCTGCATCAGAGGGGTTTCTATTATGTCAAAATCATCCGGGACTTGCTCCTAGCTTCATCCCTTTTGAAATATGCCACTTTGGTTGAATTTTATATTGTTAATGTTAAAAACTCGGTGGAATTCACAGACCCTTCTGTGGATCTGATTCCTCATTACATCTTAAAATAAACATCGACATAAGAAAACCATCGCATTCAATCAAGGATCCATACCTACATTCACCAACAATCCATTTCCAAATTTTCAGGCTAGTCAATTTCCTAAAAGGGCATAAAACAAAACTAAAGTTGCAAGTACAATGTTGAAATTGCTAAGCATTCCCTCAATTGACATATTACAACCCAAATCAATAGGATAGTGAAAGAGGAGTTCACTTTACTTTTAACACCATGTTATTTCTCTCACTGGAATTGTAACATATCACATCTCTCTTCATCTATGCTCTTTCTCCATATGTTATTGCCTTACGGCGTTCCTTTGCAACATTTGGTGCAATTGCTAGTTTTATGTGCATTTGGGATTTTTTTTTATTGGAGCTCAGATTCAGCAGCATCACTCCTTACAGCACAATGAAGACGATGACCTTTTTTGGGAATATTGTATTACCGACTGTGAGTACACTATGATAGGTGAAGCTCACAAGCATGGGTGGCAGAGGAATGTGCTAATGCAACTTGCAACATCAAGATAGCTTTGTTGCAAAGTAGCATCAAATTGCAAAACAATTTCTTAATCGAGCAATATTCTATCTACACCACAAGAAACACTTTAATATTCATATTATTACCATGCAGCACTTGTTTATTTTATCTTCTTTTAACTTTAATTTCTTTATTTTTGGATTACTATATATTTATTAATATTTTATTATTTTAACTTGAGTTACTACATATTTATTAATAATTTTATCATTATTTTATTTCTTTATTATCTTATCAATTTAGAATTATCTTTATAATGTATAATAAATCTTATAATTAATATATTTATTTGTTATTTTCATTTTATTTTTTATTAAATAAATAAAATCATTAAATAAGATTTTTTCTTTCACCTATATTTTTATTTGAATGTAAATGTTATATTAATTTAATAATTATATTTCTTAAAATTCCTAATCTTTTATATTAATATTTTTTAATGATACAAATTTTTCATTCTTCATTATGATAATAGATTACATTGTTTTGGTTCTAAATGTAAATATATAAAAACATTTGCAATGGATTTGAAAGAACCCTCTTATCACTATACTCTATACTCTTCTACATATGCCATGTATTTGTGTTGTAATGTGTAAAAAGGCAATTGGTACATTAAGTTTTTAAATCTCGACATAGATGTTAAATATCGAAATCAATATGCATATTTTGTAGGTTATAAGATGGTAGCCACGATGTTGATCTTAAATGATTATATAACGAACAACATATTGCTTAAGAATTTGTTTAAGTGTATAAGCACAAGAAGATTCTTTGTGTCAAACATGTGGATACAGTATCAATCATAT
The DNA here is from genome assembly GCA_031772625.1 of Pinus tabuliformis. Lineage (NCBI taxonomy): Eukaryota > Viridiplantae > Streptophyta > Pinopsida > Pinales > Pinaceae > Pinus > Pinus tabuliformis. The sequence goes on along the minus strand of CM062805.1, from coordinate 658,675,399 downwards.
CATTCAATAAAAATGGGGTTTTGTACTTAGCTTCCTTTAATAGAATAGTGAAAATCTAGAACCCTCAAACTTGAGGTGTGTTGCATTTATAGAGTATGTGACAATGTCGTTATTGCACTTCCAATGTTTAGTAGATGGTTTTAGTTGATCTTAAATGGTTATATAACGAACAATATATTGCTTAAGAATTTGTTTAAGTGCATAAGTACAAGAAGATTCTTTGTGCCAAACATGTGGATACAATATCAATCATATCATTCAATAAGAATGGGGTTTTGTACTTAGTTGCTTTTATTGGAGTGGTGAAAACTTAGAACCCTCCAACTTGAGGTGCGTTACATTTATAGAATATGTGGCAATGCCATTATTGCACTTCCGGTTTTTAGTAGATGGTTTTATTTACATAGAAGCCTTATATTCTAGAATCAAAAGTCAAAGGTAGTGGTATTTTAAGAAAGGTAGTGGTAGTGGTATTCACTCATGATGGTTTAAGAAATTAAAGAATAGAAGAATAACTAGAGTAGGTAAAGAAACAATTGCAAAACTAGGTAATCCAAACTCGCAGTGATATTCACTTTATTAATTTATACACTTCAAACAAAATATGACTCCCTTTGTATATAAATTAAATGATGTTGAGGGAGAAAATTGACTCGACATGTCGGTTGACAACACAACTGATGGAGCTCTGTAGTGAAGCACTGCAGGGATTAGATTAGGGTTTTGATTTCGCTCTGTTGTCACTGCTATTGCACTGGCCATCACCTGCAGAGTGGCACCATCACCGTGACGGTTAGCGGATTGCTACCTACCTCAACACCGGTTTATTACCCCTGATCTTGTTTTTTTTTGTAGCTTGTCAGAATGGAGATTGATGATGTCGATTATTTGGTTGGCCCGAATCCCTATGAGCCTATTTGGTCACTCCATCATGCAATGCCAGAAGTGTCGGACTTTGGACCACCATGCGCACCTCCACCGCCGCGATCGGGACTGTCATCTGTCCTTGCAGATCCCAGACCTTGCATGCCCTACCAACCATTCACTGCTCTCTATGTTGCCTCTCTGAGTCTCAACTGTCCACCTCTTTCACCTACCACTCTCAATATTTTGGTCTCCTTCATTGCCCCCTCCCCATCTTTCGATCTCCCTTCACCTGATCCAGCCCAGCGACCTTCCTCGTCCACCCATCCCTCTTCGTTAGGGTTTATACACGCTGGTGGATTACCCGTCCCACCTCTGAATTCATCCTCCCACCCTAACCTACCTCCAATCTGGGGCGATCATCTATCCCATCCGGTTGTTTTGACATTCTGATCGTCAATCCTCGGAATAGTTCCCTCTCCCCGCAGGCAGACTCATAAGGCTCAAGGGACCCCTTTCGGGACCATCTGACAGTACCCCGATCCGGTAAGGCGAAGAAGAACAAGTGTGTCAAGGCATCTCACAGAGACCTCTCTCTCTATTTTGGGGAAGGAGTCAATATGGGTGAAGTGGTGGACACAGCGAACAGGGTCCTGGTGGGTCGTGTTAGGGGCAGAACATATACTGCAATGCGCCTTCGTCTCTGGGCTATGGAGATCTTAGGAAATTTTCTTTAAGGAATTTCTGACCATCACCACATTTGGGCGAGGTTGATTCGCTCTCATTTTTCATAGGGAGGAATACACAGAATGGATTCTATCCCGTTTATGGCATATCGAAATGACTTATGTTCTTCTTAAGATACGGAGCCCTCTTTTTTATCCAAAGTGAGAGAAATTAGGTTTTGGACTGATTTGGTTTCACCTACCTGGGCTTCCATTGCATTAATGGTCGTAGGATATTTTACTCGCATTGGTAATGCCCTGGGCACCCACTTGGACCATGATAAGTCATATACCACATTAGACAATAAATCATTGGCTCGTATCATGGTTCACCTTGATACCAGGGAAGCACTGGAAGAGAACATCACACTGCATTGGAAACATTTCACTCGCATACACATTCTATATTATGAAGGGGTGCCCTTCAAGTGCAGAAGGTGTCATAAGGTTGGACATCTTTTCAAAGATTGCCCTTTAGTATCTTCAGCGTCATCACAACTAAAGGCACAAATGCTCCAAGACCTGAGGCATCTCCAGTAGGCGATCAGACTCCTCGCTCTACTCGACAGCAGGCTACGGATGGGGGCACTATCCAGCTGACCTTTTATGTCTCTCCACAACCTCCTTCTCTACCCATGACGAGATCACGAGCTGTTGTTGTGGCCACTCTCTCCTCGGGTACTCTTTCTCCACCATGTTCCTCTCTTTCTTTATCTTGCACTGCACATCAATTACATGTTTCATTTGCATCCATTGCTTGCATGTCAACATCCTCCCTCACTTGTCCCTTGGACCTACCTAACACTATTTTTTCTACTACCCCTCCTACTGTCACTGGTCCTTCCTCCATCTCATCTATGGATCCCTCCACTTCATCTCATCCTTCTCATCCATATAACCTCCTCTCCTGAGTATCTCTCCCACCTGAGCCATCTGGGATTGGACTTACCCGCCATCCTAAATCCACCAAGATCCCTTGGGGGCGCCCATCATTGATCTTGATAGCTATTATCCTTGTTGTGGTAGATGTGGCCCTAAGCAGACAATCCACTATTGACAAGGTTCTTAGAGCAAAGAACACCCTTCCCTGATCTCTCCCATGAAGTGGATGTCCTTCAACTGCAGAGGGTTGACTAGCCCTGCAAAAAAATTAGCCCTCAAGGGACTTCTGGATTCTGAGCTGACTGATATCATCTTTCTACAAGAAACCCTAGGGAAGGCGAAGGAGGTCATCCTGGTTCTGCTCTCTATGAAGCTAGGTTGGTGTTTTCATGCTCTTGATGTTAATGGTCGATCTGGGGGTATTGCACTTGGTATCAATACCCGCTCTATCAAACTCATCTAAACTTGGGGGGTTCTAGATTTATAGGCATGGATATATACTCTTCGAAGATGGGTAGGGACTTCTGAATAATCAATGTATATGCACCCTATCTCAACAAAGTCGATTTTTGGAACCGCTTAATGCATCTTTCCTTGACTAATTCCAACAATCTTATCATGGGAGGGGATCTAAACTTCACAATTGGTCACATAGAATCTTAGGGACATAATGCACAGATGGATCCTCTATCTAATTTTATGGAGAAACTTCTGGAGCAACATCATATGATTGATATCCCCATGAATAAGAAGCAACCGACCTGATGCATATGAAGAATAAGAAAAATTTCCCTGGGCTGGAGACTAGATCATTTCCTCATTAAGGAAAACTTGCTTGGCACCCTGTCAAACTACCAGCAATGGGTAGGATCTGGAGGTATCTCTGATCATTCCCCTATCTACTTGGAATTAGCAGGCCCATTTAAAACCAGGGCACCATTCAAATTGAACTTAACTTGGCTGATGGATCTTGATTATCATAAATTTGCCACTGATTATTGGAGAGCTCACCCACCCACTCTGGGGTAGACTATGGCTGAAGGATTTTGTCACAACCTCATTAAACTTAAAATCCTATCCATATAATGGGCAAAAACCAAGCACGCTCGGGATGATCAGACACTCTGCACTATTGAGGATAAGTTGGTTGATCTTCTGGATGAACATGGTCAAGGATTCATATTAGAAGAAGCTAAAAATACTCTCAATGACCTAGAGTCACAAAGGTCCAAAATAATTAAGGAACGAGAGGAGACTTGGATACTTAGAAGCAGAACAATATGGTTGAAGGCTAGGGATGACAATACTAAATTCTTCCACAATTTCACTAAAGGGAGAAGGGCTTGTAATATTATTTGTAAGATGCTTACTGAACATGGTCAATTTTCTCATACTTTTCATCAACTGGCTCATCTAGGAAACTCTCACTTTCATCATCTTTTAAGGGCTCCACCTAGGGCCTCACTAGCTGAGATTATCCACATTGTCAATCTCTTCCCTCAGTTTGTTGACCATGATGCATCAGAAGACCTCACTAAGCCATTGACTATGGGGGAATAGGAAAGTACTCTTAAATGGTTCAAAAAGGATAAAAGTTCTGGACCTGATGGATGGATGGTTGAATTCTATCTAGAATTTTTTGAGATTATTGGTCCGAACCTCCTTAAGTTTGTGGAGGAATGTAGACTTACGGGTCATATGTATGAGGATATTAATTCCACCTTCATTTCCCTCATTCCCAAGGTAGATTCTCCACTATCTTTCAATGATTTCCAACCCATCTCCCTTTGCAATACAATATTATTTCCAAAATAATCACCAATCGTGTCAAACCTATCCTCTCTGCTAATATCTCATCTGAGCAATTTGCCTTCCTGCACAACTGAAAAATTCATGAAGCCATTGGTACTGCTGAGGAAGCTCTCCATTCCATTAAATTGAAGCATTTAAAAGGAGCCATTCTCAAAATTTATCTCTCCAAGGCTTTTGATAGGGTCAGCTGGCTTTGCCTAAGAATGCTCCTCACTCATTTAGGCTTCCCACTCACTTTCATCCAATGGATTATGTGATGCATTTCCTTTGTCTCTTTCACTGTTCTTATGAATGGTTCTACCTCCAATTTCTTCCATGTTGAGAGGGGTCTTAACCAAGGGTGCCCACTTTCTCCTCTTTTAGTTCTGCTCGTTATGGAAGGACTAAGCATATTTATTTTGCATGAAAGAAGAGAAGGGCACTTACAGGGTCTCAAGATCACAGAACAATGTATAGTATCTCATCTCTTATTCGTAGATGATGTGCTTATCTTTAGGTCTTCCTAAATGGTGGCATTCGAGACTTCTCCACTTTCTATGATATCATGTTACTTTTTTATGCTGCCACTGGGATGGAAATAAACAGGCTAAAGTCATCCATTACATTCTCTGCATGCTCTCCACAGGAATCCCGATATGCATATCAGAAGTTTCCTTTTCAAAGTCACCTATTGGAAGATGGACTTAAATACCTAGGGTTTCGTATCAAATCCCATGGGTACAAAATAACAGACTGGATCTGGATGGTGGCTAAGGTGGAAAAAAGACTTCTAAATTGGAATAACAGATTCTTATCCAGAGCAGAGAGATCGGTACTTATTAAATATGTATTGGAAGCTAAACTGATTTATTGGATGTCCTTGGCATGGATTCCAAAAGGTATACTTTCTAGAATCCAAAAAATATGCTGCAAATTCTTATGGAATAGGCACAAGGAGGGGAAGTCGTTTGCATGGGTAAGATGGAGTCGTATTGCATTGCCCAAGAAATGGGGAGGATAGGGCCTAAAATATATTCCAGCTTTTGCACATGCTCTAGCTGCCAAATGGTATGGCTCATTCTTAAATCCCAAAGTCTATGGTCAAAGGTGATTATATATAAATACGTTTGGTCACTTCACATTATGGAATGGATACGACTCCCTGTTTGGCACAGACAAGGAATTTTGGTCATCTGGCAAGCTTTACTACACACTCTTCCTACCATCAAGAATGGCCTCACTTGGCGCATTAATGTAGGCACGTCATTTCGCATTGGCTTACACCCATGGACTGGTTGTGGTAATATGTATCGCCTTCCACCTGATCTCATAGAATTATTTAAAGATAGGGGCATCGCCACGATTGCACACATTGTGGATTTGGAGAACTCCACTATTTTTATGCGGGCTTGGAAATCAGCAACCTATCTTAGCATCCTTAACTAGTGGCTACAAGATTGGGAGGGTTACATCACAGCATTGATTCAATCACATGTCTGCATATCAAATGAAGAAGATGAGCTCATTTAGCCACCTACTACTCATGGAGTATACTCCCCCAAGGAAGGATACCCCATCATTCAGTTGCACACAAGCCACCTGCTCTGGAAGGGTGGTGGAGATCACTTTGGAAACTTAAGGCGCCCCCTCGAACCCGACTTTTTATGTGGAATGTTATTATGAATAAAACCTCCATTGGCGTAAACTTAATGAAACAATCCCAATATGGTCTGACCTGGTGTTTCATTTGCCAACAGGCCGAGGAATCGAATGAGCACCTCTTCCTACTTTGCCCATATGTTATTCACATTTGGGAACAAGTCCTCTCCTCTCTAGCAATCACTCAGCATTGGGTTGGGCATAATATCTTGGAGGCATGGAATCAATGGTGGGTTGGATCCACTAATATGAAAAATCGAAATCTCCCTCTGATTATCTATTGATCTATTTGGTTAAGTAGGAATTGTATCATCTTCAGCAACATGGAAATTCGATGGCCATTAGTTATTGCACAGATTATCAATGCTTTTCATGAGGTACCCGATGATGACCATCCTCCACCTGCTCGTACAGTAATACCTAAAGCCATCAACCATAACCAACCTTGGGCCTACTTTGATGGATTCGCCCAAGAACATGGATGTGGGGGGGGCATTTTATTTCACCTATCTGACAATCATTTTTTTCGTATCCGTATCGGTTTGGGTGTCGGTACAAATAATTTTGCGGAACTCATCTCGCTCAGACATCTATTACTTTTTTCCTTGGCACATAATTGTAGACAATTACAGATTTTCAGGGATTCCAAAATCATCATAAATTGGTTAAATAGCACATCTGCATGTCATGTGCATTCACTCACAAACATTTTGGATGAGTCTATGCATCTAAAATCACAATTTGAACATATTTCTTGTCTACATATTTACAGGGAGCGCAATCAGGTTGCAGGTCAACTATCCAAGGAGGCCTCAAACCAACCTAGAGGTCTATGGTTAATTCAAGGACAGAGGGAAGTAGAGTATTTTCAATATTACCACAGGGCTTACATCGATCAGCTACAACAGAGGGCCGATAGGCCCTAATTTCACAGGTTTTTTTGTAGTACATATTAGCTATCTATGCACTATATATTTTTTTATTTTTGTATAAACTATGATTGTATACCCTCTGTGGGTAACTTATGTATAGACCTATATTTTTTGAAGGCTACGGCCACAACATACAACATATGCCAATAGGCATTACAACATGTAGTTTTCCAAATTAATATAAAATTATGATTTTTCCCCGAGGAAAAAAATTAAATGATGTTGTTTAGGGGTATTCTACATTTACCATAATATAAAAAAAAATCTAATTCTAATCATTCTCATTCATTAAATTTACAATATAGTTCTAGATATTTTTGCAAATAAACATTATACAACTGTAACATTTAGAAAAGGCAAAAAAATGTATGACCAGAATTACAAATACGATTGATTAGACACTTAAACACATGGAAAGTTGGCATTGTACATAGCATCTCTTTAATGATGACTTATTTGAGATCCAACATGTCTCTAATCTTGAAAAACTTAAATAGAGCCATGGCCTAGTGAAGATCTTTGCAACTTGGCCTCTTGTCTTGCAATAGTGTAACATGATTTGTTTTCTTACATTTTACATAAATATAATGGCAATGAATCTCAATGTACTTGGCCTTGCATGAAAAATTAGGTTTCTATCCTATAATATGGAATTTTGATTATCACAATAAATTGAGGTAGGTTAATTTTAAGAAAGCTTAAATTTAGTAAATGTAAGACACACAAACTAAAAAACAAATAAAGTGTATATTAAATTATGTCAATCAATGATGTACAACGTGTGCATATTAATACATACAGGGAATAGTTGAATTAGTTTCTGGGTCTTCTTAGACTTCAATAACTACTAAAACTAACCCAAGCTTAATCCTGAGGATTAGTTGTCTAACATTCCTCCCTTAATCCGAAGGGATGTATCAAAGTCCAAGAATGAGAGCTCAAAATGAAAAAATGCATCACAACCAAGAGTTGAATGTCTCTCAAGAAATGGTTTTTAAGGATGGCCACAAACCAATATGGGAGAACTCAAGGTCTTAACGAACACCAACTCTGGCACCTTCATAGCAGTTCTTAGAACAACAAAAAATGTGGTTTTAAGGTGACCAAAAACTCTGGAACTATCACAACAGTTCCTCGAACAATTCCAAATATGGAAGTGTTCGTTCACAAATAACTCAATCAACTCAACTCTGACTCAGGCTCGCTTGACATCTCGAACTCGAACCTATAGCAAACCATCAACAATTCCCCCCTTGTCAGATACAGGGTGAGAAGTATTCTTCATCATTGCAAGGCTAGTCATCACTCTCGAACATATTCTTCGGTATGACCTATAAATCTTCTTGGTTGTTTTCATCCAATCCCAAGAAGCAATCCATCTGAAATTTAGTTTCTCTCTTGCAGTAGTCTTATTTCTGGAACATCTATTTGTATGGTGATTGCGCTTTCCACAATTCTCACATGGGTGAAGATCAAAACATTGATCTTTCACATGTCCAACTCTATTACATTGTTGGCATCTATCAACTTGTTTTGGAACAACACCATCCAGAAATCCAGCACTTCGGAATTGTATAGGTTTAGAAAAAATTGGAATGTGAAAAGATATATCAAGGATATCCTTGTTATAACCCAAATTTGTTTTGTGTTTATTATGTATAATCGCTTCCCATGGTCCTATAACAAGTTTCACATTATAAATTCTAACCACGTCCAAATTTTCTCCTGAAATCACTTCATTTCTTTGATCATTCTTTGACTGATAATCGAGCTCAAACAAACTATTTTTCTGAATAAGAACAAGTTCAAAATTCTTCTTTTGTAATTCATCTCACTGAAACTGAGACTTTATCTCCAAGAATTCAATTTTGCTTTTAGCATTTTGCAAACATGTTTGGATGTCAAAGAGTGTGTCCTTGTTGACTTGGACAAAATTATGAATAGTAGATGACATTAAATTGTTTAATAACAGTAATTTGTCCATTTTCTCCAGCAATAAACATTGAAAAAGGGGTGTCGGCTACCACCGAACATCCACCCAATACAAACAATTTTACAATGATTTAACCAAGTGTCGGGTTCAACCAAAAATGCACTTGTTTACAACATAATTTCAACAAAAAAAATATCATATTGCTGTAAAAAATGTCGTCTTCTTGCTACCCAACCACTCTAGTGAGTATCACAACCTCCAAAATTAACTTCCCTTTTTGTTTTGTAAAAATTATCAAGCACAAGAATTTGAACTTGTGACCTTTAATATACCAAATAACTATATAAACTTCGCCAACCACAATGCCATCTTTAGAATTTCAATCTTATTATGCATACATGAATCTCTAATACACTCAAATCACTATTTTGCCAAAACCTTTTAGTCCCTCATCACCAAAATTAGAACACTCCAAAGCAACGAAGTTATCTTGCAAAATTTCTAGAGGCTTTTGACTCTAGTTTATTGAAATGACATATATAATGAATAGGACATTGTTAAATCTAAGATGTCAGCACAAGAAATTACTCTGCCTCTTATCATCCTCGGAGCTTATATTCTGTATTTCAGGAGCGGATTTGTAGATATCTGGAGATATACTCGTGATATTGGGCCACTTTGGTGCATGACGGTAAATATTTTTGTGTGTGATACTCTTTGTGTAGAGTTTTTTTTTTTTTAAACGATAAATCTTTTCTATCGGATCATCAAAATTCATCTTTACAGATTCTTTCAACTATGAACCAACAAATTCTTTCAACTATGAACCCATGCAAAAAAAAATAGCATGATAAGTGTACCTTCATGGTTTGATGAAATCCGAAATTTCAAAATTGCTCATCGACATGACACCATACACGTTGAGGGCTTTTCTCCTAGGTATGATGTACTTGATGAATGGTTGTGATTCACTTGATGTCGGGACTCAATACAAGAGGTGATCCCCTGGAGGTGTTGATTCATGGTTGGTTCCCAATACCCAAAAAGAACCTCGTCACCCACTGGTGTCTGCTAATAGGAGATCCACAGGAAGAAGGTACCAAATACCTGTACCTTGGGCTAATTGTGGCTGGGTGAATTCTCTATAGTTGGAATCACAATTGTTGTCAACTAGTAGCCAATGAGACCATCCCTACCTTGACTATCCCACACAAAACACAAATTGATTTTGGTCTTTTCCATTTTCCAGATGTCGACTTATGCCTCAAAGAAAATACAACGGTTCTTTACAAAGGTAATTTCTATATGAAACTTTGTTTCTTCTTCTCATCATTCGAGATTCAATCGGAGGAAGAAAAAGAAGAGGGACACCTCTCTCCCATTCACAGTAGAAATCAAAAGAAAAGTGATGTCCATCACAGGCATAAAATTTCTCAACGAAATTCATTTTGATGTGAAAAGCAGCATGTTTCACTTACCCAAACATTTAAGCATAAGAAAAATAACAAACTTTTAATGTGTAGATACCAACAACATTTTTTTAAGAAATTGTAGAGCGAACCAACATCTGCAGTTGACAAGGAATTTAGTTTCCAACCACTCCCAAACTAAATACAAGACACTCAAGTTGCAGTTGATGAGGAATTTAGTTTCCAACTGCCCCCAAACTAAATACAAGACACTCAAATATCAATTGAAAGTTTGAATGTGGCTTAATTTGTTTGATGGTCTCCAAAAATTCCTTTTGCTCTCTACTGTTCTTGTAGCACTAAAATTTTTGTATAGTTTTCCTTCCCGTCGTCAATCTTTATAAGACTTGTTAATTGGATGTAAAAAACAAAAACAACACACACAAAAAAAAAAAAACAAAACAAAACAAAACAAAAAACACAAAACAAAAAAACAAAACAAAAAATAACAAACAAAAACAAAACAAACAAACAAACAAAAAACGTTAAAATTTTACAACAACAAAATATTCATTTGAGGTAGATAAGAACCTGCAACAACCAATGTGGTTACCATCATTTCACTGTGAACAAGGCATTGCCCACTTCTCAACACACTTCTTGTGATTCTTAAAAACACCTGCACAGCTTCAAGTCTCAACGCATGTTTCCAGTTTGATACATGTTCTATTGAATTTGAATATGTTGCTTCACTTACATTTACCAACACTCATGCATGAACTAACAACTAGGATACTCAAAGTTGAAGAGGTTATAGCCTGGATAATGCATCAGTTACTTCACATAAAACCTTGATTTAAAATTAGAGAGCACCAATTTCTATGTCATATAAGTAATAGAGAAGTAAATGGCAGAATGGTGGAGTTCAGGAAGATGTATTTGAGGTAGACAAAGTTTTGGACTTTACTAGCAGAATGATGGATTTCATTACAAATCTCAAGGTATAGCAGAGTTTGAAAAATAAAGAATAAGTCCACGGGATGGAAATTACCTTAATAGAGACTTCAAATATTTTGATGCTTCTACGTGTTCTTCATTCTCTCTTGCTCACTTCCACATACATTTATGTAAATTATTTCTCCCGCCCAATGCTCTGGAGGCCACAAAACTAGTGGCACAATTCAATCAACAAAGCGAAACAACCCACTCTGATACCAATGTAATACACACAAGCTGGAAACCAAATAAATTGTATATTAAATAATCTCAATCAATGATGTACAATGTGTACATATTAATACATACAAGAAACATTTGAATTAGTTTATGGGTCTTCTTGGACTCCAATAACTACTCAAACTAACCCGAGCTTAATCCTGAGGATTATTCGTCTAGCAGTAAAAACCATTCCTAGACACACTACTTATGTTGCAAATATCGCACCCTTATATTTATCCTTTATAGAATACAAAAACATTGTGGATTATTTGTTTCTCATTTATTGAGGTGGAAAACAAATCCTTGACTTCACGGGCTTCATCATCCCCTACCCGATCCAAGTATGTATATCATGTCAAGTAAACATTACTAATAGATTTGTATTCAATCCAATATAATAAGTCCCATTAATGTATCCAAAATTCATTATGTTTCCTTATAATGCTCAATGTGTGGATTAAACATGTATCTTGACATCATCCCCATAGCTTAAGCAATATATAATCTAGTAGAAGTCAGTTACATGGGACTCTCAACAAGATGTCTCTACAAGTTGACATCCATAATTCAAGAATAAAAAACTTACTTCTTCAAATAAAGTGAGAGGAAAATTTCATTCTTATATATTAAATATTTTCCATGAGTCAAGAATATAATTGTATTGGGAAAAGAAAATCTTACCTTACTATTCCCAAACTTGCATACCAAACTGCTAATGTAACAAACCCAAGTATATAATATCAAAGGTATTATTTAATATTTTCTTCAAATCATTAAGGATTGCTACTTGTGATCATTAAAGTATCTTTGAACAATAAACATTCAAGATATCACCATAATAATTATTCACATATAGATTGAGGTCACAATGAATTCTTGTGAAACTTCCCTAAAAACATGATTATTCATTTTATAATTTCAAGCTCTTGGAGCATATTTTAGTCCATATAGGGACTTGTTAAATCTACAATGTCATGCCTCGAATCAATTAAATTAATAAAAGAAATAAAGAAATGGGGAAAGTCAAATAAGACATTATTAGGAAAAGACAAATTAAGATAAGGATAATTATGACAAGTAGAGTCTTGGGATAGCCCCAAGGGTTAGCTCACTTGGTCGAGTCCTATCGTTAAATAACCTTTTCTATTGAAAGGTCACGGGTTAAATTCTCTCAACACCCTCGGGGTTAGGCTCTGTAGTTGAGCCGGCAAGAAGTGATCCCTTCAAGTGGATTTTCCTAATACAAATATTTTGTGGACGTAGTGGTCACCAATCTTTGGGGTCTGTGAACCACATAGGAAAAAAAAAATTAGAGTCTTGTGATTCAATCCTATATGATGGAAAGACTACATATAAGAAAGAGGGAAATAATATGAGGGGCATGTGGAGGGTGAAAGGAACTATTGGTAAATCTAGCAATAATAGATTGAGGCTCAAGGGTGGCTAGCGACAGAGATGAGCCTACAGTTGGGTGGAGAGTTGTTCCCACACCATCATTGTAGATTCATTGAAGTAATAGGAAGGAGGCAAATTCAAATACAAGGTACACATCTTAGTATTCATTTTTTTTAGTATTACATGTGGTGTGAGAGCAAGGTTGAAACTCTCGGTACTTTTGGGGATTAAACATTTTAGATGTATTATTACTGCAAGATCTAGTATTAAAATTTTGGGATATGTTATCATTGTTCTAAATCTACTATAAAAACATCCTTAAACTTTTGGATTTAATGTTATCATTTTAGGTCTACTCTGAATTATATAATTAATCTCTCCAAGATGTAGATTGGACCAAGGAACCATTTCTCTATCATTTCTCTTGTATTTTATTGATGACCTTTTTGTGTTGAGATCTAATCCATAATTAATATGTAAGTACATTTCTTCGATCACCAACTCAAATTTCCAAAACCCATTTTTTTTATATTCTTATGTGAAGATCTCTACATTGTGGGTCTAGCTCTCTCATTTTAAACATGCATTTAATGTTGATCATGGAAACATATTTGTAATAGATCAGGTTTTCATTACTTGTTGAAACATTGAGACTTTGTGATCTATCAATACTCGCCATGAATCTACATTATTAAGTTTTAAAACCTCGTAGATTCTTATAGGACAATTGCTCGATGAAACTAAATCAAAGTACAATTACTGCCCCTGTATCAGGACCTCCGAACCCTCCCCAATGACAGCAATCCAGAATGGAAATTTTGGCTAATATATAGTTCTACTCTAAAGGATCCATTCTGAATCTGAATGCTCCAGCCCCAAAGACCCAGTATCAAGAAACCCGAGTACTAGTCCTTGTCCATTTTTCCTGCCAAATGGTTCGTGTATCAGTGTAACTGGAGATGACGTGATCACCTACAGGTATGTTGTAAGCCTAAAAATATGTTGCAAGTCAAAATATATAATGATATGAAGCATGATACATGATCTATGAACTAAATGCAGCTTTCAATACCCCCCATGCCGCAATCACTTAATTCCAGCGACTAATAGAATAATTTTCTGCTATTACTTGAGCAATGATTTTTGTAACTACAACGCATTTACAATCCACATTCCATGTCGAATATGCAATCCACATAAGCTCAGTTAAAAGGAGAGCATGCCATATTGTTGTTTTAATTGTTTTTGTTGTTTCAAGTTTGAATTTCCCTAACAACAACAACCCTTGGAGGTTTCCAGCACTGTAAAATTCCATTACCAGGATAACTAATGAAAAGGAAAAAAAAATATGTTTATTTCTTTCTATTTGTGAGTACATCCTTGAGTTTGTGCCTAAACTTTCCAGTGAACTCTGCATGATGTTGTACCAATAAATCAAAATGAACTTCACATTATAATCATCAATCAACCTTTCTTCCACTTCTAGTCCAAAATGTGTGTGTACACAACAGACAAGAATTTCTCAAGTTCGTTACAGCTGTCTTATCCCAGTGCAATTGTCAACATGATGTAGTGTTACTTGAAATTAATAGAGAAAGTTTGTTTCACGATTGTGTGTGTCTTAGTTTAGATTTAGTTCTTATTTTCTAGGAGATAGTTTTGATCTTCCTAAATCAAATGTAATCTTATTTATTTTTGGTTTTATGAATAATGTAATAGAGTGAGAGTAGTAGTGCTTGGGCAGTCTCCAGGTGTAGCTCGTTTCACCTGTGAGCTACAAGTTTCATTTCTAATTTGTCTTCCCATTTTTATCTTGGTATCAAAGTGCCAGAGGGCAAAGAAGGAGCTCTGTGTGAGTTGGGTCTGTGGTGAGTTGAGCCTTTGTGGCTGAGAGCCCTAGTGGCTGAGATTAGAGAGTGAGTAAGCCTCCTTTGCTAGTGAATGCAGGTGTGTAGATCTTGTTCGCAAAGTTTTACAACAGTGAATCCTGGTGTGGATCAGAGAGGCTCCATCAGAGATCAGTGGAGCAGCAGATTAGCAGAATAAGTCAAGTTGAGGATCTTTTTTTTTTTTTTTTTTTTTTTCAGACAAAAGATGAAGGGTTTTCTTCATAGCGAAAAAAAGGAGACTGTGTGGTTTTATTGAGGGAAAACTGCATAGAACTACGCAATTTTATTGAAGGAAAATTGCGCAGAACTACGCAGGCAGTAAGAAGAAAAATTGCGTAGATCAGGGAGACTTAGAGAAAACTTCCTCTTGCGCATTGTGTCTGAGGTAAGACTGCACAGACGATTATTCTGTGAAATTTGTTGTTTTTTTTAGTGAAACCCTTGCATGGATCAGTTGAATGAATCCATAGATTAGTTTTTGGATCAATGGATTAGTGGATCTGGTGTTGGATCCATAGATCAGTTGTTGGAGGATTTGTCGTTGGATCCGTAGATAAATTGGTGGATCTGTAGATCTGTTGTTGGATTTATTTATTGGATCAGTGGATCTATTGATCAGATGAGTTACTAGTGGTGCTCTCGAGTTAAAAATTAGGGCATTGTTGAAAATTTTTTGTCACAATGAATAATCACATTGCAGAGACATACCTTAATGAGAGCAATAAGCTTGATGGGTCAAATTATGTCAACTGGAAGTTCAATTTTTAGACATTGCTCGAGGGTTCTAGTGCATGGAAAATTGCAAATGGAGATGAAGCAAAGTCGATTTCATTTAGTGGTGCCACAGCTACATCAGTTCAAGATTAGGAAAAGAGAGAAAATAAAGCGGAGGTGTTGTTGAAGATGATGGTAAAAGATAGCATAATCCCTCATATCCGAGACTGTAAAACTTCTAATGATATTTGGGTGACACTCAAGGATTTGTTTGAAATGAAAAATACAAATCGTGTGTTGTTTTTGAAGAGAAAGATTCTCTCTATTAGGATGGAGAAGAATGAATTTGTTACTTCATTCATCTCATGGATTAAAGAATTGAAAGACAAGTTAGGAGACATAGGGGAGAAAGTATCTAGCACTGATCTCGTTACGATTACCTTAAATGGAATGATAGACAATTATCAAATGTTCATTACAGGGCTTGCATCAAGGGAGAAAGCTCCCTCCTTTGAAGAGTTGACAGGGATTTTGACGCAAGAAGAATAGAGACGTAAGAATCCAAAGCATTAGAATGCAAATCTAGCATTGGTGGCAAAGAAGAAGTTCTTCAAAGGGAAACCAGGAGGAGGACATAAAAGCAGTGGTCCATCTCTAAAAAATCCATTTCAAGGTATGTCATCAGCCAAAAATGATCTAGGAATTAAGTGTTTGTACTGTGGCGGAACTGATCATATTGCTAGAGATTGCTATAAGAAAAATAATGATGAAAATAGAAATAGGCATAAGAGGCATACCTTTGTGTCTAATGTTGCTCTTTCTGTTGAGACCGATGAGGCTAGAACTTGGTTTTTGGATTCTGGAGCATCCACTCATATGACATGTAATAACACTAGTATGAAAAATTTAAGGAGACCAGTAATGGTGCTAACATCTACCTGGGAGATGATAGAGCATATCAGATTAAAGGGTATGGAGATATTCCTGTGATATTTCCTAATGGTAATATCAAGCGCATCCAGAATGTTATGTATGTACCTGGAATTAAAAATAATTTGATATTTGTATCCATGATTACATATCATAATTTAAAGGTAGAATTTTTCAAAGCTTACTATGTTGTAAAGGATTTTCTAGATCATCAGAAGCCAGTTGCATCAGGAGTAAGAGTTGGAGGCATATATAAGTTGAATGTTACAAGCATACCACATCAACCTTTAACTTCAACAACTATGACAACAGAGAATCTTTGGCATCAAAGGTTTGGTCACATCAACCTTCATGATTTATTGTTGTTGCAGAAACAAGGTATGGTTGATGGACTTCCTATTTTAAGAAATGAACATATTGATTGTGAAGGTTGTGCACTTGGAAAAATTCACAGGGATGAATTTCCCTCTAACTTAAATAGGAGAAAGAAAGATATACTCGAACTTGTGCATATTGATATTTGTGGACCTATGTAGACAAGGTCCTTAGGTGGAGCTTACTATTTTTGCTATTTATTGATGACTACACAAGGTATACCTGGGTATACTTTCTTAAAAGGAAAAGTGATGCTTGCAAGTGCTTCAAATAATTTAGAAACATGGTTGAAAAGCGAACAGGGAAATTCATTAAATTCCTCCGCTCAGATCAAGGGGGAGAATACAGGCTTGGAAACTTCATCAAATATGGTAGAGATCATGGAATAGTACAACAATATACAGTACCCCACACCCCACACTCCACAACATAATGGAGTTGTAGAAAGAAAGAACAGAACTCTGGTGGAGTGTGCACATAGCATGATCAAAGGTAAGAACCAATCCAATGGCTTTTGGGCAAAGGTAATTAGTATTGTAGTTTACTTAAAAAATAGAAGTCCAACTAGGTGTCTTGATCTCAAGACTCCATTTGAGGCTTTGTATGGTTTCAAACCTGTAGTCCATCACTTGAGATTACTTGGTTCTAGAGCTTTTGCACACATTCCTAAGGAAAATAGTAAGAAATTGGATGTTAAAGCTATAAAATGTGTATTTGTAGGGTATTGTTCTGATTTTAAAGCATATAAGATGTTTAATCCATCTACTCACAAGGTATTTGCGAGTAGAGATGTTATCTTCCATGAACAGGTTGATGAAGGGAATAAGGATAGAAGTTATGAAGAGTGGCACATGCCTTTAATGATTGATGACAGTAATGATGAAGCCAAAGACAATCATTTACAGTAGCAGCAGCAAAAAGAGGAATCTAGTGATGTAGACACATTTTGCAGTCGAAGTCCACTCAGAGGAGAGCAAGAAATCACACAAAACAGAATTGAGGCAAGTCTGCTACTAAGGAGATTAGGATGGAAAACTCACTTACCAGAAAGGTACAAAGATTATGCTCTTATGACTAGTATTTTAAATGTTGTTGAGCCCATGAATTATAATGAAGAAAATTAGTATGAAGAATGGAGGTCAACTATGAAAGAAGAGTATGAGTCTATAATTAAAAATAAAACCTGGGAATTAATTGAACTTCCAAAAGGAAAAGAGCCCATAGGTTGTAAATGGCTATATAAACCTAAGTTCAAAGTAGATGGTAGTGTAGACAAGTATAAAGCTAGATTGGTGGCCAAAGGGTACTCACAGAAAGAAGGAATTGATTATGAGGAGACTTTTGCTCCTGTAGCTAAGTTAAATACTATTAGGATGTTAATGACTCTAGCTACAAAGTACTTGTTAGCTCTGCTACATATTTTGACATTTTGAGGGTCAAATGCAAGCTTGGCCATATTGTTCATACTCAAGAAAGGACTCGCAATAGTCATCTTTCTCCTTCTCCTTCACTCCGCTTACACCCTCATCGCCCCACTACCTCTGTTTCACCTCTAAAACCCTGTATAAACCCATGCTCCCTCAGGCCCTCGAGCGCGAAGCTTAAACCCTCATACAACCGTGTTCACACGACCACGCACCTTCACAAGTCCTTCACCTGTAATCTCAGCTGTTGACTCTTCACCTCGATCCAACGTTTCTCCGTCGCATCAGACGAAAATCCACGCGATCTGATCCCCGCCGTCTGATCATCTCCGCCGCGATCGAATGGTCTTCGCTCTCCCCGCCCCCGTGAAGTGACAACACGTTAACGTGCGATGGAAAGCGGTTTCATTCCTCCCCTGCCGCCACGCGTCACCCTCTGAATGGTATCGTACGCCCTTGTACCTTTACTGCCCATCGTCCGAAAGCAGTGCGATCAATACCGCCTGCCGCTAAAACTACTTTTCCCGCCCGTTAAATCCTGCACGTCTCCTCCGCCCGATGACCATTGGATCTACCCACCCGTGATCCAACGGCTCACGATCATATTGCTCCCGCTTCCTCCCAATACCTTCCACCGAGCGATCTCCACCATCTATCTGTTTGATCCAACAACGGATGTGCGTACATCTGCCATGCAGCCCACTTGCCCTGATCATTCCGTGCGCCCGAAGGATGAAGAAAACCATATACCAGTACCTAGTGCATTTCCTCCTCAACCACCGCATTCAACAGTCTGTATACTCGAGAAGAAGAAGGACAAGGCTCGAGCAGAAACTTACATTTAACAAGCATGGCATTTTATCTTATACGACACTCCAACCACCTCAGAGGATAGCAGAGCACCCTAGGAGATCAAATTCATCTGCTACACCAAGAAATTGCACTCATAGACTCCATCAGACAGTTAAAGCGGTTGGTAGTCAATTATGACCTATCCACACCTAGAATGGTCGAGTGCCTCTGTATTCAAACTCTATATATACCCAGAAACAAGATGTAATCAGGGTTGATGGTTGTTGTTTTGATGTAAAGTTCAACTTCTGGAGACTGTAACTACTTTGATACCTGCAGCGTCTTGTCTTCATTTTCATCTAATACAAGCTTCTTTTGTTGTTAATTGCTCACTTTCCATTTCTATTATGTTCTAGGTTATGCCTGTTATGCAATTTTCCTGAACTCTTGATGTTTAGCATTAGAGGAGTTGTCATCCTATCTTTGTGTTAAAATCTTGTATGTATCAATGAATGTGTTATTCAGGTTTCTTTTCACCTAATGCCAGAGAGCTGTCATCCTATATGTGCATTAGGAAATAGATTTGCAGACTTCTTTACTAGTTGCAGCCGGCCATCACATGGTCTTGTGCATCTACTGGTGTGGTCAGTATTCTCCATATTCACCCAATCCTTAAAATGTGAGTACTTTGTGGTCTAAAGCCTTGTAGTCTGAGGGTGTTCATGCATGTCTAGAATTAAGCATAGTAGAAGTGGTTATCTGGCTTGAATAAGAATCATTCCTTCCATTCATCCATTTGCAACAATAAGTTGAATTTGTAATGTTCCCGAGCATCTCTGAGCTACAACCTAGGAGAGTTTCTTGGGCTGATAACATTAATTGGTGCCGTGCCTGACCCTAAGAAGATTGTTAAGTAGAAGAAAAAATCACAGAAAGGAGCATCAGGATCAGGGAAGCCTAAGAAATCTTATGTATCTCTGCAAGAGAAGATTATAGCTGAGAATATATGGTTTGAGGATTTAGAGCCTAGCATTGTTAGTGAAGAAATACCTTCAAAGATTCATAAAGCTCCTTGTCCATTTAGTTCCCCTTCGGATCTCAGTCCAAAGAAAGTCTCCCATACAGTCCATCATATTCCTTTGTCCCTACTGTCTATTTCATTGCCTCCTACCATTCGAGCTGCCAGTGTCCTTTCACCTATCCCAGTCATGGCAGGCCAGCAAGTTCCCACAAAGATGGAAAGAATCATAGCTGCTAGGTATGGACCCTTGGTCTTGCCTGTTCCTATGAATGTCATGCCTGCAGGAGAATATCATAAATACATGCCTAAGTTCACTGGTACAGAGGGAGTAACAGCTGAAGAACACCTTGAGTCTTTTTATAGCTATGCTGATAACCTAGGCATCAGTGAAGATGATGTGTGGATGAGAGTTTTTGTCCAGAGCCTTGATGGAGAAGCAAGAAATTGGTTTAGAGAATTGACCCCTAGGTCTATAGTAGACATTGAAGCCTTAGATGATGTATTTTTGAAGCACTGGGGGGATAAGAAGGACTTGATATACTATCATACTAAGTTTGGAAACCTCAAGAGGGAAAATGGGGAATCATTGCCTGATTTTAACAAAAGATTTAACCGTATGTATAGTAAGATACCAGCTGAAGTAAAGCCTACTCCCACCTCTACCAAACTTACCTACGCAAATGCTTTTGACTCTGATTTCTGCCTACTATTGAGAGAAAGAAGATGTGCCACTCTGGTTGATATGCAAGATGCAGCCCTAGAAGTAGAATCTAATATTATGGCTGCAGAAAATCTCAAAAATCATGCTGATAGAAGGAGGCAGAGAGGTGAGGCTTCTTCTTCCTCTGCTTCATCTTCAGAACCTAAGTTAGAGAAGATGACTAGAATGATAGAGTCATTAGCTGCTGAAATATCTAAGCTAAAGGTTGAGCAAAATCCTGGGAAGGCAAGGCTTCCAAATGCATTTGCCCCAAGAAACCCAAATCCATTCAGAAGAGCAAATGATAAATTGCAGATCATTCAGAGGGGTAAGGAAGCTAATGAAGATCAAAAGGTTAAGGCTCCTTTTCAAAATGTAGTCATGGAGGAGGAACAGTTTGAAGAAGAGGATGAAATTCATTGCATGGAAGATAAAGGAAGTGTTGCCTCTTTGACATTGGCTGCCTATGAAGAATCATTGCTGCAAGACCAAACCAGTCAAAGGTGGGACAGAGAGGTTGTTCTGCAAACTGATGAGCAGCAAAGATACAATCTGAGGTCAAAAACAAACAATGTCAAGGAGAATCCTGCCCAAAGAGTTGTTGTCCCAACATAGCAACAAAAAATCAGACAGAAGAGACTAGCAGCTGATCCAGTCATCCTCAAAGCCCCAGCTCAAGAGGTAAGAGGTCCTGACAAGTCCCCTTCCCCTTTCAGCTTTGAATCAGAATTCCAGAAGTAAAAAATATATGTGCCTCTAATAGAACTTGCAAAGAGTGAAGTTTTTAGAAAGCCTATCCTTGATGCTCTTGAGCTGAAAGCCACACAAGCCTCCACTGACTCTGTCAATTTGCAAGATGATAAGCTTGCAGTTGTGCTTAGCCCAATGACTGAACCTGCTGATGATAATTCCCCATCATTTTATGTCTCTTTGACCATTCATGATAAAATCCTCCACAATTGCATGTTGGACACAGGGGCCAGCCACAATCTGATGCCCAAGGCTGTCATGGAAGAGTTAGGCCTTGATATCACCAGACCATATCATGATTTATTTTCCTTCGATTCAAGAAAGGTCAAATGTCTGGGATTATTCAAAGATTTAGCTATTACCCTAACTCATCTTCCCATGAAGAGCATGATGATGGATATTGTGGTAGCAGATGTCCCTCCTAAGTTTGGCATGTTGTTGTCCAGAGGGTGGATTAAGAGACTAGGTGGGACATTACAAAATTATTATCTTATGCCACTGTCCCAGTTTTTGGAGGGGAAAGCAGGAGATTGTACAGAGAAGCACAATTGGCATACATCATCAGTGATGAGAAGAATCCTTCTAATCATCCCATTTATGTTGTGGACACTGATTTTGGAGCATGTATTCTCCAAATAGAAGAGTCTCAGAAGGCCTCAATGCAGATCAAGAAACTAGTGAATCAGGCCAAAGGAGAGCAAGGAATTCAAGTTTGGGAGATGTTCTTTGACGGAGCATGTTCAAGGGAAGCTGCAGGAGCAGGGGTGGTGCTAATATCTCCAAAACAAGAAAACACACATCTGTCTTTTAAGTTGGCATTTCAAGTCACCAACAATATAGTAGAGTATGAGGCTCTGATATTGGATCTTAACGCAGCCAAAGACAGAGGGATCAGAAGCATAAAGGCATTTGGAGATGTTGATCTTATTATTCAGCAAGTGAATAGAACTTTTCAAGCAAAGCACCCAAGGATGAAAGCATACAGAGATGAGGTATGGAGACTCAAAGATACTTTTGATAATTTCTATGTCTCATACATCCCTAGAGTGAAAAATCAGCTTGTTGATTCCCTTGTTGTGTCTGCTAGCATGTTTATCCCTCCCATGCCTCCTAGACTAGTTTACGAAGTCCAAATGAAATATAGACCATCCTTGCATGATAATGTCCATCATTGGAAAGTTTTTGAAGATGATGATGAAGTAAACAGATTTCTGCAAGTCATTGATGAATTCTCTGAAATGCAAATTGACCAAGAGAATGAAGCCTTGGAAGAAAATTCCCAGCCCTAGCTTAGACACAAGATTGGTAAAGATAGCATTGTCCAACTGCCCAGCAATCATATACCTAAGGGTTTAGTTCCTTTAGAAAGATTGTTTGACCAGAATGATGTGCCTTATAAGGCTGCCCAAAAAGAAGACCAATTTGCAGTCTGTAAGCATAATATAGGGAGTCCAGATCAGCCACGGTACATAAATCTGTCCGCTGCCCAATGTTCTGAATACTGCAATTTAATGAAGCAATTTGCTGATGTCTTTGCCTGGGAATATAGTGACCTGACAAAAAGATCATCCAACATAAAATTCCTCTAGAGAAAGATGCCATTCCTTTCAAACAGAAGCTGAGACCCATAAACCCGTTGCTCCTGCCTCTGATTGAAAAAGAAATCAAGAAATTAATGGCTACCAAAATCATAGTCCCTCTCAGATATTCAAAATGGGTAGCCAATTTGGTTTTGGTGAGGAAGAAAAGTGGAGAAATCGGGCTCTGCGTTGATTTCATAAACTTAAACAAATGCTCTAAGAAAGACAATTATCCTCTACCCAAGATGGAGCATTTGCTGCAAAAGGTCTCAGGGGCCAAGGTGATGTCTTTTCTGGATGGATTTTCAGGGTATAATCAGGTTGATGTACATCCAGATGATCAAGAGAAGACTTCATTCACCACTCTTTGGGGCACTTTTATGTATTCCAAGATGCCTTTTGGGCTAATGAATGTTGGAGCCACCTTTCAGAGAGCTATGGATATAACATTTGTGGGAGAGAAGGATAAGTTTGTCCTCATCTACCTAGATGATATAACAGTGTACTCTAGCAGCTATCATGACCATTTGCAGCATTTGAAGAAAGTATTTCTGAAGTTCAGAAGGTTTGGGATTTCAGTCAATCCTAAAAAATCACAGTTTGCTTTAGAAGAAGGCAAGTTGTTCGAACACATTGTTTCTGCTACAGGTGTTAGAATTGACCAAGAAAGAGTAAGAGCAATACAGAATTTGTCTGTCCCAAGATCAAAGAATGATATTCAGTCCTTTCTGGGAAAAATAAATTTTGTGAGGAGGTTTATCCCAAATTTTGCAGAACTTGTAAAGCACATTACCTCCATGTTAAAGAAGGGGAGACAGTTTTTGATGGCCCGGTTAATGGGCGCTTTCTAAAAATTTATGTTGTTTAAGGTATTTTGGCTTTAAAATTGTAAATACGTTGTTTTATCTATTTTAGTATAGGCTCGGCCAAACTCCATGCCCAATGGAACACTAGGAAATTTTGCTAATTTGTTTTCACAGGAAAGGCAATGATCTACAGTTCTTGAGACCTCAAAGGGAGGATCTCATCCCCAGAAGGAGCCAGTGTTAGCTCTGCTACATATTTTGACATTTTGAGGGTCAAATGCAAGCTTGGCCATATTGTTCATACTCAAGAAAGGACTCACAACAATCATCTTTCTCCTTCTCCTTCACTCCGCTTACACCCTCATCGCCCCACTACCTCTGTTTCACCACTAAAACCCTGTATAAACCCATGCTCCCTCAGGCCCCCGAGCGCGGAGCTTAAACCCTCATACACACGTGTTCACACGACCGCGCGCCTTCACAAGTCCTTCACCCGTAATCTTAGCCATTGACTCTTCACCTCGATCCAACATTTCTCCGCCGCATCAGACGAAAATCCACGCGATTTGATCCCCGCTGTCTGATCATCTCCGCCGCGATCGGACGGCATTCGCTCTCCCCGCGCCCGTGAAGTGACAACACATTAACATGTGATGGAAAGCAGTTTCATTCCTCCCTCGCTGCCACGCATCACCCTCTGAATGGTATCGCGCACCCTTGTACCTTTACCGCCCATCGTCCGAAAGCAGTGCGATCAATACCTCCTGCCTCCGAAACTACTTTTCCCGCCCGTTAAATCCCGTGTGTCTCCTCTGCCTTATGACCATTGGATCTGCCCACCCGAGATCCAACGGCTCGCGATCATCTTGCTCCCGCTTCCTCTCGACACCTTCCGCTGAGCGATCTCCGCCGTCTATCCGTTTGATCCAACGGCGGATGTCCTTCCTCCGTCCTGCGCATACATCCGCCATGCAGCCCACTTGCCCTGATCATTCCGTGTGCCCAAAGGATAAAGACAACCATCTACCAGTATCCGGTGCATTTCCTCCTCAACCACCGCATTCAACAGTCTGTATACCCGAGAAGAAGAAGGACAAGGCTCGAGCAAAATCTTACATTTAACAAGCATGGCATTTTATCTTATACGACACTCCAGCCACCTCAGAGGACAGCAAAGCACCCGAGGAGATCAAATTCATCTGCTACAGCAAGCAATTGCACTCATAGACTCCGTCAGATAGTTAAAGCGGTTGGTGGTCAATTATGACCTCTCCACACCTAGAATGGTCGAGTGCCTCTGTATTCAAACTCTATATATACCCAGAAACAAGATGTAATCAAGGTTGATGGTTGTCATTTTGATGTAAAGTTCAACTTCTGGAGACTGTAACTACTTTGATACTTGTAGCGTCTCGTCTTCATTTTCAGCTAATACAAGATTCTTTTGTTGATAATTTCTCACTTTCCATTTCTATTCTGTTCTAGGCTATGCCTGTTATGCAGTTTTCCTGAACTCTTGATGTTTAGCATTAGACGAGTTGTCATCCTATCTCTATGTTAAAATCTTGTATGTATCCGTGAATGTGTTATTCAGGTTTCTTTTCACCTAATGCCAGAGAGATGTCATCCTGTCTGTGCATTAGGAAATAGATTTGCAGACTTCTTTACTAGTTGCAGTCGGCCATCACATGGTCTTGTGCATCTGCTAGTGTGGTCAGCATTCTCCATATTCACCCAATCCTTAAACTGTGAGTAATTGGTGGTCTAAAGCCTTGTAGTCTGGTGTTCACGCATGTCTGGAGTTAAGCATAGTAGAAGTGGTTATCTGGCTTGAACAAGCATCATTCCTTCCATTCATCCATTTGCAACAATAAGTTGAATTTGTAATGTTCCCGAGCATCTCCGAGCTACAACCTAGGAGAGTTTCTTGGGGTGATAACAGTACCATTGGAGTTTACACCAGCTAGATGTAAAATATGCTTTTCTAAATGGAGATTTGAAGGAAGAAGTATATCTAACACAACCTGAAAGATTCATTAAAAAGGGGCAAAAGCACTTGGTCTATAAATTAAAAAAGGCATTGTATGGGTTGAAACAAGCTCCCAGATCTTGGTATGAGAAAATAGACTCTTTCTTCTTACAACATAGTTATAAGAGAAGCAAAATTGATCCAAATTGGTATGCCACACTTGATTCAAAGGGGCAGATTGTGTTGATTTCCATATATGTTGATGATTTAATTGTTACTGGAAATTCTGATGAATTGGTTGAAGAAATTGAAGTGTAGATGTCATAGGTATTTGAAATGAAGGACCTTAGAGAACTCCATTATTGTTTAGGTCTTAAAGTCTGGAGTGATGTTGACCAGACTTTTGTTACTCAAGGAAAGTATGTCAGGGAATTGTTGAAGAATTTTAAAATGGATCAATGTAAAGCTGATTCAGTACCTATACAACAGAATGTTAAATTTCAAAGTGACGATGACTCTAAAGAAGTGGATGCTACATTGTACAGACAACTGGTTGGAAGTTTGATTTATTTGACTACAACCAGACCTGAATTAGCATATTCAGATGGTGTGTTGAGTCAGTTTATGACAAAACCTCTTGAAAATCATTGGATGGCAAGAAAAGGTGTCCCAAGGTATCTTAAAGGAACCATAACTTTTGGCATTAAATATACTAATTCTTTTGATGTTAAACTAATAGACTATTCAAATTCAGATTAGGCTGGAAATCTGGACGATAGAAGATCTATAACTGGGTATTCTTTAATATTGGGTCTGGGGTCAATTTTTGGAGCAGTAAAAAGTAGAGTATTATATCCTTATCATCAGCAGAAGCGGAGTATCAAGTTGTATGTGCATCCACTTGTCTAGCAATTTGGTTGAGAAGACTTCTTCAAGATGCAGGAGAAGAAAAAAAGGATGATATGATGATTAAATGTGACAACCAAAGTTCAATCAAATTGGAAAATAATCTTGTTTTTCATAAAAACAAAAAACATATAGATACTCAATTTCATTTTATTAGAGAAAAGGTTCAGTCCAAAAATATTTTTCTTGAATATTGTAACATCTGTGAAAATGTACCTCATATCTTCACCAAGCCTCTTAGGAAGATCAAATTTGAATTGTTTAGGTAGATGTTAGGTGTGCAAGTGAATCCTTTTTCCATTAAGCGGGAGACTTGAAATTAATGGAGAAAGTTTGTTTCACGGTTGTTTGTGTGTCTTAGTTTAGATTTAGTTCCTATTTTCTAGGAGATATTTTTGATCTCCTTAAATCGAATGTAATCTTATTTATTTTGGATTTGATGAATAATGTAATAGAGTGAGAGCAGTACTGCTTAGGCAGTCTTCAGGTGTAGCTCGTCTCACTAGTGAGCTGCAAGTTTCATTTCTAATTTGTCTTCCCATTTTTATCTGTATTCGGCAATGTTGCAATGGTTGTTCCTTTTTTTTCAAAAAGAAAAAAAAAAACATACATACTTTTTATTAAAAGAAAAGTAGTTACAATGTCTTTGGAACCTCTGTTTTTACTGAGAAAAAATAATGACAGTCCCATTCTATGGCTACAGAGGCCTATCTACTATTTTCTTCCAGTTATGACTGTTGTCATTAACATTATCCATTGTGTCCTTTCTAAACTACCTTGGCCACCAATCTTATATTTTTGGGCACATAGAAAAAGGGAAAAGACCAAAAAAAATATCAATCCTTCAATACTCTAGGAACATACTCAGTCTGATTGTCATTACTCAAATTTTTCAATGTTTATCAAAGTGCCTATGATGTTGTTAATGAATTTGGGATATAAGCAGAGAAAATTTTAAGGATGGGAATTTATCTTAAATCTTAGAAATGTTGGCTAATCTTACTAGTGGCTAATATGAAATCTGTTAAATATTTGAAAATAATTCTATAAAAGATTCAAATTTCTAATGATCCTTTATAAAATTTTGGCTATTTTTAACATGAAATAATTTCTACTATAAAATTTGGTCCTATCGTTTTTAGAAAAAAATGGAAATTGGCGAATCTTTTTTGGAAAAAGCATGGAAAATAAGCTATGAAATAGCAATTTCATAGCACAGAGAAAAATTCATTACACATACTTGGTCACAACATCATATATTATATGTACATGATGATAAATGGAAGCAAGAAAACTTAGAGAATAAGATAACAAAATACAACAGAGGAAGAAATCGAAAATGAAAACCAGCAGTAGCTATTTATTAAATACAAGGAGTCAGAATTAAAAATCTAGTCGGAGAATGCAGTAGCTCTCTCATCACAACCCTCCATCTCCCTTATCAAAGGGATGGATGGTTTGAATCTTGTGTTTATTGGAATTATCAAAGGTTTCAGTTAAAGATCCTTCGTGGATAGAAGGGTTTAAACATGCCTAGGCAAAGCCCAGTAGATTTCAAGTTTGTCTCCTTAGCTATTTGAATTTCAGACATATGGACAATATTAAGATGATTGGCTTTTATGGCTATTGTTCTCGTAACTTCAATTTTTAGTTTTTCATTATATAGAAGTGCATTTCTCTCAAAAATAAATAAGAATGCACTTTTTTTTAATGCAATTTGCACATATCCATTTTAACTTTGGATTTACCAAGAGTCTAGCGAGATTAAATCTCTCAAAATGCAAATCTATTTTTAAATGTAAAACTACATCTCACTTTGCTTTGCATATTGATAAAAAAAAAATCACTTATTTTATAGAATATATGCATATTTGAGATTGAAATATTTTATTTTTTATTTAAGGTTTTTTTTCTCTCTCGGACAATATTATAATCCTTTACTCAGCATGTATATTGAAATATTTCATCTAATGTTGTTCAAGGAGACCCCAAGAGTCAGCATGTATATTGAAATATTTCATTTGTAACCCACATTAAACTTCTTTTGTTATAGCCAACATTACAAAACTCCCTGAAAAAGCAAATTACAGTTTCTTACTTTCGATTACTTTATCTCTCTATATAATTTTTTTATTCACAATCCTCCAAGATTGGAGACCCCAAGAGTGTCAAGAGAATTAAACTCATGACCTATCAATAGTAGAGATGATTTAACAATAGGGACTCAAGCAACTAATGATCTGTAAACTGTCGTGGATATTCCACTAGAGAGTTCGTCACAATAGATTTGATAATATTACATTAAAAATCTGAAATTCTACACTATTACGATTTTATTTAATTTCTAGATCTGTAAAATTAACCGTAATTAGTGCATGCATGTAAAAGTAAATCGGGAAGAAAAGTAGAGAATGAAAAAATAATATGACACACACATAATACACAAGATATGCTCTCTGGGAAACCCTTTCGGGAGAAACCCAGCTGGAAGGTGAGGTCACTTCGGTCTCTTTCTCTGTCTGGAAATATGGCTGCAGATATAAAGAAGTAATGTTTGTGGCCCGTGGGTTGCTACAGTGCACAGATCCTCTTTGTGTTCTCTACCTCCTATCTCTCTTGGCTATCTTTTCTCAACTATGGAACAAAATTCTCTCAAAAGAATGGAATGACTCTTCTTCATAGTGGCATGGTTATAACACAGCCCGATAGCCTACTAGTGGTTAAGTTTTACTACATCAACTCTTAACTAGAGTTACAAAATAAACTCTTCTAGAGTCTTTTACATCACAAACACGTGTCTAGCACCTTTTCCATGAATAATGGGGGCTGACGCGGCATCCTTCTGAACTATAGGTGTGAAAACAGGAAGGTCAACTTCTGAGTGGCATAACTTTTACATACGGACTCTGATTGACGTGATTCTTACACCATTGGAAATTTCTCTGTGTGTAGAATAGCATTAAAATGTGATGTGATTTAGTAGCAAATTTTTACCCCAAAAAATGTTGTTTGATGCCTCAAAACGCTCCAGAAATGTTTCTGACCCTGTTTCGCCAAACTGGGTACACTAGTAAAAACGGTCCCTTGAGTTGATTCCTCCACTTTTTACACTCAAAATGCATCGAGATCGATGACAAACAATATAATGATCCAATTTGGATCAACTAAGCTAACCCTCGAGGTTATACAAAAGATAGGTTATATATTTATATAGCACAATATCTATAATCCTTTTAGTTGGAAGTACTTCATGAAACATGCCCCAAGGCACTACACCACAAAATGTGGACTTTCTCTGAGTTAGTTGTTTGGTTCGAGGTGTATATATTATAACATATTTTGCCAAAACTTGTCCCTAACCTTGTCCATCTTTAACATACTATTTTAGTGGAATTGGCCATAGCAATAATGGAACCATGTTTGCTGGTGTAAGCTCTATCGAACTATCCTTAAAACAAGTATTTGTTGGTAATTAATCCCTAAAAGTTAAAAATGACTTTCCATGACTTATTTTTTGCCAATGCATGGCTTACATTTTTTTATGCCATTAGGTTATAGTTCTTCTTAAGTTATAACATTTTGCCAACTTCAAATTCGTTTAAGAAGGGTTTTTATGCTTTAATTTTCACAAGGATTCTTACTTTTTTCATTCTCAATATGGCTAGTTTAATATCATGGACTTTTGAGTTGGAATGTTGTTTTTGTTGATTTATTATAATTATAATTAGTTAGTTATGGTGACTTCATATGAGTAGATATCTTTCTAAAATATGTCTCATTAGGGATATTTCTTAGTGGATTTAATTTTTCAAAAATGTGTTTGGGTAGTTCTTTTATTTTTGTTTCACCTTTACTTTGTGGCTTGTATATTTTGAAGAAAAGAGGAGGTCAGTAAATGTTAATATTAATAATTTTTATTGCTCTTTTATGAGATTCAAGTATCCATAGTACATTAAGTCTGGAATATCAGGGCTTGACCGTGAGGCCTTCTATTTGAAATTCACACCACTTAGCCACTCAAGCTAACCTAATTGGAATAACTTTCATATATTTTCTGACTACTGAAAGATTATTTCATTGGAACCTTTACTTTGATGTCTTTGTTCATTTTGTGCTTTGTTTAGTATGTCTTATGCTCATTGTTGGGAGGCTCCAAATAAAAATCATTATCATGCATGTGCATTGCATTCATTATGGACTTCAAGAACCTATATTGTTGTTATTGTAAAAAAGAAGAGATATTTTGATTGATTGTACATGCATATCAGCATTCCCTGCCCCCCTCCCCTCCCCCCAAAAAAAATGATCCGATGATCCGTTTGAAATTCTCTAAAACGAACCCATATCTGGGAAAATGTGGTTGTTTGATTTAAGCTAAATATTAAAATTAGAATGAGCGATTGCAAACTATAGAAGATGGGATCGGTGAGGATTAAGAAACTTTTTCTTTCAAGGCTAGAGGTTTGAGCAAGTGACAAATTCAACATTTAATGCTGATGTTTATTCTTTCTTTTGTGTTTTTAAATTCATGGAAATGTTATGACCTATCTTGTCTATTCAACAACTTAAGTTGCATTATATTTGGCAACGAGAATGGTTATTGAAATAGGATGATGTGGAAAATCAACCCCGTAAAATTTAAGGAAAACCTAGGAAGTGGGGAAACAACAAATTTAAAATATTTTTTTTAATAAGCAAATTATGAATAATGTCAATGATAAAAATAGTGAACAAATTAATAAAATCTCATTTATGTATTAAATGTTATAGTATGTAATTTTCAAAATTAAACTTACATATTAGGCCATATATGCTTAAATATAAAATATGCTATATGAAATTTACTTAGTTCAAAAATCAAAGATAATAAATCCATGGTTATAAACATACTGGAAATAACCATGGGATATAGGGGCCATTAGATTCTCCTATTATTTTGGCAATTTTATCCCCTAATTCTATCAAAATCTAGTCGGAATTCAGATCAATGTTAAACTATGAGAGTAGAAAATTACAAAAAACCTACACTATTTCTAAGGCCCTGAATTTACCTAGATGTTCGAAATTTCAATTTGAGCAATGCAAGTTTCCATTGAACAGTTCTTAATCTACTGGATTCTGGAAATTATGGGGTGATTTGTGTGCCCCTATCAAACACCCTAGAAATGCCAAAAGTTCCTTGTAGTCCAAGCTACCTGCCTTATTATGAATGTTGGTGTTGATTTCTAAGAAAATTTGCAACGAGTTTCCCTTGTGGTCCATGGTTGTATGGTTGTAGTTATGTAGGTTGCTTTACATATGTTGTGACAAGAAGATTCTTTTCAATCAAATGTTATTTTAACTTAATCACAAATACATCAAACTTATTCAATAAACTCATGCAATTCAATTTATTCAATAAACTCATGCAAGACAATTTATTTAATGATGGATGGTATGTAATCAATTGATGAATCCCAACAAGAACGATTTTGAGAATTATGGGTTTGTTCTCTCTATATGTTATGTGTTTTTGTATGATTTAGATCCCCATATGTCGAAGACTAATGAAGGGATGAGATAACATGAGGTGTTCCCCTCATCCCCAAATCTAAATATCAGCCTATAAAATATGTTCTCTCCATAAGATAAGTGTTTATGTATGATTAAAGCCCTATATTTGGAAATACCAACAAATGGATGAGATAACATGAGGTGATCCCCTCATGCGCGAAATCTCAATACCAATCTATAAGAATTATGATATCATGTGAATTCATTTATTATGTTGATACATATCTAATAAAGATGCAGTGACATTATGATGTGATGGTACGGGAACATCTTAATCTATTATTGTTAATATTTCTTATGCCTTAGATTCATGATGACAAGTTTAGAAGGAAGGAGGAATTTATGAATTATATGTCAACCATAAATGCCTAACTTGGTGACCAATGATATTCTTATCTTGGCGACAAATGTTTGCCTTGGTGGCAGATGATGTTCTTTTCTTGGTGACGGGTGTTTGCCTTAATAGAAAATGATGTCTCTATCTCGGTGACAGATGCATGCATTAG
Source organism: Pinus tabuliformis (assembly GCA_031772625.1). Taxonomy (NCBI): domain Eukaryota; kingdom Viridiplantae; phylum Streptophyta; class Pinopsida; order Pinales; family Pinaceae; genus Pinus; species Pinus tabuliformis. The sequence continues at coordinate 658,642,676 of CM062805.1, read as the reverse complement.
TGGAAAATGATTTTCATATCTTGGTGATAGTGCATGCCTTGGTGGCATATGATATTCCTGTCTTGGTTATAGATGTTTGCCTTAGCGGGAGATGTTGTTCATGTCTTGGTGACATATGCCTACCTTGGTGGAAAATGATGTTCTTGTCTTGGTGACATATGCCTGCTTTGGCAGTAGATGATGTTCTTGTCTTGGTAACAAATTTTTTCCTTAATGGTAGATTATATTCTTATCTTAGTGATAGATGCTTATCTTGGATGCAGATTATGTTCTTGTCATGGTGACAGATGCTTACCTTGGTAGAAGATTATGTTCCTATCTTGGTGATAGATGCCTACCTTGGTGGAAGATGATGTTCCTGTCTTGGTGACAGATTCTTATCTTGGTGGAAGATGATGTTCATGTCATGGTGACAAATACTCTCCTTGGTGGAAGATGATGTTCCTATATTAGTGATAAATTGCTACCTTGGTGGTAGATGATGTTCCTGTCTTAGTGATAATTGCATGCCTTGGTGGCAGATGATGTTCCTATCTTTGTGACAGATGCCTGCCTTGGTGGAAGATGATGTTCCTATCTTGGTGATAGATACCTACCTTGGTGGCAGATGGTGTTCTTGTCTTGGTGACAGATGCATGCCTTGGTGGCAAATGATGTTCCTGTCTTGGTGAAAAATGTTTGCCTTAGTGGCAGATGATGTTCCTATCTTGGATACAAATGTCTGCCTTGGTGGAAGATGATGTTCCTATAATATATGCTTGCCTTGGTCGCAAATGATGTTCCTATCTTGGTGACAAATGTATGCCTTAGTGGTAGATGATTTTCATGTCTTGGTGACAAATGCTTGTCTTTTTGGAATATGTTGTTCTTATATTTGTTACAGATGTCACCCTTGGTGGCAAATGGTGTTCCTGTCTTAGTGACAGATGCATTACTTGTTGACAAATGATGTTCCTATCTTGGTGACAAATTCCTGCCTTGGTGGCAGATGATGTTCCAGTCGTGGTGACATATTCCTGCCTTAGTGGAAAATGATGTTCCTATCTTAGTGACAGACGCTTTCCTTGGTGGCAAATGATGTTCCTGTCTTGGTGGCATATGCCTACCTTGGTGTCAGATGATGTTCCTGTCTAGGTGACATATGCATGCCTTGGTGGCAGATGATGTTCCTATCTTCGTAACATATGTCTGCCTTGGTGGTAGATGATGTTATTTTTGAGGAGATAGATGTCTACCTTGCTGGAAGATGATGTTCATGTCTTGGTGATAGATGTCTACCTTGGCAGTAGATGGTATTCCTATCTTGGTGACAAATGTCTACCTTGGTGGCAGATGATGTACCTATATCGGCGATCGATCCCTACCTTGGTGGTAGATGATATTATGGAATAATGAGTTGCATAACATCAAGACAAAGTTAATTGAAGTGGGGAAGTATGTCATACCCCAAATCAATTAAATTAATAAAAGAAATAAATGCATAAGGAAAGACAAATAAGATAAGGGAAAAGACAAATTAATATAAAGATAACTATGACTAGTAGAGTCTTGGGATTGAGTCCTTTTATGATGGAAAGACTCTATATAAGAAAGGGGGAAATAATAGGAGGATCATATGGAGGTTGAAAGGAAATATTGGTAAATTTTGCAATAATAGATTGAGGCTCGGAGTGGCCAGTGATGGAGTTAAGACTATGGTTGAGAGGAGAGTTGTTCCCACACCATTATTGAAGATTTGTTGAAGTCGCAGCTAGGAGGAAAATTCGTATAGAAGGTACGCATCTTAGTATTCATTTTTTTTGGATATTAGATACAAACACTATTTTATTGACCAATATTCACAACATGATGGAGATATTTCATATGTGTTTCTTCATTAAATTAACATCCCATTCAAAATAGTACTCTTGATATTCATTTGAAGAATGTCCTAATTAAATTTAGCATCTAATGCAAACATTGTGTGAATAGTGTTGATTTTGACAACAAAGGAAAAATCTCATTGTAGTCAATAACTTCATTTTCTAAGAATCCTTTTGCGACCACTCTTGCCTTATGTCTTTCAGTTACACCATTAAATGTAAGCTTGGTTCAATAACCATTTGTGACAATCAAAACTTTACCTTTTAAAAGAGAAGTCAAACCCCATGCCTCTTCATCAATGAGTTGTATTTGTTATTCATTATAACTTCTCATTTAGGGTTTCCTTGGGCATCTTCAAAACTTTGTGAATCATCAACCTACATTACTCTAGTCTTGAGGGAATAATTAGTATAAAATTTTAGGGACAAAATTTTGCCAATTGGCTATTTTTTGGACATTTTCTGAAGAAAAGCAAAAGTAAAAACAAATAAATAAATGAAATTAAAAAATAAAAAATAATAATAATAATAATTTACCCATTTTATTAAAAAATTTCCTTTTTTACACATATCTGATGAAATGGATTAAATGTAACTAAATGGATGTAACTCTACTCTTTGATCATTAGTTAAAAATGAATCCAAACAAGTGAATGGTTGTAAGACTCGGTAGATGCTATTTAAATTAGTGACTAATTATGGTTAAATAAAACATAAAGGACAATGCAAATATTGAAAAATAAAAGAGACAAAAGAGAGGAAAAACAATAATTAAATAAAATATAAAATGAAAATAGGAGATAAAATACTATGGAATGGAAAATGAAAGGTCAAGCTTAATAGCCTTCCCATTACCCCAACTCTTCCTATTTCTTCTTGTACTTTCACTTCTCCAACTTTTTCGCCAAGGAGGGGAGTCTACAAAAAGAGCCATGGGTTAAATTGTAACTAGACATTGTTGAAATGAAAATTAAGCAACCACTCAAAGCTAGCATTAGAGAAATTTTCAATTCTAGAATGGGCCTCCTAAGGGATACAATAAAATAATAGCTATAAATTTTAAAAGAGAAATTAAGGAAATTATTTTTTCTAAATCATACTTTCAACTTATCTCTCTATAGGTTTACCCAAATTTCAAGCATAAGCACTCATTGAAAAAAACATGTTTGTTAAACTATAAATACATGAAAAAACATGTTTCGTGAAAAGAGACGTGTTTTTTCATGTGTTTTCCAATTTATCTCATTGTTGGTCTATTAAAAGTATGTAGAGTGGGTACTTGTTAGATTCAAAATCTATTTCTACATCTAGAAAGTTCATGTAGTTGAAATTTACGTAAACGCATATGGAGATAAGTGAAAAATAAGATAAAAAGAAATAGTATTCTTTATTTTCCTCCAAAACTATTTACCCTTATGGTTGGCATCATCATCTTGAATCATATTAGTTCTTTTAAAGTTGATGTTGATATCACATTTTTTTTTTTGAGATTTTTTACCTAAAAATTTCTCTAATGTTTTCATGTTTGGTTTCTAAGGTAAAATTTGAGTTTTATTTATATGAATTGCATACTTTGTTTCTCTACATGATGGATTATTAGTGGTGGTAATTACTCCTCTACATTATGTTGTACTATGTAACAACCGCCCCATTTATATGAGTAATAGTTAACATTTGGCATATAAATGGGGACCTTTTTAAATTTTAGGCCTTGAAAATAAATGCTAACTCTACAAATTTGCCTTTAAAACCTTCAAAAAATAATTCATGCTTAAATCTCTTATCACAAATCACATCTCACAATTTTCCATGTAACAATTGTTAACATTCCATCGAAAATCCCGAAATGCGATATGCGATGAGGTCCCCGTTGTGATATTCTAATCAGAAAACTTTAAGAACACATGATCGCACGTCGCAAGTCACAAATAAATAAATAATTCCATTGTGTCACCCCTTAAGAATTTGCGAAATGTGATATTGTGATTTTCACAATCGCATTTTGCATTATCTCCGGGAAACGCTATATTACAACGTTTGAAAGATGTGATGTGGAAATAAAGTATGAAGCATGGGGAAGTTACTGAGTTTTAATGTAATAATGAGTGGTTTGACAGAGTAATTAATGTTTAGCAGCTTGAGGAGAGGAATTGATGTTTTCAAGTTATGGCTAGTTAACACTGAAATCTCATTCAAAATCTTCCCACGATTCAAAGTCATTTCAAAGAGCTCTCAGCCTTAATTTCCCTCTATTATCTTTGTTGATATATCTCTTTCGTTTCAGGTGAGCTTCAAAAGAGATGTCATTACGGAAGGTGATGCGAAAGCAGAAGAAGCAGAGCATTCCAGAGTTTGAGGTATCCGAGATGTCGCCCATATTCGTTGATACAGTTTGTGGCACCAATGGAGGAGCGACAGCATGGGAAGTCATATATGACAGACTTGAAGATGAGCGCCCTAAAAATATTGTCACAAAGGCAACAGCTGACTCAATAAAAACTTCGGGAGTTCAATTCAAAGATGTTGCTTGCTCCTTCCTTCACAGAATATGAGCAAGAGCCAAAATACTCCCATACACTGATATGATTAGATGGGTGGTGGAAAATCTCAGTATTGAAGACAGGTAATTCAGGAACTCAAAGATGGAGCTAATGGGGTCATTCAAAGCTGAAGACCTGAAGCAAATGTATCATATTCTTGACCCTCAGGATATATATGACAAATCATACATGGCCAACTTCGCAAAGAAGAATGAAGAACCCTTCAAGATGATTCAGGGTTGGAGAGTTCTAGAGAACAAATTCAAATATGATAAGATGGGTATGTACCCCATTGCTTCTTTAGAAAATCCCCATAACTATGCAGCTTCTATGTTATGTAGGTTATATGGATTACCTAATAATACCAAATTCTCTATAGAATGGGTCCCTTTGATAGATGCATGTGTCAATTCTCACATAATGAATTGGGCCACTATCCTATCTGATAATCTAGCCACTGCCATTTCCGAGTATCGTCAGAAGAGATCCACCTCCACAGAGAACCTTCCTCCATTTTATTTCAGTGCCTATATCATGGATGCAATATGTTTCTGTACTAAGTTTCTAATCATGGGTTGGAAATGGACTTTGCAAGACCCCTACCCCATCCATCTCAGCTACAAACAGATGTGGGAATCCCATTATATACCCCATTTTTATAAAATTATGCCACGTGTTATTTTACCATTGCGTCAATTGATTTTTAATAAGAAAGCCCCCAAGTTTTCTAAGGAAGCTACTGCAGACCTTCTCGTAGTAGTCAAGTATTTTGCTGAAGAATGGTTTACATATATCGGATTTTTTGGCAATACAGCGAACCCGCATGTACTCCCTTTGTATGTCTCCGACAAGCTATTAGCAAGAGAAATAGCCCACCAGACTGTGGGAAAAGGCTTAACCAAGACCCTAAAAGATAACAAAAAGTCATTATGGCCATCCTTTCCCATCCGGTGTGGTTCTTTTTCATTAGCAAATTTCAACCATGTAAACAAGGAATTACTAAGCCTAGAGAGCCTCAGGCTCCATACTCTGCCAAAGAGGCAATTTGACCCAGACAAGATAGCACACAATATTACTATTGCAGTAAAGATCAAGACCTTCAACCATGAAGCTAATGATTCTGAATATCTTTTACAATCTGTTGAATCATTCGAACAAGCATTCGATTGCGCAAAGGAAAATTTAAATCCTGATGATTTTGAAAGTTTCAAGAATTCAAAAGTCAGAGGCTCGAAACAATCCCATTGCATTTGTTAAGAGATGATGACAAGCCTATGCCCAGTGTAACTATCAACAGTGAAGGACCAAATTCTCGCATAGAATCTCAAGTGGATACAGGGAAAGCCCATGGTACAAGGAAAGCACAGGATACAGAGAATACAGCAGAATCCAGCAAAAGGTTGGCCGAAAAATAGGTCATAAGTGACCTAACCAAAGATATCGGTCCCGAAATCAAAAGCAACAATCTGGAGCAGGAATGGGACAAATTCAATAAAAAGATGCAAGATGATCCTAAGACAACAGATGTCTAGGAAACCACAGAATATCACACTCCTATGCAAACTCATAAAACTTCAGAGTCTGAGTTGATGGATGAGTAAGGGACAAGTTCGCAGCATACATAAACCATTCTTGCTTTGCCCACATCGGAAATTATCCTAAAGCTAACTGAAATTCCTCCTTTAGATGTGTTTTACAGCCCACTACATAAGGTTGTAGTAAGAAGGCAGAGGAAAAGAAGGAAAGTGGAAACACCCAAGATCCCACCAGGGAATGAGCTGATGGACATAGTCTGGAAGGATATTCCTTCCAATCCAGCTGAAAATTTGACCAGAATGTCATATTTTACAGGGGCATATGCTACTTCCACCATGGATAAAGCCACTGAGGTATCTATTTTGTTAATGGAAAGGGAAGAAAAGATAGCGCAACTCAAGCAATAGCTGCAAATCGAGAAGGCAAATGTGAACTAGCAAGTCACTGAACAAATAGCCCAATTGCAGCAGAATATGGAGGTATTAAAGATAAGCCATGAAGCAGGCATCTCTGTGAAGAACATGCAAATCCAAGAATTGTAAGAAGCCATGGAAAAATATAAAGATGTCCCTATCGTCGATGAATTCATCAAAGAGGCATTAGAGCTAAATTCCCTTCTATCAAAACAAAAAGATCTATTTTTCCAGAGAATGTCACATGTCATTCCTTATCTAATTACCAGTGATCAATTAACAGATAAGGCGATTGATCAGAGAACTGAATTTAATGATTTAAATACAAAGATCTCTGAATTCATTGAATGGAAAGAAACTGAAGAAGGAAGGAAAGCTAATCTGCCTGATATTGAGGAGACACATAAGGACATTTTATTCACAGACTGGGATGCACGGATCAAACAGGCTGAATTAGCAGTGACAAGAGCAGCAGGAGTGGCAAAGAACATAGTTAAAGCAGTAAATCACACTTTGCACACTACTAACTTGATGAAAGAAGGTGATCCAAAGACGCAGCCAGATTTGAATGACTTGGATAAAAACTGGAAGGCAAAGGTGAAAACCCAAAGGGAAGCAATCACAAAGATATCAAAGACAGACTGGGAGGCATATTGGCAATTCTTTGTCAAACCTCACAGCCAAATAATGATGCTCAATTGTTCACTCCTTTGAACGCAAAGGATGTTGCCACCTCTCACAAATGCTATATTCGTAGGACAGTTCAGAATGCAGTTTGGGGCACATCCTCAAGTGAAATTGATGTCTGGTATATGCGATCTAAAGGAGAAGCTGGTAGACAGCAAGTCATCTTTATAACCTCTACTCATCAAATCACTTTTATTTTTAGAGTTAGTTGCTAGTTAAGAGGAAGGTCGTTTGAAACCTCCTCAAATATTTTGTATAATCTATTTTTTAAATTTAGTTAGATAGTATTTATACCCTTCTCATGCATTTAGAGAAGGGTCCAAAATTTTATCAAAAACATTTGCAAAGAATACACTTTTATAAGTTTGTGAATTCCTTGATGAAATTATGGAATATGGTCATTTCTTTTAAATATCATACTGCTTTCCTTTGTTGATGCACTATTGTATACTTGGAGAATAATTTGATCTGAAGAAAGGAGTTGATCTATGTCATTAGTCAAATGAGAAGAACCTCACACATATGGTACTTTTATCTTGTATGATTAGTTATGTTTTTGTTTAATTAGTGATAACATTTCGTTTTCATGAATTATATATGGAATATGTTCTTTCTATTATGTGTTAATTGCACTATTGAATGATTCCTAGCTGAAAGTATTTATTTTCATATATTATCATTAATATATGCAATATAGTTTATACATTTCTTTGACTAACTATTTAGTCAAAGAAATTATCTTTACACGTTACCATCTTTGTTTAATGTGTGAATGATCTTTATTATCACATGTCAAATATACCTTTTTAGATCGCATATCACACAGAATACCCGAGTTTATATTAGATTAAGTTAGCTAAGGATTTGAATGCTAGAATAGGTCATTTAGTTATCATTATTCTTATTGCAATTGCTTCAAAACCACCCATTCTCATTTTAAAACCCACATTGGGAAACTGGTCCTATCATCCCCAGTCGGAGCCACCATTTCAAATGGAAAAGGAGTTCTCTTTAAGGTCCGAACCAGGTGGTTATCCCCCATGTTGGAGCAGCAGAATTTTGAGGTTTCAACATTTTGGCGCTAGAAGGAGGGCCATCCAACTATGAATGGCATAAATATAATATATATATATATATATCAATTGAAAAACGTTCATCAGAGTCAAAACCCTTCCACAACTTCTACCTCTTCTAAATCTCATTCCAAATCTCTGGATCAAAAATCTAAAGTTGTAGAGACATCTCCCTCGTTTCCTGAAGTATTAAGACAACTACCTTCTTCAGATTACACTCTCGAATCTCCCGAAATTCACTCTTTGATACATAAATTGGAATAGATATCCATTTCTACCGAAAACCCCGAGAAACCCGAAGCCTCTAAAGAAAGAGTCACTTCCTTATTACGAGAAACTGGTGTATTAACTCAATTGCAAAGTGAAAGGCTCGAAGTAACTCCTTTTGAGTTCCCCATTCATTCGTGACGTAAGAAAGTTGCCACATCAAGATCTGACTCAAATACCAGCGAGATCACTTCACCTTTCCCTCCATTTACTTCACCATTCACTTCTACTCAATCCACCTCTTCTCAACTATCCATTTCTTCAACTAATACTGAAACTAGTAGTACTAATCCAGTAGTAAGTTCTTCACCATCCATATCTACTCCTAGGTCAGCCTTCAAATTTTCCCAATCACCAACTCAATTTATGGCCAATCAACCTGCTCAACCTTGGGCAAACCCTGGTGCTGTACTGGTTGCTAATCCAAATGCTCTCCCAGCAAACCGAGAAAAATGGTTACCTAAGTATAATCTTGATGATGGTCTTCTTGCTGAAGAACATCTAAATAACTTTATGTTAGCCATGAATCTTAATGGAGTTGCACATGAAGATGTTGTAATCAGACTATTTCCTTATACTTTCGAGGGATCTGCTTGGTATTTTTCCCTTCCAGCAGGCTCAATAAGAAATTGGGATACTTTTGAAGAAATATTTCTTGCAAAATTTGTTGATGATAGGACTATATCATCTTTAATCAATGATCTTTTCAACCTAAAAGCAAATTCATATGAAAGGATCAAAGACTTCAACTCCAGATTTAACAAGTTACTGAACAAAATCATAGCTGCCTCTAAACCTGCAGTAGATGTACAAATAGAGTGGTAAATATCCTCCCTTCCCTCTGATATTGCAATTTTTGTAGATAGAGCCAATAAGGCTACCCTTGTAGAAAACATGGAATAAGTTATGTATGTAGAAAGAAGAATTATTGCCTTAGAAAAGAGATCACGGATAGAAGAAAGAAAATCAAAGAAAGTAACATTCAAGGATGATTCAAAAAAGAAAGATCCAAAGGACACTTTCAACCTTGAAGGCCTTTAGAAGGTGTTAAAGACAATGTCAAATGAAATGGTCGAAATCAAGAAACAAGTTGTAGAGTCATCTGCTCCCAATAAACCTTTTCGCTCATTTAAGAGAAATCCTTCTTCTACATCTCAGCCACCAAATATTATTTCAAACGTTGAATCCGATCAAGAACCAAAAGAAGACTCAACCATTGAAGAATAAATAGAAAATGAGGAAGAAGTTGAGTTAAATGGAATGTGGGACTTAATTATTCCAACTGAAGAGGAAGCACAAGCTATGCTAGTAAATACAAGAAGTAAAACTCTCCTGGTACACCTACAACAATTCAGAAACATTAAGTTGCTACTCCTGTAAAGGAGAAGAAAGTAAGTAAGAAATCTAAGACTACTCAAACTGATGTTATTCCATTAGATCCTCCAACTACTTCCAAAACTTTAGTAATCTCGGATACAGTAGAATATAACATAGTCGAAAATATGAAAAATATGAGAGCAAATATTTCATTACATGAACTGACTAAACTCAAACAATAGTAGAATATCTTACTCAGAGAGTTAAAAGAAATTCTTGTAGCTCCTTTACCATCCGTTTTTATCACTCAAGCTACTTATGATATGGGAAAACCTCCTTCATCTTCAAACAAAGTAAATCCCACATATCTAGTTCTAATAGGTGATAGATCTATTTCTCATACGCATCCATTTCTTCTTACTTATGAGATTTTCAACAAAAATGTCCATAATTGCCGTGTTGATTCAGGAGCCTCTTCAAACATCATGCCAAGGACTGTGAGAACCAAATTGAATATTACACCTCAAAAATCTGATGTACACATAGTTCAACTAGACAGAACAAAAGTAGAGGTTCTTGGAGAAATGATATCAGTTTCAATCAGGCTTTCCTCCAACCCAAAAGTTTCACAGATAATCGATATTCTAGTGGTTGATATCCCTAAACTTTATGGTTTAATTCTAAGTAGGTATTTGTCCAAAAAGTTACATGGATACTTTGCAACTAATTGGTCTCACATGTGGTTGCCACACAATGGTAAACCTAACCAAATCAGAGTAGACCGTGAGAAATTCATGAAGTACACAGTCACTAATCTCGAGGGAAGCAATGAGCCAGTAGCTTTCACCAATAATATCATCAGAAAATACTCAGCGGAATCATTCTTTGGATCCTTCAATGCACAAATATCTCCCTTCCCAAATAATGTTGTAGTATCTCAGATAAAAAAAAATTCGCAAACTGATGCTTCCAAGTGTATAGATCTAGTTGATAAATTTGTACATAATTCATTGTTTTGGACTCTTTATTTTGATGGTTCCAAGTCTGAAGATGGTGCAGGTGTTGGATGTATCCTAATCAACCCGCAAGGAGAGAAAACCATGTTAGCATGTAGGCTTGAATTTCAATGCACTAACAATACTGCAAAATATGAAGCATTGATTCAAGGGTTGTACAAAGCCATTGGCCTTGATGTCAAGTATTTGCAAGTATATGGAGACTCTGAAATAGTTATTAAACATGTAAGAAACACAATCCATTTTGTGCCTAGGCACCTCAAACATTATCAATCTTTAGCCCAAAATCTTACTTCTCATTTCATTGCTTTTAACATTTCTTCAGTCCCCAGATTACAAAATGCAAGTGTTGATTTACTTACCAATGTAGCATCTAAGATTATACCTTCAGAGGAATTTAGTCCAGATAGATTTTCCATAGAGTTACTTTTCAGACCATCCATTCCTAATAATGTAACAAATTGGAGAGTATTTAATAATGATGCTCTTATGATCGATTTCCTTACATCAGAAGGATCTTATGAGGAACAAATCATAGATGAACGTGAACATGACTTGAAAATCAGTCATAAACAAGATCAAAACCCAATTCCGAAGTATGTAGTCAAAATGGAAGATCTCTATGATTTGAAAGACAGATTTAAGAATATTACCAACTCCAAGGCTTAGAGTTATACTTTGAGATTTGAAGTGGTAAACCTAGGTACAACTGAAAAACCTCAAAATGTCAACCTAGGTCTTGGTTTATGATCCGAAGAAAGGATGCCATTCATTAAGTTGTTGAAAACATATAAAGGTGTATTTGCCTGGGATTATTCAGATCTCAAGACCTATAATACCTCTGTAATTCAACATATTATTCCAATGACAGCTAATGAGAACCGAGCTCAACAGAAACTCAGAAAGATTCATCCAAACCTTGAAAGTCAAATCAAATCTGAGTTGAACAAACTTATGAAAGCGAAGATAATCTTTCCCATTAGACATTCAAAATTGGTATCAAATATGGTTCCTGTCAGGAAAAAGAATGGAGACATTACGATTTGTATTGATTTTAGGAACTTAAACAGAGCTTGTCAAAAGCATAACTTTCCTTTGCCTACCATGGAGAAAATATTGCAATCGTTTTCAGGTTCTCAGTTAATGTCTTTTCTAGATGGTTTTTCAGGATACAATCATATTCTTGTACATCGAGATGAAAGATTGAATACAACATTTAGGACCAAGTGGGGGGCATATGCTTATCAGAAGATGCCTTTTGGACTTATCAATGCAGGTGCTACATTTCAATGCGTCATGGATATTGCTTTTAAAGGTCTGATTAATAAATCAGTTGTTATTTACCTAAATGACATTACAGTCTACTCTAGGAACAAAGACAATCATTTGAATGACCTAAAGCATATTTTTGAAAGATGCAAGAAATATGGCATTTCTTTGAATCCCAAAAAGTCATACTTTGCTTTAGCAGAAGGCAAGCTTCTCGGATTCATAGTGTCCAAGAAAGGAATTTATATTGATCCTGATAGAATCCAGGAAATTGAAGAGATTCCTCTCCCACATAACACAAATACCATGCAATCATTCCTAGGCCAGATCAATTTTGTAAAAAGATTTGTTCTAGATTTCTCACAGGTTGTTCTACCCCTTCAATCAATGATAAGAAAGAATGCGGTTTTCAAATGGGCTAAATATGAAAGAGAGTCATTTGAGTTAATCAAAAAAGCCATTATCAATGCTCCTTCTTTAACAACTCCATACTTTCTCAAACCTTTTGTGTTGTACACTTTTTCATCTGATACATCATATGCAACAGTTTTAACACAGCTGAATGATCAAAACATAGAGGCACCTATCTCTTTTTTCAGTTCCAATTTACAGGGTGTCGAGTTAAACTACTCAGCTGTTGAGAAACAAGCTTTTGTTGTCTTTAAAACCTTGAAACATTTCAGACCTTTTCTCCTCAAAACCCATACAAAAATAATAGTACCTTACCCTGCAGTAAGGCAATTATTGATTCAAAGAGAAGTGGGGGAGAAAAGAGCTAATTGGGTCAATGCACTTCAAGAGTACGATGTAGAAATCTGGCCAGCTAAAATTGTTAGGGGCCAAGGTTTTTGCAGGATGCTAACTAGAGATTCCCATTTATCATCAGAAGAAGACAAGGTAAGGAAGTGCAAATATCAGAGGTAAGCCTCAACGATGCACAATCACAGTATGTTGATTTGAAGTTTTATTTAAATAATGGATATGCTCGTATGCATCTCAATTACAAAACAAAACGTGCTTTAAGGTTGAAATCAAATCAGTATGAATTAATTGATGATGTATTATTTAGAAAAAATTATGATTCAGTATTATTAAGATGCCTAGAAAAACCTGAAGCTGAAAAGGTTATGCAGAAGTTACATGATGGACTAGCTAGAGGTCATTTCAGAGGAAACACCACAACTCACAAAATCCTTCATGCAGGTTATTATTGGCCAACGCTATTTGTGAGATTGTTCCAAACTCTTCCAAGAAGCACAAGTACATCCTTACAGCTACTGATTATTTCACGAAATGGGTAGAATCTATCCCACCAAAGGTAGCTAATACAGAAAGTATTACAGACTTTGTTGATCAGTACATAATCACCAGGTTTGGCTTACCCACAGCTTTAATGTTTGATAATGAATCTTATTTTTCTGGAAATACTATGGTAGAATTTTCTTTAAAAAGAAGTTTCAAATTGAAGTATTCAGCCAACTATTATCCACAAGGTAATGGATTAACCGAATCAACAAATGAAAACCTTATCAGAATCATCAAGAGGACTATAGACCAAAATCATAGGAATTGGCACAAAACATTGACATTTGCTCTTTGGGCAAATAGAATAACATAGAAGGCCTCAATTAGTTCTTCACCTTTTGCTTTAGTTTATGGAAAAGAAGTAGTTCTCCCCACAAACATAGAAATCCCATCTCTCGCCCTAATGCAATTTATTAATGAAAATCCTTCCTCTTCTCTTCAAGCAAGACAATTTTAGATCCTTAAGCTTGAAGAAGAAAGAGAAAAGGCTAAAGCTACCAATTCCCATCATCAGTAGTTAGTCAAAGCCTCTTTTAATACAACCTTTGCCAGTCATAAAACTTTTGAAGTAGGTGATCTGGCTTTGAAATGGGACAAAGCACATGAGGAAAAAGGTAAGTATACCAAATTCCAAAGACTGTGGCTTGGACCTTTTCAAATCATTGAGAAAATTGGTCAATCAACATTTCTTTTACAATATCTGTTAGGTAGAATTCATTCATTGCCCGTTAATGGGAAAATTTTGAAAAAATACTTTTCTTAGAAGACAGTCTCTTCTAATTTTGTATCATATTGTCCTTAAAATTCTTAGCAAAATAAAGTTAAAGGAGTATCAAAGTGAACCTTATTTCTTTGGAAAAACTTGACCTTACTAAAACACTTATTCTATGAACAATCTCTTATCTTTATAAGGTATAAATGTTTCGTTATCAGTCAAGAAAAGAATATTTAACCGAGTAAGGACTTTCTACAGATGAGTATCTCAAAACTCTATTATTATCATCCAAAACTCTTAAAAAGGGCCAATGATTCACACTATCTGATAAAATTTTATTTTTTCGGAGTGTAATTCTAAGATATAAAAAACTTAAAAGATAATAAGTCTCACTACAAGCTTGTTTACCATGATCATAGGGGAATAATTAAATGACATTACCAAAATTGCATATCAAAACAGGATAAGAGCCAATGATTTAATCAATCAAAGGACAAGGGATCTCATCAAGAGCCAACTTGTTCAGTTTAGTTACAACCAGTGAATGGAATTGTCATTATTGGGTTACTAAGCCTAGGCAATGTCTTTTAAGAAACTTGAAAATAAAATTACATCAAAAGAAAAAACAAAGTCCGAATGAGAAAGAAAAGCAAATGAATATCATTTTAAATTCTGAAAATTCCTTTGAATGGGACAATGAATCATTGTTGGTTAAAAGATAACCATGCCAAGGCTATGAACCCCTGCTGGTAGTAGAGGCTCTATCTATGATAAATGAGTAAACAATAAAAACTAATCTGTAGAAGACACCTGCTATATCTCTTTAAATCTTAGTATTTGACTGATGCAAACATTTGTATTTATATCACTACAAGAGTAAAGTAGTTGAGTAAATAGGTTGAGTGATTGATTATGATTTCAAAGAAATGTTGTTTAGTTTATAACTCATGTAATTATTATTCCTATAACTCTTTTAATTTTGAAAGTTGTAGAAATTTCAAAAGATCAATCAGAGATAGCTGGTTCTCCCAAGTGAATCGCCAATTGTTGTACTATGTAACAACCCCCCCCCATTTATATGAGTAATAGTTAATATTTGGCATATAAATGGGGACCCTTTTAAATTTTTAGGCCTTGAAAATAAATGCTAACTCTACAAATTTGCCTTAAAAACCTTCAAAAAAGAACTCATGCTTAAAGCTCTTATCGCAAATCGCATTTTGTGGTTTTCCATGTAACAATTGTTAACATTCCATTGAAAATCCTGAAATGCGATATGCGATGAGGTCCCCACTACGATATCTCAATCAGAAAATTTAAGAACACGAGATTGCACGTTGCAAGTCGCAAATAAATAAAGCATGTCATTGTGTCACCCCTTAAGAATTTGCAAAATTCGATATTGTGATTTTCGCAATCGCATCTTGCATTATCTCTAGGCAACGCTACATTACAACATTTGAAAGTTGCGATGCGCAAATAAAGCGTGAAGCGTGCGGAAGTTACTGATTTTTAATGTAATAATGAGTGGTTTGACAGAGTAATTAATGTTTAGCAGCTCAAGGAGAGGAATTGATGTTTTCAGTTTATGGCTAGTTAACACTTAAATCTCATTCAAAATCTTCCCACAATTCAAAGTCATTTCAAAGAGCTTTTAGCCTTAATTGCCCTCTATTATCTACGTTGATATATCTCTTTTTTTTAGGCAAGCTTAAAAAGAGATGTCATTATGGCAGGTGATGCAAAAGCAGAAGAAACAGAGCATTCCAAAGTCTGAGGTATCCGATATGTCACCCATATTCGTTGATACAATTTGCAGCGACGGTGTGGGAAGTCATATATAACAGAATTGAAGATGAGCGGTCTAAAATTATTGTGACAAAGGTAACAACTAACTCAATAAAACCTTAGGGAGTTCAATTCAAAGATGCTTCTTACTCCTTCCTTCACAAAATAGGAGCAAGAGCCAAAATACTCCCATACATTGATATGATTAGATGGGTGGTGAAAAATCTCAGTATTGAAGACAGGCATTTCAGGAACTCAAAGATGGAGCTAATGGGGTCATTCAAAGCTGAAGACCTAAAGAAAATGTAAGATTCCTGGCCCTCAGGATATATATGACAAATCATACCTGGCCAACTTCGCAAAGAATAATGAAGAACCCTTCAAGATGATTCATGGCTGGAGAGTTATTGAGAAGAATTTCAAATATGATAAGACGGGTATGTACCCCATTGCTTCTTTGGAAAATCCCCATAACTATGCAGCTTCTATGTTATGTAGGTTATATGTATTACCTAATAATACCAAATTCTCTATAGAATGGGTCCCTTTGATAGATGCATGTGTCAATTCTCACATAATTAATTGGGCCACTATCCTATCTGATAATCTAGCCGCTTCCATTTCCAAGTATTGTCAGAAGAGATCCACCTCCACAGAGAACCTCTCTCCATTTTATTTCAGTGCCTATATCATGGATGCAATATATTTTTGTACTAAGTTTCCAATCATGGGTTGGAAACGGACTTTGCAAGACCCCTACCCCATCCATCTCAGTGACAAACAGATGTGGGGATCCCAGTATATACCCCATTTTTATAAAATATGCCACGGTGTTATTTTACCATTGCATCAATTGATTTTTAATAAGAAAGCCCCCAGGTTTTCGAAAGAAACTGCTACAGACCTTCTCATAGTCAGAAAGTATTTTGTTGAAGAATGGTTTACATATGTCGAATTTTTTGGCAGTACAGCGAACCTGCATGTAATCCCTTTGTATGTCTCTGACAAGCTATTAGCAAGAGATATAGCCCACCAGATTGTGGGAAAATGCTTAACCATGACCCTAAAAGATAACAAAAAGCCATTATGGCCATCCTTTCCCATCCAGTTTGGTTCTTTTTCATTAGCAAATTTCAACCATGCAAACAAGGAATTACTAAGCCTAGAGAGCCTCGGGCTCCATACTCTGCCAAAGAGGAAATTTGACCCAGACAAGATAGCACACAATATTACTACTGCAGTAAAGATCAAGCCCTTCAACCATGAAGCTAATGATTCTAAAGATCTTTTACAATCTGTTGAATCATTCAAACAAGCATTTGATTGCGCAAAGGCAAATTTAAATCCTGGTGATTTTGAAAGTTTCGGGAATTCAGAAGTCAGAGGCTCGAAACAATCCCCTTGCATTTGTTAAGAGTCGATGACAAGCCTACGCCTAGTGTAACGATCAACATCAAAGGACTAGATTCTCGCATAGAATCTCAAGTGGATACAGGGAAAGCCCAAGGTACAGGGAAAGCACAGGATATAGAGAATACAACGGAATCCAGCAGAAGGTCGGCCGAAAAACAGGTCATAAGTGACCTAACCAAAGATATCGGTCCCGAAATCAAAAGCAACAATTTGGAGCAGAAATGGGACAAATTCAATAAAAAGCTGCAAGATGCTCCTAAGAAAACAGATGTCTAGGAAACCACAGAATATCACACCCCTCTGCAAACTCATAAAACTTCAGAGTCTAAGCCAATGGATGAGCAAGGGACAATTTCGCAACATATAGAAATAATTCATGATTTACCCACATCAGAAATTATCCTAAAGGCGACTGAAATTCCTCCTTTAGATGTGTTCTATAGCCCACTACATAAGGTTGTAGTAAGAAGACAAAGGAAAATAAGGAGAGTGGAAACACCCAAGATCCCACCAGGGAATGAGTCGATGGACATAGTCTGGAAGGATATTCCTTCCAATCCGGCGAAAAATTTGACCAGATTGTCGCAGTTTATAGGGGCATACGCTACTGCCACCACGTATAAAGCCACTGAGGTATCTATTTTGTTAAGGGAACGGAAGAAAAGATAGTGCAGCTCGAGTAACAACTGCAAATAGAGAAGGAAAATGTGTACCAGCAAGCCGCAAAACAAATAGCCCAATTGCAGCAGAATATGGAGGTATTAAAGATAATCCACGAAGCAGACATCTCTGCGAAGAACATGCAAATCCAAGAATTTCAAGAAGCCATGGAAAAATATAAAGATGTCCCTATTGTTGATGAATTCATCAAAGAGGCATTAGAGCTAAATTCCCTTCTATCAAAACAGCAAGATCTATTTTGCCAGAGAATGTCGCATGTCACTCCTTATCTGATTACCAGTGATTAGTTAACGGATAAGGCGTTTGATCATAGAACTGAATTTAATGATTTAAATACAAAGATCTCTAAATTCATTGAATGGAAAGAAACTGAAGAACGAAGGAAAGCTAATCTGCCCAAGATTGAGGAGACACATAAGGACATTTTATTCACATATTGGGATGTGTAGATCAAGAAGGCTGAATTAGCAGTTACAAGAGCAGCAGGAGTGGCAAAGAACATAGTAAAAGCATTAAATCACACTTTTCACACTACTAACTTGATGAAAGAAGGTACTCCAAAGACACTGCCATATTTGAATGACTTGGATAAAAACTGGAAGGCAAAGGTGAAAACCCAAAGGGAAGCAATCACAAAGCTATCAAAGACTGACTGGGAGGCATATTGAAAATTCCTTGTCAAACCTCACAACCAAATAATAATCCTCAATTGTTCACTCCATTCAACGCAAAGGATGTTGCCACCTCTCACAGATCTTATCTTCGTAGGATAGGTCAGAATGCAATTTGGGACACCTCCTCAAGTGAAACTGATGTCCGATATATGCGACCTAAAGGAGAAGCTAGAAAACAACAAGTCATCTTTATAACCTCTGTTCATCAAATCTCTTTTATTTTTAGAGTTAGTTGCTAGTTAAGAGGAAGGTTGTTTGAAACCTCCTCAAATATTTTGTATAATCTATTTTTGAACTTTAGTTAGATAGTATTTATACCCTTCTCATGCATTTAGAGAAGGGTCCAGAATTTTATCAAAAACATTTGCAAAGAATGCACTTATGTAAGTTTGTGAATGCCTTGATGAAATTATGGAACATGGTCATTTATTTTAAATATCAGACTACTTTCCTTTGTTGATGCACTATTGTATACTTGGAGAATAATTTTATTTGAAGAAAGGAGTTGATCTATGTCATTAGTCAAATGAGCAGAACCTCACACATATGGTACTTTTATCTTGTATGATTAGTTATGTTTTTGTTTAATTAGTGATAACATTTCGTTTTCATGAATTATATATGGAATATGTTCTTTCTGTTATGTGTTAATTGCACTACTGTATGATGCCTAGCTGAAAGTATTTATTTTCATATATGATCATTAATATATGCGATATAGTTTATACATTTCTTTGACTAACTATTTAGTCAAAGAAATTATCTTTACATGTTATCATCTTTGTTTAATGCGTGAATTGCCTTTATTATCCCATGTCAAACAGATATCCTTTTAGATCGCATATCACACAGAATACCCGGGTTTATATTAGATTAAGTTAGCTATATATTTGCATGCTAGAATAGATCATTTAGTTATCATTATTCTTATTGCAATTGCTTGAAAACCACCCATTCTCATTTTAAAACCCACATTTGGAAACTGGTCCCATCAGCCCAAGTCGGAGCCACCACTTCAAATGGAAAAGGAGTTGTCTTTAAGGTCTGGATCGGGTGGTTATCCCCCATGTTAGAGCAGAAGAATTCTGAGGCTTCAACACATTATAATCAATTTATTTTTAAATTAATGCAACATTGAAATCTAATTGTTGGGATCATTTGGTAAACAATTCACTACAACTTTATTGTAATTTCCTTGAGCATTGGTTAATTAATGATTATGTTGATTGTGTTGGATACCGCCAACATACAGGGGTTATCCCCGATGTGAAGTCTCAATAATACCTCACAACATTTGGAGTAGGAGCCCCATCTAGAATAATGGCTCGACCACCATAACTTAAGGTTTTCCTTGGTTTCAACGAATAACATAAGAGATCATATACATAGACCATTAACAAGCAAGTAAGTTGACATTGTGAAACACTGATTGCAATGTGTAAAAGGAAACCTTCACGAGCAGGAGATGAGAGTGAGTCTCTTAAAGGAATTAATAGTACTAACCTAAGAGAGACACATGAGAGAATGAAAAGATTCATTAGCAAACTAGTTGACATAATTATTGCTAAAGTGAATACAACACATTCAACAAGGTGTGTACCAAATGCACCAAAATAGCTCAATTTCTCTATTACATATGAACACAACATATACCGTAAACATCCCAAGAATAGTCCTAAAACATTTACAATACATGCATAAAAAAAAATTGGCTCATTAAGTTTCAATATTAGGTGAAAGATCCAAGTACACAGTTACAATAGTGAGGCACTAGTTCCAATAGTGGAACGTCAAGTCACTTCTTGCTTCTCCAAATAATAGTTTTCTCTCCAATGCGAAGTAGAGAAGCCAAGACTAGCTCTCCAAATCTTCTGCCTCCAAAAGCCCTTTGCTTGAGTTATGAGGTTGTTTTTATAACAAGGGGAATGACCTTTCATATCCTCTTGACTCTTGGACTTCTATTATGACATTTGGACTTCTATGCAACTTTTTTGTCCATATATGACTATGTGACTCTTCATATTCCACACGTGACCTTTGGACTTCCACACCTTACATTTTTTCCTTTTCCATTTAACAATTACATCATTACATTCCACATGATGTGGGATGTCATATGAACACACATTGACCATTATGATGACACTTTTACAAGTTACAACTTGACAATGATGACATGGACTTCATGATGAGGTGGCGATGTCAAGTTGTCTTCCTTGTTGCTTCATCTTGCATTCTTGATGGTAGATCTAATCTATGCTTCATCTTCATGAAATATCCACTTTGTTTCTTATCTTCACCCTCCAAAGGGTCTTGGATGAGCTTTGGAATCCTCTGAGTCATCATGCAATGTCTTCTTTCTATCTTGGTCCATGATTTGCTTCATGTCTCCATGATAGCTCTCTTTGGTTCTTCTTCTTTGTAAGTGTTTTTTATGTTTTCTCCTTGTTATCTGCATTGAGAATTACCTTGTCATGCTAGGAAGGTACTCTTGCCAATGAAACTCATTCATGAAAAAGAAAAATCAATCTTAATAACATATATTCTATCACTACCTATCTCATGGAATGATTAGCTCATGATAGGCCTGTGAGATGGTTAGAAGAAGAAGGTTTAATTATGAGGGTGCAGTCAAACTCATCAATGGCTTAGGAAGGTTCCACTATTCATTTTTACTATGTCGTGAACTATTAATAGGAGCTCTCCTTGGTATAGCATAGTGGGGAAGTTGAAGGGACAAGATGGGAAGGTTTGTTGCTTAAAGATGTGTCTTGCATCCTAGAAGGAAAAAGAGGAAGACTTGAAAGTGCATTTTCACTAGTCAAGGGTTGATAGGGGGCCTCCTTCATCCTTTCCTATTGCGCCATGCATTGAAGAGGAAGGCTCTAAGTAAGGCTTGAGCGCAGAGCGCATTGGGGAAGAGGGACGGGTGAAGGCTTTAGGCTTCAATACTGTGCCATGCACCCTAAAGGAGAGGAGGCCTTAAGGAGGGTGAAATTTGACTCAAAAAGGGGTCATTGTTGATTTGGAATGCAGTTTTCCTTCTAGGCTAGTGAATTTTGACCCAATAGTGGGGGCTTCGCCATTTGGAATGTGCTTTTCATTGAGGGAGGCCATAAGAAGGAAGCCACTTTTCCTAGGAGAATTTTCATTGCATTGGGAGGATAGGAGGGTCTTTGAATTGTGTGTTTTGCCTCTACAAGAGGGTGGAAGTGGTCCATGCTATTAGCTAGGAGTTCTTTGTGTGTCATGCGAGGCATAGGTGATCAAAACACAGTGTAGTGAGTCAGCATAAGCAATAAGGATTAGGTGATTGCTCTTGGGAGGTTCATAATGTGAAACAATTTTGAGGTCATCTTGAGGAGGAATTAATGTACCAATATTAGTGATTAGGATTGCATAATTAAGGCCCATGAATAGGTTAAGCTCCTCACTTGGTAAGATGGCTAATTCCTTCATAACTTGCATTGGGCTGAAGGGCCAAGAAGGGCTCCAAAATGGTTAAGTGTGAGACCAACAGAGTAAAAGAGAGAAATGCATCTGAACACGACTCAAACATGGATCACATACATAAAACCATCAATACAAGCTAGAAGGATACACAGGACTCATGGGTAACAATCACACCTTGAAATGAAATCGAAGCGACATTATTTCTAAGTGCGACAGTTGAAATGACACATTACGACACTTAGAACATAAGTTACGACAGAAGTGACAATTGTGACCTAAGTTGTAGGAATGTGTCTAGCACATATTCTAATGATATGTAAGACCATATCATCTAGAAGAGTGTGTCAAAATTAACTTTGGTGATGTGCAAAGGTGTAACACATGCAGGTGTGAAAACAACAAAAGCGACACTTGCGACAGGTGGAAAACATGAAGATGACACTTGCAAAATGTGAACAACATTGAAAGCGACACATGCCATTGTGAATATAACATGAAAATGACACTTATTAAAGTAAAAATGAGCAAAAGTGATAGTTGCGAATGTAAAAGTGAAACTTGTGAAAATGATGGTGCGCAAAAGCGATAGTTGAGAAAACTCACTGAAATATAAGTACAATCGCAACCAAAGTGAGGGGGACTGTCAATGAAATATGTGCACTGACTGTCGACATGAGTTGAAAATTTCACAAGAACTATCTTAATGGGCGATGATTTTCCTGTTTGAGTTTGCATAAAAGAAAGTGTGCTCATGAGTTTAAGCGGGACTATGCATGTGTGAGCAAGTGACTTTACAGTTCAAAACTAGGAAGAAGACTTGAAACCTTTAGAAAACATCAATCGACCATGGAGTAACCATACGGTGATAGACAGTGATATCCTTAGTAGGCTCCAAAAGGCAAGTGTAGGAAAAAATTTGGATGATGTTGATCGCAACGTCAACACTTGGCAACACACTGGTAAAACTCCAACTTCTCTGTTTAGGTTTAATTTTCTAAGTGCAAGGTTTTAGTATTTGAGGAAGTATTGATTCATCTTGTGTATTACCTTGGCTTCCCCACTTAACTAGGTTAGAGATATAGTCCCCTCCATTCTCATACTCGGTTAAACACATATCAAGACTTACCAAATCACAAATTCTTTCGATCTAGGAAAGGGTAATATATAATTGCGAGTTTAAGATAGTCAGAGTATGATTTTTTATCTCTATTGTTTCTCCGCTGCTAGTAGGCTTAGACAGTACCTTGGTGGACTCACTACAGGAACACAAGCATCACTTCGGTACCAGCGAGCCTAAACAATACCCTAGCAAAATTACTTGTTTCACCTCTCTGTGCAGGAAGCCTTTCTCTTCTTTCACCCTTTATTTATTTTATTTATATAATTATGCTTAGAAACTTATTTATTTACTAGGGTGCAAGATGGATCCCGACTTATTGAGAGAAGGATAGTTTGTTCCTTAAAAGGCATGTATATAGACCTTTGATATTGGTTTTCTCGCTAATTGATTTCCCCCCACCTTCTCTACTCGATTTGATCAGCAAGAAAAAACATTATATACTTACAATGTCTAGTTGAGGAATGTGGATCCTATAATAGATATGGGCTTTATAGTTTTACCAAAGGCTTTTCGTTCGAGTGGATCGTATTTTCCATTCAAACATCATCTGCAAAGATATGTAGACACAAATAGAGAAGATGTAATAGATTAGCCAAGCATTGTTCATCGTCACAATTTCCCTTTTCAAGTTTTGCCCCATTTTCTTTTGAGCCAAAAGGAACACCTTTCATGTAAAGTATTATTAAGTGAACACAGAAGAAAAGATATTAAAAAACAAAGAAACAAGGAAAAAATAAAATTGATATGTAAAGTAACATGCATAACAAATAACAAGAAAACACAACAAATGTAGAGACTAGATGGAGAGTGAGACAAAGGGTGGATACAATGCACGGGAACCCAAATGCAACTAGACCTTCTCCTAACCTAACTAGCTAGAAGGTCAGAGTCAAGTGTAATGAAATTTCCAATGTAACCATTGTTGTTCCTGACTTGCAATCACAAAGATAGAGGAAATTAAAACCAATATATAATAATGTGCAACATAGAAGATAAGAACTTGAAAATATTGCACAAAACATAGAAGGTATTTCTTAAAGATGTGTCATATCACATTACTTTACAACACCTTCCACCTTACCTTCTCGATGAAAACCATAATCACACAAACCTTGATGGCTCCTTGTGACTATACCTACACTTATATTGTCTTTTGTAGCAAACATCAAGAGAGATCAGAAATTGCTTTTAGAAAATGGACTTGCTAAATAAGATGCTTCTAATTGATGATAGATCAAATCATGAAATTCAAAACAATTCTCTTGGAGGTCCTGAAATCCCTAGGAGAAATAATGTTCAATTAATTGTGTGGAATCAAGATGAGAATCTTTTGAGGGAAAATAAATCTGATCATATTCAGAAAGATTGTCATGATAATGAGGACCTGATATAACCATCAGTGGAGGTTGAAGGCCTCAATTTCTTGAAAAGTGTCTAAATATTGAGATGATAAGCCATAAATATCATCTAATGTAAAACAACCATTATTAGGTACACTAGTGGGAAAATGATCAATTGAATGACAGTTGTTAGAACAAGAACCATGATTAGATGGACTCATTAAAGCATAAGATTCTCAGTTAGGAGACATCAAATATAGATCAGTTTGAACAAATGTGCATATGCTTTGTGTTATCACAGTTTAGTTTCAGTGTAGGGGGTACAACGCTCTTAAGTTTTCATTAAAAGTTTCAGGCGCACTAATAATTAATTTGTTAGCGCTAATTAGAAAAATTTGAAATGAAGGCACTGACAAATCAAATGTCAACAAAGATTTAAATTTCTGGACGAGTGCTCGCACGTCAATTTCTCACACAACCTATCATTATTTGACAGATGGCATTGATCAATTAATTGGTATGACATATTATTTAATTTTTTCAAGATACGAATTTGTTTAAATTTCTGTTGCCAAAGGGTGATAATTATTATCAAAGTGGTGGTATGATTGATGGCAGGAATGCATGATTATGATTAACTGTATTTTTGTTTTCACCTGTCTTGTCTAAGCCCAATATTTCATGCGAAGGGAATCATTGCATGATTATCATGTAATGTCATTATTTTCTTTTGAGGTAAATCCCAGTTAAATCTTCCTACATAGGCGTGAAACAAATATCATTTTTTCTTCCATTGTTTTGGTTTTGAGTGTTTCTAGTTAAGGGGAAAAGTAGTTGACTTCACAGAGGAGAGTCTGATGTTCCTGAAGCTCTTGAAGTCATCCTAGAAATTCGAGAGTAGTTTCGACGAGCAGGCTGAGCGTATTTTTTCTTAGGTGTGATGGCTTTCACGATGGAGTGGCTCAGGAATTTGCAGAGGGTTTTGAAGGCCATGTGGTTAGAATCGTTGGCATATCCTTCCCAGTTACAAAGGAAAATATTGCAGAGGCTACAAGCCTCTTCATGGATGGGGATCACTTGTTCAAAACTCGAATCTTGGTAGGCATTGATATCCCCTTCTTTTTTAAGGATGAACACAAAGACAAGCCATGGCATCTAGGAGGGGAGAGATATTGGCTCCAAATCCTTAGGATAACTCAAGTCTATTTTACATGTGAGGGATGTTTCAACAGGCTCAACATGTATCACTTCAGGTTTCTCGCTCGTGTTTCTGGACAGGTTAGAATGAATGTACCTTTCTTTTTGCTTATGAGTATAAGAAAAATGTCAACAAGGGTTTGAGCTAAACCAGATGCATCCCTCACTATGTTTTCCATAAAATCCTGATTAAACTTTTGATTGTAAATCATTTGAAAAAAGTTAACAGAACCTAGGAGCATTTCTTGTTTTGAGGGGGGGGGGGGGGGGGGGGGGGGGGGGGTCATCGTAGAGTCACAATTTCCTAAGTCCAAAACCAGTAGTAAGAAAAGGAAACTAAAGAAGCATGTTCATACCTCTGAAATCCCAAAATAAGGAACCTCATTTATTCAAACCAAGAGTAAAAACAAAACCTTCTAATAGAAACCCCTTGTTCAAGTTCCTGAGATAAAGAGGGTTTATACAAGAAAGGGTAAAAGGATTGTGAAGGAAAAATCCATATCTCCTCCTCGAGTGCCATCTTCTGAGCTGCTAGAACAACATGTGAAAGTTGTAGAAGATAAACTTGTTGAAACAGGGGAGGGTCAACCCGTAGTAGAGGAAAGAGATATTTTAAAGGAACCCACTCTTGTTGAAATATATGGGGTCAGAAAGCCTCATACTAGGACAACAAACAAACTGAGGCTAAGTTCAAACTCAAACAAAACCCTAACCTAGAAAATCAAGTGACTAATGTGGATGACTATAATAGCCTCGAGTTAAAAGTCCATATGTAATAAAGTTAATAAAGCCAAAATAAGACCAAGGTCATGGGACACGTATTCTAAACTGAATGTTGGGCAAGACATCCTAGTGGGCATCACTTGATGTGTATTATGGCTAAGGTGGAATTGACAAAGGCAATGGAAAAGGATTTGAAAAGGCAAAAAGGAATTATTGGCATTTTATTTGTGAAAATAAACGAAAATAGGAGAAAAGGGAGGTGAAGGTCACAAGTTTCATGTGAGGAGGAAATTGAAGGAAAATTAAGGAAAATGAAGAAATTATAGGCATCAATAATAAAAAGACCTCAGAGCATCAGTTTGGGGCCTTTTGTCAGTTCTTTTTTTTAGAATTAGTCTCGAAGAGGAGAAGGAAAGCAAGCAAGCAAAGGAAGGACAAGGAAAGCAAAGGAAAGAAAGGATCAAGCAAGGAAAGGTTGGATCAAGTAGCTTCAGTGGGAATACTTGCAGGTAACAGATTGCATGTATGATTTCCTAGCTAGTTTTGGCATGCATGGTATATGCATGTGTGTATTTGGTTTATTTGTTGTCAATTGCATGGGTTTTGTCGTGTTTCAAAAGTGGTTTTAGCCTTGCCTTGCCATTTCCAGATAGCCATGGTGTGATGGGATTCATTCTTGGTTGAGCTTTGGATTGTCGGAAGGTTTTGGATCCAGGTGAGGTGGTCTCAGGAAAATCCCAAGGGTTGGGGGTGGAGATGGTTTTTTCCAGGAATCCCTCAATAGGTGGGTGAAGAGAGAAAAATTCCTCAAGGGATGGTGAAGGAATTTTGATGCATCCAAGCTAGGTTTGGTATTGTGATCTCGAGACCAGTTTAGGTGAAATAACGGTAGTGTGAGGGTGGAGGTGGTTTAACCCATGGATTCTCTTGGTTGTTTAGGGATTGGTTTATGCCATGAGGTCCCACATTCATGCTTGGAATATGACATGGGGGTGATTGGTTGAAAGAAATATTCAGTTCAGCCCAATCTATGGTCAGGTGGTATGTGGAAGTCCCTGACTTGGTTGGATTTTGCATATGGTTAATAAGAGCTAAGTTTCTCTTGTCTTTGATGAGTAATTGTACTTGTATTATGTGGCTTTAATGGATATTCTATCATTGTTATCTACATGGTTATATGTTGGTTATAGGCATGGTTATATGACATATATAAGTATGGATATTATCACATTTTAATTAATGAGTGTTTGGTTAATGAATGCATGGCGTAATTGGTGTTATGACAGCTATTGTGAG
This sequence comes from Pinus tabuliformis, assembly GCA_031772625.1. Taxonomy (NCBI): domain Eukaryota; kingdom Viridiplantae; phylum Streptophyta; class Pinopsida; order Pinales; family Pinaceae; genus Pinus; species Pinus tabuliformis. Next base: position 658,614,991 of record CM062805.1, on the reverse strand, counting down.
AAGGCCTTGGTCCTTCTTTTTAAACCTTATATAAGTTTCATATCCCTATGTTCAGATATCAATTCATTACCTATAGGTTGCAAGTTTACCATGTGTTTGAAGGAATTTTTTTCCAGGTTGGGAGGGGTCAGGTCAATTCATGTCTCAAGTTCTTGGTTTAGAAGCTTTGTTTCTATGTTATTCGTCATTTTTAGAAGTTTCATTGATTTCTGGGAAGAGGCCTGAGTCCTAACCCTGAAAAAGTGGCTCATAATTCAGGGTCACTGGCACAGAACTAATTGGAAAAGTCCATAGTCACTGGGAAATAGGCCTATGGGAGTGACTAGAGGGTTACAGTCACTTGGAGGCATTTTCAAGGGAGCGAGTAAGATCCCAGGTCAATAAAAAAGAGAGTTAGCTCAGGGGTTGGACACCTGGAGGGGTTGGGTAGCTCCTGGAGGTCTTATAGCACATAAGGGAAGTCAGTAAGGTCTTAAGTTGTCGACTCCATTTCCTTAAGGTCATATAGGAGGTTGAGTCTTATCATAGTGACCCTCAGCTCATGTTTACCCTGGGAAAACTAGTGAAAGTAGGTAAATTTTGAAGGAGGCATTATAGCGTGGTGTCAGAGCGGGTTGTGCTCTCTTTGGGTAAAATCTGATGTTGTCAAGGTTATGGTTGTCATGCATGGGGTCATGGTATACAGTTGGTATGGTCATGCATGATGTTGTTATATTGATATGATTATGATTATATATGTATCATGCTAATGTGGATTGATGTTGCAGATGAGATAAGCCTCCCCTGAACAACAATGAGGTATGGTTTTGATTTTGGCATCTATTTTGTCTATCTGACATGGCCTACTTGCAGGAAGAAGAGAATCAGAGATGACAATCAAAATGGTAGACTAAAATTCTCGTGACTCTCCGTACATATCAATTGGGTAGCAAGGAGATGATTATTCTCCTGGTATAGCAGATACATTGAGGATTTTGAGGGAAAAGATCAAAAGTTGCAAAGAAGACATTGACGGGTTGGTTGAGGCTCGAGAAAGACTTGCAAGGGCTCAAGAAAAGCATGAAGAAGTTAATGCAGTGATTCTTCAGAGCTTGTCAGATTTGCAGAGACAGGGACAGTTGAGGATCAGTCAAGAGTAGGAAGAGAAAACTAATGGAACCTATGATAGCAGGTCTCGGTCCATATATAGGTTGGATAAAGGGGATACAGTCAAAGGTGGAAAATCATTAGATACACCTAAAAAGATGACTAGTATGTATGGGTATCATTCTATTTCCTCATCCAGGATAAATTATCACCATCATCATCCTTATAGGAGGAGTGAGTACTTTCTTGAGGAGTTCAAGAAATTCAAGCCTCCTACACTAAATGGAGAGATGAAGAAGTTAGAAGATGCATAGGCAAGATTACTTGGGATGAATAAATTATTTAGATTGCATAACTAGTCTGAGAACATGAAAGCCAAAATATCCACCATCAGTATTAAAGGGAAAGTGTGGACATTTGGTGGGAATATGTGAAGAATTTCAAGGGTATTCAAGAATAAGAGGCTATTTTGGATGAGTTCGAGAGACTCTTCAAGAAGAAGTACCTATCGGAAAGGTACTATGATGACAAAGCTAAGGAATTTTATGAGCTGCAAATGGGTTCTATGATAGATGATGAGTATACTAGCAAGTTCCTGGAGTTGTTGAGGTATGTTCATTACCTCAAGGATGAGAAGGCTAAGATTTAGAGATTCATCAGTGGGTTGTCAACAGCATATAGAGACCAGATTGAGTTTGATGAGCCCATATTATTGGAGGAGGCCATCCAGAAGTTGAAGCATTGTTATGAGCAGTCAAAGCACAAAGTTGAGCCTAAGCATGATTTGAAGGGAAATGAGAAAGTTAAAGGGAAGTGGCCACCGAAGCAGGGAAGACCTCAGGATGCAGGTGAGAAAGAAAATGTTGCTCCTTACAAGAAGTTCAATGCAGTTGAGAAGGGACATGGGTCACATCCTGGAGAGTAGCAGAACAAAGGTGATGGTAGGGGACGTTGTAGTGTTGGATATGTGGCAAATATCATAGCAAGAATGATTTTCTAATGTACCAGGGTGGTAGGCCTCATATCTATAGCGCTAGGAGGCGCAGAGAGTTGGGGATGTTGGTCATAACATTCCTCAGATTTATACATTTGTGGACAACAAGCAGGTAGATCATAAGGCATCCATTATTGAGATGGAAGGTAAGCTCTATGATTGAGTTGTTTCTATTTTGATTGATCCTGGATCTAATTATAGTTATGTTAATCCTGGCATAGTGGATAAGTGTGGAATAAGAAAAGAAGTGCATGCAGAGCCTTGGTTAGTGCAATTGGCTGCAGGTACTAAGAAGAGAGTTCATCACTGGGTAAGAGCTTGTGCATTTGAGATGATTGGTATGCCTGCAATAGCACACCTGAATGTACTTCCATTGGGATCATATAGCATGATTTTGGGTATGGATTGGTTGTACCTTCAAAGGACCAAAGTAGATTATTATGACAAGGCCATTGAGTGTCTGGATGATAATGGGGAAAATAGAATCTTACAGGGAAAGAAGAAGCCTACATCAATTAGGATGGTCACAACTATGTAGGCTAAGCACGGTTACAAGAAAGGGTGTGTAATATTTGTAGTTCATATTTCCAATGACAATGGTAAGGATGTTGAGGATGCAGAAATATTCAAGAGGCACCCTATATTAGAGCAATTTCAGGATGTGTTTCTAGCAGGGGTTCCAGAGTTTCCTCCTCATAGGGAAGTGGATTTTTCTATTGAGTTGGTACCAAGAGTAGCACCAACATCAAAGGAACCTTACGGAATGAGCACACCGGAGTTAGTAGAGTTGCAGTTGAAGTTGAAGGAAATGCTTGATAAGGGATATATTAGGCCAAGTTTATCACCTTGGGGTGCACCAGTGTTGTTTGTAAAGAAAAAGGATGGTAATCTTAGGTTTTGCATTGATTACAGGAAGCTGACCAAGGTTATGATTGAGAAAAATTACCTAATACCGAGGATCGATGACTTGTTCGATCAGTTGAAGGGAGTTGTAGTGTTCTCGAAGATCAGAATACCATTAGGTACGCATCAAAGAAGAGGACATCTGCAAGACTGATTTCAAGACCAGGTATGAGCATTATGAGTTTGTTGTGGTTCCTTTTGGTTTGACTAATGCCTCAGCTACTTTTATGTGCTTGATGAATAGTGTATTGTGTCCTTATCTAGACAAGTTTAAGATTGTATTCATTAATGATATATTGATATATTCTAAGAACAAGGAAGAGCATGTTGAACACTTAGCAGCAGTGTTGAGATTGCTAAGAGAGCATCAGTTGTGTGCCAAGATTAGCAAGTGAAGCTTCTTTCATATAGAGGTACATTACTTGGGACATATTGTTTCCAAGGAAGGCATAGCAGTGGATCCAGAAAAGATCAGGGTGGAGTGAGCATCTCCTAAGAATGTGGATGAAGTCAGATCATTTATGGGGTTAGTAGGTTACTACAGGAGTTTCATCGGGAACTTCTCATGGATTGCATATCGTATCACATCATTACAGAGGAAAGGTAAGAAATTTGGATGGACAGAGGAATATGCAGCCAATTTTGAGCAGTTGACGCAGTTGCTGACAAATTCTCCAGTTCTTAAGATTGCAGATTCAGATAAAGAGTTCATAGTGTGTATAGATGCCTATAAGAGGGGACTCGGTGGAGTCTTGATATAGGAGGGACATGCATTGTGTTATGAGTCCAGGAAACTGAATGAGCATGAGAAAAATTATGTGACTTGTGATCTTGAGTTGGAAGCTATTATTCATGCCTTGAAGTTGTGGAAGCATTATCTTCTTGGCACGACGTTTGTATTGATGAGCGATCATAGTGGGTTGAGATATCTGTTTGACCAACTAAATATGAATGTCAGGAAATCTAGATGGTTGGCCATGATTAGTGAGTTTGATTTCAATATCAGGTATATTAAGGGTAAAGAGAATAGGGTTGCAACTACTCTTAGTAGAAGAGTGTAGGTGAATCATCTAGTAGTTATGAGTTCTTATGAGAAAAAATTATAGGATCGGATCTTACGAGTAGGAAAATAGGATGAAAATTACAGGGAGCTTGGGCACATGTAACAGCAGGGTACAGGTGATCAAGATGTGGAATATCATCTCATGTCAAATGGTTTGGTGAGATTCAAAGAAAGGATCTATGCATTAGACGACAATGGCCTCAAGAATATCATCTTGAGGGAGTTTCATGTCAAGCCATATTTAAGTCACCTAGGATATCAGAAGACATTAACAGTAGTGAAGAATTTCTATTGTTGGTTGAATCTGAAGAAGGAAGTGGTAGAGTTTGTGGCTAGATGTTTGGGTTGTTAGCGGGTGAAAGAAGAGTGTAAGCATCCAAGTGGGTTGCTTTAGCTTATTCTGATTCCAAAATGGAAATGGGAGGTCATTTGCATGGATTTCATTATAGATCTTCCAAGGACATAGAGGTAGCATGATTTTATCATGGTTGTGATCGATAGGTTGAGAAAGGTAGCTCACTTGATTCTAGGAAGACTACTTATTCATCTAGTGAGGTGGCACAGGTATTCATTAGGGAGATAGTGAGATTGCATGGTTTTCTAGAGAAGATTATGTCGAACAGGGATGTTAAGTTAACTTCCAAGTTTTGGAATGAGTTGTTTACAGGTTTGGGGACAGAGTTGGCCTTCAGTACAACCTATCATCCGCAGACATATGGACAGATAGAGAGGGTTAACATGATTCTAGAAGATATGATAAGGATGTACGTCATGCACTAGTAAAGGATATGGGAGGAGTACCTTATATTGGTTGAGTTTTCTTACACCAATGGGTATCATGATTCACTGATGATGAGTCTATTTGAGGCACTGTATGGGTAGAGTTGTAATACTCCCATCAATTGGAGTGATCCAGTGAACATGCTACTTATTGGACAGGATGTGTTGGAAGAAATGGAACAAGAAATGTAGGTTATAAAGAATAATCTAAAGGCATCATAGGACTGGCAGAAGAGTTATGTAGACTAGCACAGGGCACTTAAGGAGTTTCAGTTTAGGGAGCATGTGTATTTGTGCATCAATCCCAAGAAGATCTCCTTGAATATTGGATCATGTGCCAACTTGGAACCATGGTATTGTGGGCCTTTCGAGATACTTGAGAGGATTGGACCAGTGGCCTAAAGACTTGCACTGCCTCTAATAGTGAAAGTCCATGATGTTTTCCATGTTTCATTGCTTAAGAGATATGTAAAGGGTGTTGATCATGTTATTGATTGGTTTTTATTGCAGGTGGAACCAAAAGGAGAATTCCAGCCGAAACCTCAGTGCATATTGCAGCGAAAACAACTCATGCTCCAGAACCGAGAAATCGAGAAAGTTAAAGTGTAGTGGAAGTAATTTGGGCCTGATGAAGCTACATGGGAGATGGTTGATCAGACATGGGATATGTATCTTTCATTATTTGTCGGTGGAGACAAATGAGTTTTTGGTATTTGTACATATGTATGTATAGTTTCTATTGTAAATACCGCAATGAGTTGTGTTATAAAGCTCTAATAAGCCGTATGGTTGTCATGATTGTCATGATTGTCATGATGGTTTTAATTTTCAGCAGGATGTTCATTGTAAATATTGCAACGAGCTAAGTTATAAAGCTCCATAGGCAATATGCTTTTGGTTTTCAACGGTTTTGTTGGTTTTAAGTGTCATAGAACACCGAGGACAGTGTTCCCCTAAGGGGGAGGGATCTATAACAACCTCGGGTTAAAATTTCATATTATAAAGTTAATAAAGGCAAAATGAGACCAAGGTCATAGGGCACATATTCCAAGTTGAATGTTGGACAAACATCCTAGTGGGCATCACTTGTTGTGTATTATGGCTAAGAATAAATTGGCAAAGGCAATGGCAAAGGCTTTGAAAAGGGAAAAAGGGATTATTGGCATTTTATTTATGAAAAGAAAGGAAAATAGGAGAAAAGGGAGGTGAAAGGTCACAGGTTGCATGTGAGGAAGAAATTGAAGGAAAATGAAGAAATTAGAGGCATCAATAATAAAAAGAACAAAGCATCAGTTTGGGGCCTTTCGTCAGTTTTTTTTTGGAATTAGCCTCAGAGAGGAGAAGAGAACCAAGAGGAGAAGGAAAGAAAGAAAGCAAAGGAAGGACAAGGAAAGCAAGGATAAAGCAAGGAAATATTGGATCAATTAGATTCAGTGGGAATATTTGCAGGTAATAGATTACATGTATGATTTCCTAGCTAGTTTTAGCATGAATGGTATATTCATGTGTCTATTTCGTTTCTTTGTTTTCATTGGCATGGGTTTTGTCGGGTTTCGACAGTGGTTTTAGCCTTGCCTTGCCATTGTTGGATAGCCATGGTGTGATGGGATTCACTCTTAGTTGAGCTTTGGAATGTCAAAAGGTTTTGGATCCAAGTGAGATGGCCTCGGGAAAATCCCAAGGGTTGGGGCTGGAGATGGTTTTTTCTAGGGAACCCTCAACAGGTGGGTGGAGATAAGAAAATTCCTTAAGGGATGGTGAAGGAATTTTGAGGCATCCAAACTCAGTTTGGTTTTGTGATCTCGGAAACGGTTTAGGTGAGATCACAGTAGTGTGAGGGTGGAGGTCATTTAACCTCTAGATAACCTTTTTTGTTTATGGATTGGTTTATCCCATGAGATCCCACATTCATGCTTGGAATATGGCACAGGGGTGATTGGTTGAAAGAAAGATTTGGTTCAGCCCAATCTATGGGCGGTTGGTACGTGGAAGTCCCTGACTTGGTTGGCTTTTGCATATGGTTAATAAGATCTAAGTTTCTCTTGTCTTTGATGAGTAATTGTACTTGTATTATGTGGATTTAATGGTTGTTCTATCATTGTTATATACATGGTTATATGTTAGTTATAAGCATGTTTATATGACAGATCTAAGTATGGCTCTTATCACATTTTAATTATTAATGTTTGGTTAATGAATTCATGATGTAATTGGTGTTGTTATAGCTATTGTGAGAAGGCATTGGTCCTTCTTTTTAAACCTCAAATAAGTTTCAAATCCCTATGTTCGGTTATGCATTCATGACTTGTACGTTGCAATTTTACCATGTGTTTGATGGAATTCATGTCTTGGTTGGGAGGGGTCAGGTCAATTACTTGCCCAAGTTCTTTGTTTAGAAGCTTTATTTTTATGTAATTCATCATTTATAAAAGTTTCATTGAGTTCTGGGAAAAGGCCTGAGTCCTAGCCCTAAAAAAGTGGCTCAGAATTCAAGGTTTCTAGCATGGAACTAACTGGAAAATTCCATTTTCACTAGGAAGTAGGCTTATGGGAGTGATTGGAGGGTTAGAGTTGCTTGGAGGCCTTGTCAAGGGAACGATTGAGAGCCCAGGTCAGTAAAAAGAGAGTTAGCTCAGGGGGTTTGACACCTAGATGGGTTGGGTAGCTCCCGGAGGTCCTGTAACACTTGAGGGAAGTCAATAAGGTCTTACGTTGTCGACTCCATTTCCTTAAGGTCATATAGGATGTTGGGTCTTACCATAGTGACCCTTAGCCCATGTTTACCTGGGGAAAACTAGTGAAAGTGGTTAAATGTGGGAGGAGGCAGTTACAATGACACACCTTTAAGAGACATAATGATAAATAGGGAGGTGGCTTCTAGATATAAGAATCACAAAGGTCAAAAGAGGATAGAACTTAGCCCCAAGGCCAAGAAGATTAAGAAAAGGAAACCAAGTAATGTAGACATTTTGTTGGAGGCCGCAAACAAACTCAACTAGGGTTTTATCGCAGTTTTGACCATTAGTTCGTCAGCGTTATTTTTGGAAACGTTTTGACTAAGCGTTGACAGCTAAATTGTCAGTGCTAATTTTGTTCTATTTTGAGCAGACACTGAAAGTTAATTCAACAGAGATTCATGGTTTTTATCCTGATAAGATGTGTTCCAATTAATCTATTTCCAATTGGGAAAAACTATGTTTTTGAGGCGGCAAGAAGGAGTTTGGAGCAGATAAAACTTATGAAATATAGATTCATGCTCCAAGTGGTAATTTGATGTACTAGGCTAAGAGATGAGGTGATTTTTTTGTTTTGATGAAAGCAGGGAAAATTTTGTGGGATAAAATAGAGCATTTCCAAATTCCATTGCAAGTTCTCATCAAGTGATTTTGGCCTGAACCTTAGCCAGATTTTCAACTACAACTCAACTTACAGATTCAATGTCTTATCTTTTTGTTTTATGACTAAACAAAACAAGTGCATCAAGAAAATATTTATGCAATGTATTTTATTCTAGTTAGAGATTTATGTAGATATTTGAGACTTTGTAATTAAAGTTTTCTAAAAACATGGTTATAGTTTGTAAGTGTTTTATAAAATTGATTGTGAAAGAGAACTAAGGGTTCATATTTTTTGGAAAAAACCTTATGTATTGTTGTAGACTTTGAGATTAATATATTTTTCTATAAGCAGTATTATATGTGTATTTTCATAGATTCATCTTTGAATGATTTCCTGTCTATTTTCTACTATGTTTACCTTCTCACTAGCCACACCTTTGAACATTAGTCTTCAGTATTTGAATAAATCTATATGAATTGGAATTAGTATTGAATGCTCAACCTCATGTTATTCAAAATACTTACGTGTTTTTCGGCCTAAATATCATTTGCAAAAATCATAGCACTCTATTTTTTTATGCTTATTTTCTATAGCCTTCTACCATATCTTGATGATAACCTGTCAAAGAAGTCATGTGTTATCTTTTCTTTGTTTATAGTTGTTCATGTAATCTATGATTAGCAAGTATTTATTGCTGTCAGAGACTCCATGCCCAATGGTCCCTTTCTTTTCTTTCCAAACCAAATTCATTTGTTACAACATAAACCTGTCCAATGAGCATATTAGTGACCTTGAGTAGTAGAGTTAAGGAGAAATCCATCTCCGGGTTGAAGGGCCAATTTTCAATCCCAAATTGGTTTGAAGGCTTCCTCAATGATTTCTCTCCACAACCAGGGTAATTTTTGAGTGATAACACTTTGAACAATAGAATCATCTTCCTCATATGTTGAATGTGACCAACCATCTACTTGTGACTGGCTACAAACTAGATTGGCATCATAATCATTAAAAAGGAATGCCATAATGGCCAACACATGAAACCAGTGCAGATGTAGTGGATGAAAAAGAGGAACATGATTCAACAAATAACACAAGAATTTATTGACACTGAAGAGGATATTTGGTGCCATGAAGAAAATAATTAGTATCATAATAATCACAAGGATTAGGATTTGATTACTTTCAAAAGCATCTAATAAACATGAATCCATCAACCAATTATAATCTTTAGAATGATCAACTTCATAGCTTCATACATTCATGAAAGGTATGCATTCCAAACATGAGTTTGATACAAGATATTTACATGGGGATGAACTAAGTGAAATAAAGTCTCAAATCTGATCAGAAACTAAATCTTGGAAGTTAAGAGAGCTATAACTAAAATACCACACAAATTTCAAGAAGGAATTTTCATTCAGTTAAACCATGCAAAGGAAAGAATTTTGCAATAAAATCCAGACCTGACTTATTTTAGGGATATCACCAAAGTCAAGAGAACCTGACATAACCATCAACAGAAGTTGAAGTGCCTTGACTCCCTGATGAGTCCTGAAACTTCCAAGAATTGTAGTATTGCATTTTGAAGATTGAATGAGATCATGCATGGTGTGCAGATAGCTACCATCAATAATTTCAACTAAATTAATACTATCCAAGTGGCAGCCAACTAGATCACTGATTTGATCAAAATTTTCATATTCAGTGAACATATTACTCAAGTAATGAGATTCTTCTATTTGAGCATCGAAGGATGGATAGATTGGACAAATCTCATGAGTAACCTGGATAGAATATTTTTCTTCATGCAAAATTAGAAATGACAAGGAATGGAAAGGATACTTCATAAGTTGATTACTTACTTCTTCATCATGGATGACCTCACTTCCTTATGACAGTTCATATTTCCACTTATCAAGTGGGGGATCTAAGGAGAAAGACAGATAAACAATAAGACACAAGGAACAAGGGGTTGAAGAAGAAGCTTCTATGAAAGAACCTTATTTAACCAAATTAGATTTCAAATCTAAATGTTCTGAATTAAATCCTTCTTGAGAAACTGAAAGATCACAGGGTGCACTAAGGAAATCATCATCACATACATCAGTAGAATCAGAATCATTAGAATGATGGTTGTCCAAGACTTAAGATTGATTAATCAAATTAACTTCATTTGATTCATCACCGAGATTCTTAGATTCAAAATCAACCAAGGATGGAAGAACATAATTTTGGCATGGAGGATTTTGAAAAATAGAACAAATATCAAAAGAACCCTCACCATCCTACTCCTCTACCTGTGATGAGTGACTACATTGCACCAGATCACTGTTCAGATTGGAAAATTGAAACTTAGGCAGATAAAGGGGCAAGGGGTTATGAGACTTAAATGGTAGAGGAGGGAAAGAATCAAAATTAGATTCAAGACTGCAGTTATGCATGTTAATATCATCTTTAGGGATGGAAATATTAACCTTTACATGAGGCTTCATGAACCTTTCCAATGTTTCCTCCATTGGATCTGAATGATGGAAAGTGGAAGAATATTGAGGAGATGGATCGGGAATTTGCTTTCTAGATTTCCCAACTTCAACATTATAGCAAGGAGGCACCCAAATTGGTGATGGAAAAGGAGGACAAGGAACAAAAGTAATTGTAGGTTCCTCCCCTTATATTAGAGGTGTCTCATGATTTACTGAAGTTGGGAGAAAAGGAACATATGGGGTTTAGATTCACACTAATTCAAAGAGATCTGAACCAAATGTTCAAACTTTTGCTTAAAGAAATCCCAATCCATATCTCCCACAACATAAGTGAAGGAATCTATTAGAAAAATCATCAATTGATTCATTAGGATTAATTCTAAGTTGATTGATTCTTTTATAACATTTTGGTCATCATACCTATCAAAAGCTTGATGAATATCCTTAAGAAATTGATCAAAAGAATGGATAGAGGTAGATGGTAAGGTATGACACCATTGATTAACACAACCTTCAAGAGTGAGGGTGAAAAGGATACACACAACATCTTCATCATTGATTTCATGAGATTTACAAAACCCAAGAAAATCATTTATGTGTTTGTATAAAAATGTTCCACCCTCACAATTAAACATAAATGAAGACAAGACATGAACAATTTCTGTGGAGACTGAAAGTTTTACGGGGGATAGGTTAGAAAAACACTTTGAGATTATGATTTGGGAAAGATCAATTTAAGACAAGATATTCAAAACAAATTCAGTGGGCATAGCTCAACTTCTAGCCCTCCATCTAGCACTAGAATGTTGACGATGTTGGATACCTCCAGCATACAGGGGTTCTCCCTGATGTGAAGTCCCAATTAGACCTCACATAATTTGGATTAGGAGACCCATCCAGAATATCAGCCTGGCCGCAATAAATTAAAGTTTGTGTTGGTTTCAATGGATAAAATAAGAGATCATATACATAGACCTTGAACAAGCAAGTTCGTTGACATTGTGAAACAGAGATTGCAACGTGTAAAAGGAGACCTTCACGAGAGGGAGACAAGAGTGAGTCTCTTAAAGGAAGTAATAGTACTAACCTAAGAGAGACATACGAGAGCATGAAAATATTTGTTAGCAAAATATTTCACATAACAATTGTTAAAGAGAATACAACACACATTCAATAAGATGAGTACCAAAGCCAACGAAACGGTTCAATTTCTCCAATACATATGAACACAACATATACCGTAAACATCCCAAGAATAATCCTAAAACATTTGTGATACATGCATGAAAATGTGTTGGCTCATTAAGTTTCAATATTAGGTGAAAGATCTAAGTACACAGTTACAATAGTGATGCACTAGTTCCAATAGTGGAACATTAATTCACTTCTTGCTTCTCCAAAGAGTAATTTTCTCTCCTATGCCAAGTAGAGAAGCCAAGACTAGCTCTCCAATTTTTCCAACTCCAAAATCCCTTTGCTTGAGTTATGAGGTTTCTTTTATAACAAGGGGAATTACCTTTCATATCCACATGACTCTTGAGTTACCCTCATGACTCTTGGACTTATATTATGACCTTTGGAATTCTATGCAACTCTTTTGTCCGTATATGACTATGTAACTCTTCATATTCCACATATGACCTTTGGACTTACACACCTTACATTTTTTCATTTTCCCTTTAATATTTACATCATTACATTACACATGATGTGGCATGACACATGGACACACATTGACCATTATGATGACACTTGTACAAGTTACAACTTGAAAATGATGACATGGACTTCATAATGAGGTGGTGACGTCGTGATGTCATCCGTGTTGCTTCATCTTGCATTCTTGATGGTAGATATGACATATGATTCATCTTCAATAAAGTTTCACTTTGTTGCTTATCTTCACCCTCCAAAGGGTCATGGATGAGATTTGGAATCCTCTTAGTCATTATGCAATGTCTTCTTTTTGTCTTGGTCCATGATCTACTTCATGTCTCTGTTTAGTCAATTTAGTGTTGTCTAAATTTCTATCATAAATTGTCAACCCGGGGCTCGTAAGCTGATGAAGTGAAGGTGTACTATATGTACTTAAGCAACCTCTTAGATCTTTTTGTCGTTTGGGGTGTTGTTTGTGGTCAATTTATCTTCCTAAGATGGAATGGAGGTTTTATAAACAGATGAGTGATAGTGTGTGTAAGGTGATTTCTAAATGAGTGAGTGTGTGTTACTGGTGGTTTCTAACTACCTTCTAAACTTGCAAAGAAAAAGCTTGAAAGAAATAACTTGAAATGAAACTGAAAGCAAAGAACCACTTTCTAATGGCACTAGTCACTACTCATGCTGCTGCAATAAAAAGATAAGAAAAACCACTTTAAAGACCAGTTATAATGTTCATCTCTTCCTAACTCTCTGCTTCCAACATATAGTACTATGTGAAACACGATTAAGAAGTAGTTAGATATCAGTCTAAAAAGTAATCAAGCTCTAAGATGACAAATTATAACACCACTGTGCCTCTCTCCAACATTCTGCTTCCAACATACATTGTAATGTGTAACAAGTGAAGAAAGAGTTAGTGATATAAGTCAAAAAAACTACTCAAAGCAAGTTGTACTCTATTAGTATTCTGATCTCTTAAAGATGAACAACTTATGATAAGGAGACCATCAATATGTTAGCATACAACTTGAGAAACTAAACTAGAAATCAAGTTAGAAAAACAGAGTAAAGGCAGCAACTATGAATATGACAACTGAAAATACCATCAGAGATAAAGCAAATACACAAAGACACACAATTCCCGGGCTAACACCTGCAGAAAACAATCCTGATCAGTCAAAGTAAATGCTGGAAATGAAATGACAGTGAAAGTAAATCAAAACTGTACATGTTTTAAAGAAAAGGAAAATTGCTGAATTCGAAAGAAGGAAATGGCAAGAACATGAAGATAAAGTTACTGTACAAAGGCTGTTATGAATGGGGGCCCTCCATCCACAAAACCCAAGGAAAGATCAGCTACTTGAAGTCAAAACAACACAGTCTTCTATTAACTCATATGCAGAAATTACAGTAAAAAGTGCTGAAACAGCAGCTCTAAAACAGAGTTTCTGTATACACTAAAATTGCAGCAATTACATAAACACAGCAACTAAAAACTAACTCTTAAGCGTACGCAGACGCTGGATTTATAGGCGTATGAACAACTGCCTACTGCGTAAAACATGAAACGAGAAATTAACTAACAGTCATGCTAATTAAAGGCACAGCAACACGTCAACAGGTCCGTGTTTTATCTGGAGGGTACGGTCGTCATGGAGGTTGAATCCAAGGTTGGATCCTGTCTCCCATAACCTGCGTAGTGTGGAGGAATCGCCATCTGGAGTGACGTGACCTTTCAGCTTACGCAGCACCGTTTGAGCTGGCTTTGTTGACCGAAGTTTGATCCACGTTGACCGGAGGTGTGCGTGGCATTGCTGACCGAACCAATAGCATAGGAACCTTTAACACCTTCATTCCCACGTGCCCATGTGATTCGTTTTGCAAAATGACACGTGGAACATAGAGATCAATGAAAAGGCTGCGGAATGACTAGATAGCTGCGGAATTGCTGAATGGCTGCGGAATTGCCAGACAGCTGCGGAATCTTTGTGCATATGTCAAAAATCTAGACAAACAGTCAAACATTAGCAAAGTTAACCAATCATGCTTAAAGACATCAAATGTAATGATCTGGGTAGGTTTATGAGGAAAATAGGGCAAAAGAGAGGGATAAGTGAGGAAAAGCTGTAGGTAATGATGGATAATTAGGTGCAAGTTAGAGGCTCTACATACCCCCACTACGAGGGTGTTGCATGTCCTCATGCAACGAAAACATTGTTTAATCCACCTGCTGAGATGCCTCTGCTAAGACATCTAGTCTTCTCCTCTTCCTCTGTGTGGCCACATTGACTCTTGGTTTCCTCACCAAGCATCTGAATTTTATATTGACCAAAGCTCTGCTTAGCTTCCTGCATTTCTTCTTTAGCTTTTTGTTTTCCCTTTGCCAAAGGCCCAGATGAAGCATGGTATTATCGTGGACCATCTTGTCCACCTTAGCTTGCTCCTTCAGTTTTTCATTCTCTTGTATGATGTGGCGATTTAAAACTTCAAGCTCAAAAATTTCCTGTTTGAGTGAGTGAACTTGTTGTTCAAGAGGTAGAACAGTGCTTGGACCAGCAGCAGCTTGTTCTAACGTCTCCAGGTAATTATAAACTTTCTGTTGATCTGGGTCAATCTCTGGTGACCTCTTTGGACTAGGCTCATGCTCAAATTCGGGTTCATGCTCAAAAGGAATTTCCTCACGTGGAGGACTAGTCTCAACATGCTCAACATGTGGAGGGCTTTTCTCAAAGTCAAGTCTTGTAGCAACCTTTTCAGGTGTGCTCAAGTCAATAATGAGTGACTCTTTATCCTTTGTGGCCCCCACTTTGCCTTGTAGCCTGCTGCTCCTCCTCACGGTGGTGATGCTCTGTTTTTCCTTTTGTTGTTTTTGCTTTTGTTTTTGCATCTTCTTGGAAAGGGCAGCTTCATGAAGTTGGGCCAATCTATGTGCCAATGGCTGAGTGTCCTCTTCACTGGAATTTTCAGGAGTAAGGTAGGTTTCTTGAGCTATAGCTTTTCCTTTATCTTTCTTTTGTTTCTTCCTACTCTCCTTTTTCTTTTGAGCAGCTTCTTGGACAATTTCTTGCAGGGTTTCTGTAATGATTTCTTGGGCTGTTTGGTCAATATCTATAGCAGGCTCAGGGTCATTTTCTTCTTCAGAATGATGTGCAGCAATTTCTTCTTGGACAACAGTCTCAGGGACAGCAGTTTCTAATTGGAAAACAATTTCTGGGGTAATTTCCTCTCTTCTTTTCCTTCTACTCTTTTTAGGCACTTGAGGTGAACCACCAGAGGCTTCCCCTATCTCTTGGAAATGATTCCTTACAAGAAATCTTTCCCATGTATCTCTTTTTGCTTTCAACTGTTCTTCAACTAGTATCTTGACAAGCCCATGATGATACAAATGTGGCTCAATGTTTCTTGGGTTTCTTTGGACTATTGAGCACATTTTCCTAAGGCTTGAGAGTAGAAAATATGGAAGGTTAATGTCATGCTCTCCTAAGAAATGCATCATAATTTTGGCATGGTAAACATACAAAACTCTGAATCTTCCTTCACATGTAAAGAATTTTTGTACTAACAGAAGAAAAGTTGTCCATTCTTCTTTGACAAGACTAACAGGGATTCCTTTTGTAAAAATGCTAGTGTCCATACCTGGATCCTTCAGAATTTGCTTCCATTGCTGGTCTTGTACTGATCGGTTTTTGAACCATCTCTCCCCAGTTTGTGGTAGTGAAGTGGCCTGTGCCAAACTGCTTTCGGTGACTGTAAATTTCAGATCTCCTATCTCCACTTGGTTGTCTTTGTCTCTGAAAGAACGTGCAAAAGCCTTTGTGACCTCTCTATGGTAACCCTTGAATTTTTGGATGCACTGGAGCCAATTTGCCTTCTGCAAAGCGTCTTTGACTTGGGGATATCCTTCCAGAAATTTGGAGCCCTCTGGCTCTGCCCTCAAAAGTTTACCCATCAGCTCTCTGGCTTGTCTTACGGCTCTATTTTAATACTTTGGAGAAAGGGTTATACGGCTTCAACAGTGGCTTCAGCACAACATAACAGCCGTAATATACTCACAACAGTGGTCAAAGTTTAGCAAAGGAGAAAAAATGAAACAGAGTATGGTTACGGTGGCAGAGTAGTGAATAAGGCAGAGCAGTGGAAAACAAGGGAAATGTGGAAGTGAATCAACAGCGTGAATGAGATTATACATGCGTAGGAGGGTTATGAATAATGGGAAGAAACGGTTAAGTCCCTTAGACATCGGTCATGAGTGTACATTTGGCTGCAGAATCATAACGCAGAGAGTCGTAGTACAATTGTCTACGTCACTCAGGTACAAGAGTTTAAATGGAAGAGCAGCCGTGTTTGAGTTTTAAAAATCGTGATGAATAGGGACTGTTAAGGCTGAGAGATACGCGGATTTCTGGTCGAGTAATGGAGAGGATTGGCAATCATTACATTAAATGGCTAAAAACACAATCCGGAAACCATGCAAAATGTTATAACCGTAGGTTTAGAAATTAGATCATACCTTATGTATCCGCGCTTTGATTCCTTTTGCTCATCTGACACCAACCTTTCATTGTTTATTGCTGCTACTTGACCTTTTTTCAATTTTTGCTGATGATTTTTAGACTGCAGATTCCTTCTTAAAACAGACTGTTTTTTTATGCAGGTGCAGAAAGTGTATCGGCTGCGGAATTGGGATGTTGGCTGCGGAATTGCTCCTCAGCTGCGAAAACTGCAGTGATACCCTTCTGTCTGCACAAAACAACTTTAGCTGTGTGAAATAAATCTGACAATGACCTTATTGGTGAGATGGAATGTAATGGATGAATGGATGGAAAGAAATGAGGTGGAGTGAGAGTGATTGGATGAATGAGATGGTGAATGAAGTGGATGAAATGGCGAAATGAGATGAAATAAGGAGGAGAGAGAGATTTTTTTGGAAAATGTGAGGTGTCAGGTGACCCTGATTTTCACCTCAGATTTTCTGCATAGGACTGCCAATCAGAGACCGGTTTTCAGGCCTATACATTTATTTTTATTTTTTTTTTAAAACCAAAGATTAGGCTGATGGAGGAGAAGAATCCTTCTCCACCAACCTGATTGCAGAATCTTCTTTAAACAACTTGACAAATTCCTCTTTTGAGAGTGGCTTCTAGTAGATCTTCAAGTGATGGCCATTCACAATGAGAGGAGTATGAAATTCATCAATAGTTTTCACTCGAACTGCTCCATTGCTAAAGACTTCATCAATCTCATATGGCCCAAGCCAATGAGTTTGAAACTTTCCTTTGAAGTCTTTAAACTTTGAATCAAACAATAGAGCCCAATCTCCTTTCTGAAACTTTCTTTCTTTGATGTGTCGATCATGCCATTTAGTTCTTTGGTGTTGAACTAGATCGGTCCTTAGAATTGCATCTTGTCTTATTTCATCTAGCTCATTTAGCTGGTCCATTCTGTGTTTTTGGGCTTCCGAGAGGCTCATCCCCAATTGGACTGCCATCTTGAAGGTCTTGATTTGGAATTCAATGGGGAGCAGGACTTCCTTCCCATAAACAAGTTTATAGGGAGAATGTCCTGTTGTGTTCCTCCATGTGGTTCTATAGGCCCATAAGGCTTCAGGAAGCCTTTCCGCCCAATCTCTTCTATGAAGATGAACAGTCTTGGTGATAATGCCTTCAAGAACTTTATTGGTAGATTCCACTTGGCCATTTGATTGCGGATGGTATGGAGTAGATGTTCTGTGCTTGATCTTATATTCCTCCATCAGCTTCTCCATCAATTTAGATGTAAATTGGCTTCCTTGATCTGTTACAATTTCTCTTGGGACACCAAAACGAGTGAAAATATCCTCAAAAAGAAATTGAACAACTGAATTTTCAGTGGCAGAAGGCAAAGCTTTTGCTTCTACCCACTTAGTAACATAGTCAGTACAAACCAATATATACTTCTTTTGCTTTGATGGTGGATTAATAGGTCCAACGAAATCTAGAGCCCATTTCTCAAAGGGTTCGATGCATACCTGTGGCTGTAGTGGCATTTCATTTGAAGGAGTTGGTCTCCCAACTCTTTGGCAGCTGTCACACCTTCTAACATACTGCTTTGCATCTTTAAAGAGAGAAGGCCAATAATATCCTAGAGAAAGGATTTTATAGGTTGTCCTCTTGTCAGCAAAGTGCCCGCCGCATGGTTCATCATGACATGCCTTAAGGATGTCAGGCATTTCATCTTCCCGAACACATCTTCTGATTATACAATCTGGCCCTGTTTTGAACAATTCATTAGAAATCCAAGAATAATGTGAACTCTCCTGAATGATTTTCCTTTTCTCATTAGGAAATAAGTGTAGAGGTAGCTTCCCTGTAACTAGATAATTAGCAATATCTGCATACCAAGGAGTCTTGGTAGTTACTGCAAACAAGTATTCATCTGGAAACTTATCTTCTACTGGAGAATCTTCATTAGTGTTTTGGATTCTAGACAAGAAATCAGATACTGTGTTTTGTTTTCCAGGTCTATCTAACACAGTAATGTTGAATTCTTGTAAAAGTAAAAGCCATCTTGTAACTCTGCCATTAGTAACAGGTTTGTTCATTAAATATCTTATGGCAGAGTGATCAGTATGGACAAAAGTTTCATAGCCGGTTATGTAGTGTCTAAACTTATTGATCGCATGTACCATGGCTAAGAACTCTTTTTCTGTAACAGTATAATTTAACTCAGTGGGAGTCAAATTTTTACTGGTGTAATAAATGGCATAAGGGATCAAATCCTTTTGTCCCAAAACAGCTCCTAGAGCTGTATCTGAAGCATCAGTAGAAATGTGGAAAGGGAGTTTCCAATTTGGCCCCCTTAAGATGGGTGCTTCAGATATTCTAGTCTTTAAAGTTTCAAAGGCAGACTGACACTCAGGATCCCATTTGAACTCACAGTCTTTGGTAAGCAATTTGAAAAGAGGAGATGCTATCTTAGTGAAGTTTTCAATAAATCTTCTGTAATATCCAGTAAACCCAAGAAAACTTCTAACATCTTTCTGGCAATTTGGAACAGGTAACTTGGAGATGACTTCTACTTTGGATCTATCAACCTTAATCCCATCTCCTGAAATATGATGTCCTAAAACAATCCCTTCAGTAAACATCATAAAACACTTTTCATGACTTAAAGAAAGATTTGTTTCCTTACATCTTATCAGTACTTTTTCCAAATTTTCCAAAGCTTCTTCAAATGTATTACCGTAAACTATAAAATCATCCATATAGACCTCTACACAATCATGGATTAGATCTGAAAAGATACCTAATACAGCCCTTTGAAAAGTAGCAGGTGCATTGCATAATCCAAAAGGGAGTACTCGGTAGGCAAAAGTTCCCCAAGGACAAGTAAATGTGGTTTTGTCTTGATCTTCAGGTGCTACCTGAATTTGATTATACCCACTAAAACCATCCAAGAATGAGAAATACTTTTTACCTGCTAAAGTGTCTAGTACCTGATCAATAAAAGGTAGAGGGAAATGATCCTTTAAGGTTGCCTTGTTCAATTCTTGATAATCAATGCAAACTCTCCATTTACCATTCTTTTTGGGCACTATAACCAAGGGAGAAACCAATTGGCTATCTGAAATGGGGTAAATGAAGTTTACCTTGAGTAATTTCTGGAGTTCTTCTTTCACGATTTCCCTAAGGTTTGGATTCATCCTTCTCTGTGGTTGCCTAATAGGTCTGCTGTTTTCTTCAATATAGATGTGATGAATACAAGTCTTAGGATCGATTCCTTTCATGTCAGTGTATTCCCATGCAAATGCAGTGGAATGTTTTTGCAAAAGTTTGGTTAATTCTTCTTGTTGTGGTCTTTCCAAGTTTCTGTTAATGTTCAATGTTTTTCCTGGAAGGATTTCAACTGTAGAACTACCAAACTCTTCCATTGAGAAGAGAGACATTTGTCTAGAGGAGAGATATTCAATGTTTGCATCTAACTGAAACTGTGTAGAGTCATATTCTAAGGATATTTCAAAATTTTCCAATGTATTTAGAATTTGACTGTCCTCACTGATCTCAGAGATGGTTAGAACAGGTTGTATAGTATCCTCATCATCGACCCACTCATCTTCTCCTATTTCTGTTATTGCCTTTGCTGGAGGATACAAGTTGAATTTCTTGGTGGAATTACCATCTGATATATACATGTCTCCAGACCTACAACTGATAAAAGCATCAGCTGTTGCTAGCCAAGGTCTTCCTAAGATAAGAGGATGTCCTCCTAGATTGTTCTTGGGAGTTAAAATCATAAAATCAACTGGATATTCCCAAGAGTCTAGGGAGACTGGAATGTCTTCCAATACACCATCAGGTTTGATGATTGATCGATCTGCAAGTTGCAGTAAAGTAGGTGTAAAGAGAAGGTTAGGAAGCTTTAACTGATCCATGGTCTGTCTACTCATGATGTTGATAGCGGCTCCTAAGTCAATCAAAGTATTTGGGATTTCAACCCCATTAATATGAGTTTTGACAATAGGGCTACCGGGATCCACATACTTTTGCATGGTAATCTTACCCATCATAATGTCTGCAATTTTTCCAACCAGATGTATCTTTTTGGTATCTCTGGTTCTCTTTCCTGTTTTCTTCAAACTCAACTCCTTTATTGTCTTTGCTAGAATGGGAATTTCCTTAATGGCTTGTAACAAGGGGATCTTGATACAGACATTCTTCAATTCATCTAGAAAACTATAGTCAGGCAACCAAATTTGCTTTTCCACTCCTTTGTCAATTTGTAATCTTTCAGGAAAAGGAGGTGTAGCTAAAGATGTAGGTTGCTCAACTATGGGAGTTGTGAGAGTTGATTCTTTTTCTTTTTGGATATTTTGGTTTTGAAGTGATACTTCAGAATCCTTATTGACTTTAAGAGATTCTTCCTCAGAAATGCTTGGCTGTTGACCACTTGTGGAAGGTTGATCTAGGATTCTACCTGATCTGAGTTGTACTTCATTGAGAGGAACAACCATATAGGTAGGGAATGGTTGACCTTCCATCATGTAAGCATTTTGAGGGTTCCTATTATTGGGATTTGGTAATGGCTGAGAGGGAAGTTGATTTGACTTCTGTTGGGATTGAAGCAAGAGTTGAGAATTTTGATTTTGTGGAGGAGGTTGTTGTTGTTGAGGGTATGGTAATGAGATTCTTCAGCGAACATATTACTCAAGTAATGAGATTCTTCAGCGAACATATTACTCAAGTAATGAGATTCTTCTATTTGAGCATCGAAGGATGGATAGATTGGACAAATCTCATGAGTAACCTGGATAGAATATTTTTCTTCATGCAAAATTAGAAATGACAAGGAATGGAAAGGATACTTCATAAGTTGATTACTTACTTCTTCATCATGGATGACCTCACTTCCTTATGACAGTTCATATTTCCACTTATCAAGTGGGGGATCTAAGGAGAAAGACAGATAAGCAATAAGACACAAGGAACAAGGGGTTGAAGAAGAAGCTTCTATGAAAGAACCTTATTTAACCAAATTAGATTTCAAATCTAAATGTTCTGAATTAAATCCTTCTTGAGAAACTGAAAGATCACAGGGTGCACTAAGGAAATCATCATCACATACATCAGTAGAATCAGAATCATTAGAATGATGGTTGTCCAAGACTTAAGATTGATTAATCAAATTAACTTCATTTGATTCATCACCGAGATTCTTAGATTCAAAATCAACCAAGGATGGAAGAACATAATTTTGGCATGGAGGATTTTGAAAAATAGAACAAATATCAAAAGAACCCTCACCATCCTACTCCTCTACCTGTGATGAGTGACTACATTGCACCAGATCACTGTTCAGATTGGAAAATTGAAACTTAGGCAGATAAAGGGGCAAGGGGTTATGAGACTTAAATGGTATAGGAGGGAAAGAATCAAAATTAGATTCAAGACTGCAGTTATGCATGTTAATATCATCTTTAGGGATGGAAATATTAACCTTTACATGAGGCTTCATGAACCTTTCCAAGGTTTCCTCCATTGGATCTGAATGATGGAAAGTGGAAGAATATTGAGGAGATGGATCGGGAATTTGCTTTCTAGATTTCCCAACTTCAACATTATAGCAAGGAGGCACCCAAATTGGTGATGGAAAAGGAGGACAAGGAACAAAAGTAATTGTAGGTTCCTCCCCTTATATTAGAGGTGTCTCATGATTTACTGAAGTTGGGAGAAAAGGAACATATGGGGTTTAGATTCACACTAATTCAAAGAGATCTGAACCAAATGTTCAAACTTTTGCTTAAAGAAATCCCAATCCATATCTTCTTCAGGAAACTCACAACATAAGTGAAGGAATCTATTAGAAAAATCATCAATTGATTCATTAGGATTCATTCTAAGTTGATTGATTCTTTTATAACATTTTGGTAATCATACCTATCAAAAGCTTGATGAATATCCTTAAGAAATTGATCAAAAGAATGGATAGAGGTAGATGGTAAGGTATGACACCATTGATTAACACAACCTTCAAGAGTGAGGGTGAAAAGAATACACACAACATCTTCATCATTGATTTCATGAGATTTACAAAACCCAAGAAAATCATTTATGTGTTTGTATAAAAATGTACCACCCTCACCATTAAACCTAAATGAAGACAAGACATGAACAATTTCTGTGGAGACTGAAAGTTTTACGGGGGATAGGTTAGAAAAACACTTTGAGATTATGATTTGGGAAAGATCAATTTAAGACAAGATATTCAAAACAAATTCAGTGGGCATAGCTCAACTTCTAGCCCTCCATCTAGCACTAGAATGTTGACGATGTTGGATACCTCCAGCATACAGGGGTTCTCCCTGATGTGAAGTCCCAATTAGACCTCACATAATTTGGATTAGGAGACCCATCCAGAATATCAGCCTGGCCGCAATAAATTAAAGTTTGTGTTGGTTTCAATGGATAAAATACGAGATCATATACATAGACCTTGAACAAGCAAGTTCGTTGACATTGTGAAACAGAGATTGCAACGTGTAAAAGGAGACCTTCACGAGAGGGAGACAAGAGTGAGTCTCTTAAAGGAAGTAATAGTACTAACCTAAGAGAGACATACGAGAGCATGAAAATATTTGTTAGCAAAATATTTCACATAACAATTGTTAAAGAGAATACAACACACATTCAATAAGATGAGTACCAAAGCCAACGAAACGGTTCAATTTCTCCAATACATATGAACACAACATATACCGTAAACATCCCAAGAATAATCCTAAAACATTTGTGATACATGCATGAAAATGTGTTGGCTCATTAAGTTTCAATATTAGGTGAAAGATCTAAGTACACAGTTACAATAGTGATGCACTAGTTCCAATAGTGGAACATTAATTCACTTCTTGCTTCTCCAAAGAGTAATTTTCTCTCCTATGCCAAGTAGAGAAGCCAAGACTAGCTCTCCAATTTTTCCAACTCCAAAATCCCTTTGCTTGAGTTATGAGGTTTCTTTTATAACAAGGGGAATTACCTTTCATATCCACATGACTCTTGAGTTACCCTCATGACTCTTGGACTTATATTATGACCTTTGGAATTCTATGCAACTCTTTTGTCCGTATATGACTATGTAACTCTTCATATTCCACATATGACCTTTGGACTTACACACCTTACATTTTTTCATTTTCCCTTTAATATTTACATCATTACATTACACATGATGTGGCATGACACATGGACACACATTGACCATTATGATGACACTTGTACAAGTTACAACTTGAAAATGATGACATGGACTTCATAATGAGGTGGTGACGTCGTGATGTCATCCGTGTTGCTTCATCTTGCATTCTTGATGGTAGATATGACATATGATTCATCTTCAATAAAGTTTCACTTTGTTGCTTATCTTCACCCTCCAAAGGGTCATGGATGAGATTTGGAATCCTCTTAGTCATTATGCAATGTCTTCTTTTTGTCTTGGTCCATGATCTACTTCATGTCTCTGTTTAGTCAATTTAGTGTTGTCTAAATTGCTATCATAAATTGTCAACCCGGGGCTTGTAAGCTGATGAAGTGAAGGTGTACTATATGTACTTAAGCAACCTCTTAGATCTTTTTGTCGTTTGGGGTGTTGTTTATGGTCAATTTATCTTCCTAAGATGGAATGGAGGTTTTATAAACATATGAGTGATAGTGTGTGTAAGGTGATTTCTAAATGAGTGAGTGTGTGTTACTGGTGGTTTCTAACTACCTTCTAAACTTGCAAAGAAAAAGCTTGAAAGAAATAACTTGAAATGAAACTGAAAGCAAAGAACCACTTTCTAATGGCACTAGTCACTACTCATGCTGCTGCAATAAAAAGATAAGAAAAACCACTTTAAAGACCAGTTATAATGTTCATCTCTTCCTAACTCTCTGCTTCCAACATATAGTACTATGTGAAACACGATTAAGAAGTAGTTAGATATCATTCTAAAAAGTAATCAAGCTCTAAGATGACAAATTATAACACCACTGTGCCTCTCTCCAACATTCTGCTTCCAACATACATTGTAATGTGTAACAAGTGAAGAAAGAGTTAGTGATATAAGTCAAAAAAACTACTCAAAGCAAGCTGTACTCTATTAGTATTCTGATCTCTTAAAGATGAACAACTTATGATAAGGAGACCATCAATATGTTAGCATACAACTTGAGAAACTAAACTAGAAATCAAGTTAGAAAAACAGAGTAAAGGCAGCAACTATGAATATGACAACTGAAAATACCATCAGAGATAAAGAAAATACACAAAGACACACAATTCCCGGGCTAACACCTGCAGAAAACAATCCTGATCAGTCAAAGTAAATGCTGGAAATGAAATGACAGTGAAAGTAAATCAAAACTGTACATGTTTTAAAGAAAAGGAAAATTGCTGAATTCGAAAGAAGGAAATGGCAAGAACATGAAGATAAAGTTACTGTACAAAGGCTGTTATGAATGGGGGCCCTCCATCCACAAAACCCAAGGAAAGATCAGCTACTTGAAGTCAAAACAACACAGTCTTCTACTAACTCATATGCAGAAATTACAGTAAAAAGTGTTGAAACAGCAGCTCTAAAACAGAGTTTCTGTATACACTAAAATTGCAGCAATTACATAAACACGGCAACTAAAAACTAACTCTTAAGCGTACGCAGACGCTGGATTTATAGGCGTATGAACAACTGCCTACTGCGTAAAACATGAAACGAGAAATTAACTAACAGTCATGCTAATTAAAGGCACAGCAACACGTCAACAGGTCCGTGTTTTATCTGGAGGGTACGGTCGTCATGGAGGTTGAATCCAAGTTTGGATCCTGTCTCCCATAACCTGCGTAGTGTGGAGGAATCGCCATCTGGAGTGACGTGACCTTTCAGCTTACGCAGCACCGTTTGAGCTGGCTTTGTTGACCGAAGTTTGATCCACGTTGACCGGAGGTGTGCGTGGCATTGCTGACCGAACCAATAGCATAGGAACCTTTAACACCTTCATTCCCACGTGCCCATGTGATTCGTTTTGCAAAATGACACGTGGAACATAGAGATCAATGAAAAGGCTGCGGAATGACTAGATAGCTGCGGAATTGCTGAATGGCTGCGGAATTGCCAGACAGCTGCGGAATCTCTGTGCATATGTCAAAAATCTAGACAAACAGTCAAACATTAGCAAAGTTAACCAATCATGCTTAAAGACATCAAATGTAATGATCTGGGTAGGTTTATGAGGAAAATAGGGCAAAAGAGAGGGATAAGTGAGGAAAAGCTGTAGGTAATGATGGATAATTAGGTGCAAGTTAGAGGCTCTACAGTCTCCATGATAGCTCTCTTTGGTTCTTCTTCTTCGCATGTGTTTCTTTATGTTTTCTCCTTGCTATCTACTTTGAGCATTACCTTGTCATGCTAGGAAGGTACTCCTGCCAATTAAAATCATTCATGACAAAGTGAAATCAACCTTAAAATCATTTATTCTATCACTACCTAGATCATGGAATGATCAACTCATGATAAGCCTGTGAGACGGTTAGAAGAAGAAGGCTTGATTAGGAGGACACAATCAAACTCATCAGTTGCTTAGGAAGGCTCCACTATTAATTTGTATTTTTCCATGCATTATGAACAAGATCTATCCTTGGTCTAGCGCAGTGGGGAAGCTGAAGGGACAAGGTGGGAAGGCTTGTTTCTTAACGATGTGCCATGTGCCCTAGAAGGAAAGAGAGAAAGATTTAGAAAGTGTAGTTTGACTAGTCAAGGGTTTATAGGAATCCTTCTTTATCCTTTCCTACTATGCCATGTGCTAAAGATTAAGGGTCTAAGAAAGGCTTGAGCGTAGAGAAAATTGGGGAAGAGGGAAGGGTGAAGGCTTCAGGCTTCAAGATTACGCCATGTGCCCTAAAGGAGAGGAGGCCTTAAGGAGGGAGAATTTTGACTCAAGAAGGGGTCACTATTGATTTGGAATGCACTTTTATTTTTAGTCTAGTGAAATTTGACCCAACAATGGGGGCTTGACCATTTTGAATGTGCTTTTCATTGAGGGAGGCCATAGGAAGGAAGCCACTTTTCCTGGGAGGATTTTCAATGCATTGGGAGGATAGGAGGGTCTTGGTATTGCATGTTTTTCCTCTGCAAGAGGGTGGAAGTGGTCCATGTTGTTATCTAGGAGTTATATGTGTGTCATGCAAGGAAGAGGTGATCAAAACTCAGTGTAGTGGGTCAACATAAGCAAGAAAGATTAGGTGATTACCCTTGGGAGGTTCATAATGTGCCTCAGTTTTGAGGTGATATTGAGGACTTAGTGCACCAATATTTGTGAGTAGGATTTCATAATTGAGGCCCATTAATACTGATGAACCTCAGTATTGTAACAAGAATGTTGCAACTCCCAAGGCTACCAACTTTAATTATCAACTCGGGGTACATAAAAACTTAAGAGGTATCGGCACTATATGTGTAGCATACAATGTGTCCTTCCTTTGATGTCATGATGTACTAAAGTGAATGTAAGGAAATTGTTAAGTTATGGTATGTTCTATGCTTATAACAGTTTACTTCTTTTTCTTATTATATTCCACCGAATAGCAATCACATGTACATAAAGTAAAGTGCAGATAGAACATTAAACAATCGACAGAAAACAAGCCAAGACAAGAGACACAAGATGTGGCGGCTAGCCAGGGACAAACCCCACAATGTGTGGGGAAACCCTTTGATCAAATATTCTTTTATCTTCAATAATTCAGCAGAGAGAAATAATACAATAAATCTGATTCATATCAGCAGTAGCAAACCCTAGATCAGCAGCATCAGCATTAGCGACTTCATTATCAAACTAGGGCAGACGATATCTCACAAACCGTCCGTCAGATTGACTTCATTCCACCACCAAAAGTTTCGGCTTCCAGAGGAGGTTCAGATGAACCTACAGCGCAGTTCAGATGAGGAGATCTTCTAGGCCACGCAAGTCAATCTTTACTTCTGCAGTTGCAGCTTCAGTTTTAGCAGTTTCCGGCTTCAAACTAGGGCAGTCGATATCTTGCAAACCGTTCGTCGGATTGACTTCATTCCACCACCAAAAGTTGCGGCTTTCAAAGGAGGTTCAGATGTACCTACAACGCAGTTCCAAAGAGGAGATCTTCTAGGCCATGCAAGTCAATCTTTAGTTCTGCAGTTGCAGCTTCAAATTCAACAGCTTTCGGCTTCACAAGTGTGAGAGAGAGAGACCCATTTCAGCGCAGTAGAGAAGAGACTCATATCTGCGCAGTAGAGAGAGAGAGATGTGATGAGATGAGTGAGTCCAAATGAGGAAAAGTCCTCTTATATTTATACACAACGTTGGTGGGTGAATAGATGCGACTGTTGGGCTTCTGAGCCTGAGTTGTAGGTTGGCTTGATAATAATTCCATAATCAAAATAAATTCATATCTCCATGAATACTTATCGGAATTGGATGATCTTTATATCAATCCTACACCTCTCGACGAGGAATCTAATAAAAATATTATTAGCCATGAATAAGATGACCCACATGAATTTTTGCCCTGGTTTCCAATTTTAACACTCCCTCTCAACCATGGAGAACTTCATCTGCAATCTGTCTATCGGTCGTTACTATTCATCCATCAAATGCACTACCCTGTACAGCCTAACCCTTGCCCTGCTCTGCTCTATTCTGCCTGTTCTGCTTTGTCTTGTTCTGCCTGCACTGATCTGTATTGTTTTGCTCTATTCTGCTCTGCTCTTGCATTATTCTGTTCTGCTCTGCTTTTGTTCGAATTATGAAGAAGAAGAAATGATCGAGGATGTATCATACTGACTCAAAGTCAGTCTCAGAGTATGTACCACTGGTCCTAGACCAGTCTCAACCAACCCAAAGTCAGCGTCATAGTGAGTACAACTCCAATGGTCCCAGACCAATATCATCCTCCACTGACTCAAAGTCAGTCTCAGAGTATGTACCACTGATCCCAGACCAGTCTCAACCGGCCCGAAGTCAGCGTCATAGTATGGTACAACTCCTACCACTGGTCCCAGACCAGTATCATTGATCCCAGATCAATGGAGGTCATCCTAGCGTAGGGAGTACGGTAGTTACAACGATGCGTCCATCGGTACTACTATGGTCCCTAACTTTATTTCCCTGCTCATTGATCAGATGAGAGGTACTTCCCATGAGTCCCAGACTGCATGGGTAGGATGCCTCGACAGGAGAACTAATCAATCCTGTCCTCACAGGAGAACACATCAATCCTGCTACAATTGCCATGGAGAACACATCAATCCAGGCCTCACAGGAGAACACATCAATCCTGCTACAATTGCCATGGAGAACACATCAATCTAGGCTGCCATGGAGAACACATCAATCCAGGCCTCACAGGAGAACTAATCATCCTGCTACACAGGAGAGCGAATCATCCTATTCCACAAGAGAGCGAATCATCTTGTCCCACAAGAGAGCGAATCATCTTGTTCCAGAGTGCACCACCAGGGGAGGGTGAGTCACCCTGTGGTCATATGTTGCTCCAATAGGAACCGCAAGCCCTCAGAGCTCCCAGAGCTCAATGTATGCAACATGTAGGACCCTTGTACAAGGGTTTCTTGCCGACTCCAAGTCGTTTGGGAAAATCACAGATTAGATCTTTCCTCGGGGCTTTGACAAGGTGTATCAACCTGTACATCATCTTAATGTGATGGAGCTTCCTTGCTCATCGACTTACCATATCCCAGATGATGTCTATCTGCTGGAGCAATTGACGAATACAGGATTCCTCAATAATCGAATCCCACCTCTAGTTGTTACAGAGAATAACAGTGGTATCCAATGTAAATCCAAACAGCTCACTGAAGAGCTTTCGCAACCAGACTGCCTCACACGAGGTTATGCTAGCAACAATATATCCTGCTTCGGCGGTGCTCAAAGCCACCGACTTCTGCTTCCTGCTCATCCAGGATATCAAAGCAGATCCCAAGGAGAAACAACACCCGGAAGTGCTCTTACGGTCCTCCACATTGCCTGCCCAGTCAGCATCTGTGTATCCAAATAGTCTCACATCTCTGGCAATGTATCTTAACCCATAAGTGATAGTGCCACGAAGATATCTCAGCAGATTCTTGGCACCAATCCAGTGTATGTGGTGGGGTTCAACCATATGCTGGCTCAATGTGTTGACTGCAAAGCATATATCTGGACGGGAGTTCACTAAGAACATTAATGCTCCGACGAGTTGCCGATACTCGTAGCATTTCGTAAAACAGGTCCAGCAGCACTACCGCTTAACTTCTTGAAGTCAAGCTCCATCGGAGTAGTTACAGGCTTGCAGTCCACCATTTCGAATCTTTCCAATATCTTCATCACATATTTTCCTTGAGATAGGAAAATTTCTCCTGGCTTTTGCCACACTTCAAGTCCTAGGAAGTAGTGCATCAGTCCTAGGTCTTTCATTTCAAATTCAGAGGCCAGCTCCCTCTTACATTTGTGAATGAGAGGGTCTGCACCTGTTAGAAAGAGGTCATCCACATACAACACCAATATGAGAGGCTTGTCATCTTCAACCTTAAAGTAAAGGTTAGGATCGGCTTCACTCCTAGTGAATCCCAGCTTCATCAAGTAGCTATCGATCCTCTCATACCATGCTCGGGGTGCTTGCTTCAGCCCATAGAGAGCTTTCTTCAACCTGCATACATGAGATTTTCGATCATAAATCTCAAATCCTTCGGGTTGCTCCACGTAGACCTCTTCTTTTATCGAGCCATGCAAGAACGCAGTCTTGACATCCATCTGATGTAGGTTCCATCCTTGTGAAGCGGCAAGGGCTATGATCGAGCGGATGGTCGTATATCTGGCAACAGGTGCAAATATCTCATCATAGTCTATACCTTCCTTTTGGGAGAAACCTCGAGCAATAAAACGAGCCTTATACTTTTCCGTGCTTCCATCTGCTGCTTGCTTTATCTTGTAAAGCCATTTGGAAGTAACAATAGTCTTGTCCTGGGGTCTGGGAACTACTTCCCAAACATCATTCTTTATGATAGACTCATATTCTTTGGTCATAGCATCCTTCCATACTTGATGCTTGACGGCATCTGAGAATGACGAAGGCTCATTTTGTATGATCGTGCTCATGATGGTCAGGTATCCTTGATACCTATTAGGTTTCTTACTTTCACGAAAGGTTCCTCGGGGTGCAACATCATCAAGTAACCCCTTAAGCCATGAAGGCCTCTTCCTAGAAGAGGAAGGCTCATATGGATGAGGATCAATTGGATCCATGGGTTCTTCTACATCAGGCATTGATTCATCATCCTTTTCTTTCGGTTCCCTGGTGTCGGCTTCTTGAGATCTACTCAAAGTCAGTAGATTGTCCACCTTGCTGAGAGCCATATCTTCGTCAAAGGTGACATCATGACTAATTATGACTTCCCTTTGACCGGCTACATAGATTCTATAGCCTTTAGTATTTTCACCATAGCCCATGAAAATTCCCTTCTTTCCAGATGCTCCCAATTTATTTCTTTTCTCTTTCGGCACATGAAAGTATACAGGGCTTCCAAAAATTTTAAAATGAGAAACATCAGGTTTCTTACTGGAGAATTTTTCTTCAAGAGTCTTGGAACCCAATGCTTGATGAGGGCATCGATTTTATACATATATGGTAGTGTTTGCAGCTTCAGCCCATAGAAACTTAGGAAGACTTTGATCATGTAGCATGGCCCGGACAGCTTCCATAATTGTGCGGTTCTTCCTTTCCACCACACCATTGTGCTCAGGAGTGTGTGGTGTAGTAGTCTCCCTCTTAGTGCCAACCTCAGGTATGCCTGAGTAAACCAATTGTAATATATCGGAGGTCTTGCTTTGGCTTGAGGGGAATGGTCCCCTTTTTGAGCTTTCCTTCGGCACATCCCGGACATACACCTTCTTTCTCTACTTGGAATTCAGGCATCCCTGTTACCATCTGTCTTACATCGGGTAGAGCTTTGTAATGAAGGTGGGAAAACCTCCGATGCCAAAGTTTGGACTAAAGAGATGTGTCACAAGACATGACACCTAATGGACTTCCATCGACCTGATATAATGAATCAACACTAAACCCAAGAGTGAAAGCATCTTTAACATTATTTTTCCATATGCGTACCTTACCATCGCTGAAGGTTACCTTATAGCCTTTGTCTTCCATTGCTGAGATGGATACCAGGTTCTTTTTGAGATCACGTACATATAATACATCTTGTAAGTGAATCGTATTACCTTGATTCAGTTTAAGAGTAACATTTGCCTACACCTTTCACTGGGTATTTCATGTCATCTCCAAGGAAAATTTCCAGGTTAGTTTCTTTCTCTACCAGATTATAGAGTACTTATTTGTAACCAGAGAAGTGTCTTGAGGCACCACTATCAATGAGCCAAATTCCCATTGAGTCCGAAGGAGCGGAGGTAGATAGAGCAGCTGGTAGATAATATTCAGCCTGCTTATCATCAACAGTGTTAGATTCATACCTGGAATTTCTAGCCTTCTTGAATGGTTGCCCTCTTCCTTGATTTCCCGCATTCCTTTTTCCTTTGTTGTTGCATTTTCCATTCCTTCGATTACCATGAGAGGGATTTTGATCATCGTCACGGTGAGAGTCCTTTCTATCAGGGCATTCCCTTGCATAGTGACCTGCTTTATTGCAAATGAAACATCGTCCTTTTCTTCCACCCTTAAATTCAGCCTTTCTTTTCAATTTAGACCCAGAATTATTTCTTTTCTTAGCATGAGAAGAAAAAGCAGCAGGAGGACCTTTAGGCAAGGACATTTCCTGCTCTTCTACCCTTGTTTGTTCTTGAATGCATCTAGCCATTAATTCCTCGAAACTAGGAATTACATTATTGTTCAAAAGAGTAGTCCTGAACACATACCATTCAGATGGTAATCCTCCGAGAGTTGTGAGTGCCATTTCTCTGTCAGTAATGGTTTCCCCAATAGATAGGAGATCGTTCTTGATCTCGGTGATTCTTAAGAAGTATGCTTGCATACTTTCATCTTTACCCTTCTTGATTTCCCTCAACTTATTTCTAAGAAACAAAACTTGATTTGCATCATTAACTTTAAATAAACTCACCAGACTGTCGTAGATTTCCTTGGAGGTGTCTAGATCAGAGATGTAGGCCACCAAGCGCTTGTCGATAGAGTCCCGGAAGATCTTCTTTGTTTTGACTTCTCCATTTTTCCATTTGTTCTAGGCAGCAGCAGAGGCATTTGATGAAGGCTCAACAATATTGCCTCTTACTTGGTCCAGCACTCCTTGATCTTCAAGGGTTAGATCGATATACATCTTCCATCCATGATAGTCAGCTTTCTCACAGGGCTTGTCTTCGGCAGGAAAGAGTGTTGAGGACCCCATAGTTCTTTTAGGATAGCCTTGCCAATCTTCTCTTCAATGATTGCTCTTGCTCTTGCTCGGGCTTTGTCTTCACCTCAGCTCTGATACCATGTTAAGTTATGGTATGTTCTATGCTTATAACAGTTTACTTCTTTTTCTTATTATATTCCACCGAATAGCAATCACATGTACATAAAGTAAAGTGCATATAGAACATTAAACGATCGACAGAAAACAAGCCAAGACAAGAGACACAAGATGTGGCGGCTAGCCAGGGACAAACCCCACAATGTGTGGGGAAACCCTATGATCAAATCTTCTTTTATCTTCAATAATTCAGCAGAGGGAAATAGTACAATAAATCTGATTCATATCAGCAGTAGAAAACCCTAGATCAACATCATCAGCATTAGCGGCTTCATTATCAAACTAGGGCAGACGATATCTCACAAACCGTCCGTCGAATTGACTTCATTCCACCACCAAAAGTTTCGGCTTCTAGAGGAGATTCAGATGAACCTACAGCGCAGTTCAGATGAGGAGATCTTCTAGGCCACGCAAGTCAATCTTTACTTCTGCAGTTGCAGCTTCAGTTTTAGCAGTTTCTGGCTTCAAACTAGGGCAATCGATATCTTGCAAACCGTTCGTCGGATTGACTTCATTCCACCACCAAAAGTTGCAGCTTTCAAAGGAGGTTCAAATGAACCTACAGCGCAGTTCCAAAGAGGAGATATTCTAGGCCACGCAAGTCAATCTTTACTTCTGCAGTTGCAGCTTCAAATTCAACAGCTTCCGGCTTCACATGTGTGAGAGAGAGAGACCCATTTCAGCGCAGTAGAGAAGAGACTCATATCTGCGCAGTAGAGAGAGAAAGATGTGATGAGATGAGTGAGTCCAAATGAGGAAAAGTCCTCTTATATTTATACACAACGTTGGTGGGTGAATAGATGCGACTGTTGGGCTTCTGAGCCTACATGAGTTGTAGGTCGGCTTGATAATAATTCCATAATCAAAATAAATTCATATCTCCATGAATACTTATCGGAATTGGATGATCTTTATATCAATCCTACACCTCTCGATGAGAGGAATCTAATAAAAATATTATTAGCCATGAATAAGATGACCCACATGAAGTTTTTCCCTGGTTTCCAATTTTAACAGAAATAAAATCCTAAAATAATTTCATAAATGGGAATTTTACTTTGGAAAAGAAATTAATCCTAAGCAAGAATAACAAATTGTAATTGAAATCCTAAGAGCATGAATTCAAATAAATATGCCTAATCTACTTTGTAAAAAGGCATGTCCTAATTGCTATGTATTCTTACTCAACTATTTATTTAGAGCCTAGGTGTTATGATTCAATCCTAAGGGACCCAAATCAAAATTTTTAAGCAAATCTGGGCAAGTATATACACGCTGGAAGAGTACTACAAGAAACAACAGATTTACTACAGGAAATTATAATTCACCGAATGACCAAGAAAATAATTTCCAAATTGGATGGGGAAAAAATTATTGACTAGGATGTCTTAGGTTTCCATTCCCAAGTGTAATCACTCAAAAAGACCTCTATTAACCCATGCTAAAAAATAGTACAAAAATACTAGTCAAAAATCTAGAAATTCGAGAACTAGTGAGCTAGTAAATCTATCAAATGCCTAATCTAATCAAGTGAAAATGCAATGGGGTAATTTTTTTTATTAACTATAATGTCTTTGTGATATAATTCAAGTGTAATCAACTCAATTAGAGCTCGTTATCATGCTCTAAAAAATAGCTGAAATTTATTGTATTTGCCACAATGGACTTCCAGAAATCTAGATTTGGGAATAAGCAAGCTAATCCAAGTAGCTCAATGATTACTATGACCTTCAAAAGTTGTTCCAATGATTAAATGATGTTTTTTATCCTCCAAAATAACTTACTTCGACCATTTAACCCTATCCTACAACAAGAAATCATTAATACTAGATGCATAAATAGAAAAAAGACAAGAACAAGAGATGCATGTGAATAAGAAGTGAAAAGAAGAAAAGTAATTGATACTGTTATGAAACCAACTCGAGAAAAGATAGATCAACGCCTTAGAATTAAGCCTCTTCGAGGGGGCAACCTCCTTTACATTACATAAATGAACAATTCTTGGATGATTCAAATGACAAGACCTCCTTTCTATATATAGGGGTCTAAGCGGTCATAATATAATCAGAGCCGACATAACAATAATAATGTAAGGGCATAATAATAGCAATAGTGGGCTTCTATGGGGGCACAATAATAACAATATGGGGACTACATGGGTACAACAATATAATAAGGGGGTGGTACTAATAACAATAAGGGGTTACACTAGTATTATAGGGGCCTAACATGCCCCTCTCCTTCAAAAAGTGTTGTCCTCAACGCTTGAGTAGTTCTTGATGCTTCTGTATAAAATTCTTGTCCTCCCATGTGGAATCTTTGGCAGGTAAGTTCTTCCACTAGATGAGATACTCTGAAATTGATCAATTTTGTAGCTATCGGGTTCTTATTTTTGTGGTTGCTTCAGGTTCCAATATTATTTTTCCTTGCTCTTCAAGTTCTGGCAATATTGTTTGAATTGGGATCTTCTACAACTTTTGAATGAGTGGCCATACTTCTTCGTCCTTCTTCCATTCAACCCTTGCTTCATTTATCCAATCTGGTTGGATAATAGAAATAGCACAAAACAATGCTTCCACATCCTCATCCTTTCTTGAGAGTGCATCTGCAACAAAATTGTGCTTCCCTTTTCTATAGATGATGTCAAAGTCATAACCCAACATATTTGTGACCCATTTTTTCTGTTCTTCTAAAGATAATACTTGTTCTAAAAAGTATTTAAGACTATCATGATCCATTTTTACCTTGAAGTGTCTTCCTATTCGATAAGGTCGCCATTTCTTAAGTGCATGTAGTATTGCCAACATTTCCTTCTCATAAATAGCTTGCTTGAGATGTAGCAGTAAAAATACCCAATCACCTACATCAAAAGATTTTTCACTATGATGTTGATCTACCTGTTGTTTCATTCGATTTTGCACCAAAGCGGCGTTATCATTTAAAAGTTGGAGAACTTGTTTTTGATGCTCGATGTGATTTTTCATTTCTTGAACCTTTTTCTTCTTGCTATGTCCTTCTATCTTGAGAGTTTGAGGAGTGGTAATTTCTTCCAATGCTTTGCAAGATATGGTCGGATTCATTTCTTGATGCTCGATGTGATCTTTCACTTCTTAAACATTTTTTTTCTTGATATGTCATTCTATTTGGATAGTTTGAGGAGTGGTAATTCCGGCCAATGCATTACAAGATATGGTTGGATTCATTTCTTCTTTCTTGATGTGATCTTTCACTTCTTGAACCTTTTTCTTCTTGGTATTTCCTTCTATCTTAATAGTTTGAGGAGTGGTAATTCTTGCCAATGCTTTACAAGATATGGTCGGATTCATTTCTTCTTTCTCTAAGGTTGGTTCCTAGTGTATATCCTCTTCTTTTGATGTTTCTTGATCCTTTTCTTCCTCCTCTTCATACTCTATGTAAAATAATTTCTTCTCAGCACACTTATGACCTTTAGTGCATTTGCTATCACAATTGTAACAAAGCCCTTTTTCTGTTTCTTCTTCCAATTGTTGTGGTGTCACCCTTGTAGGTTGTGGAAGGCTAGGAGAAACAACACTTCCATGTTTATAGTTGTGAGGGGTAGAATTCATTGTTTCCATAATTTTTCTTTCTACTTTTCTTGCCAACATAAATGCCTTCTTCAATGAATCAGGTTCCCAAAGACGAACCTCATGTTGAATGTTATCCTTTAAAGTCCCTATGGAGACATCAATCCTCTACTTCTCTGGAATATCATTTTCCCTTATATTCAATTTTTGAAAGCCCTCAATGTGCTCTTCCATTGAACACTTTTGTTTGAGATTTATCAATTGGCTAAAGAAGGTGTTTCTCTTTGTATCCTCATAATGTGATATCATTTCCTCCATGAAAATTGACCATGTAACAAGTTGTTTACGAGAACAAAGCCCTTTATACCATAAAAATTGTTCTTGTTCTAAATATGAAGATGCAGTATATACCTTTTGTAATAGTGGTACACCATGTAGATCAAAATATTTCTCCATCTATAGTATCCAATTTACCGGATCCTTGCCATCAAACTTCCTCATCTCATTTTTTCTTGATTTTAGGAGCTCAATCTTGAAACGACTGTAACTCTGTACTTTCCAATCTTTAAGTTCTGAAATTTCGATTTGCGGTAGCCCTCTGTGTCCTCTTTCCAATGCCACCAGTCTGATCCAAATTGGATTCTCGAGGGAAGAGTTATGCCAAATCTCCCACAGTGACCTGATTATAGACTAGTTCAGTAGAGCGAACTTGTACGACATGCCACGTGTCACTGTTCCGATCTTTGGCTCTAAAAAATATATCCAAGAAACTACAGTCTGTCCTCTTTCTGTACCTTCTTACAAAATTTTAATCCGATGCTCAAAGAGAAAGTTATGACGATTTTCCCCAAGTCACCTGTTTGGAATGTAATTCAGGAGTCTGTAAAAAGACCAACTTCCTCAGATCATATCTCCCCAAATATAGCACAAAAATACCTGAAATTTGGACCCAAGGTTCAGTGTAATTTCGTCTCAAATGGGTTTTTTTTTCGCTTCTGAAACATCACAGAAAAAAGTTATAGCGAAAATTCCACGATGACCTATTTGGAGCAGTGAAACCCTAGAATCCAAAGCTCTGATACCAAATGTTATGAAACCAGCTCAAGAAAAGATAGAAAAGATAGATCAACGCCTTAGAATTCAGCTTCTTCGAGGGGCCAACCTCCTTTACATTACATAAATGAACAATTATTGGATGATTCAAATGACAAGACCTCCTTTCTATATATAGGAGTCTAAGGGGTCATAATATAATCAGAGCCGACATAAAAATAATAATGTAAGGGCACAATAATAGCAATAGTGGGCTTCTATGGGGCACAATAATAACTATATGGGGACTACATGGGTACAACAATATAATAAGGGGGTTGTATTAATAACAATAAGGGGTTACACTAGTAGTATAGGGGCCTAACAGATACAAAAGGACAATGAGGTTCCTGGGATGGCCAAGCCCAAGGAAAATCAGAGTCCTATGGAGGAGACCAAGATTTAGAAGTTGAACATGGCACCAATATTCATTATTTCCATCAATACAATTACATCCCTGCAAGAAATGACAAATGGAGCTGCAAAAATACAAGTTCTCTCCACAAGAAGACTAAGAAAAATCTCCCCTAGAGGCAAATTCGACTTGGTACTTATACAAAATGATTAGGAATCATTCCCCATGAAAGGAGGAAGCTTTACCCACCAAAATCCCTTGATTAGTGGATCTAGTTCCCAATACTAGGAATCTGCATTAAATGGTAGGGAACACATTCCTAGATTTTCTCAATCATTGGAGCTCCACAATCTGTGCCATAATTCCATAATATATTATTGATTTATTATTTAATATTGATCCTCCTGTAGTAGGGAGCAAGTCTCTAAATTATCTCCTCCTCCAAATCTTCATAATCTTCTCAATATTCTCACAATATTCCACAAAAATAAATAATATTAGGCACAAATATGCAATTATCCATAAACCTTCCTAATGAACATATTAAAGTTAAAAATACATTATCTAATGCAAAAATAGAGGTTTAATGTGCTGAAGAATGGTCATATGGGCCTTAATTTATGTCTAATTTAGAGGCCCATCAAATAGGTTAAGCTCCTCACTTGGTAAGAGGGATAATGCCTTCACAAGTTGGACTTAGTTGAAGGACCAAAAAGGCCTCCAAAATTGCTAAGTGTGAGACCAATAGTAAAAGAGAAATGCATCCAAACACGACTCAAACATGGATATCACACATAAAACCATAAATAAAATCTAGAAGGATACACTAGACTCATGGGTAGCAATCACACCTTGAAACGACAGCGAAGCGACACTTATTTCTAAGTGCGACAGTTGAAACGACACTTAGAACATAAGCTACGACAAAAGTGACGATTGTGACCAAAACGTGTGCTAAGTTGTAGGATTGTGTCTAGCGCATATTCTAATGATATGTAAGACCATCTTATATATAATATTGCACTAAAAGTAACTTTTGTGATGTGCAAAGTCGTGACACATGCAGGAGTGAAAACAACAAAAGTGACACCTACAACAAGAGGAAAACATGAAGACGACACTTGCAAAATGCAAACAACCTTGAAAGCAACACATGCCAGATTGAAGATAACATGAAAACAACACTTATTAAAGTGAAAACGACAAAGGCGACATCCACAAACGTAAAAACGACGATCTGCAAAAGCGACAGTTAAGAAAACTCACTGGAATATAAGTACAATCGCAACCAAAGTGAGGAGAACTATCAACGAAAGGTGCACATTGACTATTGACATGAGTTGAAAATTGCACAAGTAGTGTCTTGATAGGTGTGCTTTGCCTCTTTGAGCTTGCATAAAGTAAGTGCTCTCATGAGTTCAATCAAGATTGTGCATGTGTGAGCAAGTGACACTAGAGTTCAAAACTAGGAAGAAGACTTTAAACCTTTTGAAAACATCAATCGACCATGGAGTAACCATGGGTTGATAGATCGTAACATCCTCAATAGGCTCCAAAATTTAAGTGTAAGAAAAATTTTGGAGGGTGTTGATCGCAGCGTCAACATATTCATTTACATATAACTTTCTATTACTTTAATTTCTAGTCATTTGATTGAAGCATTACACATTAGCTTTAATTCATGGGAACTTTAAATGTCCATTCATTAATATCCAATTGTTGTGGGCATGAATGATCACCTACAATTTTTTAAATTTATTAAGTTGATGGTCTAATATTATAGTTGTGCTCTACTTAATTCGCCCACAACTGTAGATTTCTTATTGGTGGAGCACTTTAATCAATGGGATTAATAACCACAACCTAATATCCCCTTAGCCACTTATGGAATTGTTTGAACTCTAGCACACATAGCCCAATTTCATTGAATTGATTCCTTGGTTTGATGGAATTCTATTATTTTTTGGTGCTAAAGAAGAATTCATAATTATAACTCTATTGGTTTTACTCGAAAAACAATTGTCTATTAGAGAATTATGAATGACAATAGCTCTAAAATGACCAACCTTTATTCCACTATGAATTTTGAGATCAATGCCTACTAAAATTTGACTATTTCAATTATTTAGCTAATGTTTTTAATTATGTCCTCAAATAACAACAATTTGACAACTAGTAAGGTCATTAGCCAGCCTAGATAGTCTTGTACACAACAAGCTAACCTTCCCTAAGATCGTATTCACCTACATAGTTAAATTCTAGACTTCAACTTGGCCTGGGGATGTTGGTTCTCATACAAGCTATAGGAATTATACCATGATTAATAGACCATCTCTCTATTTTTTGAGATCATGTGATTGGTTATTAGATGATTGCATGGTTGTTTAGACCATTTATTGAGTGGAGATACATGCCATTTAAGGAAATTCATGCTTCTTATGCTCCATAGAAAGTCAAACAATAATTCTTGTTTTTATTGCAGGAGAGAAAATTTTTACAAGTGTTTCCAATTACGAGAGCATTGCCACGAATATTTCTACTTGTATTGTTCAATGCATAAATTTAATAAACAACATGATCGTGTTTAATTTTGAGATAATTTGGAAGACAAAGAGAAAAGAACATCGATTTTATATTTGTTAAGCACCTTAAACTATTGATTATGTAAGCAACCTCTTCTTAGATTTTACGTATATTTATTATCATCAATTAAGTGACATTTGTTTTTTCTATAACATCTTTATTACCATATCAAAATGATTCCCATCAATGTGTGTTTTAAAGCCTTTAAATGGAGCAACATATGTTCTTTTTGTTAATGGATTCTCGAGGAAAATATGTTGGAATAACATGGGGTTTGGAGAAACCAATTCAAACCAATAGTGGACTTAAATTCCAGTCAAACATTGTATAGGTAGTGGTGCCTTGAAGGAAGAATCTTAATGTGTTAGTGATCATTTAATGGAATAATAAACACATTGCAATAATAAACAACACTAGAAACCCTATGTTTTATTA
This sequence comes from Pinus tabuliformis, assembly GCA_031772625.1. Lineage (NCBI taxonomy): Eukaryota > Viridiplantae > Streptophyta > Pinopsida > Pinales > Pinaceae > Pinus > Pinus tabuliformis. The sequence continues at coordinate 658,573,658 of CM062805.1, read as the reverse complement.
AATTTGAGAAATATATAAATATGTGTCTTCATTGTAGGAGTGTTACATAAAACTATTGTGTAAGCAACATTGGTATCAATCCACTAGAATCAAAATTAATAGCACACATAACTATGAAAATTTCTCAAAATTATCCATCTGAAAAAACTCTTTTGGTGTTTTCAATTAGTTGCATTTTTAACTACGCAACAATGTGTTTGTTAATTGGCATTGTTAGCTAGTTGTGTGTACAGTCTATATTGAGAACGAAGACCTTGTAGTCATCATTGAAGATATAAATCTCTATATAACACAAATAATACGGCTAGAAGTAAATTCCACAAAGATTCCATGTTGGTGAAGTGAGTGGGCTATACATCCCTCTTTTATGGATAATAAACTTTTAAAGCAATTGAATCCTTGATCATGGCGTAACAACCAAAATTTTGAAGAGAACATAGATCTGCATGGTTAAAGAAAATAAAGAAAGTTTGGAATACTTAAGGGCCATGAATATTTAGCTTTGAGAAGAGAATAAACACTTGAAGGAGAAAGTTTAGATGTTTGACTAGAGGATGGTGAATATGGAGAATAGACTTGAGACCCTTGTCAACCAACCAAAATTCTTAAAGAAGTAATTTAATGAATGCAAAGACTCACTCATTATGGTTATGATAGATTAGAACGAGGGGAAAGTGCAACTTATGCAATTGGGAGAGAAAGTCATCCAAATGGATAGCTAGTAGGAGTAAAAGATAACTCAATTGATGGATTAACTACATTCAGAGTTGGTAGAGAAGGAACATGCATTGGAAAATCTATAAGAATATGTCAAATATACCATGGAAGCAAATCCATATTCTAATTTCCACTATCAATGCCAACACCATGACCAAGACAACTCTAGAAAACTCACCTGCCTTAGACATTTCTCAAGAACATTTTGTTGATTTGAAAATTGTACTAGGGGAATTAGTTTGAAATTATTAAGGTGGATGAGCTATGATGGACAAGGGCTAGGTAAGAGAAGATAAAGCATCTTAAGCCCTATTATAGCTCAATTAAGAATCAAACGTGAAGGCCTAGGATTTAGTGGTAGAAGGGAAAATCCTTTGACCATGAAGACCACTTTTGTGAAGGGGAAATACATGGAAGAGTTTCCTTGCTCATCAAAAGAAAGAGCAGTAAAAAATGATGAGGGAAGAACACTCCCACTCCATCCTTCTTATGGTATATTTCAAAATGGAAATGATGAGGAAATTATGGAGATTTAATATACATTAACAATTAGAAGAAGTGGGAAAGAAGACCAAATTGAGCAAGAAGTCTACATTAAACAGTTCATCCCTTGTTTGTGACTGTTGCAAGAGGAAAATATATATCATTGTCAACTCTTGGTATTTAGAGGCATGCTTGTTTTGTGGGAAAAAAAAAATCTATTGAGGAAGTTTTTTGGACAAGAAATCCAAATGCCATAATCTAGATTTTTTTCATAGGAGGGATGGAAAGAATGCTTCCCCAAACCAACATCAAATCCAAAGGAATAGGAAGAAAAGGACTATGTTAATCAATTTGTACATTAGTTGCAAGAACTTTTTCCACTATTACAAGTTGAGTGTATATTGGGAAGCAAAGTGTTAGTGACTTCATTGAGAGATTCACCCTAGACATAGGAAGTGTTGAGAGTGAAAAGTAAAGAAGGGGGAGATTTTCTTGCATCTTCAACCCAAGGAGTAGAATTTGTCTAGGGAATTATAGTATCACAAAAGATCAACCTCACCGGCAAATAAAGTAATTGTTTAATGGAAACAAGAGAGAGCGAAGAAAGATCTAAAGCATGGGATAATGTTTCTTCCATTGCAATCCAATTGAAGAATGACCCACCATCTAGTGAACTAGTTTAGCAATTTTCAAAGTGTCTGACAACTAGCATGTAGAGGCATGTAAAACTGAATTAAACATGTATGATCCCTTGTCCATGGTGATATAAAGTGAAATGTTAAAGTATTTAGACACTACTTCAACATAAGTATACATCTCCCTTGTTGAGTAGAGGAATGGAGGAATTTTAATTAACAAATTGCAACATCTAAATATTCTAAAGTATGATTCTAAGAAATATTTCCATGTTGAGGAACAATTCATACTAACAGAAAAGGATAGTCCACAATTCATCTCATGGAATTTCTACATGATTGTATACTTTCCAAGATATCACTAGAAAAAAAATGACTAAAGTTCTACTTGGCCTTCATTGGTTGTCAAGAAGACCATGTCCAAGGCTAAGAATGCAAGAGGCTTGCACATTGAAGATGGGAGTGAATTCTTGGTGAATATTTTAGATCTAAATATTGCTTAGAGTTGAGAGTTCATATGCATACTTTTTCACATTAATCTAGATTGGTTTCCTCTAAGATTTTGGAGACCAAAATGCCTTTGAATGGAGAGGTGTGAACAAAACTTACAAGTGAATGGTTGTATTAATTACTACCTATGAGTGTAATTCATCAATTAATTAAGGTTAGATAAAATAAAATGGAAAATGAAAATGTTAAAAAAATTAGAGAGAAAAGAAAAACAAGAATGAAATAAAATAGAAAATGAAAATAGGAGAGAAAAGATGAAGAAATGGGAGGTGATAGGTCAATCCAGTTGACCTTCCCACTACCCTTACTTTCCTTATTACATTTTGTACTTTCACTCTTGAAGGATATTTCTAGACAAGGAGGAGAATATACATAAACATGCATTGGTTGCATTGTAACCAAAGATTGTAAAAATGAAAATTAGGCAATCATCCAAAGCCAGTTTTCCTATTTGGGCTTTCATGGTAAAATATTTGTTATTTTTGTAGGAATTATGTGTTTGATTTCTCAACATTATAGGTTAATCATGGTGGTAATTACTCCTTTGTATTGGAATCAAGTTATTTTTAAACATAACACCAAAATCCAATTGTTAGGATCATTAAGTAAACCTTTTGCAACATCGTTGTGATTTGATTTGAGCATTAGCTAATTATTTATTTATTTGTACCTATATTTCCATTAACCTAATCATTAGGCATTTGACTAAAGCATTGCACATTGGCTTGAATATATGGACACTTAAAATTATCATTCATTACTTTCTTTCTTGTGGACATGAATGATCACATATAGTCATTTGGCTTGATCAAATTGTTAGTGTAAAATGATAATTTTGATTTTATAATTCACGCGAAACAATAGATTTCCTAATTGTTGATCTATAAACTATCATGGATATTCCACTAGACACTTCATCACAACATTTCTAATAACTCTATGCTAAAAATCTTACATCCATACTATGAGGGTTATTTTCCTTAGACTTCTAAATTTATTAATTCATTGTTTTTACGCGTGTAATATATAAAATAAAAAAATAGAGTGAAAAAAATACAATCACTCACAACCATAATAACTCAATATATGACTTGGGAAACCCTTTCGAGAGAAAACCCAGCTAGAAGGTGAGGTTGTTATGCTCTCGATTTCTTTGAATGGAAATACATGCAAGTACAAAGGAGTGATATGTGTGGCTCACAGGTTGCTAAAATACACAAACCCTCTCTATAGATCCATTATTAGCTACTCTACTCATCTATGGAACAAAATTCACTTGAATAGAATGGATCCCCTTTTCCTCCTAGAGGCTCAGTTATAACATAGCCTAATAGCCTACCAGTGGTTAAGTTTGAATCCCTCGACTCTTAATTAGAGTTAAAATATCAACTCTTCTAGAGCCCTCTTCATCACGATTATGTGGCTATCCCCTTTTCCATGAATAATGGGGGTGATGTGGCATCCTCTCTAATCATGGAGGTCAAAATAGGAAGGTCAACTTTTGAGTAGCATAACCTTTACATATTGACTCAAATTGAGGTGATTCCTATGTCATTGGAAAGGTATTTATGTGTATAATAACACTAGGGGGAATTGCACATAAGAGGCAAGGTTGTATCCCCAAAAACACCATTTTATGCCTCAAACTATTTCTAGAAGGTTTCAGACCCCAATTTTCCAAACTAGGACCTGCTAGTAAAAATAGTCTTGTGAGTTGATTCTTCCACTTTTTCCACTTTTAAAGCATCAAGATGGATGATGAATATTATGAACAAAACTGAGTTAATATTCTTCATAATCAAGTTGGTATCTTGTATATTTTTTTAACTCCAATTTGGATCACACTTTCCATTTTGCAAGGCTTTTCATCCCTAAATTCTTCTATTGAATGAGGTGAGGAAATTTTTCCCCACCTTCTCTCAAGTGTAACATTTAGCTTTGTCTAGTTCTCCTTTCAACCCAATATTCCAAAGTCCATGCTACCCTTTTCTTGTATTTCTAGACCTGTTTTACAAAATTATATCCTCTATCAACTCTACCTAAGCATCTAGTGCCAAATACTCTATAGAAGGTAGGACATGTTCCTCTTCCTGATACAGGATGGAAGGCTCATAAAGTTTCAAATTATCTACATTCATAACTAAGTAAATGTGCATGTATGGGAAAATAATGAGTCTATGGGCATCAACTCCCACCTTTTCTAGTATCTCAAAGGGACCATATCACAAAGCCTTCATTTTTTTACCAAGACCCTATAACCTCTCCTTGTTGAACTATAACCATACTATGTCTCCCACTTTAAAGGACTTCTCTATTCTATGTTGATCATGCCTAGCCTTACATTTTTCCTATGACTTCTACAGTGTCTCCTGTACCTGGAGATGGATTTTCCTAATCTTCTCAACAAATTTTCCTGCCCTTAAGGCATCCCATATAAGATTCTCCTTCACTCGTCCTTGCTTCACATATGCAATATCCAAAGGTGAAGATGGAAAATATTCAAAACAAGCTTCAAATGGGGACTTACCAGTAGAAGTGTGAAATACTCTATTATAAGACTTATGTATATATACCATACTTCATCTGAAATATTTGAATGTTTTTTATTGCAAACCCTCAAAAGTTACACCAAATTCCTATTGACTACTTATGTTTTCCCATCCATCTGCATATGGATGTTGTATACCTCTTCAACCTCGTCTCCATCTTCTCCCACAATGTAGTCTAAAATGAACTGAGAAATATTCTGCCATTGTCTAAATGATGCTTCTTGGTATCCCAAAGTGCACCCATAACAATCCAAAGAATAATTTCTTTACTTCTTTCCCATTAATGGTCTTTTTACAGGGCATTAAAACATACACATTGTTGAACTTGTCAACTACTATGAACAAATGGTCATTTCCCTTCCTGGTTATTAATAGACCTCCCACAAAGTCCATGGAAATGATTTTTGAAGTACAAATGGGAATAGTTAATGGATGGTATAGACCTTGTTTCTTGTTACTAGAATTGTTGGTACAACAAAGCATGCATCCTCTTATGAACTGATCTACCCGTTCTAGCATCATGGGCCAATACATGTACCTATGCAAGTTGGACATTATTTTTATGTTGTCGTTGCTACACCCTCCAAAAAAAATTCTTACACTCAATTTTGGCACCTTCCATGGTCTTGTACATTACTGTCGCAAAATTTGAAACTCATTCCATGGTTTTCTTGAGGAGTTTTTGTCCCCTTTGCAAGATAGGTAAAATGTCGTATTTTCGCATGTTAGTTGTCACATCATGTATATAAGTCTATTTTGGTGGTTTCAAGAGTTCACATTTGTGTAACTGAGCTACTCTAACCATGTAAACATTTGTCACACTCATTTCCAAAGTTTTAAGCATTGTCACACAAGTGTCGTCACGGTCATCACAAAGTGTATCTTAAGCGTCACACTTGTTATAAAGTTGTCATAAAGTTGTTGCACAAAGGAAAATGAATTGTCATATGTTCTAGATGATCTATATTTTTGTGTCATCAAGTATTCTAAGTGTGTGATCACATTCGAAGTCTTGTCATTATTCACATCAGCCTCACTAATCTGGCACTTACTCATTTTTTGAAAAACTTTCCGACCAAGCAACATATCATCACCCGGCCTCCCTGAACTATGCACTACGTAGTCTTAATCCTCTATTGTGACCTTTCCTCTTGGCACTGCGCAGTTCTCAGTTCCTACCTCCCAGGACTGTTGCACTACGCAGTTTTTATGGTCAAGCCCTAGCAATGACTCCCAGAATTGTGCAATTCCTTCTCCCAACCTAGCATTAACTGCGCAATGTACAACATTTAGCCTTAAGATCATCCTTGAGCTCCTGAACTATGAAACTACGTAATGGCCCAACCTCTCTTGTCTCCCAGAATTACGCAATGTTCTCACCTAGTGCTCATCCCCTCAACCTGCCACAATGACCATCAGAAATGCGCAGTTTATCCCCTCAGCCCAACTTAAACTACACACTGCGCAGTCTCAAGGCTTGAGGCTCCACTTAACTACCTGAAATGTGCAATTGCACAGCCACTAAGCCCTTTTCCCATCCTTCCATCCAGTTCCAGCTCAGTCAATGAATCAACATGCACAATCTTAGACTAGGGGGTTTTCAGACTGATGTCGTCTCGTCATGAGTGAATTGTAGAAACAAGTACCTTATTATGCCATGGAGAGATGATGAAGAAGGAGATGAAGGAGCACAACATGCTGAAATACCAGCTTGTAGTTGAGTACACAAGTTGATCAACCAATAGAAAGCAAAGGGACACCAATTTGCAATCACCATTCAAGACTTGAGATCATTGAAGATCCCTTAGGTGAAAATAATATTATTCTCAAGCAGACATGTAGCACACAGTAGCAGTAGTGGCTTGACACTGCCACATCATCAAGCAGTCTATGTCAGCAGTGGCATGTCATGAGTTACCACATGCCACACCATTGTGGTTAATGATGTAAACTATGTTTCGAAAATGTATTGTAAAGTGGAAGTCCAAAGGACATGTATGGAATATGAAGAGTCATGTAAAGTTGAAAAGTCATAGGAATTCAAACAGCCATGAGGGTAGACGAAGAGTCATAAGGAAGGTGAAGCATCACTTTCTCATTATCACTATATACACCCTCGTTGTAAGAGCAAAGGACTTTTCACCTTGGCTACTCCCGCAAGGCATTAGAGCGATAAGTTAGTTCTTTTGAGGAGCAAGGAGTGGCTCCAATGATCCAGTATTGGAGCTAGTGGTGTTCATTGTATACATGTGTCTTGTAACTTTTACTTAATATAAGAATCCCTATGGGCCAACACGTTCTTCATGCATGGATTATGGATATTTGTAAGACTATTTTGTGAATGTTTGTTTTTCATGTTTGCTTTCATATGTGCTAAAGTAGTTTAAATATTTAGGTTATTTTGGTACTTATCATATTGAGCATGTGTTGTAATTTCTATTATCGTTGTCGCGTCCTCGTGGACTATTCTATTGGATATTAGGCAAGTCTTCCTTGTTACATTGGTTGAATGAACGTCTCATCTCTATGAACTATTCCGCTTGATGTTTTAAGGATCTCTCTTGTTCATGTGTGTCTCTACTAGGGTGGTACTACTACCTCTCTCTTATAGGCTCACTTTTCCTCCCCTCCGTAGTGAAATAACTTTGGCACACATACAATTGAACACTCACCAGGCACACCCCCTTACTTTTCGAAAGTGCATTTGCACTCCTCTCTCTTGTTGATAATTAGAGCCAAGGCATATCTTTAAGATAACCGACAACTTGGCCATATTCTGGGATGGGGCTCCTATCCCAAATGATGTGAGGTCTAACTGGGACCACATATCAGGGAGACCCCTTGAATGTTGGCAGGTCCAGCACCATCAACATTTATGGTGCTAGAAGGAGGGCAACCATATTTTTATGGTTGATAACCTCACCAACCCCAATCTTTCTTCCTCTGGTCAAGGCAGTGACATTCCCAGTAAATCCCTTGCGCACATCCCTAAATTTGGTAGTTCTTCTCAGCCTGGAAGTGTGCAAGCTTAGGAAGTCTCTTATGATCAGATCTAGGGCATCTGCGCCATCACCCAAAAGTTTTCGAGAGCTATTGGATTGATACCCAGAGTATAAACTCTTGCATATTTTCCAAAGAAGAAACAAACCACCCCCATTAGGATAGTGGTCTCAACAGTTGAAGAATTAGTTCTCACCACCCTCGAAGGGTTAGTAGATTCTAAAGAAAATGTAGGAAAACCAAAATAACCTCCAACCTTCAATGGTGGTAATAGTGATAATGTAGTGCTCTCGGACGATACTTTCCACGAGTCAGGCGATGAAGAAGAAGAAAACCAATCATATTCTAACGAAGAAGGGGAAAACAATGACAAAGACATGGCAGACCAAGATATGGACTGGATGACTCAGGGCCCACTTGCACTGTCGGGTGTGTTACACAAGATGCCAGGGCACTTAGAGAAGCTATTAACGAAGTATGACCCCGGCAAAGCAATTAAAGTGGAGGACCATCTAAACAACTTCTACCTATATCTGCAAACACTTGAGGTACATTACGATGTTGTTGCATGTAGATTTTTTTCATGTACCTTAGATGGCAGAGTATTTTTATGGTATCATAGCCTTCCTCCAAACTTAATCTAGAATTGGAGGGGTTTTAAGAAATTATTTCATGAAAAAATCGTTGATGATAAAACCCCCGCCATGCTTTTGAAAGAGTTTGGCAATATCAAGATGGAGTAGAAAGAAAAGGTGAAATATTTCAATCAGAGGTTTAATTGTATCTTGAAAATATTTCCACCAAACACAAAACCTCATGAATCCATCACAATTGACTTTTGACATCTGCCTTACCATCAAGCATTACGCAATTCGTTAAAAGAACTACGGAACCAACTTTGGCTGAAACTTTTGAAGAGGCAATTGCAGTTGAAAAGGACCTGCTTGTAATTGGAGTCATCATAGATGATGAAGTAACAAAGGAATCTAAAGACACAGGGAAAAGGTTTCAGACCTCTGTAAGTAAGGCCAAAGAAAAGGAAGTAATTGATCTTGAAAGCTTGACCTGCACTATCAAGTCTCTATCCAATGAGATTGTAGAATTGAAACTAAGGTAAAGAGAGACCATCGTAAGTAGCAGGCCTCCCAAGTTCAACTTTACGAGAAGAACTTCCAACTCCAGTAGCAACAATAATCAGTCAGCCAAGTTTGTGCAAATCTCGAATGTTGTGTTGAATATCGAAAGTATGGGCATGGATCAATATTGTTCATTTCATCAAGAATACCATTCAGAGAAAACATGCCCACAATGGAACCACAACATGAATACTCTGGCTACGCATTTTATTGAAACAATGCTTACTGATGAGCAGATCGAGCTTGCGAAATAAAAGGAAGAAATTGTTGCGGTCGAAGAGACCCCAAGCACGGACATGCAGTGAAAACATTTAGTTGTGTACTCGCAGTTGGAAAGAGAAATGTCAAAAAACAACCACTGAGTAATGTCCCGGCCCAGAAGCAGACCACTCAGTATAACTTAAGAAGCCAAGGGTCGACTCCTACACAAGGGTTGAAGAAGAAGAAGTTGAAGGAACGTTTGTTAATAAAGATCAGTTTGCCGTCAACTCAATGCAAAATACTCAGAACAGGTCTAGAAATGAAGTCATAGTGAAAATCACTTCCGCAAGCAGCAAAAGTAATCCCATCACTCTGGAAGTAGCGGACAACCCAACTTCCCCAGAAACCTCAGCAGTCTCTCCTGCACTAGATTACAACATAGTCAATTAAATGAAGAAGGCTCGCGCGAATATCTCATTGTTCAAATTAACAAAGATCACAAGCCAGCATGACATACTCATACGAACACTTGGATAATGTGTCTCAGGTAATGATGCTTCTTCACAAAAGGGAGTCAAATCTGGTAAGTCCTCTAGTTCCCTAAAGTCTATACTTAATGCTTTAACATTCGATGTAAATACACTCTGCCCTTTGTTTCTGTTGACATTTGAAATTTGAAATTATAATGTACACAATTTCTCAGTTGATTATGGTGAATTGGTAAACGTAATGCCCCTATCTGTCACAAAGAAAATCAATTCAAAATGGGATAAAACATATGCACGAATCATTCAGCTGGAAAAGACTCTTGTCCATGCAATTGGTGAACTAAAAAATGTTATTATTCATTTATCATCTGATTTCCGAGATCACTAATGTATAAATATAGTAATTGTGGAAATTCCGGAAGCATATGGTGTATTATTAAGTAGGGACTAGTCTAGCAAGTTACAAGGGTACTTTGCAATGGATTGGTTACATTTGTGCCTTGCATATAAGGGCAGAAACAATCATATCCGAGTGAACTCAAAGCGATATATGAAAGACATGGTAACTCCCTTAAAGTGCGAGAATGAGCCAATGGCTTTTGCAGACCTTATTTTTGGCAACTGGACTGGAGTGTTATCTTGCTCACCCATCCCCAGTCCCACCAGATACATTGTTAGAGTTCCTTCCTAGCCTAATTGGTGAAAATGATATTTGTACAGTTAGTAGTAATAATATTAATAGTACTAATGTAGTATGTATCCCTTGTACATATGATGTGTGGACTTTGTATTTTGATGGTTCCAAAATGTAGGAGGATTATGGAGTTGGTTGTGTTTTAATAGACCCGCGAAAGAGAAAACATTTGATCTCTAGCAACTTAGAATTTGAGTGCACGAATAACACTGCAAAATACGAAGCACTCATCTTGGGTTTACAAAGAGCCATCAACCTCAACATTGTGGTTCTTAAAGAAATAGGTGACTCAAAAATTATTGTATGATAGGTACGTGATACCATACATTGTGTGTCACCTCATCTCAAAAGTTACCAACAAGAGGTATGGCATTTGATTTCATATTTGCAAGCTTTTAATATTATTTTTATTCCTAGAATATGTAAAGCAATTTCGGATGCATTTGAAAATGTTGATGCTAGGTTATCACCACTTAGGGACGGGTTTTCTATAGAGATTCTTTATAAACCATCCATCCCTGATAATATTACTAATTTATGTGTTTTCAATGATGATCAACAGATACTTCATTTATGGTGAATGTTGATGTATTCAAAGATGCAGTGATCGATGAAGACGAGCACGAGAAGGCATTGTAAGATGCAGCTAGCACAAGCAAAGGAAACCTCATGTTGAAAGGCGTGGTATCATTAGAAAATTTGTATGACTTGCATAATCGCTTCTGAGGGCCAGTTAATGCAAAGACCCACAGCTCAATGTTGTTGCATGAGCAGATAAATCTGGGAACATAAAAGGATCTAAAGTATGTCAATCTTGGTACTTGTTGCACACCACAGGAGTGGCAAGATTTTATCCACTTATTCAAGTAGTACCGAGATGTATTCGTGTAGATGTATGACGATCTCAAAACTTATGACACGCAAATTATCCAGCATGTAATTCCAATCAAAGAAGGGGCTAAGCCATTCCAACAAAAAAGTTGTAGAAGGTACATCCTATGCTTGAGCCTCTTATTCAAAATTATTTAAGGAATATGTTGGATGCTCGGATCATATATCAAGTGCAACATTCTACCTAGGTATCAAACTTTGTCCCAATAAGGAAGAAGTCTGGGGAAATCCTTTTTTGTGTTGATTTTTTCAACCTAAACTGTGCCTCAGACAAAGACAAATACCCCGTTTCGTCTATGGAACAAATACTACAAATAGTATCGGGGATAGAAATGTTTTCTTTATTGGACGGGTATTCGAGATACAAATAGGTTCTAGTCTTAGAGCTTGATACACTTAAAACAACATTTTACACTAAGTGGGGTACATTCGCATTCAAGAGAATGCCATTTAGGTTGATTAATTCTAGTGCAACATTTCAATGTGCCATGCATTCTGTGGATTTATTGGAAAAAGCATGGTGGTCTACCTCGATGATGTCACAATGTTTTCTAAGAATAGATTTGACCACATATGCCATTTGCGGAAGAAATTTGAGCGATGTCGTAAGTGCGGGATATCCCTTAATCCTAAGAAGAGTATTTTCACAGTGTTTGAGGGTAACCTCTTGGGCCACATCATTTCCAAAAGTGGGATTAAAGTAGACCCGGAGAGGGTCAAAGAAATTATGCATATTCCCTTTCATGTGAAAAAGAAAGCTATGTTTTCCTTCCAAGGTAAAATCAACTTCCTTCATAAGTTCATCTCTGATTACACTCAGATTTTCAAGCTAATACAGGAGATGTTAAAGAAGGATGTAATATACAGATGGGATCAAAGGGAAAGGACACCTTTTCTTGTATCAAGCAAGCTATAACAGAACCACCTGCTCTATACATCCCATATTTTAGCAAAGATTTTCTGCTCTACACATTTTCTTCTGACACTTCTCTCGCCACTATGCTTACACAAAAGGATGATTATAACAATGAGAAGCCAATATCTTTCATGATTGTTAGTCTTCACGGACCTAAACACAACTATCCCACTATTGATTAAAAATCTTACGCATTATACATGGAGGTGAAGCACTTCCAACCCTATCTTTTGAAAAAACATTGTATCATTTTTGTTTTCCACCTAGCAATCATATCATTTTTTATTCAACAAGAGTTGGGTGAGAGAAGAGTGAACTAGATGACCAGGTAATAGGAGTACAATTTAGAGTTCAAACTAGTTCACACAATCAAGGGCCATGGTCTATGTCGACTAGTAGCAGAAGCAGTGCTTCTAGATTGGAACAGGAAATTGAAATGTACAATGTAGAGCGAACTACTCCCATTATTATTACAGGCTCTTGGTACGCAGATGAGTGCCAATACCTTAAGCATGGCATCGTTCCCTCCCATTTATCTGCACGGTAGAGGAGGGAACTTAGACTCAAATCGTTATCTTACCAATTGGTGCATGGGGTTCTTTTCAGAAAGCACCATAATGGAGTATTGCTCAGGTATTTGGAAGTGCATGATTAAGAGAAAGTATTGTTTGACCTACATTATGGGCCAGCCTCTATTGGCCCACATTGTTCAAGTATTTCTCATGCTTATGCCCACAATTGTCTGGTCTGTCAAAGGTGTACAAGCTGAAACAAGAAGTTAGTTGCCCCATTGCAGCCTATCACAGTGGAAGAACATTTTCAACAGTGGGGCTTGGATGTCATTGGAGAAATATTTCCACATTTATCAAAGAAGCATCGTTATATTATCACTACCACATACTACTTTACGCGGTGGACAGAAGTAGTTATGCTTAAACAGGTGAATGATCAGGAAGTCATCAATTTCCTTCAGCGGAATATCATTTCCAGGTTCGACATTCCTACTTCACTTGTTTTCAATAATGCGACATACTTCTCATCACTAAAACTATATGATTTTGCATTAGAAAATGGAATCGTATTGAAACATTCAGATAATTATTATCTGCAAAGGAATGATCTTGTTGAGTCCACAAATAAGAACCTTATCCATATCATCAAAAAGACCATATTCTCTTAACAGAGGAACTGGCACTCCACTTTGGTAAATGCTTTATGGGCTTACCGAGTCATGCCAAAGCCCTCTCTGAACACCTCCCCTTACTTCCTGGTGTATGGAAAAGAAGTCAACCTCCCTCCTAACATTTACTTGCCCGCTCTCCAGCTTTCACAAGGATCCCAAGGCAATCCATGCTTCTTAATTCAACGTAGGATGGACACTCTTCAAAAGTTGCAGAAAGAAATATTTTCACTCCATCAAAACAGTATCAAGAAGTCTGCAGGGAAGAACAACTTTAGTGTAGGTGAATTAGTCTTGAACTTAGACAAAGCCCATGAGGAAAAAGGCAAACACACCAATTGCAATCGTTGTGGATTGGACCATTTATAGTTCACGAAAAGCTTGGCCAACACACATATCATCTTCAATCACTTGACGGGAGGATTGAATCTCTCCCTTTCAATCACCAAGACTTAAAGCATTATTTTTAATGATGATTTGGGGTGTTCCCTACACTATGTACATAGTATTTTCTTATTTGTTTGATTTTCTTTTTGTTTTATGTGTGAATCATGTAAATAAATGTTGTGTGTCGACGTGTTTCCTGGCTTCTTTGTGTGTGGCTGAATTAAAAGAGAGTCTTGTGACACTTCAACATTTGGCTAACTTTCTATCCATATTCCTTGTGTTCGTTTCATCTTTTGGTCGATGAAGTTCTAATGGAAAATACAAACCGTCCATGAGGTGAGTTTTGGTTAAACCATGAACTTGTGTCTATTCAGGAAAACCTCATGCCTGCACTCGGTTTTTATGTTTTTGTGTTGTCATGCCTATCCAATTAGTAGAGGAGGAGAAGGGTAAAAATCTAAACGAGAAAACCTAAATTAGATATCTTTATATGCTTCTTTGAAGGAACAACCTCTTCTGCTCTCAATAAGTCGGGATCCCTCTTTCGCCCGTAAAATGAATAAGTGCCAATGTACAATCCTATAAATTAAATAAATAAAGGTGAAATAAGAGAAAGTCTTTCTACGTAGAGAGGTGAAGCAAGAAACTCCATCAGGGTACTATCCAAGCTCACTGGCAGTAAAGCAATGTTTGTGTTCCTGTAGTGACTCCGTTGGGGTATTGTCCAGGCCTGCTGGTAATGGAGCAACACCAGAGATGAAAAAACATACTCTGAAAATCTCAAACTTGCAAACTTCACTACCCTTCCCAGCTTGAAACTTTATGATATCGTTGAATCTTATGATGTATTCAACTTTAACAACCTCCAGGGGTAAATGTGCATATAAACAACATAATAGGAACAAAAATACAATAAACATATGAGCCATCAAAATCCATATATACATCAGTACATTTGCACATGAAAATCAAGGGAATGAATTTTTTCATTAATAAATGCAATGAACCAACCGGAGATGGGACTACCACATTCCACCCAACCATAGATTGGTTGAGCCAAGTCTCTCTTCAGCCAATCACCCCCGTGCCATATTCCAAGCATGAATGTGGGATCTCATAGAACACATCAATCAAAACTCATCTAGGGCTTCCAGAGGCCACCCACCTCAACCCATCAAACAGTGATTCCACCTCACGGTCGGACATCACCAAAAACCATCATCAGATTGGTCTCCATCCAAGCCTTCCAGGGCTTCCAGAGCATTTGTCCAACCAAGGCTTCCAGAACTAGTAACTCAACCCACAGCTTATACAGGGCTTCCAAAGCGTTTTGCCAACCAAGACTTCCAAGACTAATAACTCAACCCACCAAGGGCTTCTAGAGCATTTGTCCAACCAGGGCTTCCAGGACTAGTAACTCAACCCAAGTTGTTACAGGGCTTCTAGGACTAGTAACTCAACCCAAGCTATGGAAACATGAGAACCAACCAAAAAAACCAATGAAAGTAAACCCACAATCACCATGGCTATCTAGGAAATGGAAAGGCTAGGCAATCCACTATCAATCCAGGCAATTCTCCATGCCAAAGATAGATCACAACCAAGAAACAACATGCATGTGCCATGCATGCCAAAACTAGTGAATAAATCATACATGTGACTCGATATCTGCAAGAAAATGTGATGTAGCTACTAATGTTGATGCCTTCTTGTGCTTTCTTGCTCTTCCTGTGCCTTCTTGCACCAAGAATCCAAGTATGCCATACCCTCCAAGAGTGCTCCAAGAAAACTCCAAGTAACCAAGAGTATGAGAGAGAGAGAGAATAATGAGAGAGCTCCAAAACTAAACTGACCAAGTCTTGCCAACTGATCCTCACTTTTTATTAATGAGGCCTCTATTTTCTTCATTTTCCATTATTTTCCTTTAATTTCCCCCTCACATGCAACATGTGACCTTTCACCTTCCTTTTCTCCTAATTTTCATTATTTTCATAAATAAATGTGCCAAAATACCTTTTTGCCTCTTTAATTCCTTAGCCATTGCCTTTGCCAATTTCCTTAACCATAAACAACCAAATGAACACCCATTAGGATGTCTTTCCCACCATTCAGCTTGGAATATGTGTCCCAGTCATCCGTGGTTATTGTTTTTAACATTTATTACATGGAATTTTCACCAGGGTTGTTACAGAACCCTCCCCCTTGGGGGAACACCGTCCTCGGTGTTCAATCACACATATACCTCAGCAGCTTGCTGAAAGAAGACATATTGTTCATGGAGCTTTATAACCCAGCTCGATGCAGTATTTACAATGAAAGATCTGCTCAAGACATAACATCATAACGACATGACAACATACCACATAGTGGAGCTTTATAACACAACTCATTACAGTATTTACAATGATCATTCTGCTTAAGAAAACTCATATGACATCATAACATCATGATAACATAACTACATGATAGCATAATAGCATTACACCCATACCTCATAGTGGAGCTTTATAACATAGTTTGTTACGGCATTTACATCCATACACGGGTGTACATATAACAACATCATCAAAATATATATGCCAAAACATATGCCAAATCATATACCAAACATATATGAATCATACACTAATCATCATATAACATATATCAAAACATCATAAGGCATATATCAAAACATCATATAGCATGTATCAACCAACATAAAGCACATATCAAATCATCATAAAGCATATATCAACCATCATAAAGCAAATATCAATCGCCATAAAGCATATACTAAACCAACATACATAAAATGCTAAACCATCATAAAGCAACTACCAAACCACCATAAGCAACCACCAAACCACCATATCAAGCTGCTAATTCTTGTAGTTGATTTCAACTACTCAATCGGGCATGTTCATGATTCTTGTACCACGCACATAGCTTCCATCATTTTTAAAATAAATTAAAATAAATTCACCCCATACCTCATTGGTAGCTACTCAATAAGGTACATTTTCAATCATGTTCACTTCCTGTCGCAATAAGTCAAACTAGCATATTTGACCAAATCAACATGTATAAAAATATCACATCAGGCTAGCTCAAAACATAGCCATCAAAATCATAAATTATATGTAACCTTCATAAACCAAAATCATAAATCACATATAATCATCATATACTAGAATCATAAATCAAATGCATAATAAAATTGAAATAAAATGATGATACTTATCCTTTCCTCAATCCTTAGCTTCTACCTTTGTCTTTATTTCATACGCACTCTAGCTTGATTTCTACACCCGAAAAACACCCATTGCCTTCTCCTCAACCATGTGCATAGAAACATAGTGTGCATCACACACATACAACCACACCGCATACCACACCATGCAATACGTTCATCTACACCTAACATATAACACATACACCTACACCCAGTGTATACAATACAATGCATCCATCTATACTCAATGTGAAATGCCACCCAATGCATGTACCTACATAGAGTACCACACTACGAGTAAACATGTTGTAATACCATGACTACATGATGCATATACATAATACCGCATTCCCATAACACAATATCGACGACATGCACACAATACCACACGTACACCAGTACCATATGTACAACATGTACACAGTACCACCTATACACTACACCACCTGCACAACATGTTCACAACATCACATGTACACGGCACCACCTGCACAACGTGTACACAATGCCACATGTACACTACACCACTGTACAACGTGTACACAATACCACATGTACATAGTACCACACGCACGATGTGTACGCGACACCATATGTGCATAGCATCACATGCACGACATGTACACAACACTGCATGCTCATAGCACCCTATGTACAACATGTACATGGCACCACATGCTCACAACACCACTTGTACAATCATGCACACAACACCATATGTACATAGCACCATATGTACAACATGCACGCAACACCAAGTGTACATAGCACTGCATATCCAACATGTACATATCATCATCCGTACATAGCACTGCATATCCAACATGCACAGAGAACCATATGCACACACACCGCATATACATCATGAAGATAGTACAATATGTATACAACACTCCATATGCAATATTCACACAACCCTCTTTGTACCATCATGTACATAACATTGCATAAATAACATGTATATATGCTATGTATACACTGTTAGTGTCAGTCTTTCCAGCCTTCCTACAGTGATCAAATATGCTCTTACAAAGTGGTCTCAGAGTGTTAAGGTCAAATTTTGTCATTTCAAAGAGTTTTCAAGCAAAATTTGGTCACTAGGCATTAGGTCTAGGGTTTGCTTTCACTCTTCTCAAAGTTGTCCAAATGGTGGTCCATATCATCATTCAGAGGGTTGTCATTGTCATGTCAGTGTCTAATGAGTCATTTTACATCTTGTTCATGCTTCAGTTGTGCCTAGGCAAGGTCATTTCCCTCTCCTAGGGTTTTGAAGGCAATTTTTCTTGGACGGTCAAATCATCAGCAAAACTTGTATCCAAATGTTCATACACCTTCCCCTATCCTTAAAGTACCTTATCAAACACTTCCCATCCCTTAAATCCGTCAAATTCCTCATTTTTGCACAAACCCTAGTTTCTAGCTACAACCTGGCAATTTTCTAGGTTTGGCCTGTGTTTTGCCCTTTTCGACCCCTTCCCCTCACTCAATCTCTGAGATTCGACTTTCCCCTACTTCCTAACATCCCTCCCCACTCCCAAAAATTTCCCCAAGAATTTAGAAGCCCCCTATCCCCTTCATTTCGCTCCATTTCGACAAAATCCCTTGTTTCACACATCGGGACAAGTTGCACCCAAATGATGTTTCAGAGCAATAAAAGATGAATTTTGGAAATCTGAGAGAGGTTTTTGTCCATAACATGCCAAAGAAGAAAAACCTCCTTCACTTTTTGCACAGGTGTCATGGTTTTAGAGAAATGTCAAAATTACAATCGTCGGATCCAAGGAGTTTGGCCAAGGCACAAAAACGGAAGAAGAAGGCCAACCCACTCCGCTTCTTGGCCGAGGCTTCTCTCACTCACCATGATACTCATTAGCATCCTCCTAGCAACAAACCCAAGAAATTTTGAGAGTTTTGAAACATTTTTGGCATTTTTGGGAATTTTACAGGTTTTGGCCATTTGACGGGTCTCACCCCGCGCGCGACCATACATGGGGGCAACTCAAAACGGGGAAAACTTTGCATTTTTGGAATTTTCATGCAAAAATAAACTTTCCTATGCATGGGTTTCAGATTTTATGGAGATTTTGGCTTCCAAAAGCTCAAAATACATGCAAATTTTGACTTTCTGCCCCTATTTTGAGTTGCAGAAAGATGTCTTGGGAGAAATAACTTTTGAGGGGACAAATCAACTCCAAATTAAAAAATTCTGGTGGGGTTGGAAAGTAGACTCGTAGACCTTTCCAACGAGCTATCTTGCACCTGATTTGGACATCGGGAAGGCCCTCAAACAGAGCTGTGAATGTGTGCGACCTGTCAGAGTGATGTGCGCGACCTGTCAGGGAAATTTGTCTGTTTTGACCAGTTCGGCCAACAAAACATTGTTTTCATCTTGGTTGACTTTTGAGGCATGTAAATGATGGATTTTTGTGTAATTTTCATGGCACTTAGATACTTTTACTCTCCTTCATCACTTCTAGAAGATTCTTTGATGTAAATGGTAAATATTTAATGCATGGATAGGTTTCCTAAGTTTTAGAGGCAAGTTGTTTTGACTGCCTATTATCTAGTGCTCAGTTTAGAATTAGTTGAAACAGCTCCTAGGAAGCTGAGCTCGACCCCTAGAGGTGGGGAAAGGAGTTAGATCATCTATATTATGCCTTCTCTTGCTCATTTTCATGGTTGGACTCTTGAGGGAGAAGCTCCTATTGTATATTTTACTTGTATCTCTGCAATTTGAGGAAAAGGAAGACCAGGGTTTTGCAGAGATCATTGGGATTCTTGTGGACTCTTGTGTTGATGGTGTGTTCTCTTATTGTAATTTTAAGTGTGTTTATGTGTTCCATCTCTTTCTTTACTGCAGCTTATTAAACAATTGAAGTGATAAAGTTTGAATTCATGCTTGCCATGCTCAGCTTTCAAATTTGTTTGATGTTTATGTTTTCCACTGTCTAGAGAGGATTCAAAGTCATTGTTTGCCCTCTTTAGCTTCTCTTTTTTCTTCCTTGATCATCCATCTCAGCAAAAGGCATCAGCACAAACTCCTACCTTGCCCCAAAGACCCACCTGCAAAACCTGAGCTCAATCCCCGCACCCTGAATTGCACTCCCTCCAATTGCCACCAAAAACCCCAAAAACTTTAAATCAACCCTCCTTATCAGTTTACTAGCCTAATATCAGTGTTTCTAATCGGTCATCTCATCCTATTGAAAAATCCACCGAGTTTGACCGGAGAGAGCCTTCTCCTGCCTCGTAGGGCTAGCTACGAGGCTGAATGGTTTGATGTAGCTTTGAGATTTGCCTTTTCAGCCTGAGGTGAAATTTCAAGTGCTAACATACTGGCGACCATACTGGGGAGAACAAACTTGTTTGTGGGTTGATGTGTTTGTTTCATAAGTCTTAGACGGAGCCTGAAGATACGCCAGGTAGCCTTCGAAAACGCTCTTGTTTTACATCAGCGTTAGTAGATAAACGCTGCTTCAGTCAATCTCCGTGAGCTTGTGAATACAACACTTCATTTGTATTTCACCCCAGTACATGTATCAAGTTCAGATCTGATTGTTGATGGTGAACAACGATCAGACACTTGACAGGCTGAAATCATTCACTTGGCGACTCTAAATCATTTTCAAGATCAGATCCAAAGACTCCACTGGAGGATGATCCCGACCAGCAGAAACATGAAAGGACAACATGGACATATCAGGTATTCAAGTTGGAATTTTATCCAAGACATTTTGTTCTTTGTCATAAATTATTTCTTCTCTTTTCCCAAGAATGTCAAGAAGGCTTTGCAAAGTATATTATGCTTGAGAAAAGATCCTCGGCCTGCAGTTGATTCTTTCCCTTTGAAGATTGTGAATACCAAAGATTTGCATGCTTTTGAGCTTGATCAAGATCCTTTTTCCGAATTTTGTGATGAACCTATACCTGCTGTACATACCCCTATACCTTGTAAAATTCCAGATCGGTATAAACCTCTTGTTTTACCTTCTGTTCTTCATGCTTTTCCCAAAAACTATGATCTATACTTGCCGATGTTTGATGGTGAATGTAAGAATGTCAACGCTGAGCAACATGTCCAGAATTTTGAGAATTTTCTAGATCTTTTTGAAGTTGATGAAGAAGATGTTAGTATAAGGCTTTTTGCTCTTTCTTTGCAAGCCAAAGTGAAGAGTTGGTTCAAAACCTTGCCTGACGCAAGCATCTCAGATTTCCGGCAGTTGGTCAAAGTTTTTCTCGACAGGTGGATGATCGGGAAAAACCTTTTCTTGATTGTAGAAGAGTATAACCAGCTGAAAAGATTGTCAGGTGAGACAGTACAACAGTTTTCGGCTAGATTTAATCAAGTTTATTATTCGATGCCAGTTGATATAAGGCCTACTCCTAGATCTGCTCTCTTACACTATCCGGGCGCCTTTGATCCGGAGATGGAGTTTCAGCTGAGAGAAAAGAATATTGCAACACTTCACGAGATGCAAAATAGTGCAGTAAGTGTAGAGGCTCATCTGCTGATCCGAAGGGCAAGGTTGAAGGAAGAAGAAATGAAAAACATAGATCCGGAAAAATCGGCATCTTTAGAGGTGAAGCTTGACATTTTGGTAAGTGCCATGGAAAAGATGATGGACAAGATCAACACAAGAAATGCTTATGATGTTCAAGATCATGGCTCGCTGATTGAAGAAGAACAAGTTGCTGATCTAAAACATTTTGTTTCTTACCCTAGTTGTCATAGATCTGATAATGATTGTTTTGTAGATCACCTTGGAGAAAGGAGATCTATTGATATGACATGCATGCTTGATGATGTGTTTTATAGTGATGATTTGCCTCGGTATGATCAGTATGATGATGATTATGTTCTCCAAACAAAAGCTAATCTTGCATATGAACAAGCAGCTAGTTTGTGGGAGGAAGAGGTTCATTTTTAGCAGCTTGAATACAATGTTCAGCCATCACATATCAGCTATGACAGTGATGAGGAAAGTGCAGCAAAGTTTGAAGTAAGTGAAGGATCTTTGCCTTTTTGTTTTGATTCGTTTCAGTTCATCAGAGATAACTACCATGCAATCAGAAATCAAATGTCAACAAATCTTGATTTAAATCATCTTGAGAGCAAAGGAAATTTTGTTCAAGACTTCTCATATTCAGATTTGCAACCCCCGGAAGCCATTGATTTTCAAGTTGCGGCTGAAGACTTGGAAGTGCACACACATGATTTAATGATTCAAGGTGATTCCCTACCATTCTGTTTTGAATCATTTCAGTTTTTGAAGGGTAGATTGCATAGTAAATCTTTAAATGAACAGCCTATCACAAATCAGCAATCTCTCAGTGTTAATGTTGAGGATGAGACAGATAACAAATTTCTTGAGCAGCCACCAAATGAACTTGAAGGGCAGATTACAGATGAAGGTATGGCAGCCAAAATACATGATTTGATGATGCAGGAAGATTCTATACCCTTTTGTTTCGAAGCATTTCAGTTTATAAGGCAGAATCTTCGTAAAGTCTCTCAAGAAAAAGATGAACAGCTAGAAGGATGTCATACATTTTCAATGGATACATTGCAGCAGTCTTTTCAGGTTTTTCATGATCCAATAGCTGATGTTTTGGATGAGGTTTGCAGTCAAAGTCTTTCTCCATTGACTACATGTGAGCTTGAAACATGTGCTGATATGAATTTGATCCGGCAGCCAGTTTCTTTGTCATTTTCAGCAGAGGTCTCGTCACAAGGCTCAGATCACAATTTGCATTCATATGAGGAAAAGAGAAGTAATCCATTGGATGAGCTAAGTTTCAGTGTGCTTGAATTTCAAGATCCTTATGCAGTGTTTTTGGAGGCGGATAGAGAATTCATATCATTCAACGGATCTGTTTCTAAGTTGTCATGGGAGTTGCCTTTCAGTAGTTCTCTCTTGTTATTCATAAGTGAGAACTTGCAGAGATTTCAAACAGCAGATGAGATGCTTACTTGGTTGCATTGGTTGTTTCATTTCACTTGATCAGGTGATGAATGAAACTGTTAGAGTAGGTTGTGATGAATAAGCTCCACTTTGAGCATCATTTTCAGTTGGTCGATTGTGTTTAAGTATTGAGTCAGTTTTTAGTTGAGTCATGAGTCCTTTGTTAGTCCATTTTCAGTCTTGTTATTAAGTTAGTTTGAGTCGGTTTTCAGTCATGCATTTCAGCTTGAGTTTTTCACTCCATTGCCCAATAATTGTAAGGCACTGGTCTGCTCTCACAGAGGTCTAAGGTTCTTGGCACCTCCAAGGAGCTACCATCCCCATTGGAGCCAATGTTAGTGTCAGTCTTTCCAGCCTTCCTACAGTGATCAAATATGCTCTTACAAAGTGGTCTCAGAGTGTTAAGGTCAAATTTTGTCATTTCAAAGAGCTTTCAAGCAAAATTTGGTCACTAGGCATTAGGTCTAGGGTTTGCTTTCACTCTTCTCAAAGTTGTCCAAATGGCGGTCCATATCATCATTCAGAGGGTTGTCATTGTCATGTCAGTGTCTAATGAGTCATTTTACATCTTGTTCATGCTTCAGTTGTGCCTAGGCAAGGTCATTTCCCTCTCCTAGGGTTTTGAAGGCAATTTCTCTTGGACGGTCAAATCATCGGCAAAACTTGTATCCAAATGTTCATACACCTTCCCCTATCCTTAAAGTACCTTATCAAACACTTCCCATCCCTTAGATCCGTCAAATTCCTCATTTTTGCACAAACCCTAGTTTCTAGCTACAACCTGGCAATTTTCTAGGTTTGGCCTGTGTTTTGCCCTTTTCGACCCCTTCCCCTCACTCAATCTCTGAGATTCCACTTTCCCCTGCTTCCTAACATCCCTCCCCACTCCCAAAAATTTCCCCAAGAATTTAGAAGCCCCCTATCCCCTTCATTTCGCTCCATTTCGACAAAATCCCTTGTTTCACACATCGGGACAAGTTGCACTCAAATGATGTTTCAGAGCAATAAAAGATGAATTTTGGAAATCTGAGAGAGGTTTTTGTCCATAACATGCCAAAGAAGAAAAACCTCCTTCACTTTTTGCACAGGTGTCATGGTTTTAGAGAAATGTCAAAATTACA
The DNA here is from genome assembly GCA_031772625.1 of Pinus tabuliformis. Classification (NCBI taxonomy): domain Eukaryota; kingdom Viridiplantae; phylum Streptophyta; class Pinopsida; order Pinales; family Pinaceae; genus Pinus; species Pinus tabuliformis. The sequence continues at coordinate 658,549,573 of CM062805.1, read as the reverse complement.
ATCGCCGGATCCAAGGAGTTTGGCCAAGGCACAAAAACGGAAGAAGAAGGCCAACCCACTCCGCTTCTTGGCCGAGGCTTCTCTCACTCACTATGATACTCATTAGCATCCTCCTAGCAGAAAACCCAAGAAATTTTGAGAGTTTTGAAACATTTTTGGCATTTTTGGGAATTTTACAAGTTTTGGCCATTTGACGGGTCTCACCCCGCGCGCGACCATACATGGGGGCAACTCAGAACGGGGAAAACTTTGCATTTTTGGAATTTTCATGCAAAAATACACTTGCATATGGATGGGTTTCAGATTTTATGGAGATTTGGGCTTCCAAAAGCTCAAAATACATGCAAATTTTGACTTTCTGCCCCTATTTTGAGTTGCAAAAAGCTGTCTTGGGAGAAATGACTTTTGAGGGGTCAAATCAACTCCAAATTCAAAAATTCTGGTGGGGTTAGAAAGTAGACTTGCATACCTTTCCAACGAGCTATCTTGCACATGATTTGGACATCGGGAAGGCCCTAAAACAGAGCTGTGAATGTGCGTGACCTGTCAGAGTGATGTGCGCGACCTATCAGGGAAATTTGCCTGTTTTGACCAGTTCGGCCAGCAAAACACTGTTTTCATCTTGGTTGACTTTTGAGGCATGTAAATGATGGATTTTTGTGTAATTTTCATGGCACTTAGATACTTTTACTCTCCTTCATCACTTCTAGAAGATTCTTTGATGTAAATGGTAAATATTTAATGCATGGATAGGTTTCCTAAGTTTTAGAGGCAAGTTGTTTTGACTGCCTATTATCTAGTGCTCAATTTAGAATTAGTTGAAACAGCTCCTAGGAAGCTGAGCTCAACCCCTAGAGGTGGGGAAAGGAGTTAGATCATCTATATTATGCCTTCTCTTGCTCATTTTCATGGTTGGACTCTTGAGGGAGAAGCTCCTATTGTATATTTTACTTGTATCTCTGCAATTTGAGGAAAAGGAAGACCAGGGTTTTGCAGACATCATTGGGATTCTTGTGGACTCTTGTGTTGATGGTGTGTTCTCTTATTGTAATTGTAAGTGTGTTTATGTGTTCCATCTCTTTCTTTACTGCAGCTTATTAAACAAATGAAGTGATAAAGTTTGAATTCATGCTTGCCATGCTCAGCTTTCAAATTTGTTTGATGTTTATGTTTTCCACTGTCTAGAGAGGATTCAAAGTCATTGTTTGCCCTCTTTAGCTTCTCTTTTTTCTTCCTTGATCATCCATCTCAGCAAAAGGCATCAGCACAAACTCCTACCTTGCCCCAAAGACCCACCTGCAAAACCTGAGCTCAATCCCCGCACCCTGAATTGCACTCCCTCCAATTGCCACCAAAAACCCCAAAAACTTTAAATCAACCCTCCTTATCAGTTTACTAGCCTAATATCAGTGTTTCTAATTGGTCATCTCATCCTATTGAAAAATCCACCGAGTTTGACCGGAGAGAGCCTTCTCCTGCCTCGTAGGGCTAGCTACGAGGCTGAATGGTTTGATGTAGCTTTGAGATTTGCCTTTTCAGCCTGAGGTGAAATTTCAAGTGCTAACATACTGGCGACCATACTGGGGAGAACAAACTTGTTTGTGGGTTGATGTGTTTGTTTCATAAGTCTTAGACGGAGCCTGAAGATACGCCAGGTAGCCTTCGAAAACGCTCTTGTTTTACATCAGCGTGAGTAGATAAACGCTGCTTCAGTCAATCTCCGTGAGCTTGTGAATACAACACTTCATTTGTATTTCACCCCAGTACATGTATCAAGTTCAGATCTGATTGCTGATGGTGAACAACGATCAGACACTTGACAGGCTGAAATCATTCACTTGGCGACTCTAAATCATTTTCAAGATCAGATCCAAAGACTCCACTGGAGGATGATCCCGACCAGCAAAAACATGAAAGGACAACATGGACATATCAAGTATTCAAGTTGGAATTTTATCCAAGACATTTTGTTCTTTGTCATAAATTATTTCTTCTCTTTTCCCAAGAATGTCAAGAAGGCTTTGCAAAGTATATTATGCTTGAGAAAAGATCCTCGGCCTGCAGTTGATTCTTTCCCTTTGAAGATTGTGAATACCAAAGATTTGCATGCTTTTGAGCTTGATCAAGATCCTTTTTCCGAATTTTGTGATGAACCTATACCTGCCGTACATACCCCTATACCTTGTAAAATTCCAGATCGGTATAAACCTCTTGTTTTACCTTCTGTTCTTCATGCTTTTCCCAAAAACTATGATCTATACTTGCCGATGTTTGATGGTGAATGTAAGAATGTCAACGCTGAGCAACATGTCCAGAATTTTGAGAATTTTCTAGATCTTTTTGAAGTTGATGAAGAAGATGTTAGTATAAGGCTTTTTGCTCTTTCTTTGCAAGCCAAAGTGAAGAGTTGGTTCAAAACCTTGCCTGATGCAAGCATCTCAGATTTCCGGCAGTTGGTCAAAGTTTTTCTCGACAGGTGGATGATCGGGCAAAACCTTTTCTTGATTGTAGAAGAGTATAACCAGCTGAAAAGATTGTCGGGTGAAACAGTACAACAGTTTTCGGCTAGATTTAATCAAGTTTATTATTCGATGCCAGTTGATATAAGGCCTACTCCTAGATCTGCTCTCTTACACTATCCGGGCGCCTTTGATCCGGAGATGGAGTTTCAGCTGAGAGAAAAGAATATTGCAACACTTCACGAGATGCAAAACAGTGCAGTAAGTGTGGAGGCTCATCTGTTGATCCGAAGGGCAAGGTTGAAGGAAGAAGAAATGAAAAACATAGATCCGGAAAAATCGGCATCTTTAGAGGTGAAGCTTGACATTTTGGTAAGTGCCATGGAAAAGATGATGGACAAGATCAACACAAGAAATGCTTATGATGTTCAAGATCATGGCTCGCTGATTGAAGAAGAACAAGTTGCTGATCTAAAACATTTTGTTTCTTACCCTAGTTGTCATAGATCTAATAATGATTGTTTTGTAGATCACCTTGGAGAAAGGAGATCTATTGATATGACATGCATGCTTGATGATGTGTTTTATAGTGATGATTTGCCTCGGTATGATCAGTATGATGATGATTATGTTCTCCAAACAAAAGCTAATCTTGCATATGAACAAGAAGCTAGTTTGTGGGAGGAAGAGGTTCATTTTCAGCAGCTTGAATACAATGTTCAGCCATCACATATCAGCTATGACAGTGATGAGGAAAGTGCAGCAAAGTTTGAAGTAAGTGAAGGATCTTTGCCTTTTTGTTTTGATTCGTTTCAGTTCATCAGAGATAACTACCATGCAATCAGAAATCAAATGTCAACAAATCTTGATTTAAAATCATCTTGAGAGCAAAGGAAATTTTGTTCAAGACTTCTCATATTCAGATTTGCAACCCCCGGAAGCCATTGATTTTCAAGTTGCGGCTGAAGACTTGGAAGTGCACACACATGATTTAATGATTCAAGGTGATTCCCTACCATTCTGTTTTGAATCATTTCAGTTTTTGAAGGGTAGATTGCATAGTAAATCTTTAAATGAACAGCCTATCACAAATCAGCAATCTCTCAGTGTTAATGTTGAGGATGAGACAGATAACAAATTTCTTGAGCAGCCACCAAATGAACTTGAAGGGCAGATTACAGATGAAGGTATGGCAGCCAAAATACATGATTTGATGATGCAGGAAGATTCTATACCCTTTTGTTTCGAAGCATTTCAGTTTATAAGGCAGAATCTTCGTAAAGTCTCTCAAGAAAAAGATGAACAGCTAGAAGGATGTCATACATTTTCAATGGATACATTGCAGCAGTCTTTTCAGGTTTTTCATGATCCAATAGCTGATGTTTTGGATGAGGTTTGCAGTCAAAGTCTTTCTCCATTGACTACATGTGAGCTTGAAACATGTGCTGATATGAATTTGATCCGGCAGCCAGTTTCTTTGTCATTTTCAGCAGAGGTCTCGTCACAAGGCTCAGATCACAATTTGCATTCATATGAGGAAAAGAGAAGTAATCCATTGGATGAGCTAAGTTTCAGTGTGCTTGAATTTCAAGATCCTTATGCAGTGTTTTTGGAGGCGGATAGAGAATTCATATCATTCAACGGATCTGTTTCTAAGTTGTCATGGGAGTTGCCTTTCAGTAGTTCTCTCTTGTTATTCATAAGTGAGAACTTGCGGAGATTTCAAACAGCAGATGAGATGCTTACTTGGTTGCATTGGTTGTTTCATTTCACTTGATCAGGTGATGAATGAAACTGTTAGAGTAGGTTGTGATGAATAAGCTCCACTTTGAGCATCATTTTCAGTTGGTCGATTGTGTTTAAGTATTGAGTCAGTTTTTAGTTGAGTCATGAGTCCTTTGTTAGTCCATTTTCAGTCTTGTTATTAAGTTAGTTTGAGTCGGTTTTCAGTCATGCATTTCAGCTTGAGTTTTTCACTCCATTGCCCAATAATTGTAAGGCACTGGTCTGCTCTCACAGAGGTCTAAGGTTCTTGGCACCTCCAAGGAGCTACCATCCCCATTGGAGCCAATGTTAGTGTCAGTCTTTCCAGCCTTCCTACAGTGATCAAATATGCTCTTACAAAGTGGTCTCAGAGTGTTAAGGTCAAATTTTGTCATTTCAAAGAGTTTTCAAGCAAAATTTGGTCACTAGGCATTAGGTCTAGGGTTTGCTTTCACTCTTCTCAAAGTTGTCCAAATGGCGGTCCATATCATCATTCAGAGGGTTGTCATTGTCATGTCAGTGTCTAATGAGTCATTTTACATCTTGTTCATGCTTCAGTTGTGCCTAGGCAAGGTCATTTCCCTCTCCTAGGGTTTTGAAGGCAATTTCTCTTGGACGGTCAAATCATCGGCAAAACTTGTATCAAAATGTTCATACACCTTTCCCTATCCTTAAAGTACCTTATCAAACACTTCCCATCCCTTAGATCCGTCAAATTCCTCATTTTTGCACAAACCCTAGTTTCTAGCTACAACCTGGCAATTTTCTAGGTTTGGCCTGTGTTTTTCCCTTTTCGACCCCTTCCCCTCACTCAATCTCTGAGATTCCACTTTCCCCTACTTCCTAACATCCCTCCCCACTCCCAAAAATTTCCCCAAGAATTTAGAAGCCCCCTATCCCCTTCATTTCGCTCCATTTCGACAAAATCCCTTGTTTCACACATCGGGACAAGTTGCACTCAAATGATGTTTCAGAGCAATAAAAGATGAATTTTGGAAATCTGAGAGAGGTTTTTGTCCATAACATGCCAAAGAAGAAAAACCTCCTTCACGTTTTTCACAGGTGTCATGGTTTTAGAGAAATGTCAAAATTACAATCGCCGGATCCAAGGAGTTTGGCCAAGGCACAAAAACGGAAGAAGAAGGCCAACCCACTCCGCATCTTGGCCGAGGCTTCTCTCACTCACCATGATACTCATTAGCATCCTCCTAGCAGCAAACCCAAGAAATTTTGAGAGTTTTGAAACATTTTTGGCATTTTTGGGAATTTTACAGGTTTTGGCCATTTGACGGGTCTCACCCCGCGCGCGACCATACATGGGGGCAACTCAGAACGGGGAAAACTTTGCATTTTTGGAATTTTCATGCAAAAATACACTTGCCTATGGATGGATTTCAGATTTTATGGAGATTTGGGCTTCCAAAAGCTCAAAATACATGCAAATTTTGACTTTCTGCCCCTATTTTGAGTTGCAGAAAGCTGTCTTGGGAGAAATGACTTTTGAGGGGTCAAATCAACTCCAAATTCAAAAATTCTGGTGGGGTTAGAAAGTAGACTTGCAGACCTTTCCAACGAGCTATCTTACACTTGATTTGGACATCGGGAAGGCCCTAAAACAGAGCTGTGAATGTGCGCGACCTGTCAGAGTGATGTGCGCGACCTGTCAGGGAAATTTGCCTGTTTTGACCAGTTCGGCCAGCAAAACACTGTTTTCATCTTGGTTGACTTTTGAGGCATGTAAATGATGGATTTTTGTGTAATTTTCATGGCACTTAGATACTTTTACTCTCCTTCATCACTTCTAGAAGATTCTTTGATGTAAATGGTAAATATTTAATGCATGGATAGGTTTCCTAAGTTTTAGAGGCAAGTTGTTTTGACTGCCTATTATCTAGTGCTCAATTTAGAATTAGTTGAAACAGCTCCTAGGAAGCTGAGCTCGACCCCTAGAGGTGGGGAAAGGAGTTAGATCATCTATATTATGCCTTCTCTTGCTCATTTTCATGGTTGGACTCTTGAGGGAGAAGCTCCTATTGTATATTTTACTTGTATCTCTGCAATTTGAGGAAAAGGAAGACCAGGGTTTTGCAAACATCATTGGGATTCTTGTGGACTCTTGTGTTGATGGTGTGTTCTCTTATTGTAATTGTAAGTGTGTTTATGTGTTCCATCTCTTTCTTTACTGCAGCTTATTAAACAAATGAAGTGATAAAGTTTGAATTCATGCTTGCCATGCTCAGCTTTCAAATTTTTTTGATGTTTATGTTTTCCACTGTCTAGAGAGGATTCAAAGTCATTGTTTGCCCTCTTTAGCTTCTCTTTTTTCTTCCTTGATCATCCATCTCAGCAAAAGGCATCAGCACAAACTCCTACCTTGCCCCAAAGACCCACCTGCAAAACCTGAGCTCAATCCCCGCACCCTGAATTGCACTCCCTCCAATTGCCACCAAAAACCCCAAAAACTTTAAATCAACCCTCCTTATCAGTTTACTAGCCTAATATCAGTGTTTCTAATTGGTCAGCTCATCCTATTGAAAAATCCACCGAGTTTGACCGGAGAGAGCCTTCTCCTGCCTCGTAGGGCTAGCTACGAGGCTGAATGGTTTGATGTAGCTTTGAGATTTTCCTTTTCAGCCTGAGGTGAAATTTCAAGTGCTAACATACACAACACCACAACTGTACACATCATAGATGCAACATGTACAACATATACAATGTATGCTCAACAATAGTACCACACATCCAAAACCACACTGTCCTTACCAAGAAACCTTGCTTCCGGTATCTCATCCATGCTTATCCTAGCATGCCGCAGACCACACTACTTTCACTTTGTTGATGTATCCTTCAACATTACATGTTATAACATAGACATAGGCATAATACAAGTATACAATATCAAATAATATCCACATGATACTAACCTCATATATTTGTCGTGACTATTCTTCCCAATTGATTCCTCGTAAGACCAGGAACCTCTTCATGTTGTTCTCCTGCATAAGCAATCATTCCTCCACAAGAATGATCCCTGAAAACCCTGTCAGACAGTAACATAGATACATGGATACATACATGCATATATAAACATTAGCATAAAATAATCATGATCATGTCATACAACGACATACATACATACATACATACATGTATACATATATAAACTTCAACATAATCATGATCATAAAATAATTACCAGATAACATAAGGTCTAGGTTAAGAGAACTTCCTTATTTATGCACAGGCATTGAGAGAAACAGTTCCCAACATAGCCAAAGCATATGACACCTCTGATCCATTTACTTTACCTTTTCTGGTTACATTTCTTGTGTCTACACTGCTACTCTCCATTTACCACAATGGACCCAACCAATCCAACCAACTGTCATAGTCTTACCTTCCGCTGTGCTTACTCATGCACAAAGCTTCATCTGGGTCTTATATCATTGGTTGGGTACCACACATCTCTCCAGATTTCCATCAACTTTCCTCTTTCCCAACCAATTCCCAAGACTCAAAACATAAAAGGCAAGACAAGAAACAAACAAGAAGAAGACCTAAAAACTAATAACAACATGACTTCACAAACAAATTGGCATAGCTATGCACCATACACAATCAAACTTGCAAATCAAGTGCAACAATTGCAAAAGACAAAAAGCACAAGACTAAGAACAAACACCATGAGTCGATCCCCATGGTTCTTAGGGAAACTCGACCATAGCCTTCTTCAAGATTTCATGGCAGTCTCTTGCCATGCATATTACCATAAACACATAATTGTCAATGCATAAATAAAAATACAACGGTTACCTTATCTTGTTGTGCCAAGCACGCTACTTGCAACTGAACACATCCACGCCATCTCTCAAGGGACTCCAATCCTTTAACAGATCCACCTGTAGCTAAAGACTAGCTAATATACCTGTCAAGTGCATGTTCATGAATATAGAACATATCCACATAATGTTAGACAAAATCAAGGTTAAGAAGACTTCCTGTGTGCAAATCACTCATTCGTTCGAAATTAGGGTTTCCAAACATAGCCAAAGGAATTCTTGCCCAATTCCTTTCTTTTACCTTTTTACCTTGTTAGAATCGAGGCTTACTATATGTTGTCACACCACCCAACTGTTAGTTATATAGACACGTCAACTATTACCTTGTCATGCTAATACCAAGCATGTTACCCTGCAACTGCTCACACATGTCAACCACATGTTCTAAATATCATGACAATCATATCTATTAATTTGAAATCAATCGTTACCAAGACTAAAAATCAGGTCATAATCCATAGTCAACTCATAGTCATCAGTCATAATACTACAACTATCACCTACTATCCTCAAGTACATATCAACTGTCTCAACACATATATTTTAGTACAATCATCTTAAAACAAGATCATTTGAACACATACTCATATTATACAATTCATCAAACATACATACCAACTCGCAAACTTACCATGTTAAATAAATCAATTAGACGACATAATAGGCATCGAACACTCAAATACCAAGTAAACGACGTAATCAACTATGAAACACCAAGTATAATACATAAGAAAACTCGTACCTTAGTGTACCTTAGGGGAGGCTATCTTTTCTGCATTATCAATCTAGTTAGCGAGAAATAATTTTACAACATGTCAACTCAAGCACTCATAAGATCATAATATCCATAACAATATCTAACTAACATGTTCACATCGTAAACTCATACACAATTATCATTCAAACATATGAAAATTAAATATAGATTAGAATGACACCATCTCACAAATATGTCGGCTCATACCTGAATATCGCAACCATAACCATCTGCATAGGTCAAACTAGGTAAACATAATACATATAACATCAATATCTTTAAGGCAATGAACATAACCATCACTCATATGACCAATCCAAATTATCACATCAATATCTCAATGAAGTAACCCTAATCATCAAGTTAATAGCATATAACAACAATAAGCTATATATCATGCTCATCAACAACATAAAACTGAATCATCAAGCTAACTGTCATATAACAATCAACAAGTTAACCTATAACATACTCATCAGCAACATATAGCATAATCATCATGTTATCTATATAAAACATCAATAGCAATGCATGCAACTACAAGTTACTATCATTCTTGACTATCTGACACATGTGCATATAAATACACTAATCAACCAACATCTATCATGAGTGTAACCATAACATCAAAAGACATGTACATAAACCTAATATATATAAACCTAATGCATATAAAATCCTTAACTTACATAACTACATGTCGAACGTACAATACCTGTATGACGATCTGCTCTTACCCCAAAGTCCAATGTTGCAACCTCATTATAATGATCTACATCTCCTGCTCTATCTCAGCCAACACATTAGCATCATAACATCCAATAGCACCATGATGACCTAAATTGCATACAATGACTTCACAAGGCATGTTTTACCTACTATACATGCATAATCATAACCAATACCATACATGCATAACAACAACCATCACTCCATTGTGCACATTGCCACGTGCAACCAAAAATATGCATAAGCAATGCCAAATCAACTACACCTACGCATAAACGCATGTATTCGAACATAAGCGATCAATTCTTGTAATCAACCTACAAGACTAATACATGTAATCAAAATATTCAAAAATGTAACCTAACATACAAGGAGTAAGCAGGTATCATGAAATAAACATGTAAGCGACATATAATTCATACACAGTCAGTCACATGTTCTAAACATTAAGACATCGTGTCTATTAATTTAAAATCATCATTCACCAATATAACAACCTATAAGCATGCCCCCTTACTATCCATGGTCCACACTAAGGTACAAGGAGGAAGCTACTATAATGGCCTGATATCCAATGTCCAATTACGGAAATGAAATCTCCAAAGCTCTACTAAATTTAACCACACTTGAAAAGAAGTTGATTTTTATTTCACATACATTTGTATGAGATTAATTCAAAACATTGCACTTATTCCACTTGTAACATAATAATTAAAAACATGCCACTTTTCCATTTCCTTACATGAAACTTTTCAAAATCTAATGCAGGAGCATCTAGGCCTAGCCAGCAATGTGATGGTGTGGTCACATGTTGTGGCTAATGAGAGTTTGGAGGAAGAATTGGTTATTTAATTTTTATTAATTTCAAAGTATGTAAGTAGTTATATTGTTGCAAATACTAAGGAAATTAGAGAATAAGTGGCAAGTGATCCTCCCTGCGTGGAGATCAAGCCAAGTAGTTATATTGATTAGTTAGGGTAGGATATGATTTCTAAATATATTCCTTCATATGTGGAAGGAGACTGTTAGATAGAGCATATATGTATTTTCCTGTCTTTTCTGAAGAGACAAAGAGAGAGAGGGGATTCGAGAGGATTCACGATGGAATCATAAGCCTACGGGTAGTTTAGGAAACAGAGGCTCTAATTAGAAGAATCAGGCCAGAGAGGGACGGAGAGCCTCAATATGCAATCATGTGTTTGTATGTTAATATATAGAGAGTTGATTCTGCGTGTGGAATAGTGTGATTCATTATGAAATGATAAATTCTATTTGTATTAGTGATTATGTTTAGCATATGTATCCAGGCGGAATTCGGCGAACACAGAGAGGAGTGTGCAGGCAGAGGAACTGCGTATTTTGCTTTTTCAAGTAATTATATTGTATATATGTGTTGATGAGTAAAATCCCATTAGTAGGCATGTTGATCAACCATCGATCACTAGAAGGATCGATGGCGATCCATTGATTAAATGAATGATTGTTATATGGATATCGTGTTTAAAACCAGAGTATGGCAGAGGAAACCTGAGTGTAGCGTAAGTCCATCAATAGAACGAGAAGTGAAGAGTGATGCACAGGATCTGTTGGATCGATATGATCAACGGACAGGATCATATCGCTGAGGACAGAGTCAATTGATATCGCATCGACAAATATGGTTTATAAAGGGCGGACCTCAGGCTTCAAGAAATGCAGATGAGCAATTGGATATATATATCACATCGGCAGAACCTTTATGCGTTATCGGACCCAGCCGTAGGAGCAAGAGATTATTATCATGCGATTAAGTGTAGACGGTCGGGTCAAGTGTCAGATAAACAGTCGCGATTTAATCGCTAATCGCAAACTGGGGAGTTAAGGCTGGCAGGCAGGTGGAATGCCGATATGCAATTAAGCGATATTGCCAATATGCGATGAGGCGCAATCCGTGATTGGAGAAGGCGGAAAGGATTGAAGCCAAGAGCGGACCCGACAGAGTTCTGAATGTGGGTGTATAATATTTGAAGTCCGGCTTAGGCATTGACTGTGGGGTTTCCATGTTTCCTATATGTATTTTGTGTATTATCGCATATTGGTAGAAAGAAGGGAAGGCACGTTATTACCCGATTGCGATAGCGATAAAGGTATATATTGGGAAATGTGCAAGGGTTGTTGAAAAAGGTAAGATTTCGTATATTTTCCATGTATTCCTATAAGATGTGTGGTCCCAGGGTTTTAAGGCAAAAGCATATAATTAACGCTTCCGATAGAATGTGGGTTTATAGCCACAAGTCTTTGCTTGAGTGATGGTAAATGAGGGGTTTATTGCCTTAGTGTGATTTACACCCCATCAAATTCCCTACATGCAACTCTTCAAGTTCTTTGCATGCAAATAGGCATAGATCAGATACATCCATATTATCATGCTACAATACTATACCATTAAAAAAAAAAAAAATCTTCAAACAATTACCATACTTTTACATTTTCTTCAAACAACTACTATACTATTACATTTGCATGTAAGCATTTCTTCAAACACTTTACGTGCAAACTAATAGAGCAAACTATTTGCATAAAAGTAAGCATATATTAACTATAGCAATACTATTACACATCAATACTATCCCCAACCACAAACAACATACTCATTGGGGCATTTTATCAAACAGTTTGTATGCAATTAATCATTGAACCATTTAAGCATTTCATCCAACACTTTGCATGCAAACTAATATAGCGAATGATTCAATGAATATATCCTAAATTGTAGTATTAAAAGTTATGGAAACTAAACCATAATATCAGTGGTATTTTCCCTCCCTATGTTTCAAGTTTCAACTTCTGAGATTTCATAAATGAAAAGTTATAACAAAAATACCAACACAATCATATTCGATGCACAATTCTAGGAGTATCCAGAAATCTTGAATTCCACTGGTCATATCTCCTAAAATATAGCGACTAAATGTCTAAAATTTTATCACAACATCAGTGGGATTTCCCCTCATTATGGAACAAATTTCAGCTCCTGAGAGTGCCCAGAAGAAAATTTATAACAAAAATATCAGTGTGACCTGTTTGAGACCTGATTTTAGGAGCATTCAAAAGGCTTGACTCCCTCTACTCATATATCCCAAAATATTGCTATCCAATATCTGAAATTTCTACCACATAATCATTGGTGTTTCCCCTCAATGTGAACAATTTTCATCTTCTGAAAGCCTACAGAAGAAAATTTATTGCAGAAATACCAACATGACTTGTTTAAAGGTGCATTCAGGAAGGTAATCTTCCTTAGATCATAATTCCTAAAGTATTGTGAACCAATATTGAAATTTTTACCACATTATTAGTGGGATTTACCTTCAATACGAACAAATTTTCGACTTGTAATATTCCACAGAAGAAAATTCATAACAGATATGATAGAAAGGTCTAAAATTTAACCTTTGTTGTTCATTTTACCTATGATAGATCCCATCCAATCCAAGTGTTTGAACCATGCTCTAATACCACTCTGTAACAACCTCCAGGGGTAAATGTGCATATAAACAACATAATAGGAACAAAAATACAATAAACATATAAGCCATCAAAATCCATATATACATCAGTACATTTGCACATGAAAATCAAGGGAATGAATTTTTTCATTAATAAATGCAATGAACCAACTAGAGATGGGACTACCACGTTCCACCCGACCATAGATTGGCTGAGCCAAGTCTCTCTTCAACCAATCACCCCATGCCATATTCCAAGCATGAATGTGGGATCTCATAGAACACATCAACCAAAACTCATACAGGGCTTCCAGAGGCCACCCACCACAACCCATAAAATAGTGATTCCACCTCACGGTCGGACATCACCAAAAACCATCATCAGATTGGTCTCCATCCAAGCCTTCCAGGGCTTCCAGAGCATTTTTCCAACCAAGGCTTCCAGAACTAGTAACTCAACCCACAGCTTATACAGGGCTTCTAGAGTGTTTGTCCAACCAAGGCTTCCAAGACTAGTAACTCAACCCACCAAGGGCTTCCAGAGCGTTTTTCCAACTAGGGCTTCCAAGACTAGTAACTCAACCCAAGTTGTTACAGGGCTTCTAGAGCGTTTGTTCAACTAGGGCTTCCAGGACTAGTAACTCAACCCAAGCTATGGAAACATGAGAACCAACCAAAAAAAGCAATGAAAGTAAACCCACAATCACCATGACTATCTAGGAAATTGCAAGGCTAGGCAATCCACTATTGATCCAGGCAATTCTCCATGCCAATAATATATCACAACTAAGAAACCACATGCATGTGCTGTGCATGCCAAAACTAGTGAATAAATCATACATGCAACTCGATACCTGCAAGAAAATATGATGTAGTTGTTGATGCCAATGCCTTCTTATGCTTTCTTGCTCTTCCTTTGCCTTCTTGCTCCAAGAATCCGAGTATGCTACACCCTCCAAGAGTGCTCCAAGAAAACTCTAAGTAACCAAGAGTATGAGAGAGAGAGAGAATAATGAGAGAGCTCCAAAACTGAACTGACCAAGTCTTGCCAACTGATCCTCATAAGCCTTTTTATTAATGAGGCCTCTAATTTCTTCATTTTCCATTATTTTCCTTCAATTTCCTCCTCACATGCAACATGTGACCTTTCACCTTCCTTTTCTCCTAATTTCCATTATTTTCATAAATAAATGTGCCAAAATACCTTTTTGCCTCTTTAATCCCTTAGTCATTGCCTTTGCCAATTTCCTTAACCATAAACAACCAAATGAACACCCATTAGGATGTCTTGCCCACCATTCAACTTGGAATATGTTTCCCAATCATCCGTGGTTATTGTTTTTAACATTTATTACATGGAATTTTCACCAGGGTTGTTACATCAACCGAGAAAGGCATAGAGGGGACCATGTTTATTCACGGGGTAAGTGGGGAGACCAAGGTAATATACATGATGAATCAATACTCCCCAAAGAACCAAGACCCTACACATAAGCGTTAACCATGGAAAAAACGATGGATTTCTACCAATGTGTCACTAAGTGTTGTCGCTGCTACAACAACCTCCAAAATTTTGGCTTACGCTCAATTTCGGAGCCTTCCTTGGTATTGTACATTGTCGTCACAAACTTTGAAACTCATTCCATGGTTTTCTTGAGGATTTTTTGTCCCCTTTGCAAGATAGGCAAAATGTCGTATTTTCACATGTTAGTTGTTACATCATGTCTATAAGATTGTTCTTGTGATTTCAAGAGTTCGCCTTTGTATAAATGAGTTTTTATAACCATGTAAACACCCGTCACACTCATTTCCAAATTTTTAAGCATTGTCACATAAGTGTCGTCACGGTTGCCACAAAGTGTATCTTAAGTGTCGTACTTCTCGTAAAGTTTTCGCGTGAAGGAAAATGCATTGTTATATGCCCTGGATGATCTATGTTGTTGTGTCGTCAAGTATTCTAAGTGTCTGATCACAGTCGAAGTCTTATCATTGTTCACATCAACCTCACTAATCCCGTACTTAGTCATTTTCTGAAAAACTTCCCGACCAAACAACCTAGCTTCACTCAGCGTCCTTGAACTGCGCACTGTGTAGTCTCAGTCCTCTATTGTGACCTTGCATCTTGGCAATGTGTTGTGCGCATTTCCTGCCTCTAAGGATTATTGCACTACGCAAATTTTATGCTCAAGCCCTAACCTTGAGTCCCAGGATTGCACAATCCTTCTCCTTGCCCAGCCTTAACTGCGCACTACGCAACCTCTAGCCTCAAGCTCATCCTTGAGCTCCTGGACTACATAATGGCCCATCCTTTCTTATCTCCTAGAACTTAGTAATGTTCTCACCCAGTGCCCATCCCCTCAGCCTGCCACACTGACCCTCAGAACTACACAGTTTTTCCCCTCATCCATGAAATTTGCATTACATAGTAGCAAATCTCAAGGCTCCCCTTGACTACCTGAACTACATAACTGCATAGTCACTAAGCTCGTTTCCCAGCCTTCCATCCAATTCTAGCTCAGTCAACGGATCAACATGCACAATCTTAAACTAGGGAGTTTTCAGACTAATGTTGTCTCCTCATGAGTGAATTGCAGAAACAGGTACCTTATTATGCCATGGTGAGATGGTGAAGAAGGAGATGAAGGAGTGCAACATGCTGAAAGACCATCTTGTAATTGAGTACGCAAGTTAATCGATCAAGAGAAAGCAAAGGGACACCAATTTAAGATCACCATTCAAAAATTGAGATCATTGAAGATCCCTTATCACCAAGCCATGTGGAGGTGAAAAGAAAAGTATTCTCAAGCAGACCTGCAGCACACAGTAGCAGCAGTGGCTTGACACTACCACATCATCAAGCAGTCTATGTCAGCAGTGTCATGTCATGAGTTGTCACATGCCATACCATTGTGGTTAATGATGTAAACTATGTTTCGAAAATGTATTGTAAAGTGGAAGTCCAAAGGACATGTATGGAATATGAAGAGTCATAGTTGAGAAGTCATAAAGTCAACCATGAGGGTAGACAAAGATTCATAAGAAGGTGAAGCATCACTTCCTCATTTTTATATATCCACCCTCATTGTAAAAGCAAAGGAATTTTCACCTTAGCTCCTCTCGCAAGGCATTAGAGAGATAAGCTAGTCCTTTTGAGGAGCAAGGAGTGGCTCCAACGCTCCAGTATTGGAGCTAGTGGTGTTCATTGTATACATGTGTCTTGGAACTTTTACTTAATATAATAAACCCTATGGGCCGACATGTTCTTCATGCATGGATTATGGATATTTGTAAGACTATTCTATGAATATTTGTAATTCATGTTTGCTTTCATTTGTGCTAAAGTAGTTTAACTATTTCAGTTATTTTGGTACTTATCATATTGATAATGTGTTGTAATTGCTATTATCATTATCGCATCTTCGTGGACTATTTCGCTAGATATTAGGTAGATCTTCCTTGTTACATTGGTTGCAATGAACATCGCATCTTTGTGGACTATTTCGCTTGATGTTGTACGAATCTCTCTTGTTCATGTGTGACTCTACTAGGGTGGTACTACTACCTCCCTCATAGAGGCTCACTTTTCCTCCCCTCCGTAGTGAAATAAATTTGGCACACATCCAATTGAACACTCATTAGGCACACCCCCTTGCTTTTCGAAAATGCATTCGCACTCCTCTCTCTTGATGATAGTTAGAGCCAAGGCATATCTTTAAGATAATCGGCAACCGTGCCATCTTCCAGATGGGGCTCCTATCCCAAACATTGTGAGGTCTAATTGGGACCACATATTGGGGAGGCCCCTTGAATGTTAGAGGGTCCAGCACCGTCAACACTTTCCTACACGAAAATGTCCTACAACATTATAGGTGTGAGCCTCTTCAATCATCTACACTCGCTAACCTTTAGGAACACATAAATTATCTAGCTTGTAGAGTAAGTCATCCTAGAGATTGTAGTCAACTGTGTTGTCACCATGGTTCACATGATTCTGACTTTGCAACTGCTAAGACCCCTCCTTGAATTCCTCATCCTCTTAATATGTCTCTCCATATGCATCATGGGTGAATGGCTCCATGCCCATCAGAGTTATCAAAGTTGTGATCTTTGATGTAGATGTCCTTGAAAGTATGTTGGCCAACTTGATTGTGATGCCCTTCTTATACTTGATCACTAAATGAAAATGTTGTAAAATCCCCATACAATGGTAATTCTTGGTTTGTTGTAGCTTACTATGGGCATGTAGGCATTGCAATTGCTCGTGATTTATGTGTATTACTGTCCCCTTTCCCCTAAAATAGTGTTTCCACTTCTTCATGACTTGCACCAAGGAATAGAGCTCCATGAAATGCTTCAAAATGGTAGAATATATTCCTTCCACCCTACATCATGACCACTCTCATAGCATACACACTCACATTTACCTCCACTTTGAAGGGTTGTTGCAAGTTCGATGATGCCAAAACCAGTGCTTAATTGAACTTCTCCTTTAACTTCTTAAAGGCCCTCTACTGACCCTTTTCCCACTAGAAACTCTTACCACTTGTTGTTATGGCAGGGAGTGGTGATGTTATTATTGAAAACAAGGCTATGTATTTCCTTAGGTATTGTGTTGCCCCAATGAAACTCCTAATCTAAAAAACAATAGTAGGAACTGACCACTTCATAATGGCCTCCATCTTCATAGGATCTATCTTTGGCTCTCTCCCACCTAGCACATACCGAAAATACACTAGATGTTTTTGTGCAAACTCACACTTCTTGAGATATGTGAGTAGTTGGTACTACTTTAATATTTCTAGAACCTCCATCAAATATGACATGTGATCCTCCAAGGTAGCATTGTATACCAGTATATCATCTGAATAAATAATAATAAATGAATCTATAAAAGAGTGTAGTATATCATTCATTAACATCATAAACACAGTGGGTGCATTGCATAGGCCAAATTGCATGACTAACCACCCATGCAAACCTTGACTAGTTTTAAAGGTGGTATTCTAGGTTTATTCTTCTTTAACCCAAACCCGGTGGATATTCAAACTTTAATTCCAACTTTATGAGGTATTTGGCTTTCTACAACTAGTATAGTAGATCATCTATCCTAGACAGTTGATACATGTTCATGAGTGTAATTTTGTGTAATTCCTTGTAATCAATACACATCCTCCAATTCTTATCCTTATTTGGAACAATGATAATAGGTGACCTACAAGGTGAGGTATTTGGCTAAATGAAACCTTGTTCAAGTAGTTTTTGCAACTACTCTTTTACTTCACTTGCTTCTATAATGGACTACATATATAACCCAATGTTTGGCAATGGATAGTTCGACAACTATATCTCGTGCTCCACTTCCCTCTTGGACAATATCCCTTTAGGTTCCTAAAACACACCTCTATAAGCCTATATCAACTCTTCTAGTTGTTCTTTATGTTCCTTAGTACACCCCTCTAAGGATGAGTTTGCTCTCAATGACTCTTCTACAGACATGTTTTCTCTTAAAAATAGTAAAACATATTTCTTTCTAGAACTAGTTAGTTTCTTAGATTGGTTGGCACTTACTAGTGAAATTTTGGACTTTCTCTTATGTGCATTGATAATGAATGATTTTCCATCTTTAATTAATATTATATCACATTATTAATCTTATAATATAATTATTCATATTTATGAATGTTCTTATAAGAAAGAAATTAATATTATCCCTTTTAGCCGTATTACTTCACTTTTATTTATTATTATATATTAAAATATTTAATATAAAAAAATACAATACATTTATTCTTAAAAAAATATATTAATTAATTAATATTATATCACATTATTAATATAATCATATATATTTATGCATGTTCTTTAAGAAATATATTAATTTAATTAAGATTATATCACATTAAATTAATAAAATCATAAACTTTATAAATCTTTCTAAAGAACATCGTATTTATTTAATTCATTTCACTTTTAATAATAATTACACATTACATCTTAAACCCTTGATTGTTGGCCATACATTACATCTTAAACCCTTCATTGTTGGCCATTTTCTCAAATTACCCTAATACCTTTTCCCTATTAAATACCAAGATAGATTAGTGCTCCACACACTTTCATCCTGATGATGAACCTCAGTTGAAGGTTTGAAACGTCGATCTTTGAGTCAATATGGATGGGATAGATCCGAAAAATCTATTACAAGAATTAGTACTCATCATTTGTCCACATTGTTATAGCGGACTAATCCTTCTTGCGGACAAGAAGAATCTCCCTAGATTTCCAACAAAACCTAGTAACAAACATCAAAAGAATTGATACCTTAGCTTATGACTGAAACATGAAACATGAAACATGTAGTATGCGAAGAATCACTTGCCTATTTAGTGAAGTTATTTTTGAAGTCATTTCAGTGCTTTCCACAGCTAGATTTTCTTCAATGCCTTAGAGGCTTTCCTAATGCTTTCCACAGCTTCTCCATAATGCTCCAAAAGATATCTACATAGACAAAAGCATCTCGCATATGAAATCAAAGGTAAATGAAGATATTAACTTAACATACAACATATAGTTGAATCAATAATCAGTTATAAACCATGCGAGTGATCAAGGGATCTTACAAATAACATCAAAATAGACGCAACTAGGACAGAACAATTGCTTTGTATTGAATTCAAACAAGAACAAGCTTACAACCTGGTTGCCTTGATGTCACAAGCCTCTTCCAATGGTCTCCAATCTTCTCCTTGGATGATAAGCCTTCTAGCCCTATTTCAACAACATAAGTCTACCTTCAGTGGCCCCCCCAACCTCTGGTCTATGTTTGATTTATATGCCAAGAGGGGGAGGTTTGAGATCCTCTTCCTAAGGGTTGAGAACCTCAAAAGGTGGGATTATGGATCCACGGAGAGAGGGACTTAGCTCCATGAACAGAGGGATCAAGCTTAAGTAAGCATCAACTCGAAGATTTCAGTTGGGAAAGATTCACCCAACAAAGCTTGTAGAATTTACTTTTTTATTTTTACTTTCGTTGACTCATGTGTACAGTTCATAGTGGAAAATAAAGCACACATTTGCGTTGAATTTAATGTTCAAGTCTGTGTATGCGTAGAAACTGGTTAGGGAACCGCGTGGGTACACAAAAATAGGTTTTTGGACCATGTAATCCAAAATTCTCATTCTCTTTGGGATTATTTAGCTTCTAGCCTTGCAGGGGAATGCTTTGGAACACTTTGATGGATAGCGAAAGATCCAGATTGACGATCGTTTGATGGATGGTGAAAAAGTGACGTGTAACACACATGAATAATTCAGATCTCATGTTTGTATAGGTACTTCCAAACACCACTCCACATACATCAAGGGGAACTACATCTTGTTATACTTCGTTAATAAAATTAGCACTGATAGAAAATATAATTTTGCACTGTTTGGTTACCTTCATTTCACATCCTTATTTACTCATCCCAATGGATATGGGCTTGTATGATCACAAACTTCCAATCCCAATTTGTTGACTAGCTTTATTGCAATGGGATTCATGTATGATCCTGAGTCAAATAGAGCATTAAGTTATGGCTTCTTGACCTATATCTTTATATGGAAGAATCTGGCCATTTTATTCTCTTCTTATTATTGAAGGCTACTCAAATTCATCTCCTTTTACATTGATGTATAGAAAATATTCTCATCCACATCTGAGATGCTTTCCACCTAGTTTCTTAAATTAGTGGCCATGAGATTTTTCTCCTTAGCATATTTCCTTTTGTTCTTCAAGTTGAGATCTAGATGCAACTTCCAACACTTCTCCTTTGTATGGTCGTCAATGTTATAGTTATTGTAGTAGTTACTGGGATGTTTGCACTGGTGTGTTGTGGACGTGGTGTTTTTATCTTTTCCCCCTTTCCACTTCTTCTTCCCCTCCTTGGACGCTTCCTAATGCTCCTTTGACTTTGACCCACTTGATTGCTCCTTCTTCTCGCGTATGTCCTCTAGGTATTGTGCATGTACACAAGCCTTTTCCACCTATTTGGGTTTGAATATCATCACTTACTTTCACAGACGGTTGCATAAACCGCCCAATAATTACAAAGTACTCCTAGGTTCTTTGCGGAGATACCCAATGTTATGGTCATCTTTCAAAATTTTGTGGTGTACTCCTTGTAATACCCCTGTTGTAATTATTTTTGCAAGACTTTATTGATTATGTCCATTTGTAATTATTAAGTTAGAAATAATGGTTGTGGGGTCCAAGACTAAATTTGAACATGTGAATGACAAATGTAAATATTTGAGTGCAATAATAAATAAATGTTTTTTTTCTTTATTGGAAATATTATGGGAACTAGTACATGAATGGTTGGGCTTCCTTGCTTTCAGAAAATTGTTAAAGTGGTTGAGTCCCAAGTAGTGGACAAGAAAGCGATAACAGATGTCACAGTTTTAACTTCCCATGCCCTCCAAGATTCTAGGAGGAATAACTACCACCAAAAACAACATAACTAGAGAGAAGTGTTATGTTGGGTGGAGGGGAAAAGGAGGATAAGCACGGCTCAAGAGAAAGGCATATTGAAGAGAATAAAAGAATTTTATTTTTATTTTTTTTCTGTAAAAGATCTTAGGTACATAAAAGAGAGGAAGTGCAAACGTTAAAGTAAGATGTTGCTAAAATCTGCAGGGGGGGAGGAAATATACCGCTGAGGGAAGATAATTTACTGGCATTAAATAAGTTTCAGGCTTGTGGGGAATTGTTGTGTGCAATTCGTTGGTTGGGAGGAATGTGTTTGTTCCTACTATATTTCCATGGATACAGATAAGTAAAAACTTTAATGTATATGGTTTTTTATAAGAATGTGTTGAGATGAAAACTCAACCCCCCTCCCCTCATTTTTGACTTATTTATTTCAATAATGGGGACCCTTTCCGTAAAATTTTGGCTAAATCGTCTTTTAATATTTTTCATTTGGTTAAGTGTCCAACAATTTTGCTAGATTTTCATTGTCTTCAGATTCTTCTTTTGATTGCTTCATTGCATTCAACTTTCCACTAGATTTTCATCGGCTCTCACTTCATCTCATTTGGTTACACAGTTTGCAAATGGTACTTCTCTAAAGATTGATAATTTTTACTACCAAGGCTAAAAAATGTATATTATGTTAATTCTTGTAAATTATTTGTAAATATTGATTTTTAGTTAATTTTTTACTAATTAATTCATTTTTCACTAACGGTCCTACAAAATCACCACAGCCAAATTGTAAAACAATTAAAATTGTGTTATCGAATTTCGAAAGTTAATTCAAATTTCAATTTTAATAAAATTCTGATATTCGAAATACTTTAATATCAAGTGGTGGTAGTTTTTAATGTTCGGACTTGAATTTACTCCCGTGGACCTTATTACACACATCCCCCTCATTCCTTACTCCTTACCGTGGCACCTCGGGACATATTTTATCATAACATTCCTTTTCTCTCACCTCCGATGTGGCTTACTCTCAGAACCTCTGATATTACTCACCTACTCACCTCTGATGCCCGACGTCACTGGTCCCACCTCCCTCTTTATGTCATCAGACCTCAAAATCGTTTTAAACCTTAGAGCTTGTTCATAATACTTCCAATATCTAATGGCTCCATTCCTTCAATCTCTGATATTTCACTTCACCTCTAATGTTCTGATATCCATAATTCCCAAGGTCCTGATGACTCTATCTCATGTTTCCCGATACTCTTCATATATCGGACCTCGGGATTTTACCATCATAACTTCATTTTAAAATCTCCGATATCACATCATCTATGATGTCTGATGTCCCTCATAGCTTCGACGGGCTTGGTTATAAAACATTGATGTGTATATTAAAGTTTGTATAAAGATTTCTTAACACAAAGAATTTATTTCATATTAGTTATGTAATTATGTGAATATAATACTATGATAATGTTAAATAATGTAATTTATTAATATAATCTTTAATAATTTAATTAAATTAATTTCTAATTAATATTTTATTTTGTAAATAATTTAATTTATATGAGAATTATATTGGATTTTGTAATTAATTCAAAAAAAAATTAGTTTGTAATTTAATTCATGTTTTTAAATAGAATGTATATAATTAATTTAACAAATTGTAATTAATAAGATATTAATTAATTTTAATTATACATTTAATTAGAATTAGATTTTTAATTAAACTTTCTGAATTTTAGCCTAGGTAGACATTTTTCCAGAATTCGGATTATATTGGCACCTCATCTTTGGAGAGACATATCTGAAGATTTACTCAACCAAATCAAGCCCGCAATAGCTCATTGGAAAACTAAGATAGAGGAGGATAATATGGGATGGTTAATTTTAGAAAATCTCATTATTTAATGACCTAGAAATCCAGCAGAAGGAAACGTGACGAATTTAAATCAAGAATTAAATATTTATGTTGATGTGGGAAAATGTTATTGGTTTTGGAAAAAATGTTGTTATTAATTCCTCCTTCAACTTTATTCAAAAGCAAATCAGGCCCAACAGAAGAAATCACATCTTGAATTTTTTTTGGATTTTAATTTATTTTTATTTTTTAATAATTCGTTGAGAATGGTTTTTTGTTTTCTATTTTGTTCATCAAATATGTTTTAATTTCTAAATTTCAATTGTTTGTGACAGGAGAGCAGTTGAGGAGATGGGGAAGAATAGATTTTAATCAATAGAATTGCTCCAGCAAGAGAGGAAATAAAATTTTGGCCAAACAATTTATTGGAGCAAATTTGTTCTCCAGCAATTCTCTCATTTTAATTATCCTTTGTAATTATAAATTGGGCTTTTGTTGAATGGAGTTGAGGGTTCCAGATCTGAAACTTGGAGAGGAAATTCTATGCAAAGAGAGGGTTTTTTGCACTACTGTAAGGAGCAATATTTTTGTAGAGAATTAGCTAGTATGGACCAAACTTGAGGAGATTAAAAGAGATGTATTTCAGCTCTGAAAATTTCATGCTATCACGAAATTTTCTAAGAATTTCATGTACTAATAAGCTATGATCAGATCTTTAATTCTTGTACACTATTGTCAGATATAGAGGCTTATTGGTGGCCTGCAATTAATAAAATTTGTAGCAATTATTGATCTATATAAGTATGTGTTTTTTAAGTCTTGCACTATTCTAAATTCATTTAATTACATACTTGTCTTAATCATTTGAAAGTTATCTTTTAATGATGGATCTAACTGCTATCGATTTTAATTCTGAATTCAAATCGATAAACAAGGCATGATTGTTAACTATTTATCAAATTCATGTCAAGTTTATCTTGGTTTTAATAATGATTGTTTTATGAGAACTATTTCCTTAATGCAGTCATATATGTTTTAGTTTGAATTCATTTTATTTGAATTTGGATGTATGTGTACCAGAGATCTGATGACTATTCATCATATAGTTGAATACATATATTTGCTTGAACTAGTAATAAGTATTAGAACTATCTCCTTGACTTATTGACTTCATTTTTATTTCAAATTCAAAGTTGGTCCAAATCCCCTATTACTTTTCTCTTGGTTGAGAGGGGGATTAATCTTTCTTTCAATCGAAATAGATTTAGGATTCATTTTCTGTTAATTAGAGTAGATTTGCATTTAGCTTTAATTATTGCATTTTAGAAGTCCTCTTACACAAGGGCAAACTTTAGAGTGGTATGGTTGAGCCATTAATTCAGCTTAAGGATCACTTTCTTGCCTAAGCTTAGCAAGAGGGCTGATCTAATATCTCTTCTCTATTGGAAACTAATAAACACACTATAAGCTAGCAGAGATAGAGAGAATGTAACTGGACCTAGTTTAACCAGTTGGAACCACCATTTCAAACAGAAAAGGAGTAGCTTTAAGTTCCCGACCAGGTGGTCTCCCTTATAATGTTGACATGGTCATTTTGGGCCATCAATATTTTTGGCGCTAGAAGGAGGGTCGACAACTTGTTGTCTTTTGAAGTTTTTTGTATTTTAAAGTTTTTATTTAATCACAATGGCTCCTCTCAAACTTCCCATTTGGAGTTGTAACTCTGGACGTGCATCCTCCAATACTCCACCTGAAATACAGTAAGCCACTTGTCAAAGGTAAAATTTAGTGGTAAGAATAATTCTTTTGCATTTGATCATGCCTTACTATTTATTCAAAAAAATTCAAATTTTAATTTTCATGATATTGATGAAGGTATTTTGTGCAGAATTTTTACTCTTACATTCTTGGGAAAAGCCAAAAGATGGTGTCAATCGCTTCCAGTTGCCTTTATTCACAATTGGGACCAATTTCTCATAAATTTCCTTTTTGAATTCGATGGGTATGATTATGAACAGGTATGTGACGAATTTGAATATTTACGAAGGTTTGAAAATGTATCTTTTATAGATTTTACCGTTAGATTTTGATTTAATTGTTTAATATTCAAAGTTCAAGATAAACCTTTAAAGATTGAATTAATGAATTGGTTTGAATATGTTTGTTCCCTTCCTTGATTTCCTAATCCATATGGAACCATTAAAAGCTTTGATGAATCTTCTTCAACTTTTATTAACATAATTGAGAATTCTAATACGGAGTTGCATATCAATCATGATGAAGTTGCCTCTACCATGTATGATCAATTCCTTCATTTAGTGCATACCTCATATAACATTAATGATGATCATGATGCACTCCATGTCAGCGAATCTCAATCACAAAGCTTGGAAAATTTTATTGATCAACCACAACATGATATTAGCAACAATCTTGAAGAAAAATTGCCTTCAAATCATAAAATCAGCCTGAAATTAATTCAGAAAATCAGTCAATAAATCAACAAGCACAATTAGAAATCGAAGATTCGAATAAGCAAGCTGCTGTGGAAATTTCTGAATTCGATCATGTTGATTAAATGCCAAATTCGAGGCAGCTAAATAACAGTCTTCAAGAAAGCATAAATAAACAAATGAATGGTCATGAATCTGAAATTTATAATGAAGAAAACACACAAGAATCCGCAGATAGAGATATTTTCATATTCATTTATCTAAACTTGCATTTCTCTCTTTATCCTGATATTTTTGTTGATGGTGATTTATCTCCTCTTTGCATTAATATTGTTCCAGAAAACAAAGAGGCTGGTATTAATGAATTGATAATTAGTTTTAATAAGGATAGAGAATCATTCATTGATCATTCTTCTGACGTTGTTGAACATGTGCTCAATATTTCTTCTTGTCTTGATAAATCATATGCAAATGATGAGAATTCTAGAGAATGTTATGAAGTCATTTATCATGATTACTCTGACATTAAGGATGATGATTTATCTTCTTATACATTAAATCCTCATGATCAAAGTCATATCATATTTGAGAATGAAGAAAACTTAAATTCTGAAATTTTACCAATTAATTCACATTCTCAAACCATAACTCATTTTTGTGATTTCAACATTCAAGCATCCATCCCAATTTATGATTCTTATGGCGACCAAGTTCTCACTCCTATTCATAATCCAGAATGGTCCTCTCTCCCATAAGTTATTGCCAATGATCTTTCTAGTTCTACTATTTTGACAAGTGCTTGTAAGAAGGAAATTACTTCAAATTAGTCCCAATTGTGTTGTAACGTTAATTGTAACAATAGTGTAAACGATTTGATTTTATTGTTTTTCCTTCATTTATTTTGTTTGTTTTCTATTAGAAATTTTCACTTTTTAGATGTCATTTGCTGGCATATTAAGCAATTAAGTGTTCAAAATCCACAATGTGCATTGCTATAATGTGAAGAGGAATCACAAAATTCAGATCATGACCATCAAGAGATGATGATCTTCTGATTCCATCTAATGGTTATGTCTTATAAACTTACTTTTCCATCTAGAGTGTTTTTTCAACATGAATCGTCTCTTTTGAATACATTGATTCAATATGTCCAGCCTCTTAGTTTAACCAATGATCTTCAGATAAACTCATTAAGCTCTCATCTGAATTTCATTGATCCCTTTCAAAGATGTTTGGAAGCTTCATGTTCAACGAAGATCATTAATAGTTTGTTTTACGTACATAACACTAATGGTTGTTTGACCTCTCTCCGATTTGAATTCTTCTTCTTCCTATCTCTAATGAATACTCATCCATATTTTTATGATCCTATAGAGATTTTGTTGGAGGAATATTTTCAAGAGAGAATGTATGTAAGTAAACTGATTGCAAATAAGTTGTTTTTTATAAATATGTTAGTAGTTAGTGTACATACTACATTCATATTTATTTTTGTTGGTTCAATTATAATTGCATTTTTGTTACTATTGTGTGGCTTGTACATATATGTAGGAAATAAAATATTTGATTGGTTACATTGGAAGTATGACTATACCTAGTCATGTTTCCTTTTCATGTACTTAGGATTAGGAATAGATTAATTTAGATTTAGATCCTTTCCTATTTGTATTTATTTCGTTATTACAGATTTTTAATAAACGTATAATGAGCTTATGATCGCTCCTTCTTATTTACTCCATTTTCCAACAAAGAGTGTTCAAAACGTATGATTGCTTAAATTATGTTTATGCTACACTTGCTTATTCTTCGTGGTGAAGCTCATCACACTGTTAAAAATTTGTAAAGAAATTAGGAATAATAAAGTTCCAAGGAATCTTTACAGCCAAGTGCTCTTGGGAAATTCAATTTTCAATTCATTAAGCATTACTATATGATCACTTTTCCCACTCTTGTTATTATGAAGTAGATGCAAATCAACATCTTATTACTTAATAGTTATTTTATATTGAATATTAGATGAATTGGAACATTTGCAAATTTTGAGAAATGCATGGGAGAACTTGAAGATTCCTGAGGTAAACTTGCAGTCAATTTTATTCCAGGTATGCATTCACATGTTCATCTTCATCTGTTGTCAATTTCTCTTTTCATTAGTTTACTTCTTATTTCTATTTTGCTTCTTTTGCGGGTCTTCATTAGCTTGATCCAGAGACTTGATTTTTATTAACTAGCTTTAGAAATAAGCAAGCAACTAGTCTTTTCAAATTCTCAACATGTTCAGGGAAGTATTTGTTTTCTTATCAGAATTTTTGGTACTTTGTATTTGTGCTTCTCTGCATGTTTCCACTTCTTTGCAAATTTAGCGATATGAGTCAATAATCATATTTATGCCTCTCATTGATGCAACGAAAATTAAATTCTTAACTCTTTCTTATTCATATTTGTTATAAACAAAGGAAAATCGCACAAATTGGTTTTTGTAGCAAGTCATAAAATGATCCTATCCATGATTTTACCTCTGCCCATTCTAAATCTTACATTTCCATGTTGAGCTAAACCTTTGCACTACACTCATTTATCTTACATCCGCTTTAGTCACATTTCCTTTTTTTCGAGATGACTCAAAGCCCCTTACAAATCTCAAAATTTCAGACCTTCTGGCTCATCAAACTCTTGGGTTTATGTTATATTGGAAGCATTTTAAAACACTTCCTGAAATTTGTCTCTCCAAGATCCATGTGGCCTATTTTATTTCTTTGCCCAATCTCCTCAATCTCAAAGTCTCGTAAAGGTACATTAAATTATCATTATATCCGAGTTTCTGATATTTTGTTTCTATTCAATAAGTAACCTCAGACTTCCTTTTTGTCGGAACTCTTATTTAATGACTTTGCGAGAAATATTTCTAAAGTCTCTTCGTATTTTAGAACCTTGATATATCGGGTTATTATCATTAATCAATAGAAATTTCTTCCCGAGATTTCATTTTTTCTTCTTAACATCTCGGACTAAGTGAGATATAGGGCTAATATAAGCTTGTTGGCCTCTTGTCAATTCATCCATTACTTTATAGTCCGAATTATCATTATGCTCACATGGATTCCTCTTTGATTATCTTTGTATCTTTAAGTTGACTTTAATGTTACTCGTGTATTCAAGAACTTGGATGCATTTTTTAATTACAATTTCATCAAACCTCAAACATTCATTTCTCAAGATGACTTTGTGACTTTTGGGATATCTATTCTTCATGATATGAGTACATGGATCTTATCGTTGTGCCTTCATTGGACATATATCTTCACATGTATAGTTGGGCCTCTTTTACTCTTCACGACAGTTTCCAGGCTAATGAGAAGTGCATCACTTGTGGCTTCATTACTTTTTCATCTATATCTTACTATCGGATGCTCATTTCATCATCTTCATCATTTACAATGTGCATCCGAGTTTTCTTTTCAATAGAATTCCTAAGCAACCACTATGGTAATGCAAAAATTACTAATGAAATTCAGAACATGCAAAGGTAACAAACCATGGGCAACCTATTTTAAATTTTCTTGTAGTTTTCCTATTTCTGATATACCATTCCATATTTATCAAGTGAAGATTCACGTCCTCTCCTTGTCTTCACAAATCATTGCCGCATTGTTGGGGTCTTGGTCTTGTTTCTTGACATTTTATGAAAATCATGGAGCACATTTCTGAAATCTGAAATATAAAGAGAACAATTACCACTGCAATTCATAAAAAAGAACATCATCATTTTCATTTCTGATGGATTTTTATTCACTTTTGATTCCTTGAACATGAATCATTATTTCTTTTCCTAGTTTACTTCTTGCTTCAGTTATTTTTAATAAGTTATGAATTTGAGCCAATGAAATTTCAAATAATATAACTTCTTCCTACTTCTAATTTCAATCAAAAGAATAGGCTATCTTTTGTTGGAGAAAAACGATATCTCTCAGGTAAAATTAAACGAAATTCTCCAATGGTAACTTTCATATGCCCACTTTCATCCTTTCCATTTCATTATATTTTTGTTCCAGCTTTGTTTTTAGTTTTGTTGATATATATCTATGTTTCGCGGGTCTCCTAGAATTATCTTGCACTTCTATCATCTCAAATTTGGAGTTCATTCTCTTTGTTGTTTGCTTTTTATTTTTTGGACAAGCAGTTACGATGTGTATCAACTTATCTAAATTGGGGAGTCCCTCAACCTTCAATTTGTATTATAAGCATTTCTTTTATTAGAAAAATGTTATGTTCCTATGAAACCAAAAAATTTACAAAGGACATAAACTTCTCTTTGGGCTTAATTCTACGTCATAATTGTTATTCACCTTTTAGTTTCATAACTTTGCAAGATGACATTTATTTAAAATCTTAACACAAGATGGACACACTCATAGTTATCTTATTTCACTCTTTTGTTGAAACATTTTATATTTAGTCTTGTTGGGATTTTGTGTTTTAATTTGGGTTTGTCTTTCAACTTTTCCTTTCTTCAATTCACATTTTGGAGTTTATTGATTTCTTCTTTCACTTCAGTTTGGATTTCTTTTTCCTTTTTCTATTGGTTATGGTTTGATTTTGGTGACTCTACTAAGATTTATGTGGAAGGCCTTTTCCTCACCCAACTTTGGTTAGCATACATGGGAAATTTATACTATGTCAATTTCACGAGTTTCATTTACCATTAAAGGTATATCTTTATGGGGTCCTAAAGCCCTCTTGCTTTAAATATTATCCATGGAGATACACACCTCCTTTCTAAGTGATATAGCTCACCTTTTCAAGGAAAGAACTGATCTGAGTTTAATTCAATGAATCCCTTCCATCCCAACGCTTCATAAAAAAACTTTGATTGATAGTCGTAGGGAAAGATACGGAGTCAACATTATGGAAGTATTATATCCATTAGCATAAGTCTCTATTACCATCCCACCTCTTTCCCTCAGGTGCATCATAAATTAAAAGCTCGCATATGTGTTTATCAAAAGGGTGCTCAAAAGGGGAAGCATGGGAAATACAAGTAAACCCATCGAGGCTATGGATGCTCGCTGACAGTGGGGCCATGCTTGTATGGAATTAAGGTCAACTTCGTTGGGGTATTGTTCAGGCTCGCTGGCAATGAAGCGATGTCAAAGACCATTCATAACGATGGATATATGCTTTATCAAAAACTCTTATCTGTACCTCCTTTTATTTTTCATGTGAGGTAATCTTAAAATAATTTTTTCCCAAAATTTGGATTCATGATTTTAGGCTCAGTCTGTTTTGAGTACTTACCTTTTTAAACTTATATTGCTTAATTCATTAATATGGGACCCTTGGAAATGTTTTATTGTTTGAGGGTTTAATAGAATTCCTCACCTTTAGCCTTTGGGTAAAGTGAAGATCGTCACTTTAAACCACATATAACTGGTTCTTCCTCATGTGTCACCATTATTGAGGTGAAAAATCAACCCCCCCCACCGATTTTTGACTTATTTATTTCAATAATGGGGACCCTTTCTGTAAAATTTTGGCTAAATCACCTTTTAATATTTTTCATTTGGTTAAGTGTCCTACAATTTTTCTAGATTTTCATTTTCTTTGGATTCTTCTTTTGATTGCTTCATTTCATTCGATTTTCCTCTAACTTTCCATCGGCTCTCATTTCATCTCATTTGGTTACACGGTTTGCAAATGGTGCTTCTCCAAAGATCGATAGTTTTTATAGCAAGGGCTAAAAAATGTATACAATGTATATTATGTTAATTGTTGTAAATTATCTGTAAATATTTATTTTTAGTTAATGTTTTACTAGTTAATTTATTTTTACTAACGATCCTACAAAATCACTGCAATCAAATTGTAGAACGATTAAAATTGTGTTATCGAATTTCGAAAGTTAATTCAAATTTCAATTTTAATAAAATTTTGAGATTCGAAATACTTTAATATCAAGTGGTTGTAGTTTTTAATGTTGGGACTTGACTTTACAAAGTGGTTGTAGTTTATGGGCAAGTCCCGCTCCTTGTGGAACTTATTACACACATCCCCCTCATTCCTTACTCCTTACTGTGGCACATCAGGACATCTTTTATCGTCACATTCATTTTCTCTCACCTCCGATATGGCTTACTCTCAGAACCTCCGATGCCTCGCGTCACTGGTCCCACCTCCCTCTTTATATCATCAGACCTCGGAACCTTTTTAAACCTCAAAGCTTGTTCATAATAATTCGAATATCAGATGGCTTCATTCCTTCGAACTCCGATATTTCACTTCACCTCCGATGTTCCAATATCCATTCTTCCCAAGGTTCCGATGACTCTACCTCAAGCTTCTCGATACTCTTCATACATCGGACCTTGAGATTTTGGTCCATCGTAACTTTGTTTTAAAACCTCCAATATCACTTCATCTCCGATGTCTGATGTCCCTCATAGCTTTGACAGACTTGGTTATAAAACGTTGATTTGTATATTAAAGTTTGTATAAAAGTTTTTTAAGACAAAGAATTTATTTCATATTATCTATGTAATTATGTGCATTTAATATTATGATAACATTAAATAATGTATTTTATTAATATAATGTTTAATAATTTAATTAAATTAATTTCTAATTAATATTTTTATTTTGTAAATAATTTAATTCATATGAGAATTATATTGGATTTTGTAATTAATTCAATTTTTTTAGTTTGTAATTTAATTTCGCTGATTTTAAATAGAATGTATATAATTAATTTGACAAATTATAATTAATTAGTTATTAATTAATTTTAATTATACATTTAATTAGAATTAGATTTTTAATTCAACTTTCTAAATTTTAGCCCAAGCATAAATTTTTCCAGAATTCATATTATTTTGGCACCTCATCTTTAGAGAGGCATATCTCAAGATTTACTCCACCAAATCAAGCCCACAATAGCTCGTTGGAAAGATAATATAGATGAGGATAATATGGGATGGTTAATTTTAGAAAATATCATCATTTAATAACCCAGAAATCCAGCGAAAAGAAAAGTGACAAATTTAAATCAAGAACTAAATTTTTATGTTGATTTGGGCAAATTTTATTGGTTTTGGAAAAATTGTTGTTACTAATTCCTCCTTCAGCATTACTCAAAAGAAAATCAGGCCCAACAGAAGCAATGACATCTTGAATTTTGTTTGGATTTTTATTTATTTTTATTTTTTAATAATTTGTTGAGAATGGATTTTTGTTTTCTATTTTGTTCATCAAGTATGTTTTAATTTACAAATTTCAAGTTATTGTGGCTGAGATAAGGAAGAAAATATTTTGATCAATAAAATTGCTCCAGCAAGAGAGGAAATAAAATTTTGGTGAATCAATTTATTGGAGCAAATTTTTTTCTCCAACAGTTCTCTCATTTTAATTCTTTTTTGTAATTATAAATTGGGTTTTTGTTGAATGGAGTTGAGAATTCCAGATCTGAAACTTGGGGAGGGAATGCAAAGAGAGGGCTTTCTTCACTACTTTAGGAAGCAATATTTTTGTAAAAAATTAGCTAGTTTGGACCAGACTTGAGGAGATTAAAAGAGATGTATTTCAACTCTGAAAATTTCATGCTATCATGAAATTTTCTAAGAATTTCATGTACTCAAAGGCTATGATCAAATATTTAATTCTTGTACACTATTGTCAGAGATAGAGGTTGATTGGTGGCCTGCAATTAATAAAATTTGTGGCAATTCTTGATCCAGATAAGTATGTGTTTTTAAAGTTTTGCACTATTGTAAATGCATTTAATTACATGCTTGTCTTAATCATTTGAAAGTTATTTTTTAATGATGGATCTAATTGCTATCAAATTTAATTCTGAATTCAAATAGAGAAACATGGCATACTTTTTAATTATTTAGCAAATCCATGTCAAGTTTATCTTAGTTTTAATAATGATTGTTTTATGAGAACTATTTCCTTAATGTAGTCATATATGTTTTATTTTGAATTCATTTTATTTGAATTTGGATGTATGTGTACCAAAGATCTGATGACTATTCATCAGATAGTTGAATACATATACTTGCTTGAATTAGTAATAAGTCTTGGAACTATTTCATTGTCTTATTGACTTCATTTTTATTTCAAATTCAAAGTTGGTCCAAATCCCCTTTTACTTTGTTTTTGGTTGAAAGGGGAAATAATCTTTCTTTCAATCAAGATAGATTTACGATTTATTTTCTATTAATTAAAGTAGATTTGCATTTAGCTTTAAATATTGCATTCTAGAAGTCCTCTTACACAGAGGCAAAATTTAGAGTGGTTTGGCTGAGCCATTAATTCAGCTTAAGGATCACTTTCTTGCTTGAGCTTAGCAAGAGGATTGATCTGATGTCTCTTCTCTATTTGCAACTTATAAAAACTATAAACCAACAAAGATAGAGAGAAGGTAATTGGACCTAGTTTAACCAGTCGGAACCACCATTTTAAACGAAAAAATAGTTTCTCTAAGTTCCCAACTGGGTGGTCTCCCTTATAATGTTGACATGGTCATTTTGGGCCATCAACATAATGTTTGGTTTGAAACATGTTTTTACTAAGTGTTATTGAGCATATAGGTGTTTGCATGAAGAATGAACTATAAGCAATGCATTCAATGAAAAAGGGAAAGGAAAACAATGTTTAACATGTAGCAATAGGTATAGCGAAAACCTCAATAGATAAAGGGAAATATTTATTTAAGCATATACTAGTGGCTATGAATATAATTTTTGGTAGAATTTGGACAAGTGTATGAATATAATTTTTGGTAGAATTTAGACAAGTATATGAATACAACTTTTGGTAGAATTTGGATAAGTATTATTGTTTTGTTTAACATTCTGAACAGTGAAGGAATAGTAACAAAGAGGTTTAAGTAGGCTTAGCGTGCTTGCAAGATAGTATGGAGGGGTAACCTATATATTAACTATCTATTGCATGCAATACCACCTAACTTAAAAACACTCTTAGGAACAATTAGGGAACCAAATTACATAGATACCCTTATTTGCGTAAAGTTTGCTTAGAGAAATTATGAGCATAGACTTTAAATTGAGTGTTTTTAGATTAAAAAGATTTTTAATGGAATCAAGATGATATGGGATAAGGAAAGTATCCTTTTTATTTTCAAAACAAAGAGTTACTGACTCATTTAAAAGGAATAACTATTATTTCTTGGTTGAAAACCAACTTGAAATAAACCATAGAATAAAAGAACAACAGAGACTAAGTGCACAAGCATAGAATAATATATTCAATTACTTGTTTCAAAACATATATGTTAGACATGTATAAATTATGGGTTTAAGAAACCTTGTCACTCAAAAAAGAGTACAGAATATTCTTAAATATGATTTACTCCAAAAGCAATCTGCTTGAGCATACTCTGTGTCAAAATTACTATAAATTGTTTAAACATACAGAATATTAAATTCAATGATGAAATTCATAATCTAGCGGCATGAATCAAGTATGATTATGCTAAATCCTATTTCAAATAAGTTGTAAATAAACAACTATGGTTGTCATTAGTCGACTCAGTTTCCATGTCATTAAATACCTATGGAAGAAGGGTTCTTATGTGGAAAGATAGTGTACAATGTTGAGGAAAGCTTACAAATAAAAGGTAAGCAAGAGATTTAACCTGTAACGAGTAATAAGATTAATCTTGTTAGATCTTAGACTTTTGTGATCCATATTGATAATAGTATTGTCTTTCGAATTAATCACATTCTTGAGATGTGATTAATCTGAAAGACAACACTATTAAGATTAACCTTGTCAGTTTCCTCATCAAAATACTTAAGAAATTAAGACAAAAGTTGAGTCAAGAGACACATCAGCGAATTACCCTGAGGATCTTCTAGTAATTGTAGCTGGAAATGACATGATATAGACACAAGGGTATTTAAAATGTCTAGAAAACATATTTATGATAAAACGGTAAACAGGAAAGAGGAGTACTATAAATTAACCCTTTCAGTTATATTATATACTTATAGAACCAAAAACTTCTTAAATAGTATATTGGGTTTTCAGACCCAAGTATCAACATTTTTTTTATATCCAACTAAAATGATCTGTAAAACCCTTGATACTTAGATGGAAATCAAAGTTCTCATTCAAAGCTAAAAAATTTAAATGAGAAAAGAAGGGGTTCGTCAGTAAGAAACCAGATACCCTAAAAATAAATTGATAAAAACCCTAAAATAAATTTTGGTAATTAAGCATCATAGAATTGTTAAGTGGTATTGTGATGGTGTAGTACCTAGTAAGAACTATTTTTGTTCATGACCAGACTTTGATGCCGAGTTGAAAAGGTGGTGATTCGACACGTGTTGTCCTCATCTAGAAACCTATGAAGAATGCAAGTTTAGAACCCTCTTGATGCTTCAATCAAAGCCCCAAAGGGGATTTAGGTTAACCCTCTTAATGAAAGTAAAAAAGAAAAAGAAAAAGGAATTCAAATTAATAAGAATGCAGAATAAGGTTGAGTGCTCATAGAATATATAAATGGATTGAAGTGGTATAAACCTGGTAGTAACTAATTATACCATGGCAAGATTTGAAACCCTGCATAGAAGAATGTTTTCAAGAAGTGATGTCTCTAGGGGAACCTCTAAAGAATTAGAGCGTGAAAGGCCTCATATTACTTGAAAATGAATAAACCCTTGGGTTATTCCTTAAAATAAAACCTTGGGTGAGATATATATAAGAAAACCCTCTTTTGCAATTAAAAATAAAATGTAATAATCAAAATATTATACATACTAGATGTAACATATCTAGTTCCCTCAATAACCTATAGAGGTTACGTGGCTCTCAAAATCTTCTTTTTCCTTTTCTAGCTTGACAATAAGCTCTGATACCACTTTACCACATACACCTACTAAATTTATCCTAACCACACTTGCAAAAACTTGATTTTCATCTCTCATACATTTTGTCAAACACTTTACATGTAAACTTTCTTCAAATACTTTGTATACAACCAATTAAGTAATATTTTTTCTTGTATACATTTTATCAAACATTTTGTATGAAATCAAATCAGAAACATTGCTCTAATTCCACTTGTAACATACTAACTGAAACATACCACTCAATCATGCAACTTTTGATTTTTGTCTTTGAGGTATTTTATCAAATAGTTTGTATGCAAATTGTAATAAAACACCTTTAACACATTTCTTCAAATTATTTGCATGTAAATAGGTAAATACCAGCTACAACAATACTATCAGTATCCACAAAGCAACATTTTCATTGGGACATTTCATCAAACAATTTGGATGCAATGAATCAATAAACCATTTAAGCATGTATTCAAACACTCTGCATGCATACTAATATAGCAAATTATTTGGATGCAAATAGGCATACATTGGCTACAAAAATACTATCATACAACAATATTGTCCCCATCCATAAAACAACATTTTCATTAGGACATTTCATCAAACGGTTTGTACGAAATGAATCATTAAAACATTTAGGCATTTCTTCAAACACTTTGCATGCAAACTAATATAGCAAATTCTTCACAGAATATCTCCTAAATTATAGCATTCCAAGATCTAAAATTGAAACAAACGATTAGTGGGAGTCTCGCTATGGTTCAAATTTCAACCTTTGGAACCTCACAGATGAAAAGTTATAGTCGAAATGCTAACATGATCTGTTTGATGCATGATATTAGGAGAATTCAAGAAGATTGACTTCCTTTGATCATATCTTCTAATAACTGAAATTTGGAACAGATGATTAGTAGGATTTCCCCTCACTATGGACCAAGTTTCAGGTTCTATAACCTCCAAGAAGAAATTTATAGTAAAAATTCCAACATGACCCATTTGATGCACGATTTTAGGGGCATTCAGGGAGCTCAACTTCCTCTGGTCATATCTCCTAAACTATCGCGACCCACAATTTGAAAGTTGGATAAAATGATCAGTGACATTTCCCCTCACTATGGACCAAGTTTCAGCTTCTATAACCTCCTAGAAGAAAAGTTATAGCAGGAATTTCAACATGATCTGTTTAAAGATGCATTTAGGAATCCTGACTTCCTTTGATCATATTTCCTAAAATTTCACAACCCAAGATTTGAAAAAAATACTAGAGGATCAAAAGGATTTCCCTTCACCATGGTCCAAGTTTTCGCTTCTAGAACCTCTTAGAAGAAAAGTTATAGAAAGAATGCCAAAAAAAACCTATTTAAATATGCATTTAGGAAGGCCAACTTCCTTTAATCATACTTTCTAAAATTTTGCAACCCAAGATCTAAAAACTAGACCAGAGGATCAATAGGATTTCTACTCACCATGGTCCAAGTTTCAGCTTATAGAACCTCCTAGAAGAAAGGTTATAGCATAAAAGTGAGCAATTGTAATCATGGAGCCCTACATGTCCACATGCACATATTAACTTGCACATAAAAATCAATACATCTTTCTTACAGCCTTAAGGTAGAATTTCAATATAACCCATAGAATAGTCAAGGCATTTTGCCTACTTATTTCATGCAATAGTTTTTGTAACACCTTCCTCCCACATCTACCCAAGCAACCGGCCAACCGGGGTAAACATGTGAGAGAAGTTACTGTGATATGATTTAACTCCCTATGTGTCAGTTAAGGGAATGGAATCGACGGAAACACACCATACAGACCTTCCACATCAGGAATAGAACTCCCAGGAGCCATCCCAACCACTCAAGTAACCAGCCCCTCAGAACAAATGAGTTTTTAAACCATCAAACCCCCGAATTCTCCCTTGACATGGGCAAGCATGCGTCTAAGAGGCTCCAGACGCTCCCACAACATGGGTATGCATGTGTCTGGGGACTTTTTTGTCTAGTGTTGTGCCTGCTTCTACGAGATTTGAGCCACTTTTTTAGGCCCAGAGCCTAAGTCATTGCCTAGAACTAAATGACACTTTCAGAAGTGAAAGATAACAAAGAAACAATGATACAAATGCAATTACTTGAACAAGGACTTGATTGAGCCCCTATTATCCATGATAGGAATTTCATCAAACATGTCACAATTATGTAATCTACAGGTTTAAAAAATATATCTGAGAATAGGCGTCTCATTGATCCAAGTGGATATAGGTGGCCACCCGCCGATTCCACTTGGACCCCCACCATTGCTTCTTTCAGTTTTTCAGTTTCCTTAATTGTAGCACAATTTACTATTTTTAGCAGTTTTTCAGGTCCTAAACTTCGAGAGTCGTTTTCAGGCCCTAAACGACGTTTTTTTTGGAAATCGACCGCCAACAATTTTTAATCTAAAATCATATTTTCTGTCGTAGTCCTCGGAGATATCTTTCCAACGGGTTATCATGCGCGTCAAACGGAAATAATACGACCAAGTTGCGACCCCGGGAAGTTGGTTGTCCAACTCATCCCAACGGGGCCCATAAACTCTTGGTGTTACATCTCCTCGGGTTAGGGTTTTGGTTGTTTAGGGTTTGTTATTATTGTTCAATAACAAAAAGGTCCTTGAGCCTCACTGTAAGGCAGTTCAAAGGCATGTAGCTGTCACATCTCTTCTCATATATAAGCTACCATCGCCTGAGCTAGTTTATTTCCATTTTTGTTTGTAAGCATACTTTAGTATCCTCCATTAATGAAATGAAGTATTATTTCTATTGTATCTCTATATTTGTGTTTATTTATGTACTTTATTGCGTTCCTGTTTAAATCTAGATTAGTGGTATCAGAGTGATCTGCTCTTTCTCTGTTTTTCCTTGCATGTCCCCAACGAGGTCGGGATATAAGGATTTAGGGCTTGAACTGGTCGAACCCTTGCAATACCAGCCTCGCAAATCCCGATGGCCTCCCATGGCGGATGAAAAGAAAGACGAGGGGGTAGGAGATCCTATCAAAATCTTGCTCGAAAAGGCCCTTGAGTGACAAAGGAACGCGATGATGGAAAACTTTGCCCAGATCCTTCAACAGCTACCTAGGGGCAACACATATACTTCCAACAGCTACTCTGGAAGCGCCACACCCTTTAAGGTACAAGTTAACTTTGACATTCCCATATTTGAGGGTCAGATAGATGCAGATGTTGTAGATAAATGGTTAAATCTGCTAGAGGGTATTTTTTTGTTCATGATTTTTCTGGCCGGGAAAAGGTTACTTTCTCTCTTCTCAAAGCCGCCCCCCCACGTCAAGGACTAGTGGGAAACCTACTACGAGCATAAGGATAAAAGTACAACCTCACTGTTTTCAGCCGCACCCACTTGGAATTCATTTCAAGCTGCCATTAAGGAGCAGTACTACCCTGTCAGAAGCTATGAGGATCAATACATAAAGTGGACCGCGTTGCGGCAGGGAAGGGACCAAGGCGTTCGAGAGTTTACTAATATTTTTCATACCCTTCGCACAAAGTTGGGTATCAAGGATTCGGGAGCAGAATTTGGTACTCAAATACCGCGGCTACCTGCACAGGTACATCCAGGATGAAATAGAATTCCTGAACGTCTCCTCGCTCGGCACGGCATACTGATATGCCGTCAAGATCGAGCAAAAGTTTGAACAGAAGAAGCGAGATTTTGGATCTGCGAATCTGAAGCAGGGGAAAGGTGCCCCCAAACCACAGAAAAAAAGGACAAAGCCAAGGCAAGAAAGCCCAGGACAACCCACCAAAGACGCAAGCAAAGAATAGCGCCGTGAAGCTGAAAAAGGACATGGGAATGTGGTGTGAGTTCCATAAGAGCTCCACTCACAACACAAGTGAGTGTTGGGCCAAGCAGTCACTAGTGGCCAAGCTAAAGGCTTCAGAATCAGATGCATGTTCTGACTCTGAGTCAGAACTTGACAAGGGGAATGAAAAAGGGAAGCAGATTATCGATGCAGAGCCCAACACCACCGTTGCCACCACGAAGATCCAGAAGGAGGAACCTGAAGATCCAAAGGAGGAGGAGCGCATCTTCCACTCCCAGATGTGGGTAAAGGGCTCCCCGCTACAGTTCATTGTCGACAGCAGGAGCCAAAAGAACCTCATTTCGGCAAAGGTCATGAAGCGGTTGTGCTTACCGACCACAGCACATCCACAATCGTACACCATCGGGTGGCTTCACCAAGGACGGGATCTTTGCGTGAGCCAGCAATGTCGCCTTCCATACAACATCAAACCCTTCACGTATGAGGTATTGTGTGACGTTGCTCCCCTTGATGTTTGTGATGTATTATTAGGCCAACCATGCTTGTGGAAGCGACATGTTATGTATGAATCAAGGCCTCGTGCTGTTATTGTTACTTTTGGAAATAAGTTGTACAAGATACCGGAGGTAGCACCGCCTACCGCCATCTCTTTGGTTACTGCAAAACAATGCAGTAAGCTCATTTCCAAAACAAGGAAATTTGTTTTCCTGATGATAAGCCCTCAAGGAAAGAAGAAGACGATGGCCATGACCTCCAAAGAGGGGCCCTCTGTAGAAATTTTGAATAATATAACACTTATTCACAGATATTATCCTGATTATACACTATTTGTGGAATGCATGCATAATACATAACCTCCTCTACGTTGATCATCAATTTTGCGGAATTAAAAACAATGAAACATCAATCGCGTGCGCACATTAACACAGTATGTAATGGGGAAAGAATACCACTGAAAACCCCAAACTATCTGTATATTATAATGATAGAGAACATGTAACAATGCATAGTACAATACTCCTCACAAGTACTCAGTACTATCTCCACCAACTACACACAAACTAGCTCAGATTTGAATCAAGTCATAGGTTCAAATCTCCTCCAGTGTTTGCCTGCCTCTACTGCGCAATCCAATGTGAGAATAGGAATGATCCAAGCTCGTTTTCCCTTGACTTGTACTGCGCAATCCTCATTGGCAATCTCCATCATTGATTGTGCAAATCTCATGCAAAACTATAGTCACAACTGATAGTAGTCTCCACCTCTAACACCTGTCTCCACTGAACTGTCCATGCACTAAGTTAACTGGTGTATTCTTTAGTTGCTTTATGAGTTAATAATTAGTGAATTAATTAATAATTAATTCACATCACTCATCACTAGTGTATTTGCAGTTAGACTAAATACAACTAGTTCAACCAAGTCAAACTGAACACAACTCCATCAACTCCTCAATCAACTCCACCAAAGTCAATCACTTGAGTTCTAACTGAAGTCCATCATGCAATAGCTCAACTAACCCATAAGAAAAGCGTATTTCCTTCTGGCAGTTTCATGTGCCACATCCGTAGCTCGAACTGAAGTGCTCCAAGAGGATAAGATAATGTTTATAGTCCAAATATTATTAAGAGCTAATAATATTTGACTGTTCTATTTTTAGCCTGGCAATCTAAAAATAGACTCTGCCCATATGTCTAAAAATAGAAGTCCATCTATTTTTACCAACATGACCAATCATCCACAAATAGCATCCTGCAACTCATAGACCATGATCCATATGTCTAAAAATAGACTTTGCACCAAAAATATCCTGCGGGCCCACTTAGTGAAGGCGACTTATTTTCACTAAGCTCCATCATCTTGTTGCATTTTCAACACTCCCTCTCAACAAGATATGGATTATCCGCAACCACTATCCTGCCTCTGTGGTATTCGAATTTGCTCCTGGTGAGTGCCTTCGTCAAGATATCAGCATCCTGATCCTCCGTGGGAATGTATGAAAGTAACATGATTCTTCACTGCACACAATCTCTGATATGATGGTACCTGATGTCAATGTGCTTGGATCTATCATGAAATGCTGGATTAACCGAGAGTTTAATGCAACTTTGGTTATCACAATAAATCACAGTAGGCTCCAAGTGTGACCCGAACAACCTAACCAGGATCTTCCTCATCCATATAGCCTCGCATGCAGCCAAACTTGCTACCATATACTCGGCCTCTGCTGAACTGAGTGCCACGGATCTCTGCTTCCTGCTATACCAAGAAACTGATGTCGACCCGATACTGAAGATCCATTCAGATGTGTTCTTTCTATCCGTTGGGCTCCCTGCCCAATCTGCATCCGTGAAGCCACATAGCTTCACCTCATCCTCCTGTCTGTACCACAATCCATATCCCGATGTGCCTCTGAGATAACGCAATACATGCTTTCATGCCTTCCAGAAGAGCTTGGTTGGCTTAACCATAGCTTGTGAAAGCTGGTTAACAGCATAGCATATATCGGGTCGTGTATTGACCAGATACATAAGCGACCCCACCAATTGTCGATAAACAGTGGCATCCACTACCTCCGCTGAAGTAGCATCCTCCTTCCTCCAACCTCCAGGAAGAGGAGTATCAACAGGCTTGCAGACATGCATGTTGAACTTCTCCAGTATCTCCCGGGCATACTTACCTTGAGAAACAAATAGTCCATCACTGCGGTGCCAAATTTCCAATCCCAGGAAATAATGAAGGAGGCCCAAGTCCTTCATCTCGAACTCTCTAGCAAGATCCTCCTTGCATGAAAGTATCAACAGCTTATCTCCCGTCAAAATCAAATCATCTACATAAGGTACAATGATAAGAAACTTACCCTCCACCACAATCTGGTATAGGTTAGGATCCGCCTCACTCTTGGAGAATCCAAGTCCGGTGAAATAACTGTCTATCTGTGTGTACCAAGCACGAGGTGCTTGTTTCAACCCATACAGCGCTCTCTTGAGCCTGCACACATGCGACTCGCTGTT
Organism: Pinus tabuliformis; assembly: GCA_031772625.1. Lineage (NCBI taxonomy): Eukaryota > Viridiplantae > Streptophyta > Pinopsida > Pinales > Pinaceae > Pinus > Pinus tabuliformis. Next base: position 658,506,056 of record CM062805.1, on the reverse strand, counting down.
GAAGATCTAGAAACCTTCGGGCTGCTCTATGTACACCTCCTCCTCAATGACTCCATTGAGGAACGCAGTCTTCACATCCATCTGATGAATGTGCCACCCCATCTGTGCTGAGAGAGCAAGAACCGTCCGTATGGAAGAATACCTTGCGACAGGTGCAAAGGTCTCCTCATAATCGATCCCCTCTATCTTTGAGAAGCCTCGAGCAACAAATCTTGCTTTGTACTTCTCCACACTCCCATCAGCTGCCTGCTTCACTTTGTAGATCCATCTCGAACCCACCACTGATTTCCCTTCTGGTCTTGGGACAATCTCCCATGCACTGTTTCTGACAATCGAATCATACTCTTCCACCATGGCATCTACCCATGCGGGATCCTCCACAGCTTCCTCGAAAGAGGATGGCTCAGTCACGACACATTTGCTCACAAGAGCCATGTATCCAGTGTACCGATCAGGGGACTGTCTTTATCTGCGCTGAGCTGTAGGTGGTCCTACAACCTTCTCTGCATCTTGAGCCAATCGCTCAGCTTCTGTTGTGCGCTTTCGCCCTCTGATGGTTGGCGCTGCATGAGTGGTCTCTTCCACTCCATGAACTTCATCTTGTGGCTGATCCACGTCCTGAAGCTCATCCTTAGGAACTAATAGCTCCTCATCTACATGCAAGTGCGGCTCCCTCTCAAGCGAACACTTCATGGCTTTCTCCTCCTGAAATTTGATATCCCGTCACACAACAGTCTTGCGACTGTCCGGAAAATACACACGATAGTTGTGGGGCGTATCAGTGTACCCAACAAATATCTCAACCTCTGCGGTCGGCTCCAGCTTCTTCCTAGCATCCTTCATCACATGCATGTAAACAGGAGAACCAAAAATCCTCAAATGGGAAATATCAGGCCTCTTACCAGAATAAGCCTCCTCGGGTGTACTCATGCCAAGTATCTTGTGAGGACAACGGTTCTGCACATATACTGCAGTATTGCATGCCTCCGCCCACAAGTGAAGGGGTAGGCCCTGATCATGCAACATCGTCCATGCAACACCCACGATCGTTCTGTTCTTCCTCTCAACAACCCCGTTCTGTTGTGGGTTATGGGGAGCTATGAGCTCTCTTTGAATCCCTTCTGCTCTGCAGAAATCCTTGAACTCGCCAGAGATGAATTCACCACCATTGTGGCTCCTAAGAGCCTTCACCTTCTTCCCCGATTCCTTCTTGACCAGTGCTTTGAACTCACAAAACTTTGAGTATGTCTCGCTCTTCTTCTGCATGAAGAAGATCCAGCACTTCCGAGAGAAATCATCAACAAAGATCACATAGTACCTGTGCTTTGCTGTCGAAGCTACTGAGAAAGGTCCACACACATCTATGTGAATTCTCTCAAGGATCGTCGTGGCACAACTATCATTCTCGTGAAAGGTGGCTTTCACAAATTTTCCCAAAGTACACCCCTTGCACTGATCTGACTGCGCAAGAGTGCCTTTACGAAGCCCAGTAGAAATATGCTGCAGTATCTTCAAGGCTCCATGGTGAAGGTGGCCCAATCTCCTGTGCCACAGCTCGCCATCATCCCGGCTCACCAATCCTTCTGCCTTGCATGCCATTGCTGCGCAGCCATCTACATGCAATTGATAAAGGTTCCTCACTCGAACCCCTATCTTCTAGGTTTCTCCAGTTGTCTTACTGCGCAGGAAAGCCTTTTCCTCGCTGAAAACAACATCATATCCCTTGTCTTCTAACATCGCCACAGAGATAATATTCTTCTTCAATCCTGGAACATGCATCACTTCCTTCAATACAAAGGGTTTACCAGACTCCTTATCAAAGGAAATAGTACCGATACCGGTCGCACTGTATCTACCATCATCACCCATCTCGATGTGCACTCCAAGATCTTTCTCATCCAGATCAAAAAAAAAATCTCGATCTCCTGTCATGTGAAAAGACACACCACTATCCAAGAACCATACTGATCCCATCACACTTGATACCAAGCATGCGATCAACAAAAAATCCAGCTCAAACTGCGAGGCTAAGGCCTCTCCCGCTGCAGATCCAGCAGCTTGCTTATTTTTCTTCTTCTGCGGACAATTTGTGGCATAATGCCCGTGCTGGTGACAGTGAAAGCACTTCACCTTGGACATATCCTGCTTCTTGCCTTTCGTACCAGAATGAGAAGCTTTCTTGTTCTTCCCCTTCTTTGCTTTGGCAGCCAAAGTGCAATTTTCTTCATCAGATGCCTTTGATGAAGATCCGTCCCTGGTATTCCGCCTGATCTCCTCTTGCACAAGATCTGACCAAAGTCTCTCCCATCCTGGCAATTTCTCCGGATCATTGACAAAGTCTTGTTAGGAATTCCAACTCTTCGGAAGACCAAGGAGAGCCAAGCTCACCAAGTCCTCATCATCAACAGTCACCCCCACACTTCCCAGCTCATCCCGGCATTGGGTGAACTTTGTGAGATACTTGGGCATACTGTCTCCTTTCTCACACTTAATGTTTCTGAGTTTATCCTTGAGCGCCAACTTCCTCTAGTTGCTCTTGCTTTGGAATAAATCTGTCAACGCTTTCCACATCAAGTATGGAGAATCCTTTCCATGCAGGCTGGATACAATGTGATCCTTCACACCCTCCAACAGAATCCTTCGACACTTTGTTGTCTTCTTTTGCCAAGCCTCAACGTGAGCAGCATCAGTAGGCTTTGGGACCTCAGCCTCTATGAAATCCTTCAACCCATTGTCATCTAACACCGCCTCCATCCTGTCTTTCCATGCAATATAGTTCGAGCTGCCTTCAAGAGCATACTCCAATCGCAATCCGTTGAAAGGCATTTCAACTTTGACACCAAGAAAACACTGTTGCAAATTTGAATTCCACTAGCTCAAAACTCAACCGCTCCTGATCTAAAATTCGTGAGAACAAAGTATTTCTCGTACAGAGATTGACTGTATGGGCTTTTACCAGATATCTCACCTTCCAAAAGAAGGATGAATCCAGAGGCTACCTGGCCCGGTTACAGACTCTGCCTGAAGAAATAAAATGTAGTCACTTTCTGAATAATAGATCTGATGATCAACTTCCGCTTTGATACCATGTAGAAATTTTGAATAATATAACACTTATTCACAGAGATTATCCTGATTATACACTATTTGCGGAATGCATGCATAATACATAACCTCCTCTACGTTGATCATCAATTTTGCGGAATTAAAAACAATGAAACATCAATCGCATGCGCACATTAACACAATATGTAATGGGGAAAGCATACCACTGAAAACCCTGAACTATCTGTATATTGTAATGATAGAGAACATGTAACAATACATAGTACAATACTCCTCACAAGTACTCAGTACTATCTCCACCTGCTACACACAAACTAGCTCAGATCTGAATCAAGTCATAGGTTCAAATCTCCTCCACTGTTTGCCTGCCTCTACTGTGCAATCTAATATGAGAATAGGAATGATCCAAGCTCGTTTTCCCGTGGCTTGTACTGCGCAATCCTCATAGGAAATCTCCATCATTGATTGTGAAAATCTCATGCACAGCTATAGTCACAACTGATAGTAGTCTCCACCTCTAACACCTGTCTCCACTGAACTGTCCATGCACTGAGTTAACTGATGTATTCTTTAGTTGCTTTATGAGTTAATAATTATTGAATTAATTAATAATTAATTCACATCACTCATCACTAGTGTATTTGCAGTTAGACTAAATACAACTAGTTCAACCAAGTCAAACTGAACACAACTCCATCAACTCCTCAATCAACTCCACCAAAGTCAATCACTTGAGTTCTAACTGAAGTCCATCATGCAATAGCTCAACTAACCCATAAGAAAATCGTATTTCCTTCTGGCAGTTGCTTGTGCCACATCCATAGCTCGAACTGAAGTGCTCCAAGAGGATAAGATAATGTTTATAGTTCAAATATTATTAAGAGCTAATAATATTCGACTGTTCTATTTTTAGCCTGGCAATCTAAAAATAGACTCCGCCCATATGTCTAAAAATAGAAGTCCATCTATTTTTACCAACATGACCAATCATCCACAAATAGCATCCTACAACTCATATACCATTATCCATATGTCTAAAAATAGACATAGTCTAAAAATAGAGTTTGCACCAAAAATAGCCTGCGGGCCCACTTAGTGAAGGCGACTTCTTTTCACTAAGCTCCATCATCTTGTTGCATTTTCAACACCCTCCGCATGAAAACTACAGATGGACAAGGTTGTGGAGGAGTACGAGGACATCTTCACCTCCCCCGCAAGGGTTCCTCTGCATTGTTAGGTCAAGCACTCCAATGATCTGACCCCAGGTGAGCCGCTGCCCAATGGACCAATCTATCAGCGCTCTGTTCTGGAGAACAATGAAATCAAGAGGCAAATTCAGGAGCTACTATAGAAAGGTCACATCTGACCTATTTCATCACCCTGTGGGAGCCTGATCGTGTTGGTACAGAAGAAGGATGGGACTTGGAGACTCTGTATTGACTATCGAGCGCTGAACAAGATCACTATCCAGAATAGGTACCCGATCCCACAGATTGATGACCTTCTAGACGAACTAAAGGAGGCAAAATATTTCAGCAAGATAGAATTGAAGTTAGGATATCACCAGGTACCAATCGAACCTCCGATGTGTGGAAGACTGCCTTCAAAGCCAAGGAGGGCCTTTTCGAATGGTTGGTTATGCCTTTCGGGTTGACAAATGCTCCTGCAACCTTCATGAGGCTAATGGATAACATCTTGCGGCCATTCACCAACTCATTTGTAGTGGTATACTTGGATGAAATCCTGATCTTCAACCAGAGTTGGGATGAGCACCTCCACCACATCCGACAGGTTCTCCAAACACTGCGGCAACACAAGTTATGTGCCAATTTGGAGAAATGCGCTTTTGGCATGACCCAGGTTCAGTATCTGGGATACATTATTGATGAATGGGGGGTGCATGTGGATCCAACCAAGATCCAAGTCATTTGGGATTCGCCATCTCCAACCACTCTGACAGAGCTCCGTAGCTTTCTGGGTCTCGCCAACTTCTACCGCAAGTTCGTGTTGGATTTTCTCACATTACCTGGCCCTTAAGTCAAGTCACCAAGGGAGGAGTGAAAGCAAAATTCTTTTGGTCTGAACCTCAACAGAAGGCATTCACAGAGTTGAAACATCGACTCTACTCAACACCAATGCTCGCATTACCATACTTGCAACAACCATTTGAGATCGAGACAAATGCCTCTAACTATGCTATTGGGGCGGTCCTTACTCAACACGGGCATCCAATGGCATATCACAGTGAGACACTTTCAGACACAGTCCGGAAGTATCCCACTTATGACAAAGAGATGTATTCCATTATGCAGGTCTGTCGACAATGGAATCATTACATTTTGGGGAAGGAAACATAGACCACCAGCCCCTGCAGTTCATACATACCCAAGGCAAGTTGCAGAATGATCGCCATCAGAAGTGGTCAACATACCTGCAACAATTCCATTTGAATATCAAGTATAAGAAGGGTAGCACCAATAATGTTGTAGATTGCCTCAGTCAACCACCGATCATGGCGTTAACCACCGTGCTCAACTCTTATGGGCATGAGACTTCTGGTTGGCCACTTCTCTACGAAAGCGACCCAGAATTCGACCACACATACCAGACACTCTTGGAGGGTCAACATGTTCCATATTTTCACCTCCAGGATGCCCTGTTATGCCACCTGGGTCACCTTTGTGTTCCTTCAAGTGAGCATGCCAAGATGATTTGGGAAGCACACTACAGTTGAGCTCCTGGGCATTTCGGGGTTGAGAAAACGGTGGCAATACTGTAGAAGTGTTTCTACTGGCTGAATCTTTGACAGGATGTAGGGAATTACATCAAATCCTACACTGCTTACGCCATCCCCAAACCAACCATCAAGAAGCAAGGCCTATATAACCCGCTGCCTACCCCTAGTCGACCTTGGGAATCCATCTCCATGGATTACATGTCGGGCCTTCCTTCTACTAAGCATGGAAACAGCTGTGTTTTTGTGGTCATCGATAGGTTCTTGAAGATGGCCATTATGGCGGCCTGCAAGAAGAATATCACACCAGAATCCACTACGAAACTCTTCTTTGAACAAGTGTGGGTACACTTTTGGATCCCATAGTCTATCATCTCAGATTGGGATAGCGGGTTCCTCAGTACATTTTGGTCGATGCTGGACACCAAACTCACTGAGTCCATAGCATTCCATCCCCAAATTGATGGCCAGATAGAGGTTGTCAATAGGATGATCGTACATATTCTACGCATGTACAACTCAAACCATCCACGCACATGGGATGAGAGCCTCCCGTATGTTCAACACAGCTATAACCGGGCTCTCCACAGCTCGACTGGCCACAACCCTTTTCAAGTGGGCTTGGGATTCTAGCCATTATGTCCCATTAATGTGGCCATGCCATTTTCAACTACTCAAGCAGATTCGGCTCATGTCCAGTCCGAAACAGATAAGGCAAACAACTTCATTGAGCACTTCCAACATATCTGCCAGCAGGTCCATGACATTCTGGAAAAATCAAATGCCAAGTACAAGCAACGACATGATCAACATCAGGGGCCACACAAGTTTCAGGTCAGCGACAAAGTCTGGTTGCATTTGCAAAAGGAACGCCTTACCAGAGCCTATCAAAAACTCAGACCACTCCGATATGGTCCTTACACCATTGCCAAGGCTATGGGGGACAATGCATTTGAGCTCAGCATTCCCCCATTCCTTGGCCTACACCCAGTGTTCAATGTGAACCGCTTCGGCCATACTTTCCACCATTACTAGACACATCCAACACTGCAAAACAACTCACACCAACAGAGTTAAATCCAGATTGCATGGAACAAGCTGCAACTAATCGGATCATGGACACGCGGATCAAGCACACCCGCCAACAGAAGATCCAATTGTATCGAGTTGTTAAAGCAAGCCAACTCCTTCACCAGGGCAAGTGGCTCACCCGGGACCAAGTTCAGCAGAAGTTTCCTCATCTTATGGAGGAACTCAACGCAATGGGAACCAATGGTGGCCACCCACCAATTCCACTTGGACCCCCACCATTGCTTTTTTCAGTTTTTCAGTTTCCTTAATTGTAGCACAATTTCCTATTTTTAGCAGTTTTTCGGGTCCTAAACTTTTGGAGTCGTTTTGAGGCCCTAAACGACATTTTTTTGGAAATCTACCGCCAACGATTTTTTTTGTCTAAAATCATCTTTTCCATTGTATTCCTCAGAGATATCTTTCCAACGGGTTATCATGCGCGTCAAACAGAGATAATATGACCAAGTTGCAACCTCGGGAAGTTGGATGTCCAACTCACCCCAACGGGGCCCATAAACTCTTGGTGTTACATCTCCCTGGGTTAGGGTTTTGGTTGTTTAGGGTTTGCTCTTATTGTTCAATAATAAAAAGGCCCTTGAGCCTCATTGTAAGGTAGTTCAGAGGCATGTAACAGCCACATCTCTTCTCAGAGATAAGCTACCATCGCCCTAGCTAGTTTATTTCCATTTCTGTTTGTAAGCATATTTCAGTATTCTCCATTAATGAAATGAAGTATTATTTATGTTGTATCTCTGTATTTGTGTTTATTTCTGTACTTTATTGTGTTCCTGTTTAAATCCGGATCACTCATACTCATTTGAGAATCGCTAAGAAGCATTGATGCCTCAACACCTTAGTTTCAGTTTCATCCATTAGCCCATAAATACATTGTTCATTAATTTACAAGTGAAAACATGATGAGAGTCATATATAGCCACTGTCATAATACATGTTCATAACCAGCATAATAGAAACAAAAATACCAAGGAAACAACAACCATATAATCCACATACAAACTAGTATAATACTCATGAAACAACAAGGAGAAATAACCTCATATTAATTATGCAAAGGCCAACCAAGTTCGGGACTTCCACGAACCACCCAACCGTAGACATGGTTGAGCCAATTCTCTCTTCAGTTAGTTACCCACATGCCATATTCCAAGCATGAATGTGGGATCTCATAAAACACATCAATCAAAACGATCCAGGGCTTCCAAAGGCCAAACCACCTCAACCCATCAAACAGTGATTCCACCTCATGGTCAAACATCACAAACCATCACCAGATTGGCCCAAGCCTTCCAGGGCTCCAGTTTGTTTGTTCCAACCAAGGCTTCCAGGACTGGTAACTCAACCCACAACTTTCATCAGGCTTCTAGAGCGTTTGTCCAACCAAGGCTTCTAGGACTAGTAACTCAACCTAGCAAGGGATTCCATAGCATTTTTCCAACCAAGGATTCCAAGACTAGTAACTCATCCCAAGTTGTTATGGGGCTTCCAGAGCGTTTGTCCAAACAAGGCTTCCAGGACTAGTAACTCAACCTAGCAAGGGATTCCATAGCATTTGTCCAACCAAGGATTCCAGGACTAGTAACTCAACCCAAGTTGTTACAGGGCTTCTAGAGCATTTGTCCAACTAGGGCTTCCAAGAACTAGTAACTCAACCCAAGCTAAAGGAAACATGAGAACCAACTAGAAAAAACAATGAAATGAACCCACAACACCATGGCTATCCAGGAAATGGCAAGGCTAGGCAAATCCATTGTCAATCTAGGCAATCCTCCATGCCAATGATAGATCATGACCAATAAACCACATGCATATGCCATGCATGCCAAAAATAGTGAGGAAAACATACATGCAACTTGGTACCTGCAAGAAAAACCCATTGTAGTTGTTGATCCTGATGTCCTCTTGCGCTTTCCTTCTCTTCCTTTGCCTTCTTTCTCCAAAACTCCAAGTATGCCACACTCCTCCAAGAGTGCTCCAAGAAAACTCTAAGTGTCCAAGAGTATGAGAGAGAGAGAATAGAGAGATAGCTCCAAAATTGAACTAACAAAAGTCTGTGAACTGATCCTCATAAGCCTTTTTATTAATGAGGCCTCTATTTCTTCATTTTCCATTATTTTCCTTCATTTTCCTCCTCACACGCAACACGTGACCTTTCACCTCCCTTTTCTCCTAATTTCCATTATTTTCATAAATAAATGTGCCAAAAATGCCATTTTCCTTTCCAAAGCCTTTTCCATTGCCTTTGCCAATTTCCTTATCCATTAATTAACCACCAATTATCCCCATCACTATGTTTTTTCCCAACTTTCAACTTGGAATTTTCACCAGGGTTGTTACAGAACCCTCCCCCTTAGGGGAACACCGTCCTCGATGTTCAACAACACCTACAACCAACAAAGATGTTGTAAGCAAAACATGTTTCCCATGGAGCTTTATAACTTAGCTCGTTGCATTATTTACAATGATCATCTTGCTAAGAACCAAACCAACATGACAACATAACAAGTATAACATCATAATGACATGACACCAATACCACTTATTAGAGCTTTATAACATAGCTCATAGAGGTATTTACATCCATATACATATGTACATATACTAAACATCACCAAAACATGTACCAAAAATATATACCAAAGACATATACCAAAACATCTGCTCAACCAACGAATAAGGAAGGATACATAGCCCACATCTAATCCACCATCTCCCATGTAGCTTCATCGGGCCCAAAGTGCTTCCATTGCACTTTAACCTACTCGATTGCTCGATTCCGGAGCATGAGAATTTTTCTCTACAAAATACATTGCGGTTCCAGCTAGAATTATCCTTCTGGCTCCACCTACAATACAAACCAGTCAATCACATGATCAATGTTTTTTAACATACTTCTTAAGCAATGACACATGGAAAACATCATGGACTTTCACTATCGGAGGTAGTGCAAGTCGATAGGCTACTGGCCCAGTCCTCTCAATAATCCTAAATATCCACAAAACCAGGGTGTCGGCTTGGCACATGATCCAATCCGTAAGGAGATCTTCTTCAGTTTGATACGCAAGTGCACCTGTTCCCCAACTTGGAACTCCTTGAAAAACCTATTCTGATCTGCATAGCTCTTCTGCCTATCATGTGCTGCTTTCAAATTCTTCTTGATTACCTACATTTCCTGCTCCATGTCTACTAACATTTATGGTCCAATCAAAACCATGTTAACTGGATCACTCCAGTTGATGGGGGTATTACAACTCTGCCCATACAATGCCTCAAACAAACTCATCTTCAAAGATTCTTGATACCCATTGTTGTAAGTGAACTCTACCAGTGGAAGGTACTCTTCCCACTTCCATTGTTGATGTGTCACATACATCCTCAACATGTCCTCCAATATCCTCTTGACCCTCTCTATCTATCCATCTGTCTACGGATGATAAGTTGTAACCGAAGGCCAACTTTATGCCCAAACCTGCAAATAACTCCTTCCAAAACTTGGAAGTGAACTTCACATCCCTGTTTGACACAATATTTTTTAGAACACCATGCAATATGACCATGTCCCTTGTGAATATTTGTGCTACATCACTCGCTGAGAATGTGGACTTCACTGGAATGAAGTGCGCTACTTTTATCAACATGTCCACTACTACCATGATGGAATCATGTTGTCTCATCGTCCTCGAAAAACATGTGATAAAGTCCATGGAAATGACCTCCCATTTCCACTCTAGAATTAGAATCGATTGTAGCAGTCCACCTAGATGCTTACACTTTGCCTTCACCTACTGACAATCCAAGCACCTAGCCACAAACTCTGCTACATCTCTCTTCAAATTCGGCCAATAGTAGAATTTCTTCATTTTTTTCAGCTTCGTTTTATAAATTGGGTGACTTGAATATGGTTTCGCATGAAACTCCCTCAAGATCACCTTCTTGATCTCACTGCTATCTGGCACATATATATCTTGTCCCTAAATCTAACCAATCCATCTATCGTGAGACGATAGTCCACATCCTGTGCACCTGCATCTGTACTTGTACCTGTACCACTACTTGTACTTGTACCCATACCACTACATGTACATGTACCTGTACCTATACCTATACTCTGTTGCAACCTATGCACAATCTCCATATACCTGTCATCTTGCTGACCTACCTGCAAGATCCTATCCTGTAAATATGTCCCATAGGAGCTCATAGTTGCTATGTGATTTACCTGTATCCGCCTGCTAAGAGCATCTACCACCCTGTTCTCTTTACCTTTGATATACCTAATCTCAAAATCGAACTTACTGATCGTGTCCAACCACTGAGCATGCCTACCATTCAGATTCGGTTGGTCAAATAGATGTTGCAAATCGTTGTGATCACTCATCAATACAAACCTCTTACCAAGAAGATAGTGCCTCCACATCTTCAATGCATGTATGATCATTTCCAACTCAAGATCATGTGTCGAGTAGTTTTTCTCATGCTCATTCTATTTCCGTGACTCATAGCATACTGCCTATCCATCCTGCATAAGGACTCCACCAAGTCCTCTCTTGCAAGCATATGTACATACTACAAACTCTTTGTCTGGATCTACAATCTTTAACACTGGTGCATGTGTCAACAATTGCTTGAGCTGCTCAAAACTAGTCGCACACTCCTCTTTCCATTCAAACTTCTTACCTTTCCTCTACAATGATGTGATAGGATAAGAAATCTATGAGAAGTTCTTGATGAACCTCCTGTAATAACCTGTTAACCCCATGAAATATCTCACCTCATCCACATTCATGGGAACTTCCCACTCCATGATAGCTCTTACCTTCTCTGGATCCACTATTATTCCATCCTTGGAAATCACATGTCCTAAGTAGTGTACCTTAGTCTAAAAGAAACTACACTTGTTGAGCTTAGCATACAACTGATTCTCTCTCAACAATCTCAACACTGTTGCTAAATGCTCAACATGTTTTTCTTCATTTTTTGAATATACCAACATATCATTAATGAACACAATAACAAACTTGTCCAAATACGGTTGCAACACACTATTCATCAAGCACATAAAGGTAGTTGGAGGATTAATTAAAACAAATGGAACTACAACAAACTCATAATGCCCATACCTAGTCTGGAAAGTTGTCTTGTAGATGTCCTCTTCTTTAATGCATCCCTAATGATATCTGCATCTCAAATCAATCTTCGAGAACACTGTTGCTCCCTTCAACTGATCTAACAAGTCATCAATCCTTGGTAACGGATACTTGTTCTTGATGGTCACTTTGTTTAACTACCTGTATTCAATGCATAGCCTAGGAGTACCATCATTCTTCTTCACAAACAATACCGGTGCGCCCCATAGTGATACACTTGGCCTAATGTATCCCTTGTCCAACATTTCCTTCGACTGCAGCTTAAACTCTACCAACTTTGGAGTGCTCATCCTGTATGGTGCCTTTGATGCTAGAGCTGCCCCTGGCACCAACTCAATAGAAAAGTCTACTTCCCTGTGAGGTGGAAACTTTGAAATATATGCAGGAAATACATCCTGAAACTGTTGTACAATTGGGTACTTGCTCAAAACATCTGTATCCTCAACTTCCTTACCTTTGTCACTAGAAATGTGCACTGCAAATAACACACACCTTTCCTACAACTACGTTTGGCCTGCATAGTTGTCACCATTCTAACTGGTATTGCTTTCTTCTTACCCTGCAAGACTCTTTGTTCCCCATTGTCATCCAAGCACTCAATGGATTTGTCATAACAATCCACTTTGGTTCTATGAAGGTACAACCAATCCATGCCCAACAACATAATGTATGATCCCAATGGCAATACATTCAAATGTGTTGAGGTAGGCATACCATTCAAATCAAATGCAAAAGTTCTTACCCAATGATGAACTCGTTTATTTGTACCTGTAGCCAACTGCACTAACCAAGAATCTACATGCACTTCTTTATTCAAACCACACTTATCCATCAGGTCAGGATTAACATAACTATAATTAGACCTAAGCTCAATCAAAATATAAACAACTTGATCACAAATCTTACTGTCCATCTCAATAATAAATGTCTTATGGTCTGCCTGTCTGTTATCCAGCGTTGCATAGATCCTAGTAATACTCTGCCCAACATCTCCTACTATATGTGCCTCCTACGCACTGTCGATCTGCGTCTACCACCTTGATGTTGTGGATAATCTCTCCTACGATGCTCTCCTCCACAATTCCAACACTGCAAAGGCTTCCAACCTTCATCCTTATTTTACTCCTCAGATCGAAGTCCCTGTCCTCTGTCAAATGCATTGAACTTCTTAGATGGCACTGCATTCTCTTTATTACCTGTATCCTGAGGTCTTTCTCGCTTCTTGTCCCATTTTCCTTTGTTCTTTTCATTACCTTTCTAGTCTGGCTTAGTCTTAGATCTGTGCTTCGATTGTTTGTAACAATGCTTTAGCTTTCAGATGGCCTCCTCCAATGATCTAGGCTCATCGAACTCAATCTTATCTTTGAATGTAATCGGTAATCCACTAATGAATCTCTAAATATTGGCCTTCTCCTCCTTGAGGTAAGGCACATACCTCAACAACTCCAAGAACCTGCTAGTGTACTCCTCATCTGTCATCAATCCCATCTTTAGCTCATAGAATTATTTTTCCCTGTCATCAAAGTATCTCTCTGATAGGTACTTCTTCTTGAATAGTCTCTCGAACTCATTCCAAGTCAAGTCCTCCTCATGAATACCTTTAACATTCTTCACATCTTCCCACCAAATATCTGCTTTACCTTTGAGACTGAATGTAGTTATTCTGCCTTTCATGTTCTCTGAGTAATCGTGCGACCTGAAGAACTTCCTCATACTAAGCAATCATGCATATGCATCTTGTTATTTCTTCATCTCTCCATAAAATTTAGGTGGCTTTTCTTTCTTAAACTTGTCTAACAAATATCCCTTATCACTCCTCCTGTAAGGGTGATAACGATGTCGATCATAATGCATGTTGGAACCAGAACTAGAATAGTACCTACGTCCATCACCTCTCCTATCTAAAGTATCCAAGGACCGGACATCTCTGATTGTGTCATCTTTATCTGACCTGTAATCACCATGAGACCTGTTGCCATATGCCCCATTAGTTATGTCCTCCTACTCATGGCTAATCCGAAGTGGCCTTATCGCTGCAATTTTGACAAACTCTGAAGTTCACTACATTTACCTATGCTTGTTTCTCCTGTGCCTATATGATTATGTCATTATTTGCCTTACAACTCCTTGTTTCTTCCTTTAAGCTTCTCAATGTGTCGGCCAAATCATAAGAGTGCCCAACACCATGCTGCTCATTTGATCCATAGGGAGAGTCTCAAGAACTGTAGTCTACCATCTTGCTTGTCATCTTCGATATTCTTCCTGCAAGGTATATCATGTCTGCTAAACCAAATCTCAATAAACCAATGTACCTTGGCATAATTCGAGGAGGATAGCTCGCCTGTAGGATCAAAAAATCAACGTAATACATGTATAACATAATCATGACAACATATAGAAATATAACACATAATCATATAACCATATAACCATCATTCTAGCTAGAGTCTAGTCATCAATGCATGACCATATCAACTACACATACCATGACCTCATGCATGACAACAACCACCACATCATTGTACACTTGACCACATGTGAATACTAACATGCATAAACAATGCATAATAAACCATACACTCATGATGACACACTCCACAACAACACCATCAACTTCCCATGGCGACCTCACTACAACCATAACCCATACCATACAAATGCAACAAGCACATGGTCTTACAACACAAGAAACACATATGCAACTGACATGAATGCATGACTAACACACAACCCATCTAGTCTGAGGGGTGAACCATGCTCTTATACCACTCTATAACACCCTCCTCCCACATCTACCCAAGTAATCGGCCAACTGGGGTAAACATGTGACGAGAAGTTACTATGATATTATTCGACTCCCTATGTGTCAGTTAAGGAAGTGGAATCAATGGAAACACACCATACAGACCTTCCAAATCAGCAATAGAACTTCTAGGAGCCATCCCAACCACTTAGGTAGCCATCCCCTAAGACCAATTTGAGTTTTAGATCATCAAACCCCTAGATGCTCCCTTGAAATGAGCAAGCATGCGTCTAGGAGGCTCCATATGCTTCCACAGCATGGGTATGCATGTGTCTGGGGACTTTTCTGCCCAGTTTTGTGCCTGTGTCACTGAGATTTTAGCCACTTATTTAGGCCTAGATCCCAAGTCACAACCCAAAACTAAATGACTTTCAGAACTGAAAGATAGCAATAGAACAATGATACAAATGCAATTACTTGAACAAGGACTTGACTGGGCCCCTACTAGCCATGATAAGCATTTCGTCAAACATGTCACAATTATGTAATCTACAGGTTTAAAAAATAGATCTGAGCATAGGGGTCTCATACTCATCTGAGAATCGCTAAGAAGCATGAATTCCTCAACACATTAGTTGCAGTTTCATCCATTGGGCCATAGATACATTGTTCATTCATTTACAAGTGAAAACATGATGAGAGCCATACATAGCCACTGTCATAATACATGTCCATAACCAACATAATAAAAACATAAATACCAAGGAAATAACAACCATATAATCCACATATAAACCAATATAATATTCATGAAATAAAAGGAGAAATAACCTCATATTAATGATGCAAAGGCCAACGAGGTTCGAGACTTCCACGAACCACCTAACCGTAGACATGGCTGAGCCAATTCTATCTTCAGCTAGTCACCCCCGTGCCATATTTCAAGCATGAATGTGGGATTTTATAAAACACATCAATCAAAACCATCCAAGGCTTCAAGAGGCCAAACCACCTTAACCCATCAAACAGTGATTCCACCTCACGGTCAAACATCACAAACCATCACCAGATTAGTCTCTACCCAAGCCTTTCAGGGCTCCAGAGCATTTGTTCCAACCAAGGCTTCTAGGACTAGTAATTCAACCCACAGTTGTCATCAGGATTCCAGAGTATTTGTCCAACCAAGGCTTCTAGGACTAGTAACTCAACCCAAGTTGTTACAAGGCTTCCAAGGACTAGTAACTCAACCCAAGCTAAAGGAAACATGAGAACCAACCAGAAAAACAAAGAAATGAACCCACAACACCATGGCTATCCAGGAAATGGCAAGGCTAGGCAAATCCACTGTCAATCCAAGCAATCCTCCATGCCAATGATAGATCATGACCAATAAACCACATGCATATGCCATGCATGCCAAAACTAGTGAGGAAAACATACATGCAACTTGGTACATGCAAGCAAAACCCATTGTAGCTGATGATCTTGATACCCTCTTGCGCTTTCCTGCTCTTCCTTTGCCTTCTCACTCCAAAAATCCAAGTATGCCACACTCCTCCAAGAGTGCTCCAAGAAAAATATGTGTCCAATAGCATGATAGAGAGAGAATAGAGAGATAGATCCAAAAATGAATTGACAAACGTTTGTGAACTGATCCTCAAAAGCATTTTTATTAATGAGGTCTTTATTTCTTCATTTTCCATTATTTTCCTTCATTTTTCTCCTCACATGCAACATGTGACCTTTCACCTCCGTTTTCTCCTAATTTCCATTATTTTCTAAATAAATGTGCCAAAAATGCCATTTGCCTTTCTAAAGACTTTGTCATTGCCTTTGCCAATTTCCTTGGCAATTAATTAACCACCAGTGATCACGATTGTTGTGTTTTTGTCCAACATTCAACTTAGAATAAGTGTCCCATCCATTGTGGTTATTATTTTTCCTTTATTAGCTTTTATTACATGGAATTTTCACGAGGGCTGTTAAAGTTTCCTACAACCATGAAAAATTATCACAGAGTTATACATTTATTTCAATAAAGAGTTCATCGTCATATTCGTAGCTCACAATTAATAACACTTATTGAGATCTAACAATGGTTGAAATTGAAGGTGGGACTTCGATTTTCCATCCAACCTTAAACTAGCTTCAACTTGTATTTCTTGCACCAATCACCCCCAAGCCAGATTTATGAGCCAAGGGGATTTTTTTCAAGCAAACTCAACTAGAAATCATGCTCAAAAGTTTGGCTCCTTGCCCAAAAATCCAATTCTATCCTTCATCCAATTTCTTTCATTCCCCTCAAGTGAGAACCTTTTTTTCGTTGTTTGAATTCATTTTTATCCTTTTTTCTTATGTGTCTCTTCATGTTCCTCATGGGACATTCTTCAAAATATTTCTTACTAATTGCATATTTGATTGAGAAGTGGTGCCAACTAACACCACTCAAGTTCTTCTTCCTTTTTCCACCTTGGATCGTGGATCTATGGTCCCACTCTTTAGGCCATTCAAATAAATTTATAAGAATTTATAATAAGATTACAATTACATTACAAAAATCAGGGGGATTATACTAGGGGTGTTGCACCAAAGAGGTTGGGATCGAATCTCTGGGAGTATTTATGCTTCTAAACTTCCAGATGAAGAAACCCTAAACTCGATACTAGAGTTGCACTAAATTGTTATAAGAACGTGAAAAGAAAAATATAGTGTTTTCATTAACTTCTTGAAGGACTTGCAATCATTGAAAAACATATCAATTAGTAAGATGTCTACAAAAAATCCTTTCAAAACCCAAAAGAAAATTGTTAAACAAAGATCTAGATGCCCAATTCAAAGTTACATAGATAAAACCCTCAACAACTCAATAATGGAATTATCGTCGAGGAAATCACGAGGTTACCTATCGATGTTGTTTGAGGAGCTGCCTCAAAGGGGGCCAAAAGCCAAATTTTACCAAAGAAACAACACTGTAGAACAAACCCTAAACCATTACAGAAATATTGGGCCATAAAGAAAGTGAATTGTTAAATGACAAGATGAAATGGTAAGTCATTATAATTTATTAACACGTCATGCCATTGAGCATCGTTGTATTAACTCACTTCATCTGAGCCGTCCACCTAGGACTCTGTCACATGGATAAGTCAGGACCAAGAATTGGATGCTTGACACATAAAAGAAGGACCTACGTGACATGCAATTCAAATGTAACTTGTGGATGGGGGCCAAGAATGGTTCATTATCGAATTAAAAAAATAAGTATAGCAAAATTCAAATTAAGGCAGAGGCGTTCAAGTAAACTTATATGAAGTGAAGTCATAATACATAAGGAACAAACATAACTTTGTGGATAAATGAGGGTCGCACATGTGTTATGGAATCCATGGTTCAAAGTTCAAGTCTCGTCCTTTTTAAACATATATTTATATAGCTATTATCCTTTAGAGATTGGAAAAGAGACAAGCTATAAGAATGCTACTATGTCCAAAATTTCTAACAAAAACACATATATGAACATGCATATAGAGTAATTGTTAAATTATGCCACTGAGTTCATGTCTATATTGGATCAAGAATTGATAAAAAAGAAATAAGTAGTAATGGAGGTACATTACACTCTGCCCCTGTCTCTAATAGAAGCAATGACATGGAATCCACGACTCCTTTGTTGATCCAGGTGGATATTGGTGGCCACCCACCAAGTCCACTTGGACCCCCACCATTGTTTCTGTCAGCTTTTCAGTTTCTTTAATTATACCGCAGTTTACTATTTTTAGCAGTTTTTCGGGTCCTGAACTTTTGGAGTCGTTTTTGGCCCTAAACGACGTTTTCTGGGAAAACTGGGAGCAACATGGGTTCATAGACCGATGTTTCTCTTCCCAAAGTTGTAGTTCTCAGATAGATCTTTCTAACAAGATATTGTGCGCGTCAAACGAAGATCGTATGCCAAAGTTACGAACCCGGGAAGTTGATGTACCAATTTACCCAAACGGGGCCCACAATTTAGCGTTTCATCTTCTAGGGTTAGGTTTTTGGATGTTTAGGGTTTTCCATTGTTTCTCAACAATAAATAGGCCTTCGAGCCTCATTGTAACACAGTTCAGAGGCATGTGGCCGCCACATCTCTTCTCAGAGATAAGCTACCATAGTCCTAGTTGGTTTATTTCCCTTTATGTTTGTAAGCATATTTCGGTATTTTACATTAATGAAATGAAGTATTGTTTCCCCTGCATCTCTATGTTTATGGTTATCTCTATAATTTGTTGTGTTCCTATTTAAATCTGAATCAGTGGTATCAGAGTGATCTGCTTTTCTCTATTTTTCTTTGCATGTCCCCAACGAGGTCGGGATATAAGGAGTTAGGGCTTGAACTGGTCGAACCTTTGCAAGACTAGCCTCGCAAATCCCGATGGCCTCCCATGGCAGATGAAAAGAAAGACGAGGGAACAAGAGATCCTATCAAAACCTTACTCAAAGAAGCCCTTGAGCAACAAAGGAATGCGATGATGGATAGCTTTGCCCAGATCCTTCAGCGGCTACCCAGGGGCGACACATCGTCTTCCAACAACTACTCTGGAAACACCACACCGTTTAAGGTACAA
Source organism: Pinus tabuliformis (assembly GCA_031772625.1). Lineage (NCBI taxonomy): Eukaryota > Viridiplantae > Streptophyta > Pinopsida > Pinales > Pinaceae > Pinus > Pinus tabuliformis. The sequence goes on along the minus strand of CM062805.1, from coordinate 658,486,673 downwards.
GTTAATTTTGAAATGCCCATATTCAAGGGCCAAATAGACATAGATGCCGTCGACAAATGGTTAAATCTGCTAGAGGGTTATTTTTATGTTCATGATTTTTCCAGTCGGGAAAAGATTATCTTCGCTATTCTCAAAGCAGCCCTGCACGTCAAGGACTGGTGGGAAACCTACTGCAAGTAGAAGGATGAAAGTATAGGCTCACTATTTTCAGCCGCACCCACTTGGAATTCATTCTGGGATACCATCAAGGAGCAGTATTACCCTGTTGGAAACTATGAAGATCAATACATAAAGTGAACCACGCTGCGGCAGGGAAGGGACCAAGACGTGCTGGAGTTTACCAATATTCTCCATACCCTTCGCACAAAGTTGGGTATCAAGGATTCGAAGCAGCATTTGTTACTCAAATACCGCGGCTGCCTGCACAAGTACATCCAGGAAAAATAGAATTCCTGAACATCTCCTCGCTCGGCATGACATATCGATATGTCGTCAAGGTCGAGCAAAAGTTTAAACAGAAGAAGCGAGACTTTGGATCCGTGAATCTGAAGCAAGGGAAAGGTGCCCCCAAACTGATGAGCCCCAATTTTGGTACAATTTGGGCTCATTTTGGCCTATTCTACTTGCTCAAACCATTCATTTTTTATTGCTTATGCATGCATTTCTTAGTTTATTCATGTTGTTTGTAGGAAGAAGGGTAGGCACTCTCTCTACGTGACTAATGCATTATGATTCTAGGTTTTGGCATTAAAAGGGAGCAAGAGACAACGAAAAAGGAGATAAGGAGACAATGAGGTGGCACTGCTGGTTTTTAGGAGAGGATGTCCACGGTCTTGGGACATTCCTCGTGATTCCGACCAAGAACTCCGAGCTCCAATCCATCTCCCCTCCAAGCTTAAGAAGCAGCCAGCTGTCCTACAGGAACAGCAGTTATAACTGTTCTACAGGAACAGTAGTTATGACTGTCCTACAGGATCAGCAGTTAAACTCGAAGTTGGACAGCCGAGCTCCTAAAATCAAGGATATTTGTTGGATCATCGTTTTTGTATAAGTATAGAGGCCTTAGCCTTGGATAGGTTGTTGAAACTCTCGTATTGCTATTGTAATTTTGGAGCACAGTTCAGTTTTCGTTCCTTTTTGTAAGCCAATTTGGCATGACATCAGATTATGAATAAAGAAGGCAGTTTGTGATCTAGTTCTGAGTTTCTTAAGGAGACTATAGCTCTCAGGTTAGGGCCCAACCTGAGAGCCATAGGTCCCCTCTGCTGTAGTGTTGTTTCCATTTCATTTCAGCACTTTGAGCCTTTCATTTGCACATGCAATTCGAATTACAGGTTGTTAAGTTGGTCTTTTTCATGAGTTAGATAGGAGTTGCTTATGGTGAATTTGTTTCCACTTGCGTAGTGTAGCAGAGGATAGATATAATCGATTGGAGCTCCAACAAAAAGGTTGTTAAGGCTCACTGCCGTCTCATCTGGGATTGGAGTGCAGTCCATGACTAGCCACCAAAAATATGCATTTCTTTATTCCATGATTGCTGCAAACACAGTCACGTTATGTTATATGCTTCCACATGATTCACACCTGCACCACACTCCTTTACCACAGCTTCATGCACATTCTCCTTCGCGTTTAAATTGTTGTTCATTGAATTTATAAGCACAGATAGTTAGGTTGATGCATTTTTGGTTTAGTGATAGTCATAAGCATTTGTTTCACTTACACTGCTCTCTCTCGTTCCATTACTTCATTCTCCATCTTGATCCCGCATGCACACACATCTTCGACCCCTGCTCCGCTCTGTTATCTCCCAAAGTCTTTCACTCCTCACGTACTTCCATTCTCTAGCCCTTTCATTGACCTAGCCCTCTATCTTCCAACCTACTCCCTACATTCACTCCCTATCCTATTCCTCCACTTCTACAGCCATCACCAGCCTCATTCCTACCTTACACATCTCCCCCTACCATTCCATTACTCCTCCATCACTCCAAACACTCACGATAGGTCATCCTGTAGCCATTTGTAGACATCCTGTAGAAACCAGAGTATCCTGTAGGATCCCCTGCAGCCATCCTGTAGGAGGCCACTCTCTCGGTTGCTGAGCATCTGAATGCGAGGAACCTCTGTGGATGGATGCTAAGGATCCCTAGGGACCTCTCCTAGCCTCCCCAACCTGTCCCACACTTTCCTTCCTTCTCCATCCCATCTGCACAACCAAACCCTAGTTAGCACAAGATCATCATCATTCCACACACTTAAAGGAAAAATACAAAAACATATCTTTCATGATGCAAGTAGTTTAGATCCATGCATTTGCACTTATTAGAGGTAACAGCAGCATTGGTAGAAGTTTCATTCACATTTCTTGCATTCTAGAGGTTAGACTAGTTAAATTAGGGTTTCCTAGGTTTACATGCTTTGATTTGCTTTCAGTCCATTTTGTCAAGTAGAGTAGTTTTCCTTTGAGAATAGCTTTCGTCCATCAATTAGCAAGCTTCTTCTGAGAGCCTATAGAAGTTGGCTTGAGCCCTAGCGGACTTGTGCCAGCTGACCAAGTGACAGCTGCGACAAGAGCTAGTACTTGTGCATATAGCACCGTCGCTTCCAAGTTTGTACGAACTACCGGGTTGATAAAATGAGAGACAGGAAGCCCCAGGAGTTGTAGCATTATTGCTACAATACTGGAGCTCACCATCTTTTTGGCACCGTTGCCGGGGAAGCGTCGGAGTATTAGTAATTGTTGCTTTTCTTCTACTTTCGTACTCTTACTTCTGCTCAGTAGTTTATTTCATTTCCATTCTGCAAAAGTAGCTTATCATTTCCTGCTTTCATAGATTAGCATTTCCTGCTTTCCTAGATTAGCATTTCCTGCTTTCCTAGATTAATATTTCTTGCTTTCCTAGACTAATTTTTCTTGCTTTCCTAGATTAGCTTTCCAATTCTGCAATTTCATTTGAGCAATATAGTTAGTTGTAGATCACTTTGTTTCAGTTTTGCAGGTACCAAAGAAAAGGCAAAAGCAATCAAAAAAAGAAAAGTCCTTTCCATTTCATGCCTCATAGAAACCGAGATAGATCAGGCAAATTCCTACCAAACACCCCCACCACATCACTGAGTCGCCCTTCTCTCTTCTTTGGTGACAGTGACCCAGAGGAACCTATAGGTGAACATCCTGAGATATACCAAGACCCTATAGAAGAAGAAGAGTTAGAGACCACTCCATCCGAAGCTATGGCTGACAATAGAGAAGATGAGAGAATAGAAGGAGCTTTCCCCATCCGAGAGACCAATGGAGAGATGAAAATGAAAAACATTAGCCCCTCTTCTTTGCCTCACTTCCATTGACTGACCACTGAGGATCCCGATACCTTCCTATTTGAGTTTGCTGTCCTCTGTAGAACCTATGACTATACTGAATATGAGCAAAAGCTGAAGCTTTTCCCTTCCACTCTTAAGGATGCAGCACTACGCTGGTTCATGGGATTACCTGGGAATAGCATCACTACTTGGGCTTAGATGCAGCAAGCCTTCAATACCAAGTATAGGGATTATTGTAGGTCCAAGGAAACCAAGGGAGAGATCTTTCGAATGACCATGGGGAATGATGAGTCTTTAGAGGATTATGAGGAGAGGTTCCAACTTAGCTATAAACGGGCCAGGTGCACACTTGACCCTGAATCCCTCAAGTTGGTTCTACTCCGAGGAGTCCCTGAAGATCTCTTAGACACCCTTCACATGTTAGCTGGGGGGGACATTTACCAACTGCCTTATGAGGACATCAAGACTGTGTTTCGAAATCATTCCAGGGCAGCTAGAAAACGAGGTAGAGGAAATCTCCTCTCCACTGGTGTCCCTTTCTCCAAACATGAGTTTACAAACCAATTAGAAGATCTTAAGAGTGAGGTGAGACAGACCATCGCCATGCAGCTGGACACATTCAGGATCCAGCAGAAGAAAGAAGAAGCTGAGAGAGCCTTGGCTGTCTTCTGTCCTAGGTGCACCAGAAGACACCCTAAGAACGAATGTCCATTGCATTCGGTTGAAGTGTGTTTCGTTTGTGAGGAGGACCACCCAACAAATCAGTGTCCAACCTTACCTAGGTTTAAAGCCATGTACCAAGGAACCGAAGCCCCCACTGAACCTCTCTACTTCATCAACCAAAGGAGGCCTCAAGGATCTAGACCTTATCAGCAGGGGATGCAAGGGGCATCTCAAGCTTATTACAACCCCAACCACTCGACTCCCATGCCTTCCTGGGGTCCCCCTGCTCATCCTTCTTGGTCCATGCCTCCTCCATGGTCTTATCCACCTCAGTACCCTACTCAACCTACTTCTCATCCATATCACTCACATACCCAGTCGCAGCCTCAATGGAGTGCTCCTCAGTCGGGGTGGAGGCCCCAATACAACACTCCTCCTGCCATTTTGCCTCCACCACCAGTTCAACCTCAGCCTTTACCTCCTGCTCCTCCAAGGCAACCTCAGATGCCTGCTCAACCGAACCCGAACCCCAACAATAGACAGGCTCAGCAGGTATATACTGGGGAGACCTCATGCCCTACCTATGCTGTGGAGATCCAGGAGATCAATCTTAGATCTGGAAAGACTCTTCCAGATCGCCAACCTCCTCCCCCAGAGGATGAGGAAAACCATCAGGAGAGTGAACCAAAGCCTATTCCACCCTTTCCTGAGAGACTTACAGCCACCACACAACCCAACCCAGAAGAAGATGAGCTTCTGGGAGAGCTCAAGCAGTTGTGTGTGAAGATACCCCTTCTCCAGGCCATCAAGGATGTGCCAATCTATAACAAGCTGGTTAAGGAGAAGTGTTTCAAACATCCAGGCAGACGGAAGAAAGATGCTTCAACTATCAATGTCATAGGACAACTGTCTGACCTTATGCTAGGACAAGTCATCTGCCCAAAGTACTTAGATCCTGGAAGTCCTGTAGTAGATGTCCACATCAATGGCACCATCATACCCCACACCCTGATTGATCTGGGGGCTGCCATTAATGTAATGACCAGGGATACCATGCTCAAGCTCAATCTTCAGGGTTCCTTGAGGAAGACCTCGACAGTACTGCAATTAGCAGATCGCTCCACCGTGACTCCCGAAGGGATTGTGGAGGATGTCTTGGTCTCTATTGATTCTTGGGAATACCCTGCAGACTTCCTGGTTCTGCAACCAAAGGCAAAGCTTACTGGATATCCCCTCATTTTGGGAAGGCCTTGGTTAGCCACTGCAGATGCCTATATCAGTTGTCGTGCCGGAAATATGACCATCAAAAATGGTCCTATGTCCAAGCAACTTGTCCTATACCCTCCTGCCCAACCCTCTTTGGAGCATGACTTACCACTCTGGTTGGAAGAAGGAGAAGAAGACGAGGTGTATTCAGCACCTCTGTGTACCATAGAAACCAATAGAAGAAATCCCCCAACCGAGGATGATTTGATCGAGAACTTGATCCAAAACCCACCTACCAGTGCCCTACCTTTAGAAAAATTGGTGGAGGATGCCCAAGCTAGCACCTTAGTGGATCTTTGTACAACCAACCCTGTCACTCCCAGAGTTAAGAATGTGGAGTTCGGCCCTGAGAGAGCATTAAAGATCAGCTCCTCCCTATCTCCTTCCCAGGAGAAGGAGTTGTGTAGCCTATTGGCTAGCCACTTAGATGCTTTTGCTTGGAGCTATAAGGAGATGAAAGGAGTCCATCCCTCGGTCTGTACTCATCATATATACATCAAAGAGGACTGTAAACCGGTTAGGCAACCTCAGAGGAGAATGAATCCAGCCCTTAAAGACATTGTCAAGGAAGAATTGCAAAAACTGTTGGATGCCGGATTCATCTACCCCATCTCAGATAGTGAATGGGTGTCCCCTCTAGTGTTGGTTCCCAAGAAGAATGGGAAGTGGAGGATCTGTGTAGATTACCGTGAGCTGAACAAAGCTACCAAAAAAGACCATTTCCCTCTACCTTTCATAGATCAAGTGTTGGATGGACTGGCAGGAAAGAAGTTCTTCTCTTTCCTGGATGGGTTTAGCGGGTACAATCAAATCCAAATCAGCCCGGAAGACCAAGATAAGACCACCTTCACTTGTCCTTGGGGTACCTTTGCCTGCCGAGTCCTCCCCTTTGGGCTATGCAATGCTCCTGCTACTTTTCAGAGAGCTGTCTTGAGCATCTTCTCGGAGTTGGTCCATGATGCAGTGGAAATATACATGGATGACTTTACTCCTTATGGGGCCAACTTCCAGGAAGCATTGTCCAACCTGGGGAAAGTCCTAACCAATTGCACCGAGATGAACTTGTCCCTCAGCCCTGAAAAATGTGAATTCCTAATGACTGAAGGGACCGTGCTAGGCCATACCATTTCTTCCCAAGGATTGCAGGTGGATCCTAACAAAATTGCTCTCATCAAGAGGGTTCCACCTCCTCAAAAAGTAAGGGATGTCCGGAGTTTCTTGGGATTAGCAGGATACTACCGGAGATTCATTAAGGACTTCAGCAAGTTAGCCTTACCATTGTTTGGTCTGTTGGCAAAAGATGTGGAGTTTAAGTGGACTGACGATTGTCAGAGGAGTTTGAATGAGTTAAAGGACAAGTTGGTGTCAGCACCAATCTTGAGAGGTCCAAATTGGGCCCTACCTTTCCACATCCACACTGATGCCTCGAACAAAGCCATAGGTGCAGCTTTAGGACAAGTTGAGGAAAAACTTCCATATGCCATTTACTTTGTTAGCAAAAACTTGTCCAAAGCAGAGCTGAATTACACTGTAACCGAGAAAGAATTCTTAGCTGTGGTCCATGCACTGAACAAGTTCCGACATTATATTACTGGTTACCAGACTTTTGTACATACTGACCATGCTGCTATTAGATATTTGATGAATAAACCAGATGTGAATGCTCGTATTATTAGATGGTTACTTTTATTGCAGCAGTTTGATCTAACCATTGTTGATAAACCAGGAAGAGAAAATGTTGTTGCTGACTTCTTGTCTAGATTGGATTTGTCTGCAGATGAAGATGGGACGGTGGATGACCAGATGCCTGATGAGCATCTGTTTGCTATCTCAGTACTCTCTCCATGGTTTGCTGATATAGCAAACTACCTTGTTTCAGCTCAGTTTCCTCCGCACCTCTCTTCAAAAGAGAAGAGCAGAATCATCAGAAAGAGTGCCTCATTTACTTGGATCGGGGGCAACCTGTTCAAGCTTGGCCCCGATCAGATCTTAAGGCGTTGTGTAAGGGAAGAGGAAGTCTTTGACATCCTCCTCACCTGTCATGATGGGCCTTGTGGAGGACATTTTGCAGCAAAGAGAACTGCCTTCAATATCCTGCAGGCAGGCTACTATTGGCCCACACTTCATCAAGATGTCAGAAGATATGTCAGCCAGTGTGACCAATGCCAAAGAATGGGGAAACCGACCCAAAGGGATGAGATGCCTCTCCAACCTCAAGTGACTCTTGAGCCATTTGAGAAGTGGGGCATGGACTTTGTGGGTCCAATCAATCCCTCTTCGAGGCAGAGATCCTACATCATTGTGTGTACTGACTACTTGACAAAGTGGGCAGAGACTAAAGCAATCAAAGTAGCAACAGAAGAGAAGGTGGTTGAGTTCTTAAGAGAAAACATCTTCTACAAGTTTGGCTACCCAAGAGAGCTGGTGACCGATCAGGGGAGCCAGTTCACATCCAACTTGATTGAAGATCTTCTAGCTCATCACAAGATCAAGCACAGGACTTCCACCCCCTATCACCCTCAAGCAAATGAGCAGGTGGAAGTCACCAATAGAGCATTAGAAGGGATCTTGACCAAAGTGGTGAGCAGCAGCAGAAAGGACTGGGCAGATCGCCTGGTTGAGGCCACATGGGCTTACAACACCACTTGGAAGACCACCACCGGCTTCACACCTTATGAGCTGGTCTATGGGAAGAAAGCTTTGCTGTCCATTGAGTTTGAGTATAACACTTTGAGGATGGCAGCTCAGCTGGACCTAGATCTCAGCCATGCACAGCAAGAAAGGTTATTGCAGCTAAATGGACTGGATGAGCACCGCATGCAGGCCCTTCTTCACTCAGAAGTGGTTCAACTTCAAAGAAAGGTGTGGCATGACCAACATCTCCATGACAAGCAATTCCAGCCGGGAGATTGGGCTTTGTTGTATGACTCCAGATTCAAAGATTTCAAGGGGAAGTTGAGAACCAGATGGCTAGGACCATATGTAGTGGAGCAGTGCCATGACAATGGATCTGTCCTCATTCGAACCATTGATGAGGAAGCCATTCCCATGCTTGTCAATGGGCACCGATTGAAGATCTACAGAAGACGTCTCTCAAGACAAGAGTTTATCAGCACTATGGAGAAATCTGTTTTGGTCATAGAGAAGGGTTCTGCCTCCACTTTGGGCATACCCTGAAAAGAAAAAAAAAAAAAAAAAAAAGAGAAAAAAAGAGAGAAAAAATAAAGATCCTTGGGTGAAAACCTCTCTGAGGCGCCCAAGGCAGGCAGTAGGGGTGAAAACCTCATTGAGGCGCTCCTATTGTCTTTCAAAAAAAAAGAAAAAAGTTTAAAAAAGATCCTTGAGTGAAAACCTCTTTGAGGCGCTCAGGGCAGGTAGCAAGGGTGAAAACCTCTTTGGGGCGCCCCTGCTATCTTTTCAAAAAAAAAAAAAAAAAAAAGGGAGAGAAAAAAAGAAAAAAACAATAAGCACAATAAAAGTTTTGCATGCAGATGTTCTATGGAGGAGAAGAAGCCTCTCCACTCCAAGCCAGGGGCCTTCATCATGCTATCAAAGGATGTCATCAACACCTCCTCCAAGAATAACAATGTTTTTCAAGGTATGTGCAATTTCTATCATGATTTGGATCTTCTACAGGAAGATACAGTTTTCTACAGGAACAGACAATCTTCCTACAGGAAGACGCGGATCTTCTACAGGAAAGTGCAAAATTTCTACAGGAAGCTTTGTGTTCTACAGGAAACTTCCTGTAGAAGGTTGCGACGGCCGAAATGTGTTTCAAATGAAGATCTAGCGACTGAGGAGTGGATTGAATGCATGCATGCCACTGATGGCACCCCTGAACATTGCTATTATCTTGCTCCACCATTCTCGTCGCCATGCAACCAAGATCCCTGCAGCAGCACAACAAAGCAATGAGTTCTCGTGAAAAAACATCTGTCAAAGAAAAACCAAGCACCGAGAGCCATACCACATCCACGTTATGCATCAGAAGCGTTGGGATCGTGATCGAGAAGCCAGAACCGCCAGCATGCAGCATGCACCCAAGGAGAAAGGACTGTGACAAGACCCCTCGCGGGGATCCTGTAACAGTTCAACCTGCTCGAGTGAATACCGTCCACAGCACCGCCATCCGAGATAAAACACGGGCGCATGAACGCAAAACCATCCACTCCAGCGTCAGCAACCGGTAGCCATGTGCCTCCGGGTCTGTGTAAGCCGCGTGCAGCAGGTAAATCCATCGTCAACAAACTGGAAATCATGTGCAGCCGCGCGCAGGTAAGTGTTCTAATCCTTCTCTCCATCAAATCGCATGGACATTACTTTGATTTGTTTTGCATGGCATAAAGGTGAATGGTTGAGCGGCCGTAAGGCCAGTTGACTGGCCACATCGGCTAGTGAAGGGATAGTCAGATGATGAGGTGGCAGCCACGACGAAAGACACACGTAGCACGCACGTGAAGATTAGTCCCGTCAACCGTGAAACGAGTTTAACCGAAAAGGGCGGCGGCAGATCTGTGGGAATGAATGCGGCAGCAAGCGAATGTGCAGGCGGATGATGGGTGACGTCACCCAACGGTCCGGCGGGGACAGCTCACCCCCCGCGCCACGAGCTGTGCCGATTCAAAATCTAATCGGCTCGATTAAGCGTGTATATCCATCAACCTCACTTCAAAACTCGAGTAGCTCCTCTGATTACCTCTGCATGTTGATACGCCAAGCTCTCGGCTACCTGAACGCTGGTAAGGCACCTCTCGACCGCTGTCCAACTATAGCTCCCCCCGAAGTCTGCGCACTGCTCCTACAGGAACAGTTTCTACAGGAACGCAGTCCTACAGGAAGCAGTATCTACAGGAAAGCAGTCTCTACAGGAAGGTGAAGTCTTCACGTAAAAAAGGTGGCGGAAAAGAGGTAACCCTGAAACTCCTTCCGCAATTGGTTTTCAAAGGTGGCAAGGTCATTATTCACAGTCTGGTCATAAAAGATATTGGATTGCCGTGCCCATACTATCGCTTCTACAGCATAGAGGTATAATTAGACTGTGGTTTTGTGAATTCATTGCATGCTCTGTCTATAAGACCGAATTCCCTTTGTATTTACCACCTGTGGTCAAAACCACCGTGCTCATCATGCCTGGTGGGTTTATCAGAAGAGAGCCCACTGATTCAACCACATTGAGGAGAAATCAGGCAGTGGTAGAGCTCTTTACACAAGCACAGTGGATGTCTTTTTGTGATAAGTTGCAGGGGTACGATGAGGAAGTGGCCGAGGAATTCTTGCAGGCCCCGAGGCCAAAATCCAAGGTGCTGGCCACGGTCAATTTCAGAGGCCTAAGCCTCAAGATAACCCCGCAGTCCATCAGTAGAATCACTGAGCTTCCTATGGGTCTCCCGTGGGATAAAGAAGAACGAAAACAGAGCCAGCAAGCAAAGAAGGAATTCTTTCCACCTGAGGAAGAATTCTCCGAGGATAAGAATGGAGTACGAAGGAACAGTTTGACACCACCTTGGAACGAGGTCAGCTTACAGATTATGAAATACATTACATGTGAGGGGTGCTATAGCATCATCTACGGGTACCATTTCCGATTGCTGAACGAATTAAGGCACCGAAGTGAGCTTCCTGTAGAAAAGAAATTAAGCATTCCTTATTTCCTGTTGCAATCTTTAATGGAATGTGCTACGAAGTTGAAGGGTGGCGTCCCAGATCAGGTGGCACACCATGGGCTGATCAAGTTGCTCGTAGAGGATGCACTGCACTCCTATAAAGTTCCCCTCTCCTGGGAGTCATTTAGAAATCTAACACGAGATGGGGACATCAAAATGCTGGTCGAAGATAGTGGCTCCTCCAGCAATGAAGACAAAGAGGCAGTGGCCAAAGAAAAGAGGAAACCAGGTCCGAAGACCCCTACCACGGTGCAGAGGAAGGAACAAAAGAGGAAGCAAGAAGAAAAGGAAGACGAAGAGGAGGGTGACACACCTGTTTTGACAGCAAGAGAACAGAGGATGAAGAGCAGAATGGACAAAGCGGAGGTGGTCCCTGTCAGCCCAAGCACCTCGTCAGCTCCTGCAGTCAAAGCCAAAAGCAAAATCCATGCAGCCAAGCAAGAAAAGGTGGTGACAGTTGCATCTACAGGGAAACAAACGCAGGCTTCTACAGGAAGCCCAAGAACAACGCCTACAGGAAAGCAGACGAAGGCTTCTACAGGAGGCTCAAAAACAGAGAAGGGATCTTCTACAAAAGACCCACAGAGCGTAAAGAAAGGGTCTTCTACAGGAGGGCCGAAAGTGGACAAAGTAGGGTCTTCTACAGGAAGCCCGAAAATCACTAAGGAACAGACTTCTACAGGAAGTCTGGAAACAAAGACAAAGGCTTCTACAGGAAGCCCAAAAATTCAAGAAAAGGCTTCTACAGGAAGCCCAAAACTGCTAAAAGAAAAGGCTCCTACGGGAAGCCCAAGAGCTAAGGAAGATGCTCCTGCAGGGAGCCCAAAACCGGTCAAGGAAGGGTCTTCTGCAGGAAGCCCAAAACCAAAGGAGGAGAGACCCTCTACAAGGAGCTCTGAGAGAGCAAAGCACAAGAAAGAGAAGTCTAGCATCCTCGAAAAGGAGGCGGCAGCGGCACTGGCTGCCCTCAACACACCGGCAAAACCCAAAGAAAAAAAGAGAGAGGGAGATCCCTCTACCTTCCGAAGCAAGGAGGAGTCAGAGAATGAAAACAGACAAGTCGCAACCTCCACCCAGCAGCCAACCCACTTCAGGAGACATCCCTACTTCACCCAGTACAAGAACTCCCTCTAAAACACAGGCCACCCCTGAGAAGGGAAGCCCAAAAGTCACTTCCTGGACGCGGAAAATAGGCCAGTCGCCTTCTGAAACCCGACTCAAGGAAATGAAAAAGGGGGAAGAAGCACCACCCTTGTCTCCACCTGAGGCGGAGAAAACAGAGGCCCCAAAAATAGAGAAGAAGGAGCAGGTTCTGGGCCCCAGCTCTCGGCCAAGGACAAGGAGCCGGGGCAAAATTGCTCAAGGATGAGCAAATGGTTCAGCTGGGGGGTGATGATGAGCCCCAATTTTGGTACAATTTGGGCTCATTTTGGCCTATTCTACTTGCTCAAACCATTCATTTTTTATTGCTTATGCATGCATTTCTTAGTTTATTCATGTTGTTTGTAGGAAGAAGGGTAGGCACTCTCTCTACGTGACTAATGCATTATGATTCCAGGTTTTGGCATTAAAAGGGAGCAAGAGACAACGAAAAAGGAGATAAGGAGACAATGAGGTGGCACTGCTGGTTTTTAGGAGAGGATGTCCACGGTCTTGGGACATTCCTCGTGATTCCCACCAAGAACTCTGAGCTCCAATCCATCTCCCCTCCGAGCTTAAGAAGCAGCCAGCTGTCCTACAGGAACAGCAGTTATAACTGTTCTACAGGAACAGTAGTTATGACTGTCCTACAGGATCAGCAGTTAAACTCGAAGTTGGACAGCCGAGCTCCTAAAATCAAGGATATTTGTTGGATCATCGTTTTTGTATAAGTATAGAGGCCTTAGCCTTGGATAGGTTGTTGAAACTCTCGTATTGCTATTGTAATTTTGGAGCACAGTTCAGTTTTCGTTCCTTTTTGTAAGCCAATTTGGCATGACATCAGATTATGAATAAAGAAGGCAGTTTGTGATCTAGTTCTGAGTTTCTTAAGGAGACTATAGCTCTCAGGTTAGGGCCCAACCTGAGAGCCATAGGTCCCCTCTGCTGTAGTGTTGTTTCCATTTCATTTCAGCACTTTGAGCTTTTCATTTGCACATGCAATTCGAATTACAGGTTGTTAAGTTGGTCTTTTTCATGAGTTAGATAGGAGTTGCTTATGGTGAATTTGTTTCCACTTGCGTAGTGTAGCAGAGGATAGATATAATCGATTGGAGCTCCAACAAAAAGGTTGTTAAGGCTCACTGCCGTCTCATCTGGGATTGGAGTGCAGTCCATGACTAGCCACCAAAAATACGCATTTCTTTATTCCATGATTGCTGCAAACACAGTCACGTTATGTTAGATGCTTCCACATGATTCACACCTGCACCACACTCCTTTACCACAGCTTCATGCACATTCTCCTTCGCGTTTAAATTGTTGTTCATTGAATTTATAAGCACAGATAGTTAGGTTGATGCATTTTTGGTTTAGTGACAGTCATAATCATTTGTTTCACTTACACTGCTCTCTCTCGTTCCATTACTTCATTCTCCATCTTGATCCTGCATGCACACACATCTTCGACCCCTGCTCCGCTCTGTTATCTCCCAAAGTCTTTCACTCCTCACGTACTTCCATTCTCTAGCCCTTTCATTGACCTAGCCCTCTATCTTCCAACCTACTCCCTACATTCACTCCCTATCCTATTCCTCCACTTCTACAGCCATCACCAGCCTCATTCCTACCTTACACATCTCCCCCTACCATTCCATTACTCCTCCATCACTCCAAACACTCACGGTAGGTCATCCTGTAGCCATTTGTAGACATCCTGTAGAAACCAGAGTATCCTGTAGGATCCCCTGCAGCCATCCTGTAGGAGGCCACTCTCTCGGTTGCTGAGCATCTGAATGCGAGGAACCTCTGTGGATGGATGCTAAGGATCCCTAGGGACCTCTCCTAGCCTCCCCAACCTGTCCCACACTTTCCTTCCTTCTCCATCCCATCTGCACAACCAAACCCTAGTTAGCACAAGATCACCATCATTCCACACACTTAAAGGAAAAATACAAAAACATATCTTTCATGATGCAAGTAGTTTAGATCCATGCATTTGCACTTATTAGAGGTAACAACAGCATTGGTAGAAGTTTCATTCACATTTCTTGCATTGTAGAGGTTAGACTAGTTAAATTAGGGTTTCCTAGGTTTACATGCTTTGATTTGCTTTCAGTCCATTTTGTCAAGTAGAGTAGTTTTCCTTTGAGAATAGCTTTCGTCCATCAATTAGCAAGCTTCTTCTGAGAGCCTATAGAAGTTGGCTTGAGCCCTAGCGGACTTGTGCCAGCTGACCAAGTGACAGCTGCGACAAGAGCTAGTACTTGTGCATATAGCACCGTCGCTTCCAAGTTTGTACGAACTACCGGGTTGATAAAATGAGAGATAGGAAGCCCCAGGAGTTGTAGCATTATTGCTACAATACTGGAGCTCAAACCACAGAACAAAGGACAAAGTGAAGGCGGGGTGGCTCAAGAAAAACCGCCAAATCTACAAGTAAAGAACAGTGCCGCGAAGCCGAAAAATGACACGGGAAAGTGGTGTGAGTTCCATAAGAGCTCCACTCACAACACAAGTGAGTGTCGGGCTAAGCAGTCATTGGTGGCCGAGCTAAAGGTTTCAGAATCAGATGCATGTTCCGACTCTGAGTCAGAACCCGACAAGGGGAATGACAAAGGGAAGAAGATTATCGATGCAAAGCCCAACGCCACCGTTGCCACCATGAATATTCAGAAGGAGGAACCTGAAGATCCAAAGGAGGAGGAGCACCTCTTCCACTCCTAGATGTGGGTAGAGGGCTCCTCGCTACAGTTCATTGTCGACAGCGGGAGCCAAAAGAACCTCATTTCGACAGAGGTCATGAAGCAGTTGGGCTTACCGACCACAACACATCCACAACCGTACACCATCGGGTGGCTTCACCAAGGACGGGATCTTCGTGTGAGCCAGCAGTGTCACCTTCCATACAACATCAAGCCCTTCACGGATGAGGTATTGTGTGACATTTCTCCCCTTGAAGTTTGTGATGTATTATTAGGACAATCATACTTGTGGAAGCGACATGCTGTGTATGAATCAAGGCCCCGTGTTGTTATTGTTACTTTGGGAAATAAGTTGTACAAGATACCGGAGGTAGCACCGCCTACCGCCATCTCTTTGGTTACTGCAAAAAAATGCAGTAAGCTCATTTCCAAAACCGGGAAATTTGTTTTCCTGATGATACACCCTCAAGGAAAGAAGAAGACAGTGGCCACGACCTCCAGACAGGGCCCCTCCCCAGGACAACTACAGATGGACAGATCGTGGAGGAGTATGAGGACATCTTCACCTCCCCCACAGGGGTTCCTCTGCACTATTAGGTCAAGCACTCCATCGATCTGACCCCAGGTGCGCCGCTGCCCAATGGACCAATCTATCGATGCTCCGTTCTGGAGAACGACGAAATCAAGAGGCAGATTTAGGAGCTACTGTAGAAAGGTCACATCCGTCTGAGTTCATCGCCCTGTGGGAGCCCGATCATGTTGGTACAGAAGAAGGATGGGACTTGGAGACTCTGTATTGACTATCGGGCGCTGAACAAGATCATTTTTCGTAATAGGTACCCGATCCTACGGATTGATGACCTCTTGGACCAACTAAAGGGGGCAAAATATTTCAACAAGTTCGATTTGAAGTCAGGATATCACCAGTTACCAATCGAACCCTCTGATGTGTGGAAGACTGCCTTCAAAGCCAAGAAGGGCCTTTTCGAATGGTTGGTTATGCCTTTTGGATTGACCTCCTGATCTTCAGCCAGAGTTGGGAAGAGCACCTCCACCACATCCGACAGGTTCTCCAAACACTGCGGCAACACAAGTTATGCGCTAATTTGGAGAAATGCACTTTTGGCATGACCTAGGTTCAGTATCTGGGATACATTATTGATGAACAAGGGGTGCATGTGGATCCAGCCAAGATCCAAGTCATTCGAGATTGGCCATTTCCAACCACTCTGACAGAGCTCCGCAACTTTCTAAGTCTTGCCAACTTCTACCGTAGGTTCGTGTTGGGATTTTCTCATATCACTTGGCCCTTGAGTCAAGTCACCAAGGGAGGAGGGAAAGCAAAATTCTTTTGGTCTGAATCTCAACAGAAGGCATTCATAGAGTTGAAAGATCACCTCTGTTCGGCACCAGTGCTCGCATTACCAGACTTTCAACAACCATTTGAGGTCGAGACAGATGCCTCTGACTATGCTATTGGGGCAATCCTTACTCAACACGGGCATCCAGTGGCATATTATAGTGAGACACTTTCAAACACAGTCCGGAAGTATCCCACTTATGACAAAGAGATGTATTGCATTGTGCAGGCCTGCCGACAATGGAAGCATTACATTATGGGGAAGGAAACGGTCATCCACATAGACCACCAACCCCTACAGTTCATACAGACCCAAGGGAAATTGCAGAATGATCACCATCAGAAGTGGTCCACATACTTGCAACAGTTCCATTTGAATATCAAGTATAGGAAGGGAAGCACCAATAATGTTGCAGATTGCCTCAGTCGACCATTGATCATGGCGTTAACCACTGTGCTCAACTCTTGTGGGCACGAGACTTCTGATTGGCCACTTCTCTACAAAAGTGACCCAGAATTTGGCCACACATACCAGACACTCTAGGAGGGGCAGCATGTTCCAGATTTTCACCTCCAGGATGTCTTATTATGGCACCTGGGTCACCTTTTTGTTCCTTCAAGCGAGTGTGCCAAGATGATTTGGGAAGCACACTACAGTCGGGCTACTGGGAATTTCGGGGTCGAGAAAACAGTGGCAGTACTGTAGAAGTATTTCTATTGGCCGAATCTTCGACAAGATGTCGGGAAGTACATCAGATCATGCACTGCCTACTCCATTGCCAAACCGACCATCAAGAAGCAAGGCCTCTATACCTCGCTGCCTACCCCTAGTCGACCTTGGGAATCCATCTCCATGGATTACATGTCATGCCTTCCTTCCACTAAGCATCGAAATGACTGTGTTTTTGTGGTCATCAATAGGTTCTTGAAGATGGCCATTATGGCGGCCTACAAGAAGAATATCATAGCAGAAGCCATTACTAAAATCTTCTTTGAACGAGTGTGGGTACACTTTGGGATCCCACAGTTTATCATCTCAGATCGGGACAACAAATTCCTCAGTACATTTTGGTCCAGTCTCTGGTCGATGTTGGACGCCAAACTCACTAAGTCCACAACATTCCATCCTCAAATTGATGGCCAGACAGAGGTTGTCAACAAGATGATCGTA
This sequence comes from Pinus tabuliformis, assembly GCA_031772625.1. NCBI lineage: Eukaryota > Viridiplantae > Streptophyta > Pinopsida > Pinales > Pinaceae > Pinus > Pinus tabuliformis. The sequence goes on along the minus strand of CM062805.1, from coordinate 658,469,384 downwards.
CACATTCTGCACATGTACAACTCAAATCATCCACGCAAATGGGACGAGAGCCTCCCCTATGTTCAACACAGCTACAACCAAGCTCTTCATAGCTCGACTAGCCACAACCCTTTTTATGTGGGCTTAGGATTCCAGCCACTATGTCCCATTGATGTGGCCATGCCATTTGCAGCTACTCACATAGATTCAGCTCATGTCCAGTCCAAAACAGATAAGAAAAATAGCTTCATTGAGCACATCCAACATATTCACCAGCAAGTCCATGACATTCTGGAGAAATCAAATGCCAAGTACAAGCAGCGACATGATCAACATCAGGTGCCACACAAGTTTCAGGTGGGCGACAAACTCTAGTTTCATTTGCAAAAGGAATGCCTTACCAGAGCCTATCGGAAACTCATACCACTCTGATGTGGTCATTACACCATTACCAAGGCTATGGGAGACAATGCATTTGAGCTCAACATTCCCCCATTCCTTGGCCTGCACCTAGTGTTCAATGCGGACCGCCTTCGGCCATACTTTCCACCATTACTAGACACATCCGACAATGCAGAACAACTCACACCCACATAGTTAAATCTAGATTGCAAGGAACAAGCTGCAACTGATCGGATCATGGAGACACAGATCAAGCAGACTCACCAGCAGAATATCCAACTGTATCAAGTTGTCAAACCAGGCCAACTCCTTCACCAGGGCAAGTGGCTAACCAGGGACCAAGTTCAGCAGAAGTTTGGTCATCTCATGGAGGAACTCAATGCAATGGGGGCCATTGCTTCCTAAGTGGGGAGGAATGATCCAGGTGGATATTGGTGGCCACCCACAAAGTCCACCTGGACTCTCACCATTGTTTTTGTTAGCTTTTTAGTTTCCTTAATTATAGCACAATTTACTATTTTTAGCAGTTTTTCGAGTCCTGAACTTCCGAGCCGTTTTGAGGCCATAAACGACGTTTTTTGGGAAAACTGGGTGCAATATGTTGCTCTTTCCAAAGTTGTAGTTCTCGGATAGATCTTTCTAACGAGATATTGTGCGTGTCAAACAGAGATCGTATGCCAAAGTTACGACCCTGGGAAGTTGATGTACCAATTTACCCAAACGAGACCCACAGTTTGGCGTTTCATCTCTAGGGTTAGGTTTTTGGATGTTTAGGGTTTTCCATTGTTTCTCAACAATAAATAGGCCTTCGAGCCTCATTGTAACACAGTTTAGAGGCATGTAACCGCCACATCTCTTCTCAGAGATAAGCTACCATAGCCCTAGCTGGTTTATTTCCCTTTATGTTTGTAAGCATATTTTAGTATTTTACATTAATGAAATGAAGTATTATTTCTGCTGCATCTCTGTGTTTATGGTTATCTCTGTAATTTGTTGCGTTCCTGTTTAAATCCAGATCATTTACATACCTGATAGGGTAAAAATGTGACTTTATGAGGGTTTTGAAATCCTCCCACTTCGTCATTGGAGGATCTCTCTCCAATCTCAGGGTCTTCTTGTGAATTTCCCACCAAGTCAAGGCATGGCCCTCTAATTTTAGTCAAGCAAATGAAATGTTTTGTTCTTCTTTTATATGACGAACACTAAAATAAACTTCTAATTACTGCAACTAGTGATTTAACTTTAGAGCATCAATCTCTCCCTGATACAACTTTATGTTGACCTTCACTTCCATTTTGAATAGGGACTGTAAATGATTCACAACACTCAAACTCAGTTATTTGTTTTCAGGTTCTTTCTTAGATTCTCTCTATGGTTCTTCTTGTTCTACTGATTTCCCCTATGATCTGACCTCTACATTTATGCTTCCATATTCTCTAAATAGCTTGAGCTTATTAATAAGGGCCACCATGAGGAGGCTCACATTATTGTTTATATCTATGACGTGTTTCCAGCTATGCAACCCTCTCTTTCGCAAGATCTTGAGGATTATTAATAGATTCGTTAACCATGGTTGTGGTTTTATGACTTAGGACTTAGTCGAGTTATTTACCATGCAACTCCAACAATATACCCAAAGAAACTTGCTCTGATACCAATAAGATTTGTAAACTATTGTGGATATTCCATTGGGTGATTCATCACAACAAATCTGATAGTTTTATATTGAAATATGAAATCTATACTATGTGGGTTATTTTCCTTAGACTTATGGATTTATTAAGTTATTATTTTATTCATGTAATATATATAATGCATAAAATAGAGAAAAAATGAAAATATAATCACTCAAAACCATAATAACACAATATATGACCTAGGAAACCCTTTATGGAGAAAAGCTAGCTAGAAGGTGAGGCTGCTCTACTCTCTCTTTCTCTAAATGGAAACAAATGCAAGTACAAACGAGTGAGACATGTGCCTTGTGGGATACTACAATATACAAACCCTCTTTCTCTCTCTCTCTCTCTCTCTCTCTCTCTCGTTATCCACTCTTAGCTACTTTTCTCATCTATGGAACAAAATGCACTCAAATAGATTGGAACCCCTTATCCTCTTAGCAACTCGATTATACACATAGCCTGATGGTTTATAAGTGGTTAAGTTTGACTCTTTCAACTCTTGACTAGGGTTACAATATTAACTCTTCTAGAGTCTTATTCATCGTGATAATGTGGCTAGCCCGTTTTCTATGAATAATGGGGGTTGACACGACACCTTCTCAAATCATTATGGTCAAAATAAGAAGGTCAACTTCCAAGTGGCATAACTTTTGCATACAAATCTTGATTGAGGTGTTTATTGTGTTGTTGGAAATGTATTTATGTGTATAAAAGAATTGGTGGGATCTTCATTTATTTAGCAAGGTTTCCCCCCGATAAAACACCATTTTATGCCTCAATCCACTTCTGGAAGATTTTAGACCCCAATTTTCCAAATTGGGACCTGCCAATAAAAATAGACCCGTGAATTGATTTATTCACTTTTTCCACTTTAAAAGCCACAAGTTGGATGAAAATAATATAACGATATGATATAGATTAATGGTTTGGTACCTCAATCATGACCACAACCTACTATTACCTCCATCAATTGTGGAATTATTTGAATGTTGCCACACACAACTTAATTTCACATTGAATTGGTTCCTTGGTTTGATGAAATTTTGGTAGTAACTGATGCTAAAGAAGAACTCCCAGCTGTAATTCCATTAATTTTATCCAAAAAAAAATTACATTAGCAAATTTTCAATGACAGTAGCTCTGAGATGACTGGCCTCTATTCTACTATGAAATATGAAACCAATGACTACTAAAATTTGAATGATGCAATTATTTAGCTACATTTCTAATCATTTCCTCGAACAATAGTAATTTGACAACTAGTGAGGTCATTAGAAAACATAGACAAGCTTGTACATAGAAAACCAACCTTCCTTGGGGCTATATACACCTCCACAATTAAATTCCAAACTTTAGAACTTGGCTTCAGGTCATGGGTGCTCGTACATGGGTTGTACATGATGTACACTAGCTAATAGACCATCTCTATCTTCCTTGAAGTTGTATGGTTGGTTGTTGGGCATTTGTATAGTTGTTTTTACCATTTTTTTGAGTCGAAGTTTATGTCATTTCAGAAGTTCATGATTCTTCCATTCCATAGAAAGCCAAAAAAAATCTTCAACCCATAGGCTACTTCGTTAATTTTTTTTGTTTATTTGGAAAGACCCGTAGAATTTTGGATCCAAATTGTTTTTTCCTTGTTGTTTAAATGATAATTTCTTGTAAAGTTGGTGCCTTATGAACACCCAATTTCTTTCTTTGAACCTTCTTCCTGATCTATGTTGGTATGCTTGTTGTTTCATTCTACTACGAGTTGTGGCTAAATTTTCTTTTAATATTTGGATGATATGTTGCTCTTCATTAAGTTGATTATTGACTACTTTGACCTTAGTGTCAATTAGTTAAAGTCCTTCCATTTTGGTGGTTCATAACCATATAAGGTTTGGAAGGGAGTAATTTTGGTGGACGTGTGGTAGATAGAATTATACCTCCATTAAGCTAAATGCAACCATTGAGACCAATTGTTTTGCTTATCTGTCACAAAACAACAAAAGTAAGTTGATAATCATTTATTTACAAGCTTTGGTTGTCCATTTGTTTGTGGATGGTAAGTTGAACTCATATTAAGGGATATTGTGGTTCGTTTGCAAAATTCTCTCTAAAAGTTCCTTTTAAATTTTGGATCCCTGTCGCTCACAATGACCTTGAAAAAACCTTGCAATTTATAGATATTTTTACAAAAGACATAATCAATCTATTTTATTGAATCCATTTTTATGGTTGTCATAAAAGGTGCATATTGATTTAACTTATTGACCATGACAAAATCTTGTATTTTCCATTGGACATGGGTAATTCTTCGATGAAGTCTATTGATACTTTTATCCATTTTTTATTAGGAATGTGTAAGGGGTGAAGTAACCCCAATATAATGATATTCTCATTTTTATTTCTTTGACATATGTCACATTCAACGACAAACTTTTGAATATCTTTACTCATCCCTTTCTAATAAAAGTATTGTCATGCATTATAATATGTTTTAAAAAATCCAATGTGTCATGTTGTTGCTGAACTATGTGACTCCTTTAAGACTGCCATTTTAAACTTTGAAGATAAAATTAGGTAATTTCTATTCTTGTACCATAAAATGTCATTTTTCCATTCAAATAATGGATTTTGGTCCAAATTGTTGATTATGGAATAAGATTTGTGATCCTTGGCATATTCAATATGAATTTCGTCTAACCAACCGAGAATCACCACTATTGTCGCACATGTTATTTCATCACCCTTTCATGATTGTTGACACCTAATCATCAGGATTGGTTGAATAACTAAAATTGATGTAAATAAATAATGGAGAATATAAATAGTCACCGGGAGATGAAATGAACAGTCTCTCCCTCATGTATATAATAAACACCAATCTAAATGAAATCAATGAATTGTTTTGAGGAGTTACTGCCTGGCCTGACATGGTATCAGAGCCAACTCCATTTTTGGCATCTCCTTCTAGTCTTGTAACTCCCTTCTGCCATTTTCTTGCAGTCTGTCCACTGCCCCCTCCATAGTCGCTGCTACAAATCTCTGACATTATCTGCCCTCTGCGCTCCCTAGGCTATGCATAATTGTCTTTTCTGCGCTTTCTGGGCTCTCTGCGCTCTCTGGGCTCTCCGCCATCTTCTCTCCTAACAGTTGACACGTCCCTCAGAGCCAGAATCGCGGAATCTGACAGTGACATTTTGTATAATATATGCCATATTTCACTATAACCCTCCTTCGCCTGTCTCCAATACTCGTCAGACAAAATTAGGGTTGTTCCATCATCTCAATTCCCATCAACTCATCGATTTTGTTGAATCCCCGTTGCAGGCGCCCTGAAAATACCAATGTAGCTCCATCTCACTTGAAGGACCTCAGTCCCGTAGCCGTCGAAAGGCCGAAAAAAATTATGGTGATCAGTAATCTGGTTGGCATTAATTAGCCCCAAGTACATTGCTTATACGATTATTAACGCAAGCATGTGTCTCCTGCTCTGGAGCGTTGTCCCATATTTTGTTAACACTGCCATCGAAGTCTTTTAAACACTAGAGGAAAGAGTGTTTGGAGGCTCTTGATATACGTTGATATACGTTATCATTTTTGCTGCATTGGTTTGTGAAAATCATCCTCGCCTGCACTCTCAATTCATTTGAGCGAGTGAAGTGATGCATTTTCGTATAACTGATTGCGTGTTGAGTTGGTTTATATGTCATGTAAATATCAATATGAGCGTTGGAATTATGTTGTTCAATTGTCTTTAGAATTTACAAACTCTGCAAATCATGACTATGAGTTTGACTGTACGCTGCTTATGGTTCATACAGAGTGTTTAATCATTGAATGATGCATTGAAATGTCTCGATGACCACCATTGCTTATCTATACGATTAACGCTGCAAAGAGATCCACATTGGAAAGTGTTTAACGTTGTTCCGTATTAATGTGTTGGCTTATCTTTAACGTTGCTCCCATATTACATAGTTCTTGTATTACGTAAATTCACCCATATATTTACGCTGCCCATATATTTACACTCACCATACCTTGGCTTGGTATTTGTTGTCCAGTCATATCAAAATTATATTCTTTCCCATTAGGAGTAAAATTTTGCAGCAGAAGTTTTTTGTTACAGTATGCATTCAATCATATCCATTGTGGGAATAGTTCTCACTGGCAAGGAGAACTATCCTGAGTGGTCCCGAATGATAAAACACACCCTCATTTTCAATGAGTTGTGGAAAGGAGTGTGTATTGGAGATGGAGACAAACAACCAGAACAACCTACATCAGACAAAGAGCTCGCCATTTGGGAAAACAAGAACAGCAAAGCCTATGCATTAATTGCAGCATCTGTAAGTGAAGAGGTGAGTCGCCATATTACGCCATTTTCAACTGCTTTTGAAGCCTTACAAAAGCTGAAAGAACTCTATGACTCACATTCTGCACTTGAAGTTGTTCAACTCATGATTAAACTCTTCACTCTTGAATTGCAAAATAATGATCCTCTTGCTCTTGCATCCGAAGTAAAGTCTATAATGCATGATATCCAAGCCACTAAGATTGATTTGGATATTCCTCTTATCGCTTTTCTCAAGGCACTTTATCCTACTTACTCCAATTATCTTGAGTCATTACAAGCAAATGGAAATCTTAAAGATATTACCTTTGACTCTCTTGTGAAAAAATTTGTTGAAAGAGAGAAAGCTTTTGGAAAGAAGACAACCCCTGAATCTTCTGAAGAGGTTGTGTGCCTTGCTCATAAAGAAAAGCATCCTGCTCAAGATTCTTTCAAAGGAAGAGGTGGTTGAAGAGGAAGAGGAAGATATTTCAGAGGCAGGGGGGTAGACACTCTCAAGGAGAAAAGGCAGATTTGCACTGCATATGCTACAAAAGAAATGGATCACATGATGCCTCTACATGAAAGTTAACTTGGGACAAAATTGAGCAGCAAAGGAATCAACCCAAAGGTAAAACTAATGATATAGACAAAGGTAAAGCACCTGAATCCACTCACTATGTTGTGGCACAATGTAATATTGGAGTAAATGAAGATTTATTTAATGCTTCACTTGCTTCTTGGAAAAATGATTGGTTGCTAGATTCATAAGCAACTTGCCACATGAATCATAGAAAAGATTTTTTTGAAGAATTTACTGATAATGTTGATGGAGTAGTATACTTTGCAGACCAATCAAAAATCAAGCCATTAGGGCTTGGCACAATCAGGCTTAAATTGCCTGGTCTTCCAGACTTTCTTCTGCATCATGTTCTATATCTCCCACAGCTGAAGAGAAACTTGTTGTCCTTGGTCCACATCTGCCAGCAAGGTCACTCCATTCATATGTTTGATGGCAAGCTTGAGGTGAGAAAAGCATCTGACCACTCACTTGTCATGAGGGGAATAGAAGAAGAAAGGCTTCTCAAGCTGCAAGGTACCTTTGCTCGTGCACAACATTTCTCATACAACTCTCATTATGAAGAAGGTACACTTCCATCAAGTTTATTATGGCATGCTAGATTTGGACATTTGAACTATGACAACCTTCGCTTGTTGAAGAAAAATGGTGTTGCTGGTTTGCCTACAATTCATAGGAAATTTAAGCAATGTGATACTTGCATTCTAGGAAAGCATAGCAAACAGTCTTTTCATGATTCACATTCAAGAGCACATAGAAAACTTGAACTCATTCATTCAGATTTATCTGGTCCAATGCCTGTTCCTTTTGCAAATGGAAATAAATATATGATAACATTTATTGATGACTACACCAGAATGTGTTGGGTTTATTTATTGAAGAACAAATCTAATGCTTTTCAAACATTCAAGAACTTTCATAAATGGATTGAAAATGATGCACAATCTCATATTGGGTCTATTCGCACTGATAATGGAAAAGAATACACATCAAATGAATTTGAAAACTATCTTCGCCAACATGGGATCAAACATCAAACGACTGTACCTTATAGCCCCAATAGAATGGTGTAGCTGAAAGAATGAATAGGACAATCTTAAATATGGTACGCTCCATGCTCTTCTTCAAAAATGTAAAAATAATGTTTTGGGTTGATGTTCTTCTATGTGCTACATATATAAAGAATAGATGTCCATCTAATGCTATTAGAAACAAGACTCCATATGAAATGTGGTATGGGCACGTTCCTTCGGTAAAGCATCTCAGGGTCTTTGGTTCCACCTGTTATGCCTTGATACCAAAGGTACATAGAAACAAACTTGGTGCAAGAAGTCGTAAGTGTATCTTCCTGGGGTATTCAAACACCTCCAAAGCATACCATCTCTATGATGAAGTCAATAAAAAGTTTGTTGTATCTAGAGATGTATTTTTTCTTGAATCATCCAAAACTGACAATGTTGTTGAGCAGCAACTTGATCGCTTGGATAGATTTGCAAATACAAAATCATTTCAAGAATTTGATAATCGGATTCCACATCTTGAAGGGGGGATTCCTATGCTAGATCAACATGTGGAATCTTCTTCTGAAGAACTCTCTCCCCCGCATGAAACTCCAACAACAGATGATGCTTTAAGTGATGTGATTGATAGAATTGGGAGACTCAATCTTGATTCAGTCCCAACTCAATCAACAGAGTAGCCTGGACCATCTGAGAAAGTTCCCCCAAAGTGGCTGACAAAGACACTTGAAAGTGTTCATCCTGATGAGGTTGGAAAGACAGGAACTAGAAATTCAAACCGACAAAATGTGATGTAGATGACTCTAATTCACCTGATTATATGGATGTTTCTTATGATTGTGAATTGAACTTGTCTACAAATTTTGAACCAACTTCCTTCAAAGAAGCTGCTTCTCATGATGAATGGAAAGAAGCGATGCAAAAGGAGTATGATGCCATCATAAAGAACGGCACTTGGAAGCTAGTTGATCCTCCATTAGGAACCAAACCAATTGGTTGCAAGTGGGTCTACAAGAACAAGTATAAAGCTGATGGCTCAGTTGACAAGAACAAAGCCAGGCTTGTGGAAAAAGTTTTTTCACAGAAGGAAGGGGTCGATTAAGAGGAGACTTTTTCCCCCACAGCAAAATGGGCTACCATCCAGACACTCTTTGCCCTAGGAGCTTAGAATGGTTGGAAAGTCCATCAAATGGATGTAAAAATTGATTTCCTAAATGGAGATCTAAAAGAGAATGTTTTTATGTCCTAGCCTGAAGGATTTTCTGTGAAAGGACATGAACATAAAGTATGCAAACTTGTGAAGTCCCTATATGGCCTCAAACAAGCACCACGAGCCTGGTATGAAAAACTAACTGAGCATCTTCTGAAACTCAATTTCAAACATGATGATCTTGATGATGCAACTTTATTTGTCAAGAAAGTTGGTAAAACAGTTGTATATCTTGTGGTATATGTAGACGATCTTTTGATGACAGGGAACAATGAAAGCTACATTGCATCCATAAAGAAGGAATTGGGGAAAAGTTTTGAAATGACTAATTTGGGATATGTTCATTACTATCTTGGTATTGAAGTAACTCAACATCTGAAGTCCATATTTCTTTCTCAAAAGAAGTACATTGGAGATCTGTTGAATAGGTTTGGCATGACAGAATGCAATCCTCTTACTACTCCAATGGAACAAAACTTGAAGCTCACATCTATTGAAGGAAAAGAATTTGAGGATGCAACAAAGTATAGACAGCTTGTAGGAAGTCTCAACTAACTAACTACTACTAGACCAGACATTTCGTTTGCTGTTGGAATCCTCTCCAGGTTTATGCAAAAGCCTTGTGAGGGACATTGGTCTGCTGCAAAAATAGTTCTAAGGTACTTGAAGGGAACTCAAGACTTTGGAATCAAGTATACATAGGTGGACGACTTCAGCTTGATTGGGTACTCTGATTCAGACTTCGATGGAGACAAAGAAACTGGGGTATCTACTTCAGGATATGCTATGAGTCTTGGATCAGGAGCTGTCCCCTAGAGATCACGCAAACAATCAGTTCCAGCAGATTCCACAATAGAAGCAAAATACGTGGCAGCAGCTGGGGCAACAAAAGAAATTGTGTGGCTCAGGAAAATTCTTGAAGATTTGCAAGTAAAACAAGTACAATCAACTCCACTCATGATTGACAATACCTTTGCAATAATGTTGGCCAAGAACCCAAAGTTCCATGATCGAACGAAGCACATCAATACTAAATATCATTTGATTCGACATCATGTTGAGGCCAAAACAATCCATCTCCGCCATTGTTCCACGAACGAGCAAATTATAGACATCTTCACCAAAGCGCTTGGAAGAGAAAAGCTTGAAAGATTTAGAATGATGCTTGGACTCACGAACATCCCTTCAGATTAAGGGGGGGAATGTTGACACCTAATCATCAAGATTGGGTGAATAACTGAAATTGATGTAAATAAATAATGGAGAATATAAATAGTCACCGGGAGATGAAATGAACAGTCTCTCCCTCATGTATATAATAAACACCAATCTAAATGAAATCAATGAATTGTTTTGAGGAGTTACTGCCTGGCCTGACAATGATAATGCATCAACAAGTACATGCCTTTCCGTTTTTGTGTAATATTTCTATATCAAAGGTGGAAAGTTTTTCCATCCATTTTTGTTGTTTGGTGGATAATGTTTTCTATTGTAACGAGAATTGACTATTGTCATGATCCATTTGTATTGAGAATTTATTGTCTAAGAGGTATTATCGCCACTTGTGTAGTGCATGGATAATGGCCATCATCTCTTTATCATATGTAGATTTTAGGCTTTCCTTCTTATTGAGTTATTGACTCTCAAAAGTTATCAGATGGTCATTTTTCATTAATATTGTGCTTATTCCAATCCCTAAAGCATCACATTTAACCACAAAGGGTAATGTGAAATCTTGTGTTGCTAACATAGATGTAGAAGACATAACTTTTTTCAATGCTTCAAAACACTCCTCTGCTTGATTACTTCATTAGAAGCAATTTTTCTTCAACAAGTTAGATAATGGTGTTGCTAATTGAGCATAGTCCTTGATGAACCTTCAATAATAACTTGTTAATCTTAAGAATCCTCTTAATTTTAATTCATTATTGGCCTTGACCATTCCATGATTGCTTTGATTTTATTGGAATCTACCATAACTCCTTCCTTGGAGATGACATGGCTGAGGTATTTGACTTCTTCCTTACAAAAAGTACATTTTGATATTTTTGCATAGAACTAATTTTATTCTAGGAGAGAAATTACTTGCTCCAAATGCTTAAGATGTTCCTTCCATGTCTTCTTGTAAATAATAAGGTCATAAAAAAAGACTAGTATGAACTTTCATAGGCAAGGTTTAAAGAGTTCATTCATGGTTTCTTGGAAGGTGGCATGGGCATTGGTTGACCCAAACAACATCACGTTGAATTTGTATAACGATAGTGATTTCTGAAAGTATTCTTTGCCACATCTTCTAGCCTTACTTAGATTTGATAATACGCTGACCTTAGATCTAATTTTAATAATTATTTTTCTCCATGGAGCTCGTTCAACATTTCATCTATAAATGGGATAACAAACTTGTTTTTAATAGTTATTTTATATAGGTCTCGATAATATATCCATAGTCTGAAGGATCCATCTTTTTTTTTAACCAACACTATTAGGGGTGCACATGGGCCCCTTCTTGCTGTAATAACTCCACACCGTAATAGGTCTTGAATTAATCTTTCTATTTTTGTTTTATGGTGGTGAGGATACTGATATGGTTTAATATTCACTGGTGCTGAGTCTTGTTTAACTTCAGTTATATGTTCTATCCCTCTTTCTAGAGGCAACTTCACAGGTAAGTCTCAGAATACCTTGTCGTATTTGGGGATTGATGCTTTAATCTTTGAGTGTCGAGAATGAATTATTTTTTGTGCTATTGTCTCCATTTGATGGCATTGTGTGATGTACACTAGTGCCCCCTTTCTAACTAGTTTCGTCATTTGCTAAGAAGATACAATTTGAGTTGGTGGAGGCTAGAATCTGAACAATTTATGTTTTTTTCCTTTCCATTTGAATTTGATAAATTGTTTCTAGTGGTTTTTGGCACAGGTCACCAGGGTTTGCAACCATTGGATTTCCAATATGATGTGTACTGCTCCTAGAGGCATGGTGCAGAATCTGGATTCTGATTCGTAATCTTCTAATGTAGCATGACTTTCTGGCACTCTCCAACTCCATCAATTCATTTACCATCTCCTACCATCACTCTTATATCTGTGAATGGATATATGAATAGATTTAGTCTTTTTTGCGACATTTATATCTATGAAGTTATGGGTGCTTCTTGTGTCTATGAGTATGGTGACATTTTATTTTTTTACATGCCCTTTTAGTTTTAGTGTTTGGGGTTGTGCAATTCCTATTGTTATGACAAGCAATATATGGGCATGGCCTCCTCTTCTTCTATATTTTGAATATTATTTTCTTCCTTACATTATACCTATGAGTTGTTGTTGGATGTGTCATATTCTACCTCTACTTCACATGTATATATTTTTTATTGTTACATTTGTGCTTGGGTCTCCAATTGTCTCCACAATTCCAACATTTGTCGTATCATCTCTTATTTGAGCCCTAGGGTTGATTCTCTTCTTCTCTTAAGGGAGGAGGTATTGTTGAGCCTCATGATTGCTTCATTTTGACACTCTCCCTTACCTATTTTTCCTTTCCTTGACCATCATCATCAACTCAATAGGCATCAAACTACAAGGTTTTTGACATGGTAAGGTATTTAATTATCTTATCTTTAATATTTAATAATGTTCCTTATTATGGAGTTAATATTTGTATTGGCTACCGAATTCGCACGATTTTGTAGCTAATCTCTATTTCTATAGCTGACTCCATGGTTTACCAGGATCAGAGGTGCCAACTAAGAGGAGAAATATATGCACAGATGGAGATTGATCCCTTTTTAACAATTTCCTCCTATTCATATGAACCAAATCATCAAAGGATAGTTTGATTGCATGGTCAAAGGTAAAGTCAACTTGGTTGCTAAACAAGCGAGTGAGAGTCGGAAATTCCTATACTTCACGATTTGCTTTGGCAAGTAGCAAATCGTGAGCAACGATATCTCGATAATTGTTAGAAGCTTAATTTATAACTTTGTTAGCTAAGGTAGGCGTAAAAGCCTCGAACATTTATTGACAATGGATTTTATAAATACCGTGCAACAAACATGAACATAAGGTTAATTTATGTATGCGACAGTAATATTTTAAGACTATGTTTTTACTTTGTTAATGAAGAAAGTCCTTTGAAGTTTTGATGCGTAGTTGACTGTTCGATTGAACTTCTATGACAACTTATTTGTGGAGGGCCCCTGCAAACAATGAAGGTTCTGCATTTTCATAACTTTTCTTTATCATTTATTGCAGTTATTCATACGTTTTAGAATCGTTTTGTAGTCTTGATTTCAATTAGATAACGATAGCAATATTTCATTAATCGTTCATTTTTCAAGTTGATTTATAATGATGCTAATGATAGTGTAATCACTTTTCATAGATTTCCTTATGATTTCAGAGTGTTTCATTTCAGAGCTTGATAGATTTCCTTATAGTTTCATTTTACAGTATTTCATTTCAAAGTATGTGTGATTTCTTTATGGTTTTCATTTCAAAGCATGAGTGATTGATAATAAGTAAATGTGTGGTTTTCATTTTGAATAGAAGTTAATTTCATTTTGGTTTTTATGCAAAGGATTGCTAGAATGTTAGATGAATAATTCTGCTTTTAGAGATTAAATTTGTGTTGCAATAGATCAATTAAGTTTTCTTAATGAGATAGTGTGAGTTTGCTTTAAGTTTCATTTTGCAAGTGTGAAGAGCATTTTTTATTTCATTAGAAAGGAGTAGGAATATTTAATGTGTTAAATCCATTTTCTTTGAAGAGTAAGATAGGAATAAATTACATCCTTAGAAGTAAATTTCAATAACTCAATCATGCACATTAATAATCTGATTTAATAAAAAGGACTTCTAGCATATATAGTGCACTTGCACTTCACAATTTTACCAACTCCGGTCGATAATTCATGTAACAATTTAAGACAATTAAATTGACAAACATTTTGGCGTCGTTGTCGGGGAAGTGTAAATAGAAGTCTTTGTCTTTTTCATTTTGATAAATTCAAAAAAAAAACATGATATGCATATGGAAAGAAACTCTAGGGTTAGATTTGTAGGTAGAGTAGAGAGTTTAATTCCAATAACATAACTCACCCTACCACGACCTCGTAGTGCCACACACCACACACAAAATCGAATTCCATCCATAGCAGGCAAACACAAACTCCGTGAGGTATTAAGATCCGAAATCCAACCTAGAGATTCACCAACTTCATCAACAGAAGCCATAATAGAAGAAGAAGATCCCATATCCCCAACAACAGGAGTAATTTTCCTATCTTCAACTGGAGAACAACTTCTAGCTCAAGAGCTGGAAGTTCCTACTGAAGAAGAGGAAGAAGAAACCTATTTTAACAAACCATTGATAGAAGAACTAGAGGAACTAGAGGAAGTTGAAAACCCAATTTTGGAACTAGAACCCTATATTAGTTCTGAAGAATCTACAATGGTTGGAGAAGGGGAAGGAGAGGTACATAATTTGAATGGTAAACAACCTAGAATTGGAGGAGGAAGAGGAGGAAATAGGGGAGCTAGAAGAGGTGGAGGAAGAGGAAGAGGGAGAGGAGAAGATATAAATCTAGAACCCTTTGGATTTCCTATCCTCGATGAAGATACAACTGTGACAATGAAAAATCTCACCCTCTATCCTTCCAAACTTTCATGGGCTAAGGAGTGAAGATATTGAAACATTTCTCTTTGAATTTGAAGTCTTGTGTAGATCATATGATTATCTGCATGATGCTCAAAAGTTGAAATTATTCCCTGCAACCCTTAAAGATGCAGCATTGAAATGGTTTATGAGTTTAGGAATAAACTCCGTAAGAACATGGGAACAAATGAAAACTACATTCCTAGAGAAATATAAGGACTATTGTATGCTCCGTAATATTAAGGATGAAGTCTTTAAAATGGTATAGAAAGAAGATGAAAATCTTGAAGACTTCGTTGAAAGATTTGCTTATAATGTTAAAAGGGCAAAAATGAATAATCTAGATGAGGAATCTTTAAAAGCTCTCGTATTGAAGTCCATTAGAGATTAGTGGATTGATCTTCTCAATCTAATGGGTAAGGGAGACATTTATCAGTTGTCACTAGGAGAAATTTGTGAGTTATGCATACACATTTCAAGAGGCAAAGCAAGAACCGGGAAAAATCCAAGAGATCCTCTTTTATCAAGGATTAATAAATCTGCAGCTAGGACAGTAAGTATAGCAGAATTAGGTAATTTACTTGATAATTTTAAAACATATATTTAGGGGGTCTTAGTGAACAAATTGACACCCTTAAAATACAAAACAAGCAAAAAGCTGAAAATGTTGCATTGTCCATTTTTTGCCCTAGGTGCAGAATGAAACATGCCTTGAGAGAATGTCCTATTGATTTAAAGAGTGTAGAAACTTGTGTTATATGTGCGGAAAATCATGATACAAAAAATGTCCATCCATACCATGTCTTAAAGTTGTCTATCAAGAAGAAGGAGTGCCAAATCAGGTAGACCCCCTTTGTTTTATTGCTAAAAGAACTGGCAGAATCCACAGCCAAATACAGCTCAAGGTTTTAACACCCAACCATTTACACAATCATCACAAAGTAATTGAGCTGCCCCAATGTCTTGGAAATCCTGGCCACAATCTTGGTCACAAGGATGGCAAAATCCTTATGGAAAGTACCCTTAATACCCTCAATATCCTCAATTTCCACAATTTCAACAATCATATCCTACTTTTCCTCCACAATATTATCCTTAGCCAGTTCAACAAACTCAACCCCACAATTTGAATCCACAGCTGTCATTACCATTTCCTCAAAGACCAAACCAATTGCCTACCCAACCACTTCCAAATCCGAATAATAATAAAAACTCACAACCTGTTTACAATGGGGAAGGACAAAAATTCCAAACTTACATGATAACTCCACTAGATCTAAACAATGTTCAACTTAGATATGGTAGAATATTAGAGAAAAAGTCCCCATCAGTTGTTATCTAGGAAAGTGAAAAAGAAAAGATCTCCGAAGAAGGGAAGTCTCTTAATGAAAAAACCCAAAAACAAGTTACTCCAACACATTCAAATAACTCAACTCCTATTATGGAACAACCTTCAGTATATATTTCAAAACCACCTTTTCCTGAGAGATTAAAAATTGATGAAGGGGTAGAAAAACAGATTTTATTGCCTGATTATGACATGTTAGATGAACTGAAGAATGTTTGCATAAAAATTCGTTTGCTACAAGCCATTAAGTAAATACCAATTTTTGCAAAGACAATCAGGGAATTGAGCATAAAAAAACCAGGAAGAAAAAAAAAAGAAGTCAAAAGAATCCAACTAGTTGGAAAAATTGCAGATATCATGATGGGTAAGACAAAAATTCAGAAATATGTTGATCCGAGAAGTCCCATTGTCAAAACACACATCAATAATGTAGAGATCCCAAATACATTGATTGATCTAGGAGCAGCTATAAACATCATGAGTAAACAAACTATGAATCAATTAAAACTTTCTAATCTTCAATATACACCTACACTGTTACAATTGGCAGATAGATCTGTAATCAAACCCGATGGTGTATTAGAAGATATATATGTATCCTTAGATTCTTGGGAATACCTTGTCAATTTTATGATTTTAACACCCAAGAATAACTTAGGAGGACATCCATTGATTCTAGGAAGACCATGGCTAGCTACAACCGATGCTTTTATAAGTTGTAGATCTGGTGATATGTTTATTTCTGATGGGAGCTCAACAAAGAAATTCACACTGTATCCACCTGCAAAAACAATAATAGAAGTTGAAAATGAAGAATGGATAGATGATGATATTGATATAAGACCAATCTTTACTACTTCACAAATAGATGAAGAAGATCAAATTTTGAATTTAATGGAAAATAATGAATCTTCATCATATTGTGAATCTAGTCAGAGTTTTTAGGAACAATGCAATATTGAATATTTATCATCTCATCAACTATCTTTGCATTCTATGGAAAAATTTGGCAATTCTACAATTGAAATCTTTCAAGGAAAAACATTGAATATCAATAATAATTTGGAAGAATTTCAAAGAAAGAATTAATAAAGATGTTACAAGAACATTCCTCTGCTTATGCATGGGAATACACTGACATGAAGGGAATTGATCCTGATACTTGTATACATCATATCTACATTGTAGAAAATGCCAAACCAACTTGACAACCTCAAATAAGAATGAATCCAAATCTAAGGGAAATTGTTAATGAGGAACTACAAAATTGTTAAGGAGCCTCATGATTGTATCATTTTGACACTCTCCCTTACCTATTTTTCCTTTCCTTGACCATCATCATCAACTCAATAAGCATCAAACTACAAGGTTTTTGACATGGTAAAGTATTAAATTGTCTTATCTTTCATATTTAATAATGTTCCTTATTATTGAGTTAATATTTGTATTGGCTACCGAATTCGCACGATTCTGCAGCTAATCTCTGTTTCTATAGCTGATTCCATGGTTTACCAGGATCAAAGGTGCCAGCTAAGAGGATAAATATATGGATAGGTGGAGATTGATCCCTTTAACTATTTCCTTTTATTCATCCGAACCAGATCATCAAAGGATTGTGCGATTGCGTGGACAAAGGGTAAAGTCAACTTGGTTGCTGAACAGGCGAGCGAGAGTCCGAAATTCCCACGCTTCACGATTTGCTTTGCCAAATAACAAATCACGAGCAACAATATCTCGATAGTTGTTAGAAGCTTAATTTAGAACTATGTTAGCTAAGGTAGGTGTAAAAGCCTCGAACAATTATTGACACAAGCTTTTATAAATACCGTGCAACAAACATGAACAGAAGGTTAATTTATGTATGCAACAATAATATTTTAAGACTATGTTTTTACTCTGTTAATGAAGAAAGCCCTTTGAAGTTTTGATGCGTAGATGACTGTTTGATTGAAGTTCTATGACCACCTGTTTGTGGAGGGTCCCTGCAAACAGTGAAGGTTCTGCATTTTCATATCCTTTCTTTATCGTTTATTGCAATTATTCATACGTTTTAGAATCGTTTTGCAGTCTTGGTTTCAATCAAATAGCGATATCAATATTTCATTAATCATTCCTTTTTCAAGTTGATTTATAATGATACTAATGATAGTGTAATCTCTTTTCATAGATTTCTTTACAATTTCAGAGTGTTTCATTTCAAAGCTTGATATATTTCCTTATACTTTTATTTTACAATATTTCATTTCAAAGTATGTGTAATTTATTTATGGTTTTCATTTCAAAGCATGAGTGATTGATAATAAGTAAATGTGTGGTTTTCATTTTGAATAGAAGTTAATTTCATTTTGGTTCTTATGCAAAGGATTGCTATAATGTTAGATGAATAATTCTGCTTTTAGAGATTAAATTTGTGTTGCAGAATCTCTAACTAATCTTTAACTAATCGTTAATGAGATAGTATGAGTTTGCTTTAAGTTCCATTTTGCAAGTGTGAAGAGCATTTTTTATTGCATTAGAAAGGAGTTGGAATACTTAATGTGTTAAATCCATTTTCTTTGAAGAGTAAGATAGGAATAAATTACATCCTTATACATTAATAATATGATTTAATATAAAGGACTTCTAGCATATATAGTGCACTTGCACTACACAAGTGTAACAATTTAAGACAATTAAATTGATAAACAAGTATATATTTAGACTTGTATATGGGGTACCTTTTTGACCTTTAATTCGAGCATCTGCTTGATTTTTCTAGACTTGTAAAAGATGGCTTGTTGAAATTGTTCCTTTGTTCAATTAGTTTTGTTGTGTGCTTGGCATCCTCAATTGTTTTAGGGTTCCATATCTTTATTTCACCATGGTTATAATTTTTTAGTCCATAAATGTACATTTTTAGCAACCATTTGTTTGTGAATCCATTTTGTCTAGTTGCTAAAAATTCCCATTAGTGTGTGTAGTCGTTTACGTTTCCCTTTTGTTTAAGATGTACAAATTTATTGTACACATCATTGTCTTCTTCATCACAAAAACTTTTTAATAAGGTAATCATAAATATTTTCCAATGAAATGAATGAACATCATTTATTTATTATTTTTTTTTTCGCCATAGGAACCAATCATAAGCTTTCCCTTCTAAATTGTTGGAAGTTATCATTATCTTTTATCTTTCGCTTAACATGGGATTTGATTCAAAATTCTCTTCCATTTTGTTGACCGAGACAACTGCTCCTCTATGGTCCTTATCGTCATACTTTGGTAATTCCTTCTTAATTCATTTATGATTTCTATCTAGAATTCCTGTGTGAAACTGATTACATGAAAAAATTACTTAAGGTGGTCCTTGATGGCCCTGTTCACTTGTATTTTGTGGACTAGGTGTCAACCTTTGACAAACTAAGGGTTATGCCATTAATGAATCTACTTTTTCAATTAGTTGATTAATTTGTTCACCATGGTAGTTAAGTGTCCTCGTAGTTTCATCCTTGTCATCGTTCCTCATTCTTAACGTGGTTTACCATGAATCTTCAGACTTTGTGAGTATATTGTCAATTTTGTTTCCTTTATTTGTTAACTAATTCATTTTCCCAATTAACACCTTTTTTCCTTCACCAAATTTTGTCTATGCCTTTTCGATGTTGCTGAGATGATGTCCTACACTATTGAATTCATCTCTATATCGATTAAAATTTATAATAATTTCTTCGTTGCAAACCATTTTTTTCTCGCAAACCTTGTCCATATGATTTGCAATGTTGGCTGGTAGTGGTGGGGGAAAAAGATGTCGATGAGAAAGATGGTGTTGGCAACATCAAGAGTAGAATGGTAAGGCAACACTGATTACGAAGTAGAGTCGAATATATTGGTAGACAATGATATAGGGAATAATGAACAAGGTGACAAAGCATGAGGGTGCAACAAGCTAGGGAAAAGTTTGAACATGATAGTACAGAAGCATGAATAGCACTAGGGAGAGTGAAAACTATCATAGTGGCTCCACAACAAGAAAAATTGTACAATATAGACAAGGTACAACAACAATTTATGGTGAGGCCATATTTTTTTTTGTCTTTGATACCAATGTTATAACAATCCCTATTGTATATGTGTAAACCTAATTGTATAATCAAAATATGTATTGATTGATAGAATGAATACGAATGATGATACAATAACCCTTGCGATGGTTTACTTATAGTATTGATTGGTCACGAGATGAAAGGGTATGTGATCCTTGACTTTTGATTTAATTAATTATCATTTACATTTATAATTACGTTTATAACAACATAACACACCCCTAGGAAATCTAAAGCTATCATCAAGCAAACCAATGGATAAAGGGGGCCTTCTAAAAGTCAACTTAGGGTGATCAAGAACCAAGTCCAATTAATGAAGGTATGGGGAGTAGTTACAGTAATCTCCGAGTACCAACATTTACTGACACAAGTGCCCACAAGTAGCACATAGGCCCCCCTAAGAGTATTGATGCAATTATGTAATGTCCATCTTAGGTACCTTAGGTACTTCCCACCCATAGTCACCTAGGTCAAGTTTCATAAAGAATGACCACTATGGCTAACACTTCACAATCAAATGACCGAGAAAAAAAGGCATGGGTTGGGACCACATGTGTGGATAGGGAAACTAAGCCCAAAACCCTAATAAGGTCTTTCCTGTAGAGAAATGTGCCCCCAAGAGATCCTTATATGCATATTAGTTCAATAGACACTGCAAACAAATGGAGTGGGGATATCGCTCTACATTCATCCAATGCAACCTTGTGCTTGACTCTTATGTTAGAGGAGAATTTCTTTCAAACACTCATTGCCACCAATAGATTTTGCACTCCCTAGTGACTTCTAGTTTCAATTTTTTGGCCTTGGAGAGTTTACTCTCCTACTTAATCCAAGGCACTAAATCCTATTCTAATGTTGGTTTACTATAAAAAAAAAGGTTTAATTGATTTTAAATTAATCACTTTGCTTTAAATGGCATTGATTACTCCCAAGGGTATGAAATGGACCAAATGATGTTACAAGTCTTTTCAAATTGAAAGAAAAATCAAAATATGGCAATTCAAAAATGCAAGTTTTTCCTTTTGATAAAATCTGTCCAAGGGAGAGAACAAGAAGCTTCTTTTTCTCTATATAGAACACTAAAACAATCACTCAACTCAAATTAACTATCAATCACTCCAAAAGATAACTTTAAAGTCCAAAATTCAAAACCAACGCTCCAATACAACCTTGAAATTCCCATAAAGGAATGGTTCTAAAATGCAATTTTTCTTTTTCCTTTTTATAACATGAAATGATATTGAAACATTTCCATTAAAAAAACCAAGTTCTAAAGGATTTTTTTCCAAAGAGTAAAATCCTCAGAGTACACACGAAAAAGCCCAATTTTCTTTTTTGGTGAAAATGAGTGTTTTTTGCACCTTGTAGGCCCTTTTTGTGTACCTTACAAGGGTCATCACATGTAACCAATGCAACGAGAGTGACTATGTAAGCATTATCTCCCCTAAAATATTTATTAGGGAACAATGCATCGTTCTTTGACCCTCTCCAAATATGTGATGATTGCCTACTAAGTGGAACAAACTTCACCGATAGGGGAAACACAAAAAAAATTGAAAACACCCAAATTTGCAAAATGGTGATCTAGACATGATTTCCCAATTCCATAATGATGATCAATATGAAATCAATACCAATGACATAACCAAATCAATCAGTGAAGACTTAAAACTTTTCTAAAGTCACTAGGAAACACACTTAAGTAAACATAAACAATGAAGATGCACCAAAAGGCACATTAGAGGCACTCTAATTTACAAGATCAAATTAGACTCAGGAAGAAGAGGTTTTGAGACTAAAATATGAGATATCTAACCTCAAGACACCTCTGGACCTAATTAGACAACAAATTAGAGAGAAAACTCATAAATTTTCGAAAAAGTATAACTTACAAGCATCATCGCTCTTCAGTTAAGGGCAAAGACCAATCATCACTATTTGTACATTGGCAAAGGGTGATGCATCACTCCATATAAGCCTATGAGGAATAATGAAGAGGAAACACAAGTTTTCTCATGGATTTGAAATAGATCTGTCAGATCAAGTGATTTTGAAGACCTAGACAAGTGCAAAAGACAAAAATAAACCACACACCAAACCTAGAGAGTAGAAAGGACAAATAATTAAACTCAAATAAGAATGAACCTTAAAGATCTATCACTACTGGAGTCACCACTTTTCTTTTAAGAAAATCCCCCTATTTCCAAGTGAATATTCCCACATATCTACTGTTGATGCATGATAGAACAATAGATAGATCATGATATAGTTCCTCTATACCTAAGACAATTAATCATTATTTATGCCTAACAAGGATGAGATTAAAATGCACACATGATTTACGATGATTGAGCTCACATGATTTGGTTGATGTAACTATAGAGACCATTGCCTTAGCTAACACTTGCTTCCTACACATGAGAGACAAAGCACATATTAATCTCAAACCAATCTAAGCAAAGAGAATATTAATTATCTATAAATCTAATATGATCTACTTAAGGAATGATTAGATCTATCAATTACTTGCATCAAACATTGAATACATAAGACAATTAAAGGGGAAAACGTGAAGATCTATATTAATAATAGAATAACAACACATCAACCAATGGTTATACCTTGAGTCTTGATTGAGGCTTCTCCTAGCTCCTTGCTCCAAGCTCCTCCTTGGTTCACCCTCGCAAGCAAGGCAAACTCAAGAGTACAGGCTCTGTGCATGAAGGCTCTCTTTGAGTTACAAGTGTCTCTCTATGTCTCCTCCCTTAGGAATGGTTTTACTGTATAGATTTGGTGAAGGAAGGAGAGGAGAGGATGAATCTAGAAACCTAGGTCCTAATGAATTTAGAGTCTAGTACATATTCCTATACCATTAGTCGAGGTAATTCAAACCTTCTCAAACTGATCTCCTTGGAAATGAACAAGTTTAGAAGCTTGGCAGGGTCATTGTTCCTTGCTTGGATGTAGAGAGTAATCACTGCTTCTTATAATATAGCAAAGAGTAATATATCACTCCTTGTTAGTGGACTATGAGTGATGATGTGCTTAATATCTCTTTCCTAGGGTAGAACATCAATGCTTCAATTTGACAGATAAGTGGATCTTTTAAGCTGACTTCTAAGGTGGCAAATAAAGTTGTAATAACACATTGAGAAATTTGATCCTTCATACACTTAATAGATCGAGGATAAAATTGTATCTATACTAATTCTAATTTCCTAACTATTTTAATAACTTTACGAAAAAGAAAAAAAATACAATATATCATTTATAATTTTTTTTTTTCATTTTTTGCATATTTTCCATTGAACACTTTTTGTTCACTTGGAGTACATTTTTTTCACCCAGGGAGGACTTGGACTCGAGATTTGGGGGGCCAATGTCCTTGCTAACTCCAACATCACCAACTAGGTTGCCCCACTTTTTCATTTATTCTAACTATTGATATGAACATATATAAAATGAATAATATGAATAATGTATAAGATAAAAAATATGTAATTAAACTTTTAAAATGATATTTACTTTTCAAAACTTCACTTATTCCACTCATTCAACAAAAAAAAACATTTACTTTTCAATATAAAAGTAAGAGTAAGGATCAATCTAACTAATACACGAAATGACCTTTTTTTGCGAGAAACCGACAATACAATTTCTAGTAAGATTATGATTTCTTGTTGTTTAAATTGCACTTTTGAATGCATAAATGAATTCAACACTCAAAAAAACCCTTGAGGAACTAGAAATATACATATGAAACAACTTAAACTTATAGTTCTTAAAAATCTCTAATGAATTTTGGTCAAAATTGAAAATAATTGTGAAATGACCATTTCATTTGTTGTTGTTGTTGTTTTTTTTGAAGTGGTGTTTTATTTCTACGGAATAACCCTCGACAGACCCACAACTCGAAAGGGCTTCACACCCACTGGCCCAAACTGCGAGGCCTAACCCTGATGGACCCAAAAAACCCAAGAAAAATTGAACCCACACTTCATGACAAAAGGCCAAAGGTTTGGCGGGGGCTTCAACCAGCGCAACTAACCATCAAGGCTAGGACCGTTTCATTTGCTAATTAGATTATGCATAAAATAATGTTATAAAAAGTAATAGAAGGTTTGGGTTCTTTCCGTTCACCTAAATTCTTTTATATAAAATTGCAAATTGAAAAAGGTCCAAATTGGTGAATTTTTTTTTGCAATTAAATTGTACAATTTTCACAAAATTTGAAAATCCTTTTCAACAAAAATTAAATCAAAGAAATCCGATAAGGTCCAATTGAAAAAACCCAAGTCATCGACCAATTATCCTACTCCCTTCGAGCCAGTCGGTACCTGGGACACATTTTATAGTTTCGGCCTCACGAAAGCGCAGAGGAGGTTGGAAGCAAAGCAGACATGACCATTCGGTAGAAAAAACGGGAGAATGAAGCGGATGTCCGTGTGGATAAATATGAAGAAACTCCTGCCATGGGAGTGGAATGCAACAATTTCAAGAAAGTGAATGTGGAAGTCCCCCCGATTCTCCATTTGGAGTGGAGGGGAATTTGCAAACCCTCCATGCAGCACTGCCTCTGCCCCTGTTCTCTTCCTGCAACGCCCAAACTGAACTTGAACTTGGGCGTCACTTTTTCTTGTTCTTCTATTTGGCGTCCAACACTTCCCCAACCCAAGAAGAAGAGGAATGTCTCTGCCACAGTCTCTGCCTCCGTTCCTCTTCTTCGTGGGCGGCCAAAACAGAATCAAGAAAATCAGGATGAAGGAAGGGAAGAGCACTCCGTGACAGATGAAGTGAGAGAAAAACTGGCGTACCTGGAAAGCATTGAGGTCGACACATACGGCGTCATAGCAAAGAACCCTTCAATCTCAAGCACCAGTCTAAACTCAATCCAATCCGTTGTTAAGTTTCTACAAGCCATGGGTATTCTCGACACAGATCTAGGAAGGCTCTTCAACATCTGTCCAGAGGCATTAACTGCTAGCGTACCCTGCCAGTTAAGGCCCGTTTTCACCTTTCTCCTGCGGGAGGTCCACATCCCTGCAACCCGCTTGCGCAGGGTTATTTACCGGCGCCCCCGGTTACTGGCCTGCAGCGTGAAGGAGCAGCTCCGGCCAACTCTTTATTTTCTACAGCGACTCGGATTTACCGACGTGGGTAAATATTCGTTTCTTCTTCCTTGTAGCGTGGAAGGCAAGCTAATGCCGCGGTTGCAGTATTTTCAAAACCTGGGATTATCATATAAAGACGCGGTGAGTATGTTTCTGAAATTTCCTCCACTTTTTAACTATAGTGTTGATGGTAATTTCAGACCCAAATTGGATTATTTAGTCAATGATATGGGTGGGAATGTTGATGATTTGAAGGCCTTCCCTCAGTACTTTGCTTTCAGTTTAGAAAGGAGAATTAAGCCCAGGCACAGGTTTTTGGTTGAAAATGATATTGACCTTCCTTTATCTGTTATGCTGAGAACAAAAGATGAGGAATTTTATCATAGATTGAAAGATTTGTGTGATGGATATTTGCGCGTCAATCAATCCACAATGAAGGAGAACCATTGCTTGTATTGAATTTGCTTCCATCGGTCTGAATGGAAGATGCGTGGATTTGATAGATAAACTTTATATTCAAAGTTATATAAACATATTCCATCAACTATCTACGAAATGCACTGTGATTGCCTGTGTCTTAAATACTCGTATTTGGAGGATGCAAGAACTACAGCTGCAATTGTACAAATCCGAAAAAGTGCCACTGAATCTACTTCCATGAGTTTAATTGACATTGTTATGTTAGATTATTATTTTGGCCAAATTCTTTATCTCTGTATATTGAACAGTATTTGAATCTACTTAATTCCGTATAAAATCAGCCTTCATTGGGTGTTGTTGAGCTCCTTTACCATCTTGTTGTTTTCTTTGGGTGCATCTTCTAATGAATACAACCATCTTTGTTTGAAGCTAATGTTGCTTCAGATAAAACTTAATTAAATGCAAACTTGCTAAGCATGGCTGAACTGTTTTTAATAAAGGTCACTGAGATCTCTAAGATGCTATTTAATGTCAATCCAGTGGTCTTACTGCTGACGTTCATTGATCTTTTATGTTATGTACTTATTTAATTTTTAGTTTCTTGCGACATTCTTGGGTCCATCATACATACAAACTTTCTGTGTGCTTTCTGCAACTTATACAGGGCATGGTTTTGATTTCATGTCATTCTGCAGCTTGTATAGGGAATGTTAGTTTGTCACCCTTAACAAATGTGTTTAAGAAGCAATTACTATAATAAAGTATTGTCGAGTTAAACTTTCCGTGTGCTTTTGATGTCACATCTTTCTGCAACTTGTACAGGGCATGGTTTTGATTTCATGTCTTTTCGCAACTTGTAGAGGGTATGGTTTTGATTTCATGTCTTTTCACAACTTGTACAGGGTATGTTAGTTTGTCACTTTTCATAAATGTTGTTTAAGAAGCAATTAATATAATAAAGTGTCATGACGTTATATCACTAGGCCATTAAACCCAGCGTTATTAAAACTTTGGTGCTGCCAACTATTTGTTGGAAATAATACTGAGAAGGGGGGGGGTGAATCAGTGTTATGAGATCAATAAAACTTTTTCATTTCTATATTCAGAACCATATACGCTACTTCAATTAAGTGAACTCGCGTGTATACGCTACTGTGTCTAAAGCAACTAGCGTATATCCAAATATTTATGATTCAGTTAATTCATTTAGTTAGGCATCAGATCATATGAACAGTAAGCAAGTACAGTAAACAAAATAGATCATCACACACAAGAAGCACACATGAACACCATGATATAAGGTGGAAACCCAATGTGGGTGAAAACCACCTGCTGCAAGTCGTCTCTATCTTTCTTTAATAGGAAACTTCAGTTTACAATCTTTTGTACTGGTGTAGCCTTATACCAGTACGCAGGCTACAACCTTCTCTTGTTTTCCAGACTCTCCTGGAAGGGAGCTTCAACCCCCTTTGCTCTTGTACTAGCTAAGATACTAGTATGTAGGCGCCGGCCTACAATCTTCTCTCCTCCAGGTACCACGTTTCATACATTTTCAGACTGGATACTCCTGAAGCACAACACTACAATCTGAAGACCACGATTCATCCAGTTTTCATACTGGACCCATAAGGATCATTGAAGCACAAAAACAATCAATACTAGCATCATCAATCTTTGAATCACTGAAACACTGAAACCCTGTCAACTACCTAGTCACCTGAACATAGAGCAGACTACAGAACTCTGCAATAACAATCAGACCCAACTGCAACTTCAAAAATCAAACTTCAAAAGGTATACGCTACTACAGTGAATCAAACCCGCGTACATACACACTTTTTCAAAGGCCAACCTGCGTATAGATCTAAAAATATTTTCTTATAACTTTGCAGCTGTATCAGACATCAATCATACTCATAACATGCGTCAGTATGCCGATCTAGAATAAGCATAATAAAAAATAGTTCATTTCAAACCATTTGATCCCGATCTATCCTTAGATCTTGTCTTCCATCTACCGGTGAGATCCCTTCTTAGCTCAGATCAAACAATGCACCATCAACCCAGAACCTGCAAATTAGATCTCTTTCTTTATCAGATATTCAAGACTTTTTCGATACACTTGCCTAATGATCTTCTTCTCCTTTTATAGCCTTAGGCCCTTCACAATACCACGGTCCAAAACCATAGTAATACAATACCATCAACTCAATACTAGGGATCAACACGTCTGTTGAGATACCATGGTCCAAAACCATAGGCTCAAATTCCAAGAACTAACTGCCATGGACCAAGGGTAAGTTTTCCAACATATCCACGCTTTTCCTTGCATGAAAGTGCGTGTATACGCATATACGCACTTTTATAAAGTCCAACCTGCGTGTATACGCGACTTGATCTTAATGAACCTGCGTATATGAATTTTCTCTTCATTCTTGTAGTCTGAACTGAGATCTGTTATCAAAGAGAGTTGCCATCAAGGACAACACCTGTACCATAGCGTTACACCTGTGCCATAATGCCAACAATCTCCCCCTTTGGACTTGATGGCAACCCCAAGATTCTCAAAGTCATTCTCCCCCTTTGTCATCAAGGGCAAAGGGCTGTGCTCCCCCTGAGTACATGTTGATATCTCTATTCTGCTGTGCTGAACATGCTCCCCCTGACTGTAGGCAAGATCTGCAAAAAGATGTTCTTCAAAAGAACCATGACTTATACATTATAAAAGACCTTCCTATCACCAAAAGACTCAATATATACATCCATCACCCACTCAAGTGGGAATCAACCACCCAACCAAGTGGGGTTACATCAGAAATTTACATATGACAACCAATTACATTACATCAATCATCCCAGGCATAGTGGGGAAACCAAAATAGGCCGATACATGGCCTTGACATCATAAAAGAGATACCACAAGAGAGATACATGACATAGAGACAAAATATCTAGAC
Source organism: Pinus tabuliformis (assembly GCA_031772625.1). Classification (NCBI taxonomy): domain Eukaryota; kingdom Viridiplantae; phylum Streptophyta; class Pinopsida; order Pinales; family Pinaceae; genus Pinus; species Pinus tabuliformis. The sequence goes on along the minus strand of CM062805.1, from coordinate 658,440,624 downwards.
CAAGACTTATGAAAGTCATCAACAACATCTGTTAATCACCATTTAGATCAGCAACCAAGATTTCCTTCTGTGCTCCTTCTCCTGAAACCAACAACAGTTGTGAACTAGAACCAAAAGCTTCTAAGGTAATGCCAACAATGCATTATTAGAAGTTAATCTGCTCCCCCTGAACCTGTGCCTGATGGTCTCTGATAGACCCATCTCAGACTCTCTCCAACCAGAGTCTGCCCTTCCTGAATTTCCTCAGAACTCCATATACGCTACTGCACCTGCATAAATTGGCGTATGTACGCGGATATCCCTTATTCAACTCGCGTACCCCAACTTTTCTTTAGAATAGACAAGCTTCAATAGCAGGATAAAGCATCAACGACTTGCAGTTTTTGTCTGAGATATTCAAAAGTTTCCCTGGGCAGTGGTTTGGTGAGAATATCAGCAACTTGTTCCTTTGAAGGAACATACTCCAACTTGACCTTTTGTTCAAGCACTTGTTCCCGGAGAAAGTGATACTTGATTGGTATGTGCTTGGTCTTTGAATGCATGACTGGATTCTTTGAAATGCTGATTGCACTTGTATTATCACATAAGATAGAGACAGGTGGAGTGCAAGTGATTTGAAAATCCTGCAAGGTTTGCATCATCCAAAGGAGTTGTGTGCAACAAGATGTCGCAACCACATATTCTGCTTCAGCTGTAGATAAAGCAATCGAACTTCGTTTCTTGCTGAACCAAGATACTAATCTGGAACCCACGAAGAATGCACCGCCACTTGTGCTCTTCCTGTCATCCACGCTTCCGGCCCAATCTGCATCTGTGTAAGCATGAAGAGTGAGATCTGTATCTCTAGGATACCATAATCCATAGTTTTGAGTCCCTTAAAGATACTTGAAGATTCTTTTGACTGCCTGAAGATGAGTTTCCTTTGGGTTGGCTTGAAACCTTCCAACTATTCCCACTGCATGCATAATATCTGGTCGGGTACCTGTCAAATAAAGCAAACTCCCAATCATGGATCTATAGGTTGGTTGATGTACTGCTGCTGATTCATCATTTGCACTGAGGCTGCATCCTGTAACCATGGGGGTACATACTGGTTTCGAATCTTCCATGCCATACTTCTTCAAGATCTGCTTGAGGTACTTGGTTTGAGACAAGAAAATACCTCCTTCATTTTGTTGGATTTGCAATCCAAGAAAATATGTCAATTCTCCAAGTAATGACATTTCGAATTCTTTCTGCATCACCAAGGCAAAGTTTTGACTCATAGCCTCTTCATTGCTGCCAAAGATAATATCATCTACATACACAACAAGTATTAGCAATTTGTTATTTACAATTTTTATATAGAGATTGCTATCTGCTGATCCTTTTGAAAAACCTTGTTGATGAAAGTATTTATCCAACCGATAGTACCAAGCCCTTGGAGCTTGTTTAAGCCCATAGAGAGCCTTTTTAAGTCTGCATACAAGATTTGGATCATTTCCAAGGATAAAGCCATCTGGTTGCTCAATGTATACTTCTTCTTCCAAGTCTCCATTCAAAAAGGCTGACTTCACGTCCATTTGAAATACTTTGAATTTTTGAGAGCTAGAAAGGGCAAGGAACATTCGGATGGCCTCAAGTCTAGCAACCGGAGCAAAAGTTTCTTCAAAGTCTATTCCCTCTTGTTGAGCATATCCCTTACACACCAGTGTTGCCTTGTTTCTAACTACTTCCCCATTTTCATTTAATTTATTTTTGAAGATCCATTTTGTCCCTATGACATTCTTATCTTTTGGTCTAGGAACCAACTCCCAAGTGTTGTTCTTTTCGATCTGCTCAAGTTCTTCATCCATAGCCTTGACCCAACATTCATCTTTGCATGCTTCTTTTACACTTTGTGGTTCAGTGGAGGAGAGCAATGCCAAATAGCTTGAGGCTTCTGCTATTGTTCTTCTTGTTTGTACACCTGCCTCTTTCTGTCCCAAAATCTGAGATTCTGGATGGTTCTTTTGAACATACCTGGATGGAGACTTCTCTTCTATCCTTATCTGTTCCTCTGGTGCCTCTTGAGGTTCTTCTTCTTCATCATCAGTTTGATTTGGAGGGTAGTCTTCATCTTCTTCGATATCTTCATGATTTACTTGCCTAGGAATGTATCCTTTTTCATCAATCACTACATCAATGTTGTCAACTATTCTTCCAAGTCTTTTATTGTAACACTTATATGCTTTGCTATAAGGAGAATAACCAAGGAGAATGCCTTCATTTGCTCTAGGTTCAAGTTTGCCAAGCTGTTCATCAGTATTCTTGATATAGCGTTTGCTTCCAAAAATTTTGAAATGTTTCACCGAAGGAGTCTCACCGAACCAGAGTTCATGAGGAGTTTGAGTGCTGTTCACTCGTACATTTGTTTTGTTGAGAATCACTACTGCGGCATATGCAGCTTCACCCCAGAAGGTTGCGGGAGTTCCAGATTCATCAAGCATGGCACGGGCCATTTGTTGGATTGTTTTGTTCATTCTTTCTGCCACCCCATTCTGCTGAGGAGTCCTTGCTGTAGAGAATTCCCTTCTTATTCCATGTTCTTCACAGAAATCAAAAAATTCATTTGAGGTAAACTCCCCACCTCTGTCGGACCTGAGGCACTTAATTTTGTAACCTGATTCATTTTCAACCAATGCCTTGAAGGATTTGAATTTTTCGAATGCTTCGTCTTTGTGCTTCATAAGTCCCAACCAAACAAACCTGGAGAAATCGTCAATGAATAATATCAAGTATTCTTCTCGTCGAGGTGTCCTTTTTCTAAATGGACCACATACATCTGTATGGACTAGCTCAAGAGGCATGCTAGCTGATCCTTCCTTCTCTGGAAAGTTAGTTCTGGTTTGCTTTCCAAACTGACATGATTTGCATATGGTGTTGTCTGGAATTTTGATATCTGGAAGACCACGAACTGCCTGGTATTTGCAGGCTTTCCTTATCTGTGAAAAGCTTAAATGCCCCAACCTCCGGTGCCATAACCAGTGTTCCTCATCCTTGCTCAAATAGCATTGTTGTTGTCCTTCTTCAAATATGTATAGATTATTTGGAGTCCTTCTACCTTTGATCATTGTTTCACCTATATCAAGATCACAAACACGACATTCATTTGATCTAAATATTACCTCTGTTCCTTGATCGCACATCTGACTGACACTCAGAAGATTATGCTTCAATCCATCAACATACAAAACATTTCCAGCTTTGACCTTTTCTTTCAACTGAGCAACGCCTTTCCCTTTTATAGCTGCAGAGATATTGTTTCCAAAAGAAACCTTTTTTCCCTTTTCTAATGCAGTATATGATTCAAGTTTTTCTTTGTCCCCCGTCATATGCTTCGAACATCCGCTGTCGATATACCATAGATTTTCCTGCCCTTCTGCATAGAAAGCTATCCCACATCTTTCTGGTTGTGGTTCCTTCATTCTCCATGTTCTGGCACTTGAGGTTTGTTCCTTCTGTGTTGTCTTCCAAAACCTGCTCCTGCATTCAGAGTCTTCATGACCAAAGTTATTACAAATAGAACATTCAATTTCATTTTCAAGAGCCGAGAAGTTGTTATAGGTCCTTTTTGTACTCCCAGTCATACTTCTTTGCTTTTGAGCTTCTCTAGTCATGATTGTCTTGTAGGCAACACATTGAGCTGCTTTGTGACCGAAGTTATGGCAAGAAAAACATTGGCCATTGAAGAAACTTCTGCGATTATCAAATCTATCATCCAACCGATTGTAGTTTCTATTAACATCCATTCTTGAGGCAAATTGGGAAGATTTTACCTGTGGCTGATTGTAGCTTCTGTTTGTCCTTAAGGTAGCTTGTCCCCGAATTTCTTGATAGTCTTTATTCGTTCTTGAGGTAAACTGTCCCTGATTCACCTGATGACTTCTATTAGGCCTTTGCTCGCTCTTCCTTGCTGCATCAAGATAACTTTTGGAGGTAGAAGCTTGAGATGTTTCTCCATTATATCCCAGACCTGTCTTGATCAGTGGAGAACGCTGCACATTGATAATCTCATCCAAGGTTTCAGATCCTTTAACAAATTTAAGATTAATAGCTTTTGTTTTCTCAATCTCCTTTCTAAGACAAACAATTTCACATTCCAATTTTTCAAGATGTTTTTCCTTTTCAGCCAGTTGACATTGTAGAGAATCAATAATTGCATTTTTCTCTTCTAAGCAAACTTTGAGATTAGTCATCTCTTCACAAAAACCTTCTACATCTATACATCCATGTAGTCATCATCTTCAAAAGCCATTAAAAGTTTATATTTATTACCTTGTTCACCTTCATCACTATTTGAAAGACCATCACTATCCTCATGAGTGTAAAAGCTTTTCTTATTTGCATTCTGTTTCTTGTTCCATTTAACAGGTTCCTTTCCCTTGTCAATCTTATCTTTATGAGGACATTTGGCAGCATAGTGACCTACTCTTCCACAAGCAAAACATTTGAAAGGTAACTTACCTCTGAACCTTCCAGTACCCCGTTGAAGATTTCTGACAAAATTTGATTCTTCTTCTTCTTCGTGTCCTAATTCATAGTATTCTCCTTTGAAGGCAGCGTCTCTCCTGTCTGATGGACCTCCTTTTCTCATTTCATAAGCAGTTAAAATTCCATGTAGTTGAGTCATGGTGAGAGTTTGTAGATTCTCCTTTTCTTCTATAGCGGACACTTTAGATTCAAACTTGGGGGACAAGGATCTTAGGACTTTTTCAACCACAATAGCCTCTTTTATTTCTTCACCCAAGTTTTTCATGCAATTAACAATCTCATCTCCCTAAGGAAATAGTTAGCCACACTTTCATCATTATACATTCTGGGATTCTCATACTGAATCCTGAGAGTTTGAAGTTTAGCACGCTTTACCTGTTCGTCTCCTTCATAGCTCAAGACAATCTTGTCCCATATTTCTTTTGCGAATTTATATTGCATAACCTTCACGAATTTCGATTGGGATAAGCATCCCAACAGAGTATTGACTGCTTTAGCATTTGTTTCATATTTCTTCTTCTCGGCCGAATCTGTAGGAGTAGCTGAAGGAAAAGTGTAGCCTGTCTCTATGATATCCCAAACTTCTATACCAAGAGATTGAAGATAGGCAGTAACTCTTACCTTGCAATAAATGAAGTTTGTCCCATCAAAAATTGGTGGCCTGATTGATGCTTCCCTCTCATAGTTGCTCATGATGAATGATCTTCCTTCAAGCGATCAAGCTTCTCTGAAGGACCTGCTCTGATACCAATTGTTGGAAATAATATTGAGAGGGGGGGGGGGGTGAATCAGTATTATGAGATCAGTAAATTTTTTTCATTTCTATATTCAGAACCATATACGCTACTTCAATTAAGTGAACTCGCGTGTATACGCTACTGTGTCTAAAGCAACTAGCGTATATCCAGAATATTTATGATTCAGTTAATTCATTTAGTTAGGCATCAGATCATATGAACAGTAAGCAAGTACAGTAAACAGAATAGATCATCACACACAAGAAGCACACATGAACACCATGATATAAGGTGGAAACCCAATGTGGGTGAAAACCACCTGCTGCAAGTCGTCTCTATCTTTCTTTAATAGGAAACTTTAGTTTACAATCTTTTGTACTGGTGCAGCCTTATACCAGTACGCAGGCTACAACCTGCAGAAGGCTACAACCTTCTCTCGTTTTCCAGACTCTCCTGGAAGGGAGCTTCAACCCCCTTTGCTCTTGTAGGCGCCGGCCTACAATCTTCTCTCCTCCAGGTACCACGTTTCATACATTTTCAGACTGGATACTCCTGAAGCACAACACTACAATCTGAAGACCACGATTCATCCAGTTTTCATACTGGACCCATAAGGATCAATGAAGCACAAAAACAATCAATACTAGCATCATCAATCTTTGAATCACTGAAACACTGAAACCCTGTCAACTACCCAGTCACCTGAACATAGAGCAGACTACAGAACTCTGCAATAACAATCAGACCCAACTGCAACTTCAAAAATCAAACTTCAAAAGGTATACGCTACTACAGTGAATCAAACCCGCGTACATACGCACTTTTTCAAAGGCCAACCTGCGTATAGATCTAAAAATATTTTCTTATAACTTTGCAGCTGTATCAGACATCAATCATACTCATAACATGCGTCAGTATGCCGATCTAGAATAAGCATAATCAAAAATAGTTCATTTCAAACCATTTGATCTCGATCTATCCTTAGATCTTGTCTTCCATCTACCGGTGAGATCCCTTCTTAGCTCAGATCAAACAATGCACCATCAACCCAGAACCTGCAAATTAGATCTCTTTCTTCATCAGATATTCAAGACTTTTTCGATACACTTGCCTAATGATCTTCTTCTCCTTTTATAGCCTTAGGCCCTTCACAATACCACGGTCCAAAACCATAGTAATACAATACCATCAACTCAATACTAGGGATCAACACGTCTGTCGAGATACCATGGTCCAAAACCATAGGTTCAAATTCCAAGAACTAACTGCCATGGACCAAGGGTAAGTTTTCCAACATATATGCGCTTTTCCTTGCATGAAAGTGCGTGTATACGCATATACGCACTTTTATAAAGTCCAACCTGCGTGTATACGCGACTTGATCTTAATGAACCTGCGTATATGAATTTTCTCTTCATTCTTGTAGTCTGAACTGAGATCTGTTATCAAAGAGAGTTGCCATCAAGGACAACACCTGTACCATAGCGTTACACCTGTGCCATAATGCCAACACTATTTTTGTTTTATTTCTCTTATCTATAATTTTATCATAATACACAAAAATTTAAAATATAGTTAGGACCTGTTAATGCATGGATTTGCACCTTAAGTCCAGATATTGTTCGGTTCATCAGGTTCTTTCCTTGGAAACATAAAAAATGGTTTTGATGAGTTCTTGCAAGATACATTCAGAACAACACTGGTTATACCGATCAGTTATCATAAGTTAAAAGGTCAAACACTTTGAAGGTGGAGGCAGGTATCATTTATCGGAGGCTTAGAGCAGCAAGAAATGCATTTCATTTTTTGGCTGATTATGCATACAGTGGATGCATTATTTTGATCACTATATAGTAAATATTCCTTATAAGACAGCTCAAGGGGTCAACTCAATTGATTATCACTAATGTTGCTGGGCATTTGGCTAGTTTTGTGCCAGCAAATGCCCAGTTTGGATCCCCCTAGGGTAGGTGCACTAGTCTATGGTGATGGTTTTAACTTTTACTAGGTATGCTATCCACGAATGTAGGGAGACTTCCCTTGGGTTTCTCCGTGAGGTTTTTTTTTTTTTGAAAAAATATATTCCTTATTAGATATCTTCTTTCACATTTAGATTACTGTCACACATGCCAATTTTAGGATGTATCTTTATCATTTCCAAAAGGATTTTCATCCTCGAGGTCTTGTTGACATTGATGCTGGACAAGTTCTTTGACCTTAATGACAAACTTACAAAGTGTGCCCTCCATAAAATATTCCTCCTAGGAGAATTCTCCATAAGCAACCTGTAAAAATAGCAAGTGGTCCACAAGATGCATGCGACCAATTCACATGTGCAAGATTAAGTAGCCGAACCCCAAAATAATATGTGGGCAACTTCCAAGGAACCAAACCCTGGGAGATAAGGGCGAAAAAATAGAGTTTTGACCAAGCCACAACCCAATGAAATAAATAAATATACACCTCCAAGAATAGCAAGAAGTGTTTTCAGAAGTTCGCCCTCCAAGGATATGCCCAAATATAGTAAGATGACCAAGTAAATGCATGTAATGTGCCATACATGTGGCCCTTCAAAGTATGCCACATGCATCACAACAAAACTCTCCATAACCAACCTCTAAATAACCCCTTTAAGTGTAAAAAGGAAACCAAAGAAGTAGGGTGCACAAGCTATTAACATTAATCTAGATAAATTTTAATAGTTTAACAATTGAATATTTAAATCAACCTCAACATGTGTGCACAAAGGTTAGTGCTCAAATATAATCGTAGACCCCCTCTAATTAGTCATCAATAGATCAAATCACCATGAACATGTGTGCCAATGGGGGGTGCACTTTGATAAAATGTTGTACCATGTAAATAAAAGATGTTCTCCTTGGAAAAGCCCCATCGTGATAACAAAAAAATATAATGCCCAACCTAATGAGCACCACCACTAGCGATTATTACATCAAAAATCATCATTCAATATTAGGAAAAAGGTTAGATCACCATCAAGTCATATGTAGTACCCCTCCCCTAACTGAAACTTAGGAAATAACACACAAATGAGGGTACTCACATCAATAAACACACTTCTCCATAAGTGATGTCTAGCAAATGTTACAACATTAAGTTTTATCACCTAGAAAAATCCCACAAAGGTAACATGAACCATTCCACCACAGTAACTTCGTAAGAGAAGGGAACATTACAAAGTGCTAACCCATCAAATCATCAAGTGTGTTCCTCGTTACACATCCAACATGTGAGGACCATGTAAAACACCCCCTTCTAGTACTACCAACATCATACATCAACACACCACGTCATTGAGAAACATCAACAACATCATGAAACATCTACCTCCCAACACCATCATCTAATCCCTTGGGGGAGTAGAACCATCATCCATATCCAAGATAAGCATATATACCACACCATACCATAATGAGATAATATGCTCCACAACCATCCCCAAGTGCAACCATTATTATTAGAACCAGATTGGAACCGATGGAATTGGCCGATCTGACTAGTTTGGAGGTCAAACTAGTCCGGTTTGAGGTCTGGAACCAGAAATGCCATGTTGGGTACCAAACTGGACAGTTGTATAATGGACTCGCTAGTTGGGCACCGAACCAACTAGTTTTGTATTGAACTGGTTGGTTCCTAACTATGTGACCAATGACGTTCCAAGCACAATTAAAAAAAAGCTTTTTTGAGTGGGGTAGCCTAATATTCAAGCCTATGGTCCTATTATTGCTATGCAAGTAAAAGTGACATTCTCCTTTATCTTTCATTTTCATCCTTTTGCTTAAAATTTTTAACATTACCATGAATTGACTCAGGATGTTTAAAAGTGGTTCCGACCTCATTGGATTTCATACAGAGAAAGTTGAATTTTATAGTTCACTCAAAAGCCAACATACTTATTAGTTTTTTAGTATTTCAAGATTGGGATTGCAACATTTCCATTGGATTTTGTTATGTACGAGGGTATGGAACTAGTATTTAATCAAGAGCACCAAGCCCTCTATGTACCTTGATGTTAGTGGCATTGGTTGTTGAACTCCTCTATAATGTCCCTACTAAAAATGTACCCATCACTTAAACAAAATCTTGACTTGACATGCTACATTTTTTTTATATTATTTTAATGCGTAGAGGGTGATATTGATGACAAAGATCCCAATATAGGCAATGATTTTGATGATATTTAGGTATTTGTTGTAGCATGATTTTTTTTGGGTGCTAGAGGCCATCTAGAGCGTGTTTGTTGATATATTTTCGGTTTAGAGATAGATTGCACTTGGTGCTATTTTGGTTATGTGCGCCCTTACATGTTATATAAATGAAAACTTTTTCTTATTTGTGTGCAAATGGTTTGGATTCGTATGGATGCACATGAATATATATGGTTTTCTTTATAATTTGAGTATTTTGTGTGTTTTTGGTCAATCTTTTTTTTTGGTCTGGTTTTTTCACTGTTTCCTGGTTCATAGGGTTTTCCAGGTTGATCACCGGTTTGGTTTCGATAACATCTCCTAGCACTGAATTAGGCTCTTATGTTTTGACATAATCTCCATGGTTGTGGAGAGTGCCACCGCGGATTGATCTATCCTAATGTTGAGTCCCATGTACATTTCCTAGAGTTGCCATAACTCTTCCTCTATCTCCTCTTTCCTCACTGCATGCCCATGCTCGGGTTCATCTCTTGCTTCCATTTTGCCTTCCACTTCCTCGCTTCGCCTCTATGGAGATGTCTGCCAGTAAAATAGCAAAGAACCTTGAGTGATAGCTAGAGCTTTGTTAAGACCTTTGCTATCCTTGCGAAATGTCGACCAACAAATATTAACAAGAGTGCATGCATATTTATTTGTGCTGCGCTTGAGTTGGAATGATCTCTTCATCAATTTGAGCAGGTCCAGGGATATTGCTACTGAGATTACATGGACGAAGTACCTCGGCCCAATTATTCCGTTAATTTCTAGCCGAGCTTGCAGGATCCTCCCCCCAGGATCTAAGGCTGGAATCACGTCCCGTACGGATCTGCCGTTTTGAGGCGATTCCTTGAAATTTGGAACCGTGCGTGCCTGATCCACAAATTCGGAAAAGGATTTGCCATGGGTCCGTGCGCATTTGGGCATAGATCCGTGCGGATCACGAGCAAATTTAGAGGGAGATGAGCGGTTCCGCTGGGGCTGGAATTCTCAATTTTTTCTTTAACTTAAGTTGGGTTGGGGCTTCCTAGACACTCCCTTGGTGCTCCTTAGATGCTTTCTTGATGCTCCCTCATGGTACTGTTAAATTCTTAAAGTAAAAGTGACATTCTCCTTTATCTTTCATTTTCATCATTTTACTTAAATTTTTAACATTACCTTGAAATGACTCGGGATGTTTGAGAGCGGTTTGAGCCTCATTGAACTTCATATGGAGAAAATAAAATTTCATATCCTATTCAAAATTCAACAGACTTAACAATTTTCAAGAATTCAGGATCAATGGGATTGTGGCATTTCGTAGATTATATCATGTATGAGGCTATGTGATTGGCATTTAATCAAGAGCGCCAAGCCTTGTATGTACACTAGTGTTGGTGATGTTAATTGTTAAATTCCTTTGTCATGGCCTTAGCAAAAAAATACCTTTCAATCAAGTCAAAATCATTGATCAAACATGTTAAGTTTTTTTTAACCATATTTTAAGGCTTGGATTAGGTAGTTTGATCAAAATTGGGCAATTTTGACTAATATCCCTAGACAATCGTGGTAGAGGCAAACGCTAGAGAAGAGGAGAAGAATCTAGATTTTAGATGGTAATGGATGCCATATATATATATATTTGCATCTATATTAAAAAAAATTCCAAAATACCAAATTAGTTGTAGAAGATATGAAAACATGCATATTTGTACATAAATCAAGATAGATATGGCATCCATTGTACATATATATATATATATATATATATATATATATATATATATTGTAGACGCTTCGAAGACACTTCACTTTCTCGATTTTTGGAAAATGATGCTTTTGACTCTTCGCTTCCAAAAAACGTCCCCACTTTGTGCAACATTGATCTTTGACGTTGCTCCTTGGTTGAACCTCTGTCTCCCATGGGCAAGTTAATACTAGTGCAAATCTGGAGTGGTGGGTGTACTATTTTGGTTTCCTCACACCACTTGAAGGGGTTGTTAAGTAGTTATTTATTTTGGAGGATGCATGGGTCTAGTCAGCATGACCACGAAACCGGTGCCATTTATCACCATAAGTCTATCAACCATCGATTCGAACATTCCCCTTGTCAGCTTGATCACCTTTGCTTCTTCTTTGTTGTGATATGGAAAAGTGAGGGGTGTGGATTCCTTGGGGGGAGTCATGGAACCAGGAGGAAGGTTGTGGTTTTTTCCACCCATAGGGTTCTGTAGTGCTCCTTGTTGCTTAGTTTGTAAGGCTATTTGCTTTAGAGCCTCTTAGCACATGAAATGTTTTATAATTTGAGAATGATAATAACAAATGGGATATCCTTTTGTAGATTTGTAGTAGCCTTGGTCTAATGGAGTTGTGTTCATATTCAAGTGGCAAATAACATTATTGGAGTCCCCTATTATGATGTTTTTTCAAATTGAAAGGCTTTTGGGTAGGTTTAATCCCTACTACAAAGCATACCATTCCGCCTGATTGTTTGATGCTTTTCCTAGATTCCAAGCATATGATTTTTCTAATTGTCCTCTAGGGTTGAATATTGCCCCTCTCGCACTTGCCACCCCTGGGTTGGATTTTGATGCTCCAGGATTGCTTCTTCATCCATCCCTGTAATTCTCTTTTTGTAAGAGTTAGTTGCCATTGTTTTGTCCTCTGGGCGATTTTCATTATGAAAATTTCTATGTTGAATTGCTTTATCCACTTGGTTTTGAGCATATCTATCTCTTGTGGCTTGTAGATCTTGAATCCTTTGGATCTCAGATGTTCTGCTTGTTGTAATTTGGCTCGTTTTGCTACTATATAGGATTTTGTGTTGATTCCTTGAAATATCGATCTATTTTTGGCTAGCTAAATTTTCCAGCAAACATATTTTGGAAGGGCTAACCAGATTTGTTTTAATAGATCCTTATGTTTTAGTGATCTTTTGATATGCTTGTGTCAGTCCTCAAAATATTGAGTTATTTCTTTTGGCCAAAGGAACTTAGGGGCCATCTCCTAAATGATTTGCTGCCATCCTTTTTTTGCAAATTCACATTCAATAAAGAGACTGTGAATATTCTTGCTTTCTTTGCAACACAAAATACATTTAGAAAGTCTTTGTATTTCTCTTTTTTGTAAGTTTCCATGGTAAGAATTTTTTTATGAGAGTCCAACAAAATATACTAATTTTTGGAAGTCCATCCAAATGCCATACTCAAGACTAGATTTTTTTGTTGAGGGGGAGGATTTTGAGGGAAGATTTGAGATTCATATCCTTGCACCCCAATGTCTTGAGTTTTCATGTAGAGAGGATGTAGCACACCCTAAAAGACAAGAGAAAGAGGAGTGGAGGAGTGGGCTAAGATTAGGAGGGAAATTTGTCATCTATCTGATCTAGGAACCAGATGATCTCCATTTTGATATATCGAAGAAAGAATGCACCCTATTTTTTGAGAACCAATTATTAATTGGGTGGAAGAATTGGTTCATAATTAAAGGGGTTTGTAAATTTTTTTCCTTGAGATCCAAGAGAGGCGGGATTGGGTTAGAGGAATCGTTGCCGAAATCAATCTCCATGTTTGTGAACCTCCTTTTCTTATGATGGGCTTATCCAAACTTCATTTCCTTGATCTTGTTAGGTATTACTTTAGTAAAACCTATTTTCACTAGTCATTATTATCTTATGATTAGACGCCATAGAAGTTTTCCTCCAAATGCAAGATTCATCATTGATGGATCCTTTACTCCAAGGCCTCCATGAGAAATTGGGGTTTTGACTATGCCCCATTTGACTAAGTGGATTTTTTTGGAGTTTGATTTGCCTCCTTGCCAAAGGAATTTCCATAGTTCTTTAGTTTATCTTATGATTAGACTTCATTTCCTTGATCTTGTTAGGTATTACTTTAGTAAAACCTATTTTCACTAGTCATTGTTATCTTATGATTAGACGCCATAGAAGCTTTCCTCCAAATGCAAGATTCATCATTGATGGATCCTTTACTCCAAGGCCTCCATGAGAAATTGGGGTTTTGATTATGCCTCATTTGACTAAGTGATTTTTTTGGAGTTTGATTTGCCTCCTTGCTAAAGGAATTTCCACAGTTCTTTAGTTATTCCCCTTCCATCCCTTTCTAGGGCTAGAGTTGTTGAGAATTGGAAGAGAGGTAGCCTTGTCAGGACTACATTAAGGAGGACTAAGTGACTTGCTCGGTTTAGCCATTGTGCTCCCCACTTTTCCATCTGCGATTTGAATTTGTCTAGGATCAGATGCCATGAGGGGAGGGGGAAAGGTCTTAAGAACAATAGGGCTTCCTAGATATCTAAATGAGGATCACTCTTCTTGAGATGCAATTTGTAAGATATGTTGTATTCTTGCTTGTGTGACTTTACTTGTGTTCCAAGTGTGGAGAAGGCTTTTCCTTTTATTGACAAGTCCCCATGAGGCTTGTGTGAAGTTCTCTAACACTTCATTAAATCTAGCTGCTATAGTTGTAGAGGCTCCAACCATAAAGAGGGTGTCATCTACGAATTGAACATGGTTAATACCCTTTACTCCCTTAGTCCTCTCAAGGTTGCCCCAGCTTCTTTTTTTCTCCACCCTTCTACTAAGGGATTCCACCATTAAAATATAGAGGAGAGGGGAGAGGGGGTAGCCCTGCCTTAGTCCTCTCGAGGCTTTGAAGAAAACAATTGATCTACCATTGACTAGAGGAGAGATCCATGAGAAGCTTATACATGCTGGTATCCACCCTATTACCTTTGAACATATTCAAATCTAGAAAGAACAACAAAGAGGAATTTATGCTTGGCTTTGTCAAAGGCATTTGCCATATCTAACTTGATTACCATTCCTTATTCCTCTCTAATCCGACTTGAGTGAATCTCCTCTTCTACCAAAATAGTATCATCAAATATTTGCCTCTTCTGCACAAATTCCCCCTTGATTTTCAAAGATTAGTAGTTTCTCTAGCTTGTGTTGGCCCTAACTAGCTTGTTGTCATTTGTTCTAAGGTCTTTGGGTGCCTTTTATGACCATCCCTCGAGCCCTAACTAGCTCACTGTTGCTTATTATAAGGTCTTTGGGCACCTTCTGTGACCATACCCCAACTTTCAAGTATGGTAGCTCATGATAAGTCTATTGTTGGTACTTGTGAGCAAGATATTCCTGCCCTAATCACCTTGAAAGTTCATTTTGAGGGGTTATCAAAAGGTGTTGATAATTCTATGGATGAAATTTCCATTGATATTTTCTATTTCTAAGTGCAAATCCTTACAACAGATAAAAGGCACACACTAGTTAAGTACTTTGTTGGTTGCATCCCTTTGGGGGCCATTGTCAAGGCTTGAATTAAGAAGGGTATGGGAGTCATATAGTTGGCACTAGCATAAAATGCAAATAATAACTAAATACTTTTCCTTTTTCCCCTTTATAAGGAGCCACACTATGCTTCTATTGTTGCTTGTGGACCATAGATCTTTTAAAATATGCTTTTTATATTTTCACCTAGAGTTGAAGGTTTTTTTGTTCAATAGTTTGTTATGTTGTCCTATATGGGTTGAGTTCCCTACCCTTCCCATAAATTTTGGGCTTGCTGTTGAGCGTATCCACGTGCCCATGGGAGATTTATTATTCATGAGCCCCCTTATTTTCAGAACTTTAGAACTCAAAAAGATTTTGTGTAAGAATCTACTTGTTTGAAGATCTCAAGAAAATCATTCTCATCCAGGTGGGGAACAATATGCGTAAGCAACCTATGCACTATATTAACTTGCCAACTGATTACTTTTGTTGTCATAATCTGCAATTGCCTGCACATGGCTAAGTTGGACTCCTTATTTTGTCCTAATCAAGTTGTCGAAGCACATGCTCTGTTGAAAATGTGGTGAGTAAAAGTTTTTTGGCTTGTGCCTTAGCCAGTGAAGACCTCAATTTGTCTTTCTCTTAGTATGAGTGTGAGCTCATGAGTTAGACTTCAGTTAGGATGAGTTTATTTCCAATTTATTGGAATAATCATCAAGATGGCATGTGTAGAGTTGGAGCTTTAGTTAACTGGAGTCTTCATCAGTGTGACTATAGAGCGAGGTGGCAGTTACAAGTTCAGTTAGAGTGAGTTAGTCTTCAGTCTTGATTGAAGGAAGAACGAGTTAAGACTCCAAGTGTTGATTGGAGAGAGAAAGAGTATCACTCTTAGTTAACTCGCCATCAGAACTCAAATTCTAAAATTGAACTGGGCCTTCCTTGCATGCTCGAATTAGGTCTATAAAAAGGAGGATGAAGGCACATAATTCACATAAGTTTGTGAGTTCATATTTGTTTGTGGAGAGTGCAAAATTGAGAGCTTGTGTCCTAAGAAATAGGAGATCAAAAGTGCGCAAGGAAATAGGGATTTGTGCTAAAGAATAGGAGCTCCCTTGTGCGCTAGCAAATAGGAGAATTGCGTAAGGAAATAGGGGCTCCAGTGCGCAAGGAAATAGGAGCTGGGATCAGACAAGAGGCAGGGCAAGTCAGGGCTTCGACAGAGGAACAATTGCGTGCTAGAGGGTCGAGATCAAGCAATGATCAAGGCAGGCCGAGATCAATTGTATTAGCTGAGATTAGTGAGAATCATAACGCTTTCTCAGAGACAAATTGCTTTGTCATAGATTCAATTGCTCAAGAACAATCAATAAAATATCACAACAAAGAAAGAAGGTTTTCCCTTTTAGGTTTCCTGGGTAAACAAGTGTGTCAATTTGTGTGATGTGTTTTTATCTCTTTGTTTTTATTCCGCTGCTTATGAATTGTTAAGAAACTCTGTGTCTTGGTGAAAGTAAATTTGATTTCAGTATTCTGTTGCCTTGTTTTCAATTATTCATCTTAGTAGTTGCAGAGTTTCATGGAAAATTAACATGGTATCAGAGTAGAGATCAACATAAAGACCAACACCAAATTGTTTAGTGGGTGAAGAGTGCAGTTTAAGCAAGAGGCTTGCGGTAGAGTTTTGAAAATTAGTTTTTGGATAACAGGATGGCATTCCAAGGACTAAGGGTAGATCACAATTTAGAGGGAGCCTCGAACTTATGCTCATGGAAGGGGCAGATCTTAGTGGTGTTGGAGGATAATGGGGTGCTAGAATATGCAAAAAATCAAATAGTGCCACCTCAAGATGCCCAATAGTTGATCCAACATAACAAGAATGGCACCAAGGCGATGAGGATCATTCTTGAGGGGGTTAGAGACCATATTATCCCTCATCTCCATGGGAAGAAGACAACATATGAGATGTGGAAAGCCATCTTAGATCTGTATCAGGGTTCCAATGATGTCACGAAGCTCGCCTTAAAGGAGAAGCTAAATATCTGAATGTGCAAAGGAGAGCCCATCATTACATATCTTTCCAAGTTCACCTAGGTTCAGGATGGGCTAGTTGGAATGGGCAATAATGTAACAAACAATAACCTTGTGAGTCTTGCACTTCTGGGACTTTATAAGTCTTTTGAGAATTTCCAGGATGCACTCAGTGGTAAAGAGAATACTCCCAGCTGGGAAACACTGTGGTTAGACTGCGTTCAAGAAGAAATCCAGAGAGGGACGAGAGTTGGGAGAACAACTCTGACAAAGGACAAGGAGAACTTTGCCCTGGCATGCAAAGGTAGCAAAGCCAAGGGCAAGAAGGCCAAGGAGAGGCCGAGTCCAATCAGAAGGGCAAGAAGAAGAAGAAGGACCTGAGAAATATCAAGTGCTTCTATTGCCATGAGTTTGGGCACTATGCCACTAAGTGTCCTAATCAAAAGGAGTCCACTAAGGATCATGTAGCTGCATCAGCCAAGGTAGGATGTGTTTTATCCTAGTTTGAGAAAGATTTCTCATTGATAGCTTGCATGGCAAGCTCAACAAGCAACAACGTATGGTATATTGATTCAGGAGCATCCTTCCATATGACTAGGAACAAGGAATACTTCAGCCATTTGAAGGAGAAGGACCTGCAGTTTCATATTGATCTAGGAGATGATCGCAAGTACGTGATTAGGGGAGTTGGTACTGTTAGTTTTGACAGGGAGTCGGGTAGTTCTCTTCATCTCAGGGATGTCGTCTATGTTCCAAGACTAAAGAAGAATCTTGTTTTTGTTGCTACCCTAGAGGATAAGGGTTATAATGTCATCTTCAGCAGAGGTAAGGCTTACCTCAAGCACTTAGGTTCTGGATGTATGAAGTAGATATGTGTGAGAATGAAGAATTTGTACCTGCTGCAGGTTGAGATAGGGGCAACCTTGAGGCAAGAAGTGCGCAGAGCGGAGACGTGAGGTTTGAGGAGAGCAACGTTATGAGGGAGTCATTAGAGCGAGAGCAAGTTAGAGTATTTGAGGAGGAGCTATTTGCTCCAAAGTAGAAGCCTCAACTTGTTAATTTTAGTTAACAATGGTATGTTCTATGCTTAGCACAATTACTTCAATGCCCTTTAGCAACCCAATGACAATTTTCAATTTAGTTTTCCAATAACAATCACATTAACTATAAATCACATTAACAATAATTGTAGATAGAACTTGAATAATAAAATGCATAAGACAAGCCAAGACAAGAGAACCACAGATTTGGCGAATGCCAGGGAAAAATCCCTAAGATGGGGAAAACCCTTTGATCAATTCTTCTTATTATTATATCAAATGTTTAGCAGAGAGAGAGAGTACAAAATTCAATATGACTTGCCAAATCAAAGTCAAAGCAACCCTGCCAAATCTGTAGTCACCACCAGTGAAATTGTACCCTAACCAAAAAGTCAAAGATGGTCAACGCAACAACAAAACATCCTCTTTGGAGCCGGGTCAAAGGCAGTGAAACTCGACCTTCAAAAGTGGTCAAAGTCAACCCAAAACAGTGTTGAAAACAATGGTCAAACCTAGTCAAATTTTGCACTTCAAGTCTACGATCAACTCTGCAGTCAACCTTGTGGTAAGCCTCGGTCAATGTGCCTAGAATATCTCGATTTTTGTGCTAGTAGAGATGCAACTCTTCAAAATTGAAATTTTGACCCAAAAAGCGCAGTCAATTGTTGGTCAAAGTGCTTGGTCAATGCTGGTCAACAAAAGTTAGAAATGTTAATCTAGGTTGTCATTGATGTCAATATGGCAGTGTTTGTGATGGCAAATTCTTGTGACGTGTGGTTGCTCATTGATGCCCATTGATCATAATACTGCTCATGGAGGATCCAAGGATTGAATATAGACATAATAGAAACAATGGAACCGAGGAGGAAAGAGATTGGATGCCATTAGAAGAGGAGAAAGAGTAAAGAGGAGAAACCATGAAGCCAAAGAGTAAGAGGAAGAGTTCATTAGAAGCCATCAAGGAAGCAGGTTATCACATATGCCTAAGGGTAAGTGTCGTCGACAGAACAAAGAGAAACAATGATATCGGAGGAGCAAAGAAGAAAACATCGGAGGAGCCATATCGGAGGAAGTAATAAACCATGGGAACCCTTTCGACAATATATACTGTCGGTAGAAATCTTATCAGCAGTTCTATTATCTTAAGTTATGTAACATTGCCCAAAACCCCCGATTGCGATATGCATTACGGACTCGATCGCTCAAATACAACACACCTCAATACAATATCGCATCCGTTGCGTCGCAAGTATTGAAGCCTTGTTACACTGAAATCCCCGATTGTGATATAAGTTGCGGACCTAATGGTCCTATTACAACACGCCCTAAAGAAATGTCACATCTGCCATAACGCAAGTTTTTAAAGCCTTGTCATGTTGAAATCTCCGATTACGATTTGAGTTGCGGACCCGATTGCTCCATTATAACATGCCCTATTGTAATATCGTGTCCGCTGTGTCAGAACCTTTGCATTGCAAGTCTTAAAGGAATGTCATGCTAAAATTGCGATTGCGATAATAATATGTGGACCTGACAACTCCATTAGAAGATACCTTAATGTAGTATCGCGTCCAGATATCGGGGAAGTTACGCAAATCATAAGAGTTGTCATCGTCGGACCGCCGATTGCGATAAGACTTGTGAACCCAACCGTCGATTGCGATATTACTATGGACCCGACAGAGTGCCGATTGCGATGGAGCTGTGGACCCAACGGATCTATTGACGATGGTTTAATATTATATCGCCTTCGCTTCATCGGCATTATGAATATCGACCATGTTACATCGGTGATGTTAAGAGTTGCGATTGCGATTAAAAATATGACATGGCATGTGGGGACCTCTATTAATGTGGATTTTCATGAAGGTTGCAATTGCGGGGGTAAGGTGATGACGTGGCAGGCCCTTCGATATATTTTAATATACCACCTCATGCACAAGTTGGCCCCTCCACCTTTGAACGTGTCGTTTCGATTCATTGGCAAAACTCATACATATATACATATACAAGTTGAAATGCTTCACTTGATTCAAGGGAATCAGGCATCTATCACAGAGAACAAGAAAAGTTCACAACTCGTGAACTTGAAGAAACAGAGGAAGCCGAAGGTCTGGCAGACGTAGAAGGTGCAGTAGAAGCTGAAGGTTTGGCAGACGCAGAAGGTACAGTAGAAGCCGAAGGTCGAGCGAAGAAGGAAGCTGAAGATAGAGCGGGAGGACAATCTTTTGACCTGATTCATCTTGAAAGATAGGGTTGGAGCCCTTGGGGTTGGTGCTTCAGAATTGGAAGGATTGGTGTCCTTGGAGTTGGTGCTCCCAAATCCAAGGTTGGTGCCTTGACAAGATAGGGTCGAAGCCCTAGAGGTTGGAGCCTCATCAAAACCAAGTTGGAGCTTGGAACATATTTATATTGTATTTATTATTTTACTCCATAAAACTATACTTATACATTACTCTATTTAAATTGTGAAGAATTAAACTGGTAATAATAACAATTAAAAGAAAATACTGATTCACCCCCCCCTCAGTATTTCCAATAGGAAATTTCGGTTCTACATTCTATCCAGAGATTCATCCTTCTTGCCACACGCGTGAGAGAGAAGATGCCAAATAAGTTGTATGAACCAATCAAAGAAGGAGAGAGAAGATTGTGTAAGTGAAGTGCCAAATGACGTTGGAGGTCTCTCTTATTTATACAAAACGTTGAGGGTGAAGTGACATGTCTCTTGGGCTTCATGAGCCTACATGATGATGTGGCCGACCTTGACAATGTGCACATGTGTGGGCATAAATTCAAAAACACGTTTATGCTTGTCCAAATTTGATGATCTTTATGTTGATTTTGGTCCTCTTGAAACAAGGAATTCAACGCAATCATCATCTCCATCAAATGAGCTGTCCAAAGTGGAATTTGGCCCTAGTTGTCAATTTTAACACAACCAATATCACAGATTAAGTCTCAACCAGGTGGCAAGAGAGGCACACAACATGATCACTAGGAGTTAGCACAAGATTAGGAGAAGAGACTAGGACAAGTGGAGTCATCCACTCAATTAGTGACTCATAGCATAGGGAGGAGGAAAGCCAAGTGGGACGGTCAGGAGGCCTAGGAGTGAGTTGAGACTCCTAGCTCTATGCTCAGGCAGAGCAAGCAACCACAGAGGTACACCGGGTATATGGTACTGATGATTGAGTTGATAGACTCAGAGCCTTCTTGTTATGAGGAGGCAACCTCTCAGCAAGTTTGGCAGGATGCCATGATGGAGGAATATTCCTCCATCATTAAGAACGATGTCTGGGAGATTGTGCCACGCCTAGAGGGCAAATTAGTAGTAGGCTCACGATGGGTGTACATGGTGAAGCATGGAGCAGATGAAAGTGTGGACAACTACAAGGTCAATGTCTTGGATACAGGGACATTGTCAGTTGCTGAGAGGGAGTAGGTGGCAAGGAAGAGTAATTCTTCAGGTACTGCTAGGAGCCTTAGTTGGTATGATATGACATTGTTAGATGCTCAAGATTAGGATCCTAGGAGCATGGTTGGAAAGAAGGGGTCCTCAGATTAGATTCTGTAGCAGGAAGCAGGGAAATCTTTTAGTTCAGAGGGATCAACTACAACAACGGATAACGTGGTGGTGTTGGAGACAAATCCAGATGAAGGTTCTTCTAGAAGTACCTTCCTCGCTAAGAGGGAGTGGTGAAAATGTTGCGAGCAAAGGTCATCTGGCTTGTGCCTTAGCCAGTGAAGATCTCGATTTGTCTTTCTCTCAATAAGAGTGCGAGCTCATGAGTTAGACTTTAGTTAGGATGAGATTATTTCGAGTTTACTAGAATAATCATCAAGATGGCATATGTAGAGTTGGAGCTTCAGTTAAGTGGAGTCTTCATTAGTTTGACTACAAAACATAGTTTTAAAAAACGGCCGTTCCGAAACGGAAACGGCCGAGTTGGTCCGTTCCATTGGCCTCCGGAGTGACTCAGCAGAAAACCTGACTCGGTTGGCCGAGTCAACCATGACTCGGCCAACTCGGCCGTTTCCCGTATTGACTCGGCCGAGTCATAGACAGCGGCCCGTAACCCACTAAAACGACGATTTAACATTATTTAAATGAAATTTTAAGGGGTTTGCTGGTTGGTTTGGACTTCAAGGTGTTTTATGAATTAGCTAAATGTTATTTGGGGTCCATTTCCCCGTCCCAAACCCTATTTAACACACTCAAATGCTCTCATTCTCTCACAGCAATCTCATGCATTTGAATGAGAACTTCTTTGAGAGTTAGTGAGCAGTTCTTGAGCTTGTTTTTGGAGCAGCAGTGAGGAGTCTTGGGGGAGCATTGTAGCTGGAGTGAGGAGCTTCTTGGGCAGCCATTTGGAGCAACATTGAGGAGCTGATTCTTGGAGCAAGCTTGAGGAGGCAGTTTGTGCCTGGAGGTATTTTTTTCACCTCTATAAATCTGTTTTTGCTTGTTAAATTTTAGGTGCATATCTAGAAAGTTTAGAGAGTGTTTTTTGTCAAAGAAATGAACATTGAATCAATGTTTTTTTTTTTTTGGGTCTTTGTGTTGTTGTTGGGTTTGGTTTAGTTTCAGATTGTTTGCTTTCATTTCCTAGTCAAAAAATGCCACCTAGAGCGAGAAATGCAATGAAAATTTTGCCATAGGAAAATTAAGGAAGGTCCTGGGGGCATTAATAGGCTGAAACAACACTTGGCAGGGATTAGAGGCCAAATTACCCCATGTACCTCACCAGGAATTGGGGAGATTAGGAAGCATTTGTTGGCCAGCTTTGAGAAATTTAAAGAAGATAAGGCTAGGCAAAGAGACATACAGGCCGAAATTGGGAGGAAGAGGGAGATACAAAAAATGATGGCTACCAATCCCCATTATGATTTTGAGGGTTCTTCCTCTATCCCTCAAGCTGATACATCCAACCCTTTCCGATATGTTCCTCTCTCTTTTGGTTCTGCTCAAGATAAGGGAAAGGGTAGAATGAAAAAGGGTGATGCGACTATCAAAAGTTATTTCACTCCCTCGTCTCCATCAGATGCACATGGTCCTGAAGTTAGTAAAGGTCAAATGCAACCCACTTTAGATGACCATTGGAAAAAAGAATTGAGGGAGACTGCTTGTGAGTACATAGCTAGATGGTGGTATGATGCTGATATCCCCTTTAATGCTGTTCGTTCACCATATTATGAGCCTATGTTTGATGCCATACATGCTGCTGGAAAAGGCTTCAAAGGCCCTACTATGCATGAGCTAAGGGGGTATCATTTGCAGAAAGAAATTCAATCCATTAATGAGTATTTGAAAGAGTTCAAGGACTCATGGGCAAGAACAGGATGTACCATCATGTCAGATGGATGGACTGATCAAAGAAACCGTACCATCATAAACTTTCTTGTCTTCTGCTCACGGGGAACCATGTTTTTAAAATCAGTTGATGCATCTGATAAGGTAAAAGATGGGCAATTGTTGTTTTAGCTATTGGATCAGGTTATTGAGGAGGTGGGGGTGGCTAATGTTGTTCAATTCATCACAGATAATGCCTCTAACTATGTTCTTGCTAGTAAACTGTTAGAGGAAAAACACAAGACCATCTTTTGGACCCCATGTGCTGCACATTGCATAGACCTCATGCTTGAGGATATTGGAAAAATAGAGTGGGTCAAAAACACTATAGATCATGCCAAAAGCATAACAAAATTTATCTACAACCATACATTGATTTTGAGCCTCATGAGGAAACACACTGGGGGCAAGGATATTATTAGGCCTGCCATCACTAGATTTGCTACACATTTTTTGACATTGCAATCTATGCTTTCCCAACATAGAAACTTGCAAAAGATGTTTTCCAGTGATGAATGGAATCAAAGCAATTGGTCTAACAAACAGGAAGACAAAGAATTGAAAAGGAAAGTCTATGAAGAAACTTTTTGGAGAAAGGCAGCAGAGATTGTGAAGCTTGCTGAGCCACTAGTTAAGGTGTTGCGGTTGGTGGATGGGGAAAGGTTGGCTATGGGCTTCATTTATGAGGCTATGGATCAAGCAAAGGAGCAAATAAAGACGGTATACAAGGATAGAGTGGCAAAGTATGGGCCCATTTGGGCAATCATTGATGAAAGATGGAACAATCAACTCCATCGCCCTATACATGCAGCTGGGTATTTTTTGAACCCACGGTATCATTATAAAGCTAAGGAGTCAGGAGCTTTGAGGGGGGAGGTCAGAGAGGGACTAATTGATTGCATTGATCGCATGATCTCATTGGAGTCTGATCAGTTAGAGATACACCGACAGGCCACAACCTTCAGCAATGCATCAGGTACCTTTGGGAAGAATCTAGCAAAGATTGCAAGAGAAGCAGATGAGCTAGGTAAACAAAAATTTCAATTTTCAAATTCTTAATAGTTTTACTTTTTTTTAAAGTTTGTTAAATCGTTTATAATTTGAAAGTTAGATATAATTTGTAATTTTGTTGAGCTAACTCATTACACTCCTTTGTTTTTTGCAACACAATGGTGGGAGGCCTTTGGTGGCCATTGTCCTGAATTGCAAAGGTTTGCAATTCGTATTTTGAGTCAAACTTGCAGTGCATCTGGGTGTGAGCGCAATTGGTCTGTCTTTGAGAGGATTCACACAAAGAAAAGAAACCGTTTGGATAAAAAACGGTTAAATGATCTAGTTTATGTCCAATACAACCTCCGGCTCAGATGCAACCATTTGCTGAACAAAAGACCTGATTCAGATCCCATTGTGTTGGAAGACATTGATCCAACATCAGATTGGGTAGTGGAGAGTTGTCCAGCAGAGTTTGATCCTGATGAGGATCTTGATTTAGATTTAGATATTGAGACATCAGTTGAAATTGAACATGTTGTTCAGTTGAATGCAGATCCCAATCCACCAGCCTCAGTCTCATAGCCAGCAAGGAGTAGGACTCCAGTTGTAGGTGCTTCCTCTGCTCAGCCACGATAGAAGCGCAGCCGCATATCTACTCTATCTCAGCTTGCATCTGCTACAGTTGCACAGCCTGCTAGTGGTACCACTTCTATAGTTGCAGTTGGAGATGATGATGATGAGGAGGAGCCATGGGGCCCCCTGTCTGACTCTGATGATGATGATCCAGATATTGATCGACATGATCTTGGCTCCTCTGACAGTAGCTACTAGCTAGTAGTACTAGTACTGGAGTCTGGTCATCGTCACAGTTTACTTTTGTTGTAGAGGCCATTTCTAGCCTCCTTGGTTATGTGTTTTTTGTTTTGAGTCTTTGATCATGTATGATAGATTGACAGTTGACTATGTATTGCCATTGGGTACCATTTTGATATAATGGATTGGTTCATGAGCCTACTTTGATCATATGTTGTCTTCCATCTATATTATAATGTTGTGTGTTTGGAAACATGTATGAAAATCTTTAAAATTATGTTTAAAAAAAAAAAATATTTAATGTATTTTTTACAACGACCGAGTCATTGAAATCGAGCCGGCCGAGTCATTACCGTTTCGAAGTCGGAGTCGGAGTCGATCCTCGGCCGAGTCGAAGTCGGAGTCGGAGTTTTAAAACTATGCTACAAAACGAGGTGGCAATTACAAGTTCAATTAGAGTGAGTTAGCCTTCAGCCTTGATTGAAGGAAGAACAAGTTAAAACTCCAAGTGTTGATTGGAGAGAGAAAGAGTATCACTCTTAGTGAACTCGCTATCATTGAATTGGGCCTTCCTTGCATGCTTGAATTGGGTCTATAAAGAGGAGGACGAAGGCACATAATTCACACGAGTTTGTGAGATCATCTTTGATTGTGGAGAGCATAGAATTAAGCATCAATTGTGCACAAAATTGAGAGCTTGTGTCCTAAGAAATAGGAGATCACAAGTGCGCAAGGAAATAGCGATTTGCGCTAAAGAATAGGAGCTCCCTCGCGCATTAGGAAATAGGGGAAGTGCACAAGGAAATAAGGGCTCCAATGCTTAAGGAAATAGGAGCTGGGATCAGGCAAGAGGCAAGGCAAGCCAAGGCTTCAACAGAGGAACAATTACGTGCTAGAGGGCCGAGATCAATTGTATCAATTGAGATTAGTGAGAAGAAGCAAAAATATTTCTTAGAGATAAATTGCTTTCTAATAGATGCAATTGCTCAAGAACAATTAATAAAGTAACACAACAAAGAAAGCAGGTTTTCCCTTTTGGGTTTCCTGGGTAAAAAAACATGTCAATTTGTGTGATGTGTTTTTATATCTATGTTTTTATTCCGCTGCTTATGAATTGTTAAGAAATTCTGTGTCTTGGTGAAAGTAAATTTGGTTTCAATATTTTGTTGCCTTGTTTTTTAGTTATTCATCTAAGTAGTTGCAGAGTTTCATGGAAAATTAACATGCTCAACCCAATCCTCAATCTAATAATGATATTGATGAAGTTTTAAGTTTAGGTAGATGGATTAGTCCAACATAGTATACTTATAATTCAATTCATGGATGCCTATATAAAATAGAGAGGGTTATTGAGGCCCTTGGATTGATAAGGGAAATGAGACTTCATAGATATAACCCTTTGATTAAACATGATACCTTACTTGTTAAAAGACTATTTGAGCATGGTAATGCACTTGATAGTTAAAATTTGTAGAATGAATTGGTCTAGTCTAGTTTCCTCGATATCATTGCATACATTGTTGTAATAGATGGTCCAAGCAAAGATGGTCAAGTTTTTATAGAGGGAGCATGTGGATTGTGAGGGACATATCTCATTCATAATTTATCTTTGTTGGTATTGCAAAAGCATTGAATGGCAAGGACACTATTTCTATTGAGGGTTGGACTTAGAAGTAAAGTTTTTCAATGAGAATTCAGTTACACTTGGAAATGATGGAATATGGAAGGAGCAATATATGATGAGATAATAGCTTTGGGTTTAGGAGAGGTTGTGAAGAGGGTGTGTAGCCAATTTATATAAAAGTTGATAATGAAGAAACTATATTTTTAGGGAAGGAGAGTTTGAGAGAAAGAGTTTGAAATTCACCATTACTACATATCTCACTAGTGTTTCTATCTTGTGTTGGCCCTAACTAGCTTGATATTGTTTGTTATAAGACATTATTTTGGTTTGTCTTCAGTTGTGGTAGTTCATGATGACTATGTTGTTTTGCAAACATAGTGTCGACCCAAGCACCTTGAAAGTTCATTTTGATAGTTATCACAAGGTAATGATAATTCTATTGAGGAAACTCCCATTGATTACTATTTCTATGTATGAACATCCTTGAAACGCATATAAGAGGCATACACTGCTCTAGTGCTTTGTTGGATGCATACCATTGGAGGCTATGACTAAGGCTTGTGTTAAAAGATATGGGAGTCACATGGTTGATGCTACCTTATCATCCACGTCATAACAAAAGGTTTTTCCTTCCTTTTCTTAAGGAATCACATTGTGCTTGCATTGTTGCTAATGGATGAGAGGCCTTCTAGAATATCCTTGTTATTTTTGCACCTTGTGTTGAAGGTTTTTTAATTGAATAATATCTTTAAATATGTAGTCCTATATGGGTTGAACTCTTTATCCATCCCATTGTTACAATTCCATGCAACCCATATCTGGTCTATGCTTTAGCTAGAAAACATAAGCAAATTGAAAATGCCCAACTTAAAAAACATTTGCATAGCAGAATATACCAGCAATTAGCTCAATGTATAGTGCACAATATTTATGCCCAAACTTGACTTATTATTTGTCCATTAACAAGAAAATCCATAGGGCTCCCTTACCATGGATAATTGCCCTTGATATCCCTGTACAATGCCAAAATAGAATGTCAAATCCTTTAGACGAAACACCTAGGGTTGATGCTTTGTCCTCTAAGCCTTTCTTGCGCAACTAATAACGCCTATAGCACTACCACTGCTGTAACGAACTAGGGTATTACCAACCCCTTCTTAAATTACTCAAGCACCAATCAACTTACCTAGCAGTGACTTTTCTCCTTGCTATAGCAAACATACCTCCTTTCTATGCACAACAACTCTCTGCCAACCTTCCTGTAGCCTTGTCTTGCTCCCTTAGGCCTACGACCACCTTTCCTAGCTTGCAATAGTCTTTCCTTTCTTGCAGTAGGCCCTAATAGGCCTCCCTTTGCCCTCGACCAGCTTCCTTTCAACCTCGTACTGCCTTATATAGGCTTCGACCCCCCTTGCAACTCCAACACAGGCCTACGACCTCCTTCAACCACATCTGCGGTCAACTCTGTGGCCTTCCTTGGCGCCTTCCTGTAGTAGCTACGACCCTAGACTGTCATTCTGTTGTTGCGGCCTACTCCAACCAGACTTTGACTGCTCCTTCAACCCTACATCAACAGTGAAATACAGCCATATGCCCTTAAGCCTGCGACTTCCCTTGCTACAACAGAAACAATGCTTGGTTTACCCTTCACCAAGCCTTCTTCCAATCTCTTGCGGATCCTTTTGTTGTCTGGGCTAAGTTACATCTAGCCTCTTCACTTCGCACAAGAAAAATGATCCTTTTTTCTTCTTGTCTCCAAAATTCTCCATTAGTTTCCTATTTATACTTGTTCTTAGGTCTCTTTGGAAGCCCTTATGTCCTTTAGGAAGCCTTCAACACAATTAACATTAAATTAGATTTTCCTTGGGTTCAAAGCCCACTCACTTTGGGTCCAAAACCTCGAACTTGGGTGCAAAGCCCACACACTCAACTTTGTGGGAGTTTTTCTCTCACAAACCTAGCACCAAGGACATGTGAGAGTACCTCCTGATGCTACCCAATTTCAACACTCCCTCTTAGTGAGGGATGTACTTCTATTCCTTGGAAGTCTCTGTATTTCCCACACTAAAACACAATCCTCTTCCACAATTGCTCTCCAACATTCATGATAGGCTTCATCTTTCGTCATAGAAGCAAAACCTGCTGTAAGAACAAAGATCTTCTTGGAAGTTTCCTTGCTACTAGAAGCCTCCTGCTTCTTCTTTCCCTGATAGGTCCATGGCTCCTTCCTCTTAGACATGAAAGCCTCCTTTCTTCTCTCTGGTGTTACACTCTTCTTGGGTATCTGACTTTGTTAAAATTGGCAACTAGGGCCAAACTCCATGTGGGTCATCTTATTTATGGAAGCTGATATTTTTCTTCGATCCCTCTCATCGAGAGGTGTAGGATTGATCTAATGATTCCGATAAGTATTTATGAAGATATGAATTTATTTTGATTATGGACAAATTGACAAGTCAGCCAGCAACTTATGTAGGCTCAGAAGCCCAACAGTCATGTCTAGACTCTATTCAACCTCTACATTTTAGTATAAATAGAAGAGGACTTGAAGTCAGTTGTCACACACCTATACTCTTCATGTGATCTCCTCCTCTCCACGTCTTTGGGTTTTGGTGAAGGAAAGACACTAAGAGTGTACACTGGCCTAGTATGATGCCCTAGCCGCAGTATGATGATCTAAGCAGCAAAGGGAGACACTTATACGCAGTTTAAAGAAGCCTTAATCCATTGACTAAAGGAGGCCCTAACTGCAGTAAAGAGAGGCCTAATCCACAACAAGGAGCAGGGCCTAATACTCAGTCAAGGGAGACATCTAAACACAGCCTAGAGAGGAGACCTAGCCGCTGTCATAATGAAGCCGTAGCTGCAGCCATAGCCGCAGTAAAGATAGGGCCTAGCCGCAGGCTTATGAGGACACCTACACGCAGAAAAGAGGATACTTATAAGCAGCATATATAAGCCTCTATACGCTGTCTCAAAAGGCTCAATCCGCAAATAAGAGGAGGGCTAATATAGGCCCTAAATGAAGGCCTGAAGCCGCTGTCTATTAACCCTATACGTAGCCAGAAAGAGACTCTTTATCTGCAGTCAGAAAGAGGATCTATACACAGTCCTAGAGGAGACTTGTTTACGCAGCAAGGAGATATATATGGGACCTTCCATCCGCTGTCTAAGGAAGCTCTAAAAGAGCCCTTGCCATAGGTCTAAAAGCAACCTAATCTATACGCTGTTTGGTCACAATCCAGGAGGTTTATATGCAGCAAGAAAAGGCACTCACACGCAGCAAAGGGGAGGCTTCTATACATAGCAATTGAGGGTACCTTAAGATGCCGTAAGGAAAGACAACGAAAAGTAATCATATCGCAGCTAGAGGATATGTCCTTATGCCACATTGTTGTAGGTGACAGCGTGACTCATTTGAGATCTGTTTTGGGCATGTTGACATTGTTCTTGAGGGGCAGAACTACAATGAAGAAATACCCTAACCAGTCACCACGTTCTGCATCAAGTAACTGTGTCTGGTGTAGCCTCAGAGAGAAGGTAAATCAAGTCTGTCTAAGAAGATCTCTCAGGAGAAGATTGGAAGACATTGCTGTTCAAGGATAAAGATAGCTGGGTACTGTGTGTAGACCTTACTTGCTAATGGGCTAGGCCATAGGCCATAGCCAGCATCATAGATTGTGTTAAGGGTTGCACAAATCAGTCTTGCAAGTATGGCAGTAATGAAACCTCAACTTGGATCATGACTGTATCAAGGATGAGAATTGAAGTTTGATGCACCAGCTCATATAGCAGTGACAGCTAGTACTACAGGAAAAGGACAACATTCTAGAAGATGCAGCATGATTGGATGTAGCATGGTTGGATGCAGTATAGTGATGGGATCACCTTGAAGAAATATGCCGTCACCTAAGTTTAGATCTGCAGTCCTTGTCATCAGATCTGCAACCTCATTATGTCATCTTCATGGTGAAGATCTCTGCTCTTATCTTGTCAAGTCAAAGTGTTGACTTCTGATGTATATTTACTCTATCTCTCTCTGCTGAACTATTGAAGAACATAGAAGAAGAATTTATGAAGGGTTTCCCCACATTGGGGTTTGTCCTTGGCTAGCGCCATACCTTGTGTCCTCTTGTCTTGGCTTGTCTTTTGCGATTTATGTTTATGTTCTATCTGCAGTTTACTTTAATGCTGATATGATTGCTAATCTGGAAAAATCTTGAGCTAATTGTGAAAATTGAAATAAATTGCTCTAAGCATAGAACATACCTAAAAATAACATGGTATCAGAGCTGAGGTGAAGACAATGCCTAAGCAAGAGTGAAAGAGCAATCATCGAAGACACTTGGGAAAGGACAAAAGGATCAGTAGATTCCTCATCCCTCTTCAAATTCACTAAGGGTGAAGTCGAAGCAGAGGATATTATCAGAATGGCGCAGCGGAATATGGCTTACCTAAAGATCACTTCATTGGAAGACCGGATCTCAGGGTGGAAGGAAAGGCAGATAACTAGTTCGGCCATTATGCGAAGGAGTGTCTGAATGGCAGGGACACATCACTTGATGATGATAACAACATGGACATCTTCAATGATAAAGGGAATGACAGGTAATGCAGGTCATCAAGGAAATGGCCGACTCTTCATAGAAAGCAAGGAAGCCCATGTATGAAGAATCAAATGTTGTTTGATAAGATAAAGAAGCGTTATCTTGTATTGGCCCTCTCCTTCAGATTCTTTGGGAATTTGGCTTATTGATTGTAGTGCTTCAAGGCACTTCATCGGATAGTAGGGTGCACTCTCTAATTTGGTAGAGATGGAAATAATCGTGGGATTATACTTGGAGCCGATGCCACCTATCTCGGAAAGGGTGTAGGGAATGTTACCCCTCAATTGAATGAGGGTAACTCGATTCATTTACAGAATCTCTTTTATGTACTTGATCGCAAGAAGAACCTGGTGTCCATTTCAGCAACGGAAGTCGAAGGTTACAAGGTGGCACTCATTGATGGAAAGCAGGTCCACAAGTTTGGAACAATCCGAGGGGTTTGAGATTGATGATCAGGAATCTCACGTATGTAGGTGGAAGAATGCCCTCTATGGCTTGAAGCAAAACTCCCCGGGCATAGTATGAGAGGATTGATAGCTGTCAGATGAAGCTGAGATTCACTAAGAGTGAAGCCAATCCAAACCATTGTTTGAAGGTTGAGGATGATAGACCTCTCATACCAGCACCTTATGAGGATGACCTATTTCTAACAGGTGCAAACCGTCTCATTTGCAGAAGTAAGAGGGAGTTGGATTCCGGATGTGGAATGATAAACTGCAAGCCTGTGATTACCTCGAGGATCTTAACTTTCAGAAGTTATATGGTAGTGATGTCGGACCAGATTTGGGAAATGCCTCTGAGTTTCATAAGCTCATTTGCGTTGATGTTCTTGGTGAATTTCCGTCTGAACATATGTTTTGCAGTTAGCATGGTGAGCTCATATTTGGTTGAGCCTCACTGGATTGATGCCAAGAATCTTTTGAGATATCTTCGGGGCACAATCTCTCATGGATTGAGATACACTACTGGAAATATGAAACTGCATGATTATTCGAATGCTGATTGAGCAGGCAATGTGGAGGATCACTAGAGCACTTCTCAGTGTTGGTTCTCTTTGGATTTTGCTTCGATATCATGGATGAGCATGAAGCAGAAGTTGGTTGCTATAAGCACCGCCGAGACCGAATACATAGCTACGAGTATGATCTCATGTGAAGTTGCATGGTTGCAGAAGCTCTTGAGTGAGCTGTTTGTACACATGATGAATACCACTATGATTCTCTGTGACAACCAGAGGTGGGATTCGATTATTGAGGAATCCCGTATTCGATGATTGTTCCAGCAGATAGACATCATATACTACCTTATCTGGGATATGGTAAGTCGATGAGTGGGGAGGCTCCATCACATTGAGACTGATGTACAGGTCATAGACATTTTGTCAAAGCCCCGGGGAAAGGTCAAATTTGTGACTTTCCCGAACAACTTGGAGTCGTTGAGAGACCTTTGCAAAAAGGTCCTGCATGTTGCATACATTGAGCTCTGGGAGCTCTAGGGGGCTTGGGGTACTTACTGGAGCAACATACGACCACAGGGCGACTCACCCTCCCCTGGTGGTGCGCTATGAACAGGATGATTAGTTCTCCTGTGGGCCAGGATGATTTGTTCTCCATGGCGATTGTGGAACAGGATGATTCGTTCTCCTGTGGGCCAGGATGATTCGTTCTCTGTGGTGACTATGGAACAGGATGATTAGTTCTCCTGTGGGCCAGGATGATTCGTTCTCCTGTAGGGTAGGATGATTAGTTCTCCGTGGCATCCACTGGACAAGATGATTCGTTCTCCTGTGGGCAGGATGATTAGTTCTCCTGTCGAGGCATCCTACCCATGCAGTCTGGGACTCATGGGAAGTACCTCTCATCTGATCAATGAACAAGGAAATGAGGATAGGGTCCATAGTAGTTCTATTGATGGACGCATCGTTGTATCTACCGTACTCCCTATGCTAGGATGACCTCCATTGATCTGGGATCAATGATACTAGTCTGGGACCAGTGAGAGTGGTACACACTCTGAGACTGACTTTGGGTCAGTAGAGGACTGGTCTGGGACCAGTGAAAGTGGTACACACTCTGAGACTGACTTCGGGACAGTGGAGGATGGTATGATACATCCTCGATCACTTCTTCTTCTTTATAGTTAGATAAGAGCAGAGCAAAGTAGAGCTCAGTAGATCAGAGCAGAGCAGACCAGTGCAGGGCACTGATGGTAGAGATAGTACAGTCAGACATATGGATCAATAGATGGAGTTCTCCCTAGTTGAGAGGGAGTGTTAAAATTGGCAACTAGGGCCAAACTGCATGTGGGTCATCTTATTTATGGTAGTTGATATTTTTCTTGGATCCCTCTCATCGAAAGGTGTAGGATTGATCTAAAGCTCATCCGATTCTGATAAGTATCTATGAAGATATGAATTTATTTTGACTATGGACAAATTGACAAGTCGACTAGCAACTTATGTAGGCTCAGAAGCCCAACAGTCATGTCTATTCAACCTCTACATTTTAGTATAAATAGAAGAGGACTTGAAGTCATTTGTCACACACATATACTCTTCATGTGATCTCCTCCTCTCCACGTCTTTGGGTTTTGGTGAAGGAGAGACACTAAGAGTGTACACTGGCCTAGTATGATGCCCTAGCCGCAATATGATGACCTAAGCAACAAAGGGAGGCACTTATACGCAGTTTAAAGAAGCCCTTATCTGTTGACTAAAGGAGGCCCTAATTGCAGTAGAGAGTGGCCTAATCCACAGCAAGGAGGAGGGCCTAATATGCAGTCAAGGGAGACATCTAAACACAGCCCTAGAGAGGAGACCTAGCCGCTGTCATAATGAAGCTGTAGCTGTAGCCATAGCCGCAGTAAAGATATGCCCTAGCCGTAGGCTTATGAGGACACCTATACGCAGAAAAGAGGAGACTTATAAGCAACATAAATAAGCCTCTATACGCTGTCTCAAAAGGCTCAATCCGCAGGTAAGAGGAGGGCTAATATAGGCCCTAACTGAAGGCATGAAGCCGCTGTCTATTAACCCTATATGCAACAAGAAAGAGACTCTTTATCCGCAGTTAGAAAGAGGATCTATACACAGTCCTAGAGGAGACCTGTTTACGCAACAAGGAGATATATATGGGACCTTCCATCGGCTGTCTAAGGAAGCTCTAAAAGAGCCCTTGCCGCAGGTCAGAAAGTCACCTAATCTATACGTTGTCTGGTTATAATCAAAGAGGTTTATATGCAGCAAGAAAAGGCACTCACACGCAGCAAAGGGGAGGCTTCTATACATAGCAATTGAGGGTGCCTTAAGACGCTGTAAGGAAAGACAACTAAAAGTAATCATATCACAACTTAGAGGATATGTCCTTATGCCACATTGCTATAGGTGACATCGTGGCTCATTTGAGATCTGTTTTGGGCATGTTGACATTGTTCTTAAGGGGCAGAACTACAATGAAGAAATA
Source organism: Pinus tabuliformis (assembly GCA_031772625.1). Classification (NCBI taxonomy): domain Eukaryota; kingdom Viridiplantae; phylum Streptophyta; class Pinopsida; order Pinales; family Pinaceae; genus Pinus; species Pinus tabuliformis. The sequence continues at coordinate 658,405,982 of CM062805.1, read as the reverse complement.
CCCTAACCAGTCACCACGTTCTGCATCAAATGACTGTGTCTGGTGCAACCTCAAAGAGAAGGTAAATCAAGTCTATCTAAGAAGATCTCTTAGGAGAAGATTGGAAGACATTGCTCTTCAAGGATAAAGATAGCTGGGTACTATGTGTAGACCTTACTTACTGATGGGCTAGGCCACATGCCATATCCAACAACATAGATTGTGTTAAGGGTTGCACAAATTAGTCTTGCAAGTATGGCAGTAGTGAAACCTCAACTTGGATCATGACTGTATCAAGGTTGAGAATTGAAGTTTGATGCACCAGCTCATATAGCAGTGACAACTAGTACTGCATGAAAAGGACAGCATTCTGGAAGATGCAGCATGATTGGATGCAGCATGGTTGGATGCAGTATGGTGATGGGATCACCTTGAAGAAATATGCCGTCACCTAAGTTTAGATCTGCAGCCCTTGTCATCAGATCTGCAACCTCATTATGTCATCTTCATGGTGAAGATCTCTGCTCTTATCTTGTTAAGTCAAAGTGTTGACTTCTGATGTATATGTACTATCTCTCTGCGCTAAACTATTGAAGAACATAGAAGAAGAATTGATCAAGGGTTTCCCCACATTGGGGTTTGTCCCTCGCTAGTGCCATATCTTGTGTCCTCTTGTCTTGGCTTGTCTTCTGCGATTTATGTTTATGTTCTATCTGCAGTTTACTTTAATGCTGATGTGATTGCTAATCTGGAAAAGATCTTGAGCTAACTGTGAAAATTGAAATAAATTGCTCTAAGCATAGAACATACCTAAAAATAACAGACTCTCCCTTTGAATTGGTGAATTCACTCTGAAACTTGACTCCCTCTGAGTCCCTGAAACCTTCTTCTTTCCTTGGTCAATAGGCTTACCCTTTAGCCTGAACAGACCATTCTCTGTGACTCTAAGAACCACCCTTGGGCTAGAGTTAGAGCCACTGGGCTTGGGCATCACTCTTCCATTCCAAAATAAAACCCCATTGCCCCAATCGCTGAGACTTAAAGCATGCTACACTTGAGATCCAATACCCAAAGTACATCTTGGAGTTGCAATAATCCACTTGACTCCATCCTGAATGGTATAGTCCCAGTTCCTCTGATTGCACGTTGACTCTTATCACCGATCTTCACATGTAGATCATAGTCCCATTTGGTCAGGCTCTCAAATACTTCTCGTGTTTTTGTCATATGCTTCTATTACCCTCACAAATGGTGCTCCTAGAGAAATGAGAGAGAAGAGAAAACAGTTCGTCAAATCTCCTAATGAAGTCATCCTCGTTGACTGTAGCTAGAGCAACGATCACCATCTCAAGCTTCTTCTCTTTTGCTCCTTCTTATGCAGACACTTGCTTGCATAATGACCATACTCTTCACATGCAAAGCATTTCACTTTGCTTAAGTCCTTCTTGATGATGAACTTCTTTTTGCCCTTGTTCAACTTACTAGTGAGGGCAACGTTCTTTGCATCAGGGCGCTTCTGTTGAAGATCCTCCTCTTGAAGTTCCTCTTGGATGAAATCATCCCTTAATTTGTTCCAATTTGGAAGTTTTTCCCATCCAATTTGGAAGTTTCTCCCATGAAACTACTCCTTTGATGAATGGTTTCCATTGCTTTGAGAAGCCCTTTATTGCAATCCTCACCAACTTTGGTTCTTACACATTAGTCCCTATAACTGCAAGCTCATCACAAACTTGCAAAATCCTTGTAAGATGCAAAATCACGTCCTCCAAATTTGTCATCTTGATGTTCCTGAGCTTCTCTCTCAATACCATATTCTAGTTCTCGTTCTTGTTCTGAAACAACCCTTTTAGAGCTTCCCACACGTGACATGCAATGTATTTTTTGGTGAGATGAGGTATTGAGTGATCCTTTCCGCCAAGAATGATCAACTTGGCGTTTGCATCATCTAGGTTATACAAAGCCAAAGTTGCTGCATCAGTTGGTGCCTTGATCTAGGTGTTGGCATAACCCCACAGATTATTCACCAACAACACTAGCTTGATTCTTTCCTTCCATGAACTGTAATTGAATATCTCTTCCAACTGGTCCTCAAACCTCAAGCCAAAAATCATTTTCTCTGTTGAATTCTTCCCCCCAACATCCAAGAGACCAACTGTCCTTATATAAACAACAAGACAACTCAACTTCCTTTTAGAGTTTGCACTTGTGCACAATTTTGACCCAACTGCTCCTAAAAGTAGCTCTGATACCATGTTAGAATTCCATGCACCCTATGTCTGGTCTATGCTTTAGCTAGAAAACATAAACACATTGAAAATGCCTAACTTGAAAAAACTTTTGCACAACAGAGTACCGACAATTAGATCGATGTATAGTACACAATTTTTATGCCCAAACTTGATTTCATATTTGTCTATTAACAAGGATATCCATAGGGCTCTCGTACCATGGATAATGGCCCTTAATATCCGAGTACAATGCCAAAATAGAATGTCAAATCCTTTAGACCAAACACCTAGGGCTGAGGTTTTGTCCTTTGAGCCTTTCTTTCCCAAATAACAATACCTACAACACTAACATTGCTATAACAAACTAGGGCATTACTAGCCCTTCCTAAATTACTCAAACACCAATTAGCTTATCTGGCAGTGGCTTTTCACCTTGCTATAGCAAACATACCTCCTTTTCTACGCACAACAACCCCTTGCTAGCCTTCCTGTCGCCTCGGCTTGCTCCCTTAGGCTTGTGACTACCCTACCCAACTTGTGACAATCTTTCTTTGTTTGTGGCAGGCCCTAACAAGCCCCCCTTTGCTCTTTTCCAGCTTAAAAATGCCTAACTTAAATATATATATATATATATATATATATATATATATAAATAAATATTTTTTTTTTGCATAGCAGAATATACCAACAATTATATCAATGTATAGTACACAAAATTTATGCCCAAACTTGACTTCTTATTTGTCCATTAACAAGAAAATCAACAAGGCTCCCGTACCATGGATAATGTCCCCTTTATATCTTTGTACAATGCCAAAATAGAATCTCAAATCCTTTAGACCAAACACCTAGGGTTGAGGCTTTGTACTCTAAGCCTTTCTTGCGCAACTAATAACACCTATAGCACTACCACTGTTGTAACAAACTAGGGAATTGCCAACCCCTTCTTAAGTTACTCAAAACACCAATCAACTTACCTAGCAGTGGCTTTTCTCCTTGTTGTAGCAGACATACCTACTTTTTACGCATAACAACCCTTTGCCAACCTCCCTGTAGCCTCATCTCACTTAGGCCTGCAACCACCTTTCCTAGCTAGCAATAGTCTTTCCTTTCTTGTAGTAGGCCCTAACAGGCCTCCCTTTTCCCTTGGCCAACTTCCTTTCATCCTCGTACTGCCTTATTTAGGGCTCGACCCCCCTTGTAGTTCCAACATAGGCTTATGGCCTCCTTCAGCCACACCCGCGGTCAGCTGTGCAACCTTCCTTGGCGCCTTCCTGTAGTAGTTGCAACCCTAGACTGTCCTTGGTCAGCTGTGCAACCTTCCTTGGTGCCTTCTTGTAGTAGTTGCAACCCTAGACTGTCCTTGGTCAGCTGTGCAACCTTCCTTTGCGCCTTCCTGTAGCAGTTGCAACCCTAGACTGTCCTTCTTTAGTCGTGGCCTATTCCAACCAGACTTTGGCTGCTCCTTCATCTCTACATAAACAGTAAAACTCGACCATATGCTCTTCATCTTGCAACTTCCCTTGCTACAACAGAAACAAGGCTTGGTCTGTCCTTTGCCAAGCCTTCTTCCAATCTCATGCGGCTCCTTTTGCTGTCTGGGCTAAGTTACATCTAGCCTCTTCACTTCACACAAGAAAAATGATCCTTTTTTCTTCATGTCTCCAAACTTCTCCATTGGTTTCTTATTTATACTTGTCCTTAGGTCTCTTTGGAAGCCCGTATGTCCTTTAAGAAACCTTTAACACAACTATCAATGAATTATATTTTCCTTGGATTCAAAGCCCACTCACTTTGGGTCCAAAACTCCAAACTTGGGTGCAAAGCCCACACACTCAAATTTGTGGGTGTTTTTCTCTAAAAAGCCTAGCACCAAGGACATGTGAAAGTACCTCCCGATGCTACCCAATTTCAACCTCCCTCTTAGCGAGGGAGGTACTTCCATTCTTGGAAGTTTCTGTTTCCCATACTGAAACACAATCCTCTTCCACAACTGCTCTCCAACATTCATGATAGGCTTCATCTTTCGGCACAGAAGCAAAAACTTGCTGTAAGAAAAAAAACCTTCTTGGAAGTTTCCTTGCTACTAGAAGCCTCTTGCTTCTTCTTTTCCTGATAGGTCCATGGCTCCTTCTTAGACATGGAAGTCTCCTTTCTTCTCTCTGGTGTTACACTCTTCTTGGGTTGCTAACTCTCCCTTTGAATTGGCGAATTCACTTTGAAATTTGACTCCCTCTGAGGCTTTGAAACCTTCTTCTTTCCTTGGTCAATAGGCTTGCCCTTTAGCCTGTATAGACCATTCTCTCCGACTCCAAGAACCACTCCTGGGCTAGAGTTAGAGTCACTGGGCTTGAGTATCACTCTTCCATTCCATAATAAAACCCCATTGCCTCAATTGCTGAGACTAAAAGCATGCTACACTTGAGCTTCGGTACTCAAAGCACATCCTAGACTTGCAACAATCCACTTGACTCCATCCTGAATGGTACAGTCCCAGTTCCTCTGACTACATGTTAACTCTTATCACCAATCTTCACATGTAGATTGTAGTCCCATTTGGTCAAGCTCTCAAATACTTCTCGCGTTCTTGTCATATGCTTCGATGCCTCGCTATCTAGGAACCAAGCACCCTTGCAAATGGTGCTCCTGGAGAAATGAGAGATAAGAGAAAACTCTTTGTCAAATCTCCTAGCGAAGTGATCCTCGTTGACTGTAGCTAGAGCAACCATCACCATCTCAAGCTTCTCTTTTGCTCCTTCTTATGTGGGCACTTGCTTGCATAATGACCATACTCTTCACATGCAAAGCATCTCACTTTGCTTAAGTCCTTCTTGATGATGAACTTCTCTGTGCCCTTCCTCAACTTACTAGTGAGGGAAACTTTCTTTGCATCAAGACTCTTCTGTTGAAGATCCTCGTCTCGAAGTTCCTCCTAGATGAAATCATCCCATAACCTGTTCCAATTTGGAAGTTTCTCCCATGAAAATACTCCTTTGATGAATGGCTTCCATTTCTTTGAGAAGCCCTTTATTACAATCCTCACCAACTCTGATTCTTACACATTATCCCCTATAGTTGCAAGCTCATCACGAACTTGCAAAATCCTTGTAATATACACAATCACACCTCCAAACCTGTCATCTTGATGTCTCTAAGCTTCTCTCTCAATACTATCTTCTGGTTCTCATTCTTGTTCCGAAACAACGCTTCTATAGATTCCCACATGTGACATGCATTATATTTTCCAGTGAGATGAGGTATTGAGTGATCCTTTCCACCAAGAATGATCAACTTGGCTTTTGCATCATCTAGGTTATACAATGCTAAAGCTAGTGCATCAGTTGGTGCCTTTATCTAGGTGTTGGCATAACCCCATAGATCTTCACCAACAACACTAGCTTGATTCTTTCCTTCCATAAACTGTAATTAGATATCCCTTCCAAGCACTCCTCAAATCTCAAGCCAAAAATCATTTTCTTTGTTGGATTCTTCCCTCCAAAATCCAAGAGTCCAACCCTCCTTACTTCAATAACAAGACAACTCAACTCCCTTTTAGAGTTGGCACTTGTGCACAATTTTGACCCAACTACTCCTAAAAGTAGCTCCTATACCATGTTAGAATTCCATGCACCCTAGGTCTGGGTTATATGCTTTAGCTAGAAAACATAAACGCACTAAAAATTCCTAACTTAAAAAAACTTTTGCACAACGAAATACTGACAATTAGATCAATGTATATTACACAATATTTATGCCCAAACTTGATTTCATATTTGTCCATTAACAAGAATATCTGTAGGGCTCCTGTACCAGGGATAATGGCCCTTTATATCCTAGTACAATGCCAAAATAGAATGTCAAATCCTTTAGACCAAACACCTAGGGCTGAGGCTTTGTCCTCTAAGCCTTTCCTGCCCAAATAACAATACCTACAACACTAACATTGTTGTAACAAACTAGGGCAATTACTAGCCCTTCTTAAATTACTCAAACACCAATTAGCTTACTTAGTAGTGGCTTTCCTGCTTGCTATAGCAAACATACGTCCTTTTCTATGCACGACCCTCTGCCAGCCTTAATGTAGCCTCGACTGCTCCTTTAGGCTTGTGACTACCCTTCCCAGCTTGTGATAGTCTTTCTTTGCCTGTAGTAGGCCCTAACAAGCCTCCCTTTGCTCTTTGCCAACTTTCTTTTAGCCTTGGTTTGCCTTATCTAGGCCTCGACCCCCTTGCAGTTCCAACATAGGCTTGCGGTGTCCTTCAGCCAACCTGCGGACAACTTTGAGGCCTTCCTCGACCTTCTTGTAGCAATTGCGGCCCTTGACTGTCCTTCTTTAGATGTAGTCTACTCCAACCAGATTTCGACTGCTCCTTTAGCCCGATATGAGATGTATATAGGCTACTCGAAAGGCTATTTCCAACCACAGGAAATGTATCAACGATTCATCATCGATAGATTTCTTGGATCTGATTAGATGGCATTTAAAAAAAATGTTTTGGATAGATCAGTTTACCAAAAGAAGAATCTATATTTGACAAATACTCTTCAAAGATCTTCTTTACTTGATTTGGAATTATTCGTTCTGCTAATAGATAAATCCGTTTCGAAATAGATTCAACTTTTCCTCTTTTCGATGATTTATTGATCATAACAAGTGAACAAACGATATCTGTAGGTAAGGGTTTCCGGGGTAGTTGAAAGCTTTCGTGTTCCAATTCCTGCCCATGATTCGAGATATGGTACCCATACCCAAATGGATCATTCGCCCCACTATGCCCGCTCGACTTACAATGATAAGCTACCAACAATGACCTTTTGTCTATGTCTGTCAGTATGGCTATATCTCTCTCTATGGTGAGGTGTTGTAGCAACCCTGTATTGCGTATTTGGATGTGCATGGTTCCATGGTAATGCCAGATAAAAAAGATTTTGGTTATCTCTATCCATTGATTCAGCTTCTTAATAAACTCATAGGTCACAACGCACACCTCTGAGTGGTATAAAAGTGGAAATAAAATAGATTTCTTAAATATTGACCAACGAACTTTTCGAATGCATCAATCAACTTGGGGGGGAGGGTGGAAACAAGCCCCGTCTGGACAGATTCGGCAAACCCGTAGTGGGAATCGAACCTGCATCGTTAGCTTGGAAAGGTAAGGGTTATAGTCAACATTGATTATTAAATGAGGTTGAATCATCAATGAGATCAAGAGAAAATCAAATGACCCAACACTATAGTTTTCTCTCGATTCAGAATCATTTTGATTTTTCTGTCTGAGAACACATCAACAATAAAACTTGGCCAGATACCCTTTAGCTTGTGGCGTCCCTTGCTACAACAGAAACAAGGCTTGGTCTATCCTTTGCCAAGCCTTCTTCCAATTTCCTGCGGCTCCTTTTGCTTCCTGGACTAAGTCACATATAGCCTCTTCACTTTATACAAGAAGAATGATCCTTGTCTCTTCTTGTCTCCAAAGTTATCATTAGTTTCTTATTTATTCTTGTACTTAGGTTTCTTTGAAAGCCCTTATGTCCTTCAAGAAACCTCCAACACAACCTTTACATTAAATTAGAATTTCCTTGGGTTCAAAGCCTACTCACTTTGTGGGTGTTTTATCTCACAAGCCTAGCACTAAAGGCATGTGAGAGTACCTCTTGATGCTACCCAATTTCAACACCCATACAATTTTGGCCTGTCCTTGAGCACATCTTTGTGCCAATAGGAGGCTTTATTTTCCATGAAAACCCCCCTTCCCCCGCCTCACATTTTATGAACTCTAGAATAAAAACATAGTTTTATGTAAGAGTGAACTTGTTTGAACTTTGAAGATCTCAAGGAATTCATTCTCATCTAGGTGGGGGACAAGATGCTTAGGCAACGTAAGCACCATGTTAACTTCGCCAACAATTGATTTTGTTGTCATAGGTTAGACCATAAAATCTATGATTGCTTGCCCATGGTTAAGGTAGACCCTCTACTTCTCCTAATCAAGTTGCCGAAGCTCATGCTCAAGCAACTAAAGCTAATTATTACAATGATGAAGGTTTACTTATAATTTAATTCTTGGATGCCTATGTAAAGTGGAGAGGGTTATTAAGGCTCTTTGCCTGATAAGGGAGATGAGGTTTCATAGATATAACCCTTGGATTAGACATTATACCTCACTTGTCAGAAGACTTTGTGAACATGGTAAAGTACTTTATGGTTTCAATTTGCAAAATGAAATGTCCTATTCAGGCTTCCTCCTTGATATGATAACATACATTGTTGCAATAGATGGTCCCTGAATAGCTATTCAAATGGATCATGTAGTATGCACATAGGCTTTTTAAGGAAATGCTAGAAAATCTTTATGTTCTTGATATTGTTGTCCAAAACATTCTAATAAATGGACTTTGCAAGGTCGATGGAATACATGATGCTTAGGAAGTATTAAATTAAGGTCAATGGAATACATGATGCTTAGGAAGTATTAAATTAAGGTCGATGGAATACATGATGCATTGAAAAGTTGGAGAAGGGACATTCTTCGATGTGATGACCTACAATGAGATAATAGACAGGTCATGTAAAATCCTTCAGTTGATTTAGCATTACCATACCTTTTCCAAGATCGTTGCAGGCACAAGGCATCTCAATGTCATTATGTATACAACCTCAATCAAGGAAACATTCAAGGATCCATACTTATTCTAGAAATGTAAAAATCACGTCGAACATTACTAATTCTGAAAATGCCAACAATAAATATTTGGTGATATATATATTTTTTTTTTACAGATTTTCAGATTTTAAGTATTTTATATAGTTTCTAGAAAATTTGGTGATTTGTTACATAAACAATTTTATCTTCTAGAGTCTGGGTAAATTGTTTTTGGAAAAAATGAAAATTGATGAATCATTTTTGGGGGAAAAATGGAAATTAGTCAAATGGTGAAATTTAGCCTTTATAATATTCCTTGACCTTAAAAATGGTTTCTGCAATGTAGGAGACTCACAGATGCTCTTGACTTGTGGCATGAAATGGAAAATAAGAATGTTATTTTAATATGGTTGCACATATAGCTTTGATTCAAAGACTTTGCAAGTTTAATGGGGCCAAAGCTTGCTTTAAATTACTTGCAAGAATTGGAAGGAAAGGACACAAGCCTATGTCATCTATCTCTATTGTGTTCGTCAATAGTTTTGTTCAAGGAGATGAAAGATCCAGAGGAAGTAGTTTAGAAGCAATTTTTCGAACATTGTGTTGGTGAATGTATCGCCAAGGTTGTGAAAATAAACCCTTTGGTAACATCAGTGAAAATATTGGCAAACTTAAAAAAAAGACAAAAAAATTCATCTTTTTCCTAATTTGCTAAACATTTAAAAGAACAACATCAATTAAACACTTTATCACATGAATATGAAAAGAAAATTGATATGTGAAATGTATTTGTCAAGTGATATATCATACATTGATACCGAATCTTGTCTTGAGCGTGGACTCCCATGTTTCAAAATTGCGTCAAAAAATATAATAAATTGGACACTTTGCTTAAGTGGATTTATCTCCCAAGATAGATTCCATAACTCATGTACAAGGATTTTTAGTTAGTTAACATCACTTTTATCTTCTTGACTCTTCATTGATTTGAGTTTGCATGTTATAACTGACACAAATTATGATTTTATTTTCACCATTTCACTCTTATTGGTTCAAGGGGGCACAATGCCCTTGCAGCCTCCTTGCTTATAATCCCATTTCGTGAAATTTCTGTTGATTCTCCATTGAATCAACGAATCAACACCACTCCACAATAAACATGCTAATGGCAATGGCTACACTGAATTTCCCCTCCGCTTGATGGAAGACATCGAATTTCTCTTTTGCTCTCAGTTACCTGCTTTTGCTTTTCAAAATGTGTCAAAAAGTCACCAAATTGGATTTTAGTGACCTTTCCATTGAACTGCGATTTTTTGAATATATCGCATTACATTTGAACTTTGAAAAAGTCACGACCTTTTGTGGCAACAATATCGCTGAGCTGAGAGGATTGTGATTCATCACAATGTTGGCAATGTATCTCTGATATTTGTAACACTGTTTAGAAGAAAAACAATCATAACCCTACAGATAAAGTTTCCCAAGTCATTAGTGTTCATAGATGGTCTTTGCAGGCTATGTAAAGATGGGACAGGCACTGCAGTTGGAAATAATATTATTGAAAAAAGATGGCTTCCAGATATTCATACTTTAAATGGATTGGAGAGTGGGGTTAAGTAAGAAAATGTGAAATGGATAACTTGGTCAAATGTTTCTGCTTCTTCCTCGTATGTTGCTAATTAGTTGGTTAGGAAGCCAAAAGTGCCCAAGAATTGTCTAAGAGGTCCTGTTTTTGCAGACATGCAGGCCTGCAAGGTAATTTGCAGATCATTCATTTATTCATCCGATTAAATCAGCCCTTAACTTGGGACAAGTTTTTCGTTTTCTCGATGTGCCTGTGAAGTAACAAGTGTGAAGTTCAAATTTCAATTTGTTGATTAATTTTTAGACACTCTACATGGAACACATTGTGTGAGTCTATCATCTACGTCTCGGTATTATTATGATCACCAGATTTTGGCAAAGTTTGTGCTCGGTGAGGCTGCCTTACATATGTTTTAGGATTTGTAAATGGGAAAACATGTACTAGAAGGGTCTGAAAGGTTTGAGGCACTAAAGATTGTGAGGTAAAATCTCTTATCTTTCCATGTTATTAATCTGTTCAACTTACTGGATGCCATCACTCCTATAATGAAATTATTAGTAGGTTTAAATTATGATTATTTATGTTGTTCTTACATGGCTACCAAACCTATTAGAACAGGACATTGGCAACATCATTTAAATACTCTTTACGTGACATTTCATTTGTGTTATTATTTTTCTTGGGAAGCTTTTTTGAAGAAGCATTTATTAAATGTTTAGTATGGACAGTACAGACTACCTTAACAGAGGCTACAGGGAATGATTATGCATACAATTTGCTTTTTTTAATACAGACTAAGAATAGTGACATCTATTCTCATTATGAGTGCGATATCTAGTTAATTAGTGAAGATTTCCATCTTTGATTCTAGTAAGCAAACCTGACTTTGGTCATGAGGTAGGCCTTCCAGGTTTTACAAGTTTTGAGAAGAGCCACTGCCAAAAGATGAGTGTCTATAAAAATCACGCACTTTGGCAAGATTGAAAAGCATGTAGGAGTTTGCCAAACAGGCTAGCATTGTTGTGGTTTATAAAGGTGGAGCCAAGTATGTTCTTTTCATATTTGGAATTTGAATATTTTTGAAACAATCAGTGGCAGCATTGTCCATTGATGTTGCTAATATTTTCATTTTTATATTTTACCATTATTAGAGTTGTTGCAAGATATTTTCTGTAGCATTCATAGGTTCTGATGTTGGACAGTTATCTAGAAGTTACACAGACTGATAGCACCACTGGATAAGTATATAACTTCTAACAAATGTATTGCTTGGGGCTCTTCTTTTTTTATGTGGCTACGTTTCATCATCAGCTTTTTGGCAGAGGGCATCTTCCTTCCACTGTCTTTTCTCTCAAATATGATAGTAATTCCAACATAAATGCATCCTTAGAAGTGTCATACACATGCAACTACACGTGTGCCTAAAACTTGTTGCTTCATCCTTTGCACTCTTTTGCCTGAACTTTGGCCTCTACGTTCCTCAGAAGCCATTCTACTAATTTCTTTTCTTTTTGAAAATGCATCACATATCTTATTAAATATCAGTTTGAATGTCCATTGAGATTCACCTATGTAGTTGTTGTAGGATCAACACTTGTGAGATGGCATATCTTCCCTGGATTCAGCTTGAAGATTGAAGTGAAACTAGATTACATAAGAATATATTATAGTCTTTGCTTCATTGCTCTGCTTCTTTGGAAGAGGGTTTGACTCAACAGGCTGGGCATTTTCTGATTGAATCAATGTTATGTAACTTTTCAGGAGGCCAATAAATCATTCAATCTCACAGAAGTTGCTACTTTCATATTTGTTTATCCACTTTTAGGAAAGACATGTCATGTATTTTAGTGGAAGCCAAGATCACAGCTGTAGTCCTAGATTTTGAAGATACGAGGAGATGAGGGTTTGGATGGGCATATTTTATTTTTATTGTCCTTGGGATCTGGGAATCTGATTCGAGCCTCAGATGGAAACATCGTAAGTGAGTTGTTTTGAAGAAAACATTCACTTCCAATTGCGAAAGATTTCTTGGCTGTAACTACATGTAATATTTTGGGCTCACAATCATTGCACACAGTTTGCTAAGAAATCTTTGACAATATGTCCAACGGCAAAAGCTTACATCCTTACATTCACTCCCTCTTTTGGTCAGTCTCTGTAGAGTTTTCAAATCTTATTTGAATTCTGTTATCTTAGGTGTGGGTTGAACAAGGAAAAAAAATTCAGCTCTGCATGTGTTTTTGCAGAAAGTTCTTATCTGAATTGGGTTTTACATAAAATGTTAAGTCTTGTTTGGTCTCTAGGATTATAACAGCTGACTTGGGTTTAAAAGAAAAGCATTACAGAAATCTAAAATCTAAGTTACGTTTAAGAGAAAATCTTCCTTCTATGATGGGCTCTCTATAGGATTTCGATATCTAACAAAAACTTCAATGTCTGCTCAGTGTTTCTTAGGATTGTAAATGGGTTCTGCAGTGTTGCAAAAGTCGAACTTGGGAATAAATCAGCAAGGGTCCGAAATTGAAGAAGTCATAAAAGTCGGGAGAAAATTGAAAAAAATGGCAACAACTCCGTAAAATGTAAAAAATACAAAATTATTATTATTTTTTTTAATTTTATTTTTAGCATCTAAAGTATCCATAACATCAGATAAATGCATTGCCACACAAATATGAAAAGAAAGCTAATATATAAGATGTATAAAAAGTCTAACGCACAAATATGAAAAGAAAGGTAATATATAAGATGTATAAGAAGTCTACCGCACAAATATGAAAAGAAAGCTAATATATAAGATGTATAAGAAGTCTAGTGCTACATCACATATCAATAGTGAATCAAGTTCTAAATCTTGACTCCTGATTTAGTCTCAAAGAGTCAAAATATCAACAAAAAATATAGTAAATGTATATCATCATCATGAGTCATCTACATGTCATAAACTAATATGTCACTGAGTTTCTCTGCCCCTTTTACGAGAATAGGGAATGACTTTTTATCTAGAGGAAGAAGGCACTGCCCCTTGGTCTAGAAATGGACTGTTGCTTTCTAGAACCAAAAGTAGGAGGCCACCTCTGTGTTCTGTTGCTGCCCATGCTAGATGGTTTCACATCCTCCACCTCTACCTCTATCTCCCTTGCAGCTGTTACATCCTCTAGTGCCTCTAGATCCACCTTTAACCGAGGACCGAGTCCATGTAGGCCTCACAGGTTCAACCCTCCATGCAGTAGTGGTGTCAATATGGTCCAATGAGATGACTTCCACATAAGGGGTTTTCTGAAGTTGCCTCACCCACAATCGAATATTGCAGTAGACGTCGACCATGTCATTGCGACATTGAGATTCTAACATGAATTAGTGTCATAGATTGTAAATTAGTGCTTAGAAAATTTAAATATTAAAATAATAAATTATAATTTATAATAATTAAAAAAATTAGAAAGTTGTGTTTTTTGGTGTGTATTTTGTCAAATACACTCCAGTTGCGCTCGCATCTGGAGGCACTGCATATTTGGCTGAGCACTTAAATGGCAAGCTTTTGGAGATGGAGTACTTTGCCATATAGCTTGTCCACCAAGCATCTACAAGTTAAAAGAAATAAAAGAAACATAAGTAAAAACATTGAAATTTTAAACTTGAAGCAAATTATGAAGAGACAATGAATTATGAAATTTGAAACTGAAGCCTACTTGGCATTTTGGTCTTCCCATCCTTAATAGCTATATGCTAAGACCAAATTTGGCACTTGCCATCTTGTATATCTCCATTTCTTTAGAAATATATTCATGTTCTTGCTCAGATGACACCATCCTCTTAACACAAGTGAGGAATCCATCCATCACCTCAACATCAAATTTGAAACCAGAGAAAGAAAATGCGGGGTTGAGGTAGATCTTTGCAGCGAAATTGGGGTGATGGAGGGTATTGCATCTTTCATCAATCACTCTCCATAGCAACTTTTGTTTTTGAAACCCCTCATCCCCCTTATTTTCATAATAGACACGAATGGTTTCTTTGGCCCTATCCATGGCCTCATACAAGTAGCCCATTTTGGGTTTGTCTCCATCAATACACCGAAGAATCCTTGCCAAAAGTTCATAAATGGCACAGACCTCCTCCAGTCCTGCCCAAAAGCTCTCATGATATGAAACTAATTTGCATGTGCTCTCTTCCTTCAGTTTGCGACTTACAGATAAATCACACCACTCCTGTGAAAGAAACATGGTCTTCACATCCCACATAAAATTCAATACACTGAAGAGATATCAAACTAGTGGCAAATTGTGTAATGGCAAAGAGACACCAACTTTTGTTGTTGGTGAATCTTCTCATCAAGCTAAGCACAAATGCATGATTATATTTAAATTTTGTTATGCTCTTGGATGATTCAACAATATCCCTCACAAAAGGAATCTTCCCTATATCCTCCAACATCAAGTCAATACAATGTGCAACACAAGGTGTTCAAAACAAGTTAGGATACCTCTCCATAAGCAACCTGCCAACGTCAACATAATTTGCAACGTTGTCCTTTATGGCTTGGACAACATTTTGTGGGCCTACCTCCAAAATGAAGGTGTGTAACAACTTACATAATAAATGTGCATTTTTAATTTGTGTAGATATATCAATAGATTTCATAAACATTGCCCCCTTGGGACAACTAACCAAGAAGTTAAGAAGGGTCTTACCCTTTTGATCAGTCCAACCATTTGATATCATAATGCATCCAATGTGTTCAAATGATGCCAACAACAAGAACACCAACATCAAACATAGCTTGGTAGGATGGAGTGGTCTTGGCAATGTTGAAATAAATGTCACTCCATAGAAGGCACTTGCTCACTGGCTTGTCAACGTCTTCCTTTTTTTAAGTGTTAATTTGATCCCAGGTTGTGCACTAGGTGTGGTTCTAGGAACAAAAAGAAATGAGATACCTGAGGGGTTGGGCCGTGTGGATGTGGAAGGTGACGCTGAAGAAGCACTCTCACTTCTCCCAGTCCTCCCCCTACAATTTGATTTTTAATTTTTTTACTACTACCCTGTTGTCTTTGGCATCATCTTTATCATGCTGTGATTTAATAGCCTTCCAAATGATTTTTGGAGTTGCATCTAGGAAAAATTCTATATTTTGCCTTCCCGTTTCGGAAACTCGTACCCATTTCCCCGTTTCGTGCAACTTAGATTTTTTACTACTACCTTGTTGTCTTTGGCATCATCTTTATCATGCTGTGATTTAATGGCCTTCCAAATGATTTTTGGAGTTGTATCTAGGCAAAGTTCTATATTTTGCCTTGGAATTTGCCCTAGATGGAATTTTGATTGGTTGAGACCCCTTGACATATGCTTGCCACACAACTTGCAAGTTAAATATTGTTTATTGATTCCCCCCTCGGGTATATTATCGGGTTCACGATATTCCCACAAAGGGTCCAACTGCCTCGACGTTTTGTTTAAACTTGAATATGAACCTAGGGCACTTTTTTTTGAAAAAAATTAAAAACTACCCATCACATAAAAATCAAGATATATATTGAAAGATTAAAAAAAATCAAATTGTGAATTTAAATGCTTCTCACTCATTAAGTTAACACACTCAGATTCGTTCAAGCATTTTGTGACGTGTTTTAGGCCAGTATTGAGCATTAACCCACATACTCACAAATGTACAATGCACAAGATAACAACAAAAAACAAGGGCTCAAGAAACATGTGAACAATCTATGTTAAAGAATAATGAACATGCTGCCAATGATCCAGCACTAGTGACAACAACCAAGGTCTAAAACATTTTGATTCAAAGTAGCATCACCAAACTAAAAATATAACTAATACATATATCTAAACTATTTGTGGGTCTAGGGTTGGGGGTTAGCTTGACGGGGTTATCTTGATGGCTATTGGATGCGTAACAACCACAAGGCTAATCTCAATCAATTGTTCACCATATATATTGCAAAAAGCCATAACAATATGTACCATCACAGAGAGAATCCATGCCTGCAAATTGATGATTACGGTCACTCACGTTGAGCAATGGACAAAAATTCATATCCATGCCACAAAGCCAATCGAATCTCCTCCTCAGCAATGACAAAATTTTCTCTCCATAGGGGTTGAATTGTTGAGCATTGAGTGCACAATGGTGGAAAAAATCAAATCTTCCCTAATTTATACATGGCTCGGAAAATACACGAGTTTTTGGATCGAATCGCGATAAAATCACGATTTTTTGAAAAATTGAAAAACTCCAAAAAATTAGTTGATAACATTGGCGAGTTGTAAAACTTGAGATTTGCACATTTTATCGAGATGATATCGAGAGGTTGGCAATAGAGGCGTGATGATGAAAAATGAAATGGAGTGATTCTCCTTTTATATGAGGTCAATCACTTCCAATAATTCAATAAAAGTCCCTAAAACAAGTTTAATTTTGAGTAGACAGTAAAATGGGTTACAAGCCAACCAATAGCTTAATAAATAAAATATGCTAATAAATGCCACATCAAAGCATCAAATCAAGCCTCAAAGCATTTCCATGTGTCCAAAAGTTAGCTCTAGGTGGCTTGCGTCATCTCTATGGGAGCCATGTAGACAATGTGGTGTACTCTCTCTCCAACATTTGTGCTCCATCAGGTACAACAAGCCCTTCTCAGTTATCCTGGGGGATAATCATCCTCATCTTGGCTCTAGATCAAGGCATGCCCATCAAGTAGTGTTAAGGCTAGCCTAGAGGGACACTGGGTCCATTGGCACATCACTAAGAATCCTCAATGATAAGCAAGATGAGATCAACATTCTAGCATTTGAGGGTGCATTTGGGTGTCCATCAGTTTCCAAGATCATCTAAGTGCCCAACACTTTACTGTATAAGGGAAAAGTTGCATTTGCAAGGTCATCATGCTATCTGGAAGTATAGCAGGGCTTAGGCATTAGGTGGAGTAGGAGTGGAATAGTGTGCCCTTAAGGCATCAACTGTTTTGTGCAAAACCACTTAGAAAAACCATTTCAAACTCAAGTGAATGCACACCTTCGTTAAAGGCATTAACCATAGATGCATCTAAATGGACCATACTTAATTGTTAAAGGCATAATAATACTTCAAACCAGGAGCACCTTGAAATATCTAACTAGACAAAGTCTTGTAAATGTGTTTCCTAGCTTTGTAATGGTGGATATGTAATCAACCCTATTAAGTGTTTCCAATCCCTAAGGGGAGGTGGCATTTCCAAGGTCAACCCTTCAATCCATAGGTGTTAGTGAGAATAGGGGGCAATGGAGGGAAATGGTTTCATGGCCAAGTGTCATGGTCAGGGGACCAACTAATGAAAGTCCACATCTCGAGTGTATTATATGCAATGGAGGGAGCAATCATGGAGGCATGGGTTACAACTTTCCTCAGCTTGCTTTTTCCACTTCTCTCGTGCGCCGTTTCCTCTTTTATAATAATGCTTTTAATGGTGCATAACTCAAGGTTCAATGCTTGTCCTTTATGATATGGAATTTATTTTACCCCTTAAGATGAGTCAGTTTCTCACCCATCAGGGTTGGGACATGCAAGGGTTCCTTATGATGAAATGGTGCATCAGGTGCTTAGGAACTGAGTGATGGCTAATGAGGGGGGTAGAGCTCATGTTAGGATTTTGGCCATGTGCTAATTTTTGTCATGACCATCTTTTGCATTTGAACTATTTTTTTTTCTTTTGTTGTGGCCATGCTATTCTTTTTTATTCTTTTAGTTCTATCAACCTCCAGGGCAAAGTTTTTTGGCCTTACTTAACGATGTAGATGTGTGAATTCCAAATCCAAATGAGGTGGTATCAAGAGAATGATGAAAGGTGTTATGTATGGAATAACAATGGACACATTACTTCAATCCAAAGACCTTAGACCTTAGAGGAGGTCCCATTGGACTAGGGCTAAAGACTAACCCCCCTGGTAAGGTGAGAGAACAAGTTTATAGTCAAGATCGGTCAATCATCTAGATCACCCCTTTATCCATGTTAAAATGCCCAAAACATTAAGTAAAAGCACTTGATTGCAAAATGGTTAAAGTACCTGTTGAGTGGTAGCCCACCTTCATTCAAGAGGAATGTCAGATGGTGAGAGGTGCATGACCAATGCAGATGGCAGAGGAATATGGCATATCATCATCATTGAGTAATGTGTAGTGTTGTTGGCTGGTTTTCCAAAATTCTCCTATAAGGTTACCCATTTTGGTGGGCAACAGCTGGCTCCAACTCTGGGACGCGCTAATCACAGAGCACATGATCCATGTGCTTGAACAAGGAGTTCATGAGAACCCCAACAATCCCTGGGCTCACATACCTATTACATGCAGACTCAAATCAACTTGTTTGCTCGCATGTGTACAAGGTACTTATTGTCACCCTTGCGTATATATGATAGATAAAATCCATACTGAAAAGAAAAAGTCTAACTAAATGCAATCTAATTTAGGATGCAACACAACAACATGGAAAATGCAACAAGTAGGATGCTCACACAAAATGAAATGTAACTATTTATCTAAAATACACCGGGTTTGAACAAAGCAAGGCAACTACCTCCTATCGAGGAAAGTAGGAGTTCACCATCAAGTTTAGAAATATAAAAATATCCTACTACTATGCCATGGACCCTAAATGGGTCATGATCACCATTGACTAGGACTATATCACCACCTTGAAACTCTTTGCCTTTGAACCCATTGCTATTTTTTTGGAATGTTGACCTTTTTGTTTTGCTTACATGTGTTCTTAACTTGGCGTGCATTTCTTGATGGTTCAACCTATTTAAGTTTTTCGTGGCCTTTGGGCTTAAAGTGTTTTTGTTTTATGTGTGTTGGGTCATGCGTTTTGGAGACAAAGTTTTGTCATGTTTTGACATTGGCCATATTTTGACCAAAGGTGACCGACGGGAAGTCGCGGAGAAGGTAACCAAGGAAGGAGAAAGAATTCGCGGAAGTTTGGCAGTTGCCGAAGATCGTTTAGGGAAATCAGGGCACATGCAGTCACAACCGAGCTAGGATGTTCATTGACAGCTGAGGAAGCAACCGTAGTCGAGCAACAGAGGTAGTCGAAAAGGAAAGGGCAGAGCCACTGAGGAAGAAGCAGTAGTGCAAGCGAGCATAGTGCTTAAAAGGCTCAGGAAAATCCAAGAGGGAGAGAGAGGTGTACCGAAATGCTGTTGCGGAGCCTATTGAGCTCGCATGACTCTATAATCACCTGGTCGTATATTAGCTTATATTTCTAGTCTCTGTTCCGTCAAGAAGGCTTTTGCGTCGAATTTACTGATGTAATGTTGCCCAAAACTAATGAAAGAGGAAGTCGCATGGATGTTTGAGAGTTTTCTTACGCTGAGTTTATATGTCCCCTTTTAAATTTTTTATTATGAATGCCTATGCGTATTGTGTCCTTTTGAATACTTAAGCTATTGTCTCCTGCAACAATTGCATGTCTGATATCTTGGTTCTGAGTTCAACGAGTGTCAGTAACTTCATGTGATTTTTTTTGATGCCAGGTTCCAGTCCCTTAACCAAGTAAGGTCACGACATGCCTCAGGTGAGACACCTTATTCTCTTGAGTAAGGTTAAAATGATAACGCTATGCTAGACTACGACGAACCCTTTGTTGGCCCTTGTGCTTGAACCCAAGGTGTCAACCTGATCAACATTTTTTGCCAACAAATGGTGAATCTATTGTCGGGTCCTGAAATTTCACAAAGGGATCTGGAATATGGTGTCGAGAATCTTTAAGAAGGATCTGCAAGATTGGGGGCATGAACAAGTGGAGCAGTATACCTCCCAACAAACACAACTCCGTCACCAAAGTGCGAAGCAGATGAAGGAAGAAATTTTGTACACGGAGCCTGCAAGTGATCAGTACGAGATCTTTTGGTGCAAGTGCCAAGAGGAGCTCTACAATTGGTTGCAGAGACTACAAATAAAAGAAAAGACCGATAGCCAACGTCGATCTCCTCGTACTTGGACATAAGATGATCTTGCTGGATTACATCGGCTCGACACGGGCTTGACTCGACCTGCTGACTTCCGAGGGTAGACCACTCTAGAGGAGTATATTATTGAGTTTGTTGTGGAGGGTCATCAGTGCTTTTCTAAGGTTGAGACCATGTTCAAGTTAGGGTTGTGGGGAAGATTGCTGAAAGAAATCCCGTTGTGGATTAAAGTGCTAATGGTAGAAGAGAACTTATTGGTGTTCCAGGGCCCACCTATGGCAGCTTAAAACCCCAGTATTGGGGGAAGGGCCTAAGGGGAGGAATCATTAGAGGAAATTTCAACCTAAAAGTGCCCATGAATTTTTCACGTAATTTCCATTTCATAACATGTAAGCCTATCAAAAGCCTTTAAATTTAAAAAGAGATACATGTAAATATTTTGGAGGGAAAAGAAGATTTTTTTGTTGTTGTTGTTGTTGGCTTATTTCCTAATAGGTTTACTCAAATTTAAAGTGTAAACACTCTTTGGATGCAAAATTAAATTCCACATCCAACTAGTACCCATTATGCATACTTTTGA
This sequence comes from Pinus tabuliformis, assembly GCA_031772625.1. Lineage (NCBI taxonomy): Eukaryota > Viridiplantae > Streptophyta > Pinopsida > Pinales > Pinaceae > Pinus > Pinus tabuliformis. The sequence goes on along the minus strand of CM062805.1, from coordinate 658,385,009 downwards.
GAAGACCCACATTGATAAAAAATTGAAGATACATTAAAAAACATGTTCAACACTCATCTGCATTCAACGAATGCCTACACTTGAAATTTGAGTAAATCTATAAGGAGATGAGGCAAAAATACAAGTAAAATAAGTAGTTTTCTTCTTTTCCCCCAAATTTCTTAACTCTTATTTTATTATTTTAACAATTTTTTTTTATATTTTTCCTTAGGAGGCCAATTTTACGCTGGAATTTCCTCTAATGGCTACCAGGCTGGGAGCTACAAAAATATTGGAGAAATGGATGTGGATGACTTCTGGAAGGCTAGAGTTCTAAGAGCGCAAAGGAGAGCACATATCACTGAAGAATGGCGGGAGAAAGCTTTGCAGGAGATCTATAGACGGCAAAAGGAGCTACACCAAGCATGAGCGACGTTAAGCAATCCAGAGGTACGAGAAGGAGAAAGAAGTCTGCTAAAGCTGTAGAGTGATGGGGATGACACTAGAGAGAAACCTGGTCCAATAGGAGAGGCCGAGATCGCTATAGTGACAGAGGCTTAGATAAACAATAGAGATTTCACCTTGCTTGCAGAATGGGAACACCAGATGGATCGGGCCTTGCAGGCTCCGAGGAAAGGCCAGATGATGACATGCACTTCACTATGAGAAGATTTTTTTCAAGAATGATGTGTCTCCTGCGAGTAGTAACTCATATCCCAACATCTCAGGTAGTACCTCCCCCAAACTTCCCCTGGTGCTTTATAACAACCTTGGTCAATTTTTGTCTACGCTAGTTAAGGTTGTAAAGGTCCACAATTGTAGAAATAACATTTGTAGTTTGGGTCCCCAAGGATTGTCACAGTCGGGTTCCCAAGGATTCATATTCGTTCTGTCATTTCAACTGTGTATGGCTGGTAACATGGCATGATCCTTTACTAGATATCCTGAATTCTTTGGGAAAGGGAATGAGGATGTCAAACAACATTGGTACCTGTGCGAGGCCATATGGAGAGCTCACCCGACTCTAGATGCCACAAAGCTTATTGAATTCCAGACCACTCTTCGATACAGAGCCCTGAGATGATTCATCAAGTGGTTTGCACTTCAGCAAAACTCGACGATAGATGAGGTTCGACGGGAGTTTGTTCAAGAGTTTAAACTCCCTTAGACTAACCAGCAAGGGCTATCAAAACTATGGGAAATTAAGCAGAGGGAAGGTGAAACCACCTAGGAGATGATGCAAATATTTAAGGATGCCATTGGCAAGCTAAGCTACCCTATTGACCCCAACCATCAGTGGGATTGGTTTATCAAGGCACTATCACCACTTGCCCACACACCGCTAACTCAACAGAAGATTGGTACTCTGTAGGACACCCTAGAATAGGGGACATGAATCGAGGCCATGGCAGGATACCCACATGAACATCGAGGAGGAATGGTCTCCCATCAACCCACTCTCATAGGACTGCAACATCAAACTGCGAATCTGACTGAGAAGCTAAGGGACACACAGCCAATGCGATCGTCGTGACCGCACATATGGTGTACCAACTGCTATGTTGAGGGGCATCATGCCACAAAGTACCCAAGACTAAGAGGCCCGAGCACTCCCTCCCTACCGACAAGGCCCTCTACATCTTTACCTGCAACCACAATTGTGCAAGTTGGGGGTTATATGTAGGGTGCACATAGTTCAACGCTTTTCCTAACCCGCAGGGTGCAACTCCAACTGAATATTGTGAAATCTGCAGGACCTATGAGCATCTCCCTCGCCTCTATCCAATTTTACAAAAGTATTAAAATGTCCCAAACAATGTTTTCTGTGAGTTCTGTCATTCACCTACTCACCGCTCTCATCAGTGTAGGGCATTAGATGCCCTAGTTGACCGACTGGATCGTTATGCTTACAGGATCAATGAAGCTCCTCAAGGATGAGGAGGTGGAGGAAGCACATGAGGCAGATGTTTGATCTACTGTTACAATTGTGATTAGGAGGGGCATGTTGCAAGAGACTGTCCATTGTCCAGAACACTGGTGCTCTCAGTGCAGGGTCAACACACTTGCAACTGAAGACTGTCCAAAGCGAATTGCTAGATGGGAAGAGTGAAACCACAGAAGGGGAGAAAATATAATTAATTTCAAACCAAGGGAACCCGAGACAACTCTCCTTTCAAACATTAATATAGTCACCCGGGGAGGAAAGAAGAATGAAGTTGACTTCGGAGCTGTTAAACAACCAAGAATTATAAAACCGACCTCATCAAAGCGCTCGTATGATTCCAGCCAACAAAAGCAATATTACAAATAGGACGCGAAGATTTTTAACAAATTGAATCCCACTGTTGAGCTCCATGGAGAACAACCAAAACCTTCAAAAGCAGAAGCCCAAACCTCTTGGAACATAATTTCCAACATATAGCAAAATGGTTCAAGTTGTTCCTATAGATTGTGCACAATGAACAAATTCTTGGACAGTTGCGGGAAAATATTAAAGCCGTTGTCAAGGATGTGACCATTGGGGAAGGACTCATTTCCATAAATTTACCTAAAAGACACTTCAGACGGGTGCACATGAACAAGAAGAGAACAGGGAGGGAGTTTCATATTGATGCTCAGATTGTAGACTTTTAGAATAAGGATACAATGCTAGATTTGGATTCACATGTCAATATCTTGCTGAGGAAAACCTAGGAAGCCTTGGGAAGGCCTGAGCTAGCATTCTTTCCATTTCAACTATGCATGGTGAACTAGTATTGTATCCTCCCCATTGGATGTCTAGAGGGTGTAGAGGTCGACATAACATGTGTAAAGACTTACATTGACTTCAAATTAATAGATATTATGGGAGACAATGACCCCTATATGACATTGCTAGGAATAGACTGGGCTTATGGAAATTATGCAGTAATTGATCTGAAGAAGGAGACAATTACCTTTGAAGTGGAGGGAGTTAGGGTGATCCAACCCTTAGACCCCTATTAAGGGCCGAGGTTCAACGAACCTGCGGATGATAGGGAAGAACCTGAGTTGTTGGAAAGTGATACCGACTAACGACGGGAAGACTATATTAATCCTACAACAAGAGGATCGATTAGCTGGAGAAGTGTTCTGAGCTCTGAAGTTGAATCTGACGCTGCATGGGATGACTGGAAGTAGGGCGGACATGAGATCAATACCAAGTGTTGCGCCACAATCCACAATATCCATTGGGTTGGTACTGAGGTACGAGAATGTCCTATTTTTAGTGGCATGGGTTCTGTCAATGATTTTATTAATGAAGTTGATTCAACCATCTCAGAAGTATACAAAGTACCCTTGGTGGACGTCACCCTACAAGTGACGCCGACAAGGTGGTGGGGTTCTCACCGCAACAATATCAGAGAGTGATAGGAGGTTAAGATAACATTGGTGGCCAGATTCAGGTACTCCAAGGATTACTCATCAACTTTTGCTAAGTATCAAGGGAGCTCTAACCCTCAACAACACTTGCAACACTGTAAGGTTAGATGGATAAGAGGACTTTCGGGAAATTGGTGGATGCACAACTTTGTGCACACTTTGGGGACATTTCCAACGGTGTGGTTCGTGAAGGAAGAGATAAGAAGATATAATGGTGAGTGGGATTGTATGGAAGCTCAGTTTATCAGTGATTTTTCCTTCACCGATAACGACAAGAAGATAACCGTTGCTTTACGATTTGTCAAAAGAATCTTGCTCTCAGTAGGACAGTGGACTCAGGGCTACTTAGATTAGAACACCTTTGATCACATATATGAATCCGTAGATTGCAAAAAGATAGACTTGGAGCTTGATGGAGATAATATAGAATAATTAAGGCATTTAACATTTAAGTAATCTGAAGGGGAGAAGAGCATTGAAGATGAGCCTATACCCACTAGGCCGCAACTACCATCTTTGAAATTGCCGAAACACAATATTGGCACTGATGAGGAGCCGAAATTAGTTTCGATTGGGCACTTTTGGGATGAGCAGAGTACCAAGGAAATCTTCGATCTCCTAAGAGAATACGAAGACATGTTCCCTTCATCTGTTGCGGAGCTTAAGGGGATTAAGGGGGAGCTAGGGGAGATGAAGATTGTGCTTAAACTTGATGCAAATCCAGTGAAACATCGACCATATAGATTGAACTTGAGGGTCAAAGAGAAGGTGAAGAGGGAAATAGAAAAAATGCTGGTAGTAGGGCTCGTCTTTCTGGTTGATGAGGTTGAGTGGGTTAATCCAATTGTTATACAAAACAAAAAAGACTGAGGAAATACGAGTTTGTGTGGAATAGATGAGTCTAAACAATGTTTGTGTTCATGAACCTTTCCCCACCCCTTTCAACGACGAGGTCCTTGACAATGTGGCAAGAAATGAAGCTTACTCTTTTAGGGATAGATTCTTTAGCTACCACCAAGTCCGTATTGCAAAGGAGGATAAGAAGAAAACCAAATTCGCGACTGAATGAGGATCATATACCTACCATGTCATGCCTTTTGGACTAAAAAATGTGCCGACAATGTTCTAGAGGATTGTAATGATTGCTTTTCGAGATTATATTCACAAGTTTTTGGAGGTTTACATAGATGATTAAACCATCTATGTTTTATTAAAAAGACATTCCAGTTTGCTTCAAGTGATGTTTGACCGCTGTAGACAGCTGCATATCTCTGTAAACTTGAAAAAATGCATATTTGTCGTCCCTTTTGGAACACTTCTGGGGCATATAGTGTATAAAGAGGGAGTATGTGTCGATCCCACTAAGGTTGCAGTAATCTTGAATATACCCCTGCCAACAAGTGTTAAGCAGCTGAGATCCACCCTCAACCACACAGGATATTACCGCAGGTTCATCCACAACTATGCCTTGATCACTGTACCACTGGAAAAGCTATTGAAGAAATATGAAAGGTTTGTATGGTCTGATGAATGTGAAGCTGCTTTCAATGTGTTAAAGGAAAAATTGGCAAGCGCACCAATCCTGGTTTATCTAGATTGGAACAAGAAATTTCATGTCCATATCGATGCCTCAGGAATCGCCTTGGGACTTGGAGATGAAAACCTTGATCACCCGATCTACTTTGCGAGTAGGAAGTTGTCCACGACGGAAAAGACCTATACCACAACGGAGCGCGGAGCGCTTGTGATGGTGTACTCGCTACAAAAGTTCTGGTCCTATCTTCTGGGGGGATGTTCAAGTTCTTTACTAATCACTTTGCCTTGAAGTACCTAGTGAACACACCTGTACTCGAAGGAAGGATTTGTAGATGGTTTCTATTGTTCTAGGGGTTCACATTCAAGGTGATTGTCAAACTAGGGAGGTTGAATGTGGGTCTTGATCATCTTTTTTCGCTAGAGTCAGGTGAAATTGGGGGTTAGTAGATGATCAATTGCCAGATACGGACCTGTTCAGGGTTGAGGCCATACCAAACTACTTGTAGGACATTACATTATTCTTAGCCACAGGAAAATGCCCAGAGGAGTACATGACAACACAACAAAGACACATGGTGGTTCGAGGTGCAGATTACCAGTTGATTGCAGGACAATTATACAAGATGGGCCTTGACCATATATTACAAAGGTGTGTTCTTGATCATGAGAAACATGATGTATTATGGAAATTTTATTTGGGAGTTTCATGTGGACATATGAGCGGGAAGACCATCGTGAGGAAAACAATGTAGGCAAGACTCTGGTGGCCCACACTTTTCCGAGATGCAAAGGAATATGCTCAGAAATGCGACATTTTCCAACGCATGGAAAAGCCATTGCATAGGTATGAACTTCCCTTACACCTAGTACAATGAATTTAGGAATTCGAGAAGTGGACGGTCGACTTTGTGGGGCCCATCAATCCACCGATGCGTCACTCCCATGCCAGGTACATTATCACCACCACATATTACCTTACCATATGGGCTGAAGCTGCAACAGTTAAAGATTGTACTGCATATATTTCCACCAAATTCATCTTCGAAAATATTATCACTCGGTTTGGGTGCCCTGAAGCCTCACAAGTGACCGGGGGCTTGTTATCACCCCAAGAAACTCTCCTAGGTTGTAGCTCGGAGATGCTCGAGAACATTACAAACTCAACTCAATGTTGGAAATGGATGAACGGAAGGAATGATGCTTGTTCAAGCCAGATAACCACTCCTACTTTGCTTGACTTCAGACACACGTGAACACCACCAGACTACAAGGCTTTAGACCACCAATTACTCATAGCTTAAGGATTGGGTGAATATGGAGAATACTGACCACACCAGCAAATGCACAAGACCCTGTGATGGTCGGCTGCAACCAGTAAAGAAGTCTGCAAATCTAATTCCCTAGTGCACAGACAGGATGACAGCTCTCTGTCACTAAGTGAAAAGAAACCTGATTAACACATTCACTGATACATGCAATATTCAAACACAGAGGTAGGATGATAGCTCCTCTAATGCTAAACATCAAGAGTTCAGGAAAAATGCATATCAGGCATAGCGTAGAACAGAATAGAAATGGAAAGTGAGCAATTAACAACAAAAGAAGCTTGTATTTGCTGAAAATGAAGATGAGACGCTGCAAGTCTCAAAGCAGTTACAATCTCCAGAAGTTGAACCTTACATCAAAACAAAAACCATCAACCCTGATTACATCTGTTTTCTGGGTATATAAAGAGTTTCATTACACAGGCATTCTACCATTCCAGGTGCGGAGGGGTCATAATTGACCACCAACCGCTTTAACTGCCTGATGGAGTCTTTGGTGCAATTTGCCTGCTTCAGTGGATGAATTAGATCTTCTCGGGAGCTCTGTTGTCCTTCTCGAGCAGGTGGAGTGTCGTATGGATGAAATTCCATAACTGCTAAATGCATTTAACTGCTCGAGGCTTGTCCTTTTCCATCTCGGCCATCCTTCCTGTTGAATGCGGTTGTTGAGGAGCTACTGCGCCGAGTACTGGATGCTAGCCACCTTCGTCCTTTCGGGAGTATGGAATGGTTATGGACGTGGATAGTCAGGACGGATGGAGGAAGAAGATCGGCCGTTGGATTGGGCAGATCGATGGCGGGGATTGGTTTGCAGAGGGTATCGGGGGGTATGGGAGCGGGATGAACACAGACTGTAGGATCTCGGGTGGACAGATCCAACGGTCGCTGGGTGTCGAAGATGTGCGGAGGTTATCGGGCGGGAAGAGCGGTTTCGGCGGTGGGTGGTATTGCTCGCACCGCCGTTGGAGGTTAGGCGGCAATCGTACAGCGACAAGCGATCTCAATCATTGTGCGACGTGTGGTGGACGGGGCTGGATGAAATCGCTTTTGATCGCGAGTTTTTGCGCTGTCGGTTTGCAGGCGCGGGAGGAGTGAACAACGTTGGATCGCTTGATAGGTGATTGGACGACAGGGTTTAAACCACGCGGTTTCATCGGATGTGACAGGGAAATGTTAAGTCGGGGTTACGGTGAAGGTTTTATGGAGGCGCATGGTCGTGCGAGCGCGGGTTTTTATAAGGTTTTGTGTATTGATGCCCGGGGCTTTGAAAAGAGCTTTTTAATATGATTTTCAACATAAACACGGGAAGTTAAGACAAAAGGAGGGTGAGAGAGGTAGAGGGGAAGGTGAGGGTAACCATTATAAGCCCCCTTTTTGAGCATGACCATGGACAAAGTGGCCCCTAGCTTCAGAAAATCCTGATTATATAGCAGAGCTAACACTGGCTCCTTCTAGGGATGAGATCCTCCCTGTCAGGTCTCAAGAACTTGCAGATCAATGCGTTTCTTGTAAAAACCAATTAGCCAAATTTTTTAGTGGTCCATTGGGCAAGGAGTCTAACTGAGCTTATACTAAACTGATAAAACAACATATTTACAATTTTAAGGCCAAAAGACCTTAAATAACATAAATTTTTAGAAAACGCCAATTAACTGGGCCATCAAAAACTGCTTCTCCTCCCATAATTTTCAGCATGAAGGTATTGTTCCCTTGGATCTGAAAAATGATAAAAGGCCCTGTCCAAAAAGCATCAAACTTCCCATGGTTGCCTTTCTCCTCTTTCAGTGCGTCCCATTTCAGAACCAAATCTCCAACCTGGAAATTATCTGTTTTGGCTCTTTTGTCAAAAACTTCCTTGATTCTTTGCTGATCTGATACTGACTTTTCAACCAGCTGTTCTCTGCTCTGATATACCTCTGCTAAATCAATGATCCTTTTTGCGATATCTTCTTCCTCATTTTGCTCTTCTTGTAGGAAATTTTGCCACAGGGAGGGTTAACTAAATTGGGAACACAACCTCAGTGCCATATACCAGCTTGAAAGGAGAATTCCCTGTGGATTTCTTGGTGGTTACTCTGTCAGCACACAACGCATATTTGAGCTTAGAATCCCAATTCTTTTTGTTGTCTTCCAACAACTTTTTAATTATCCTTATCAGATTCTTGTTGGAGGACTCTGCTAGACCATTGCGTTGAGGGTAGTACGAGGTGGAGTGAACCAGCTTAATGCCCATTGAGTCACACATGTCTACCAATTATTTTGCCTTGAAGGCTGCTGCATGGTCTGTGACCAATTTATGTGGACAGACAAATCTGGTGAAGATATTTTCTGTTAAAAACTTCATGACCACATGGTGATCAACCTTTCTGGAAGGGATTGCTTCAATCCATTTAGTGAAGTAATCAGTGGCGACTAAGATCCATTTGTTTTGGCCACTGGAATGTGGATTGATTTCTCCAATGAAGTCTAAGCCCCATCGCTGAAAAGGGCCATTTGTATGTATTGGTTTCAAGGGCAGGGACTTCAATTGTTGTTTCCCTTCAAATCTTTGGCACTTGTCACAAGATTTAACAAATGAAAAGACATTAGAAAATAAAGTGGGCCAATAGTACCCAGCTCTGAGACGCTTGTGGGCTGTAGTTTTCCAATAGTGGTGTCCTCCACATATGCTGGAATGAAACTGCTGCATGACTTCAATGGATTGTTCTTTGTCCACACACCTTAGCAGGATTCCGGAGGGATCCCTCCAGTAAAGCAGATTTTCATGAATGCAATATTTTGTTGCCTTGAGCTTAACAGTTCTGGCTTGTCTTGCACTAAGACCTGGAGGGATTTCTAACTTCAACAAGAATTGGGATATTGCATAGTACCATTCACAAGAAGTTAGATTTTCTGCTAATCACTGTTCTTTCCCCGATTCAGCTGCTTCCTCTTCTTCTGTTTGACCATTTTCTAAAATTGTTCCCACGAGATTTATGTCCAATGTTCTGCAATTTTCTTCAGCCATCAGTCTGGCAAGGCCCTGACCTCTGACCAACTTAGTGGGCTTCAGTTCTATGTTAAATTCAATGAGCTTTGCAATCAATTTAGCCCTTCTTCCATCAACATCAAGCTGCGTTAGAACATCTTTTATTGAAGCAAAGGGTACATATGCAATTATCTTGGAATGCAAAATGTAAATTTGAAAAGCTTTCAGAGACTTGATAAGAGCATATTCCTGTTTTTCGATGATATCATAGTTCAGCTCAGCATCCCTTAATGTCTTGCTGAAAAAAGCCACTGGATGCTCTGAGCCTTCCTCATCTGCCTGCAATAAAATTGCTGAAAGAGTGTCATTAGAGGCAAATGAAAATATATGGAACTCCTTGCTGTAATCTGGACTTATTAATGTAGGAGCTTCCATAATAGCTCTCTTAATGGACTCAAAGGATCTTCGTGCTGCTTCAGTCCATTTGATCTCTGACCCCTTTTTCAACATGGAGGTAATATGATTTACAAGTTCTGCAAAATTTAGAATAAACCTCTTTACAAAATTTATTTTGCCCAGAAAGGACTGTATATCCTTCTTTGATTTTGGGACAGACAAGGTATGTATTTCTTTTACTCTTTCTGGGTCAATTCTGACACCTGCAACAGAAACAACATGTCTTAACAGCTTACCCTCTTCTAAAGCAAACTGTGATTTTTTAGGATTGAATAAAATTCCAAACCTTCTGCACTTCAGGAACACCTTTTTTAAATGATGCAAATGGTCTTGGTGGCTGCTGGAGTATACTGTTATATCATCAAGGTAGATAAGTACAAACTTATCCTTCTCTCCCACAAATGCTATATCCATAGCTCTCTAAAAGGTGGCTCCAACATTCATCAGCGCAAAAGGAATCTTGGAATACATAAAAGTGCCCCAAGGAATGGTGAATGCAGTCTTCTCTTGATCATTTGGATGCACAACAACTTGATTAAACCCTGAAAATACATCCAGGAAAAACATCACTTTGGCTCCTGAGACTTTCTGCAGCGAATGCTCCATCTTGGGTAGAGGGTAGTTGTCTTTTTTGGAGCATTTGTTTAAGTTTCTGAGATCAACACAGAGTTTGATTTATCCACTTTTCTTCCTCACTACCACTAAGTTGGCTACCCATTTGGAATATCTGAGAGGAACTATGATTTTGGCAGCCAGTAACTTCTTTATCTCTTTTTCGATCAGAGGGAGGAGCAAAGGATTTATTGGTCTCAGCTTCTGTTTAAAAGGGATGGTGTTTTTCTCTAAAGGAATTTTATGCTGGAGGATCTTTTTTTCATATGTTTTCAGGTCACTATATTCCCAGGCAAAGACATCAACGAATTGCTTCATTAAATTGCAATACTCAACACTATGGGTAACAGACAGATGAGTGGACAGATTTATGTATCTGGGCTGATTTGGACTCCCTAGATTATGCTTATAGACTGCAGATTGGTCTTCTTTTTGGGCAGCCTTATAAGGCACATCATTTTGGTCAAACAAATTTTCTAATGGGACTAGACCCTTAGGTATATGATTGTTGCGCAATTGGACAATGCTATCTTTACCAATTCTATTTTTAAGTTGGGATTGGGGACTTTCTTCCAAGGCTTCATTCTCTTGGTCAATTTGCTTTTCAGAAAGTTCATCAATGACTTGCAGAAATCTATTCACTTCATCATCATCTTCAAAAACTTTCCAATGCTGGACATTATTAGGCAAGGATGGCCTATATTTCATTTGAACTTCATAAACTAGTATGGGAGGCATGAGAGGGATAAACATGCTAGCAAACACTGCAAGAGAATGGGCAAGCTGATTTTTTACTCTAGAGATATAAGAGATGCCAAAATTATCAAAAGAATCTTTAAGTCTCCATACCTCATCTCTGTATGCTTTTAGCCTTAGGTGCTTTGCTTGGAATGTTTTATTCACTTCCTGAATGATAAGATCAGCGTCTCCAAACACCTTTATGTTTCTGATTCCTCTGTCTTTAGCTGCGTTAAGGCCCAATAGCAGAGCTTCATATTCTGCTACTTGGAAGGCTAGCTTAAAAGACAGATGTGTGCTTTCTTGTTTTGGAGATATCAGAACCACCCCTGCTCCTGTAGTCTCCTTGGAACATGCTCCATTGAAGAACATCTCCCAAACCTGACTTCCTTGCTCTCCCTCGCCCTGATTTACTGGTTTCTTGATCTGCATTGAGGCCTTCTGGGATTCTTCTATTTGGAGAATACAAGCTCTAAAGTCAGTGTCCATGGCATATATGGGATGATTAGAAGGATTCTTCTCATCACTGATGATGTAGGCCAACTGTGCTTCTCTGTACAATCTCCTGCTTTCTCCTCCAAAAACTGGGACAGTGGCATAAGATAATTCATTCTGTGATGTCCCACCTAGTCTTTTAATCCACCCTTTGGACAACAACATGCCAAACTTGGGAGGGACATCTGCTACTACAATATCCATGATCATGCTCTTCATGGGCAACTAAGTTATGGTAATGGCTAAGGCTTTGATTAATCCTAGGCATTTTACCTTTCTTGAATCAAATGAGAATAAGTCATGATATGGTCTAGTGATATCAAGGCCTAACTCTTCCATGACAGCTTTAGGTATCAAATTGTGGCTGGCCCCTGTGTCTAGCAGGAAATTATGGAGGATTTTATCATGAATGGTCAAGGGGACCTAAAATGATGGGGAATTATCATCAATAGGTTCAGTCATTGGGCTAAGCACAACTGTAGGCTTATCATCTTGTAAATTGACATAGTCAGTGGAGGTTTGTGTGGCTTGCAACTCAAGGGCATCAAGGATAGGCTTTCTGAAAACTTCACTCTTCACTAGTTCTATCAGAGGTACAGATATTTTTAACTTCTGGACTTCTGACTCAAAATTGAAAGGGGAAGGGGACTTATCAGGACCTCTTACCTCTTGAGCTGGCGCTTTGAGGATGACTGGATCAGCTGTTGGTTTCTTCTGTCTAATATTCTGTTGCTCTATTTGGACAACAGCTCTTTGGGCAGGGTTCTCCTTGACATTGTTTGCTTTTGACCTCAGATTATATCTTTGCTGTTCACCAGTCTGCAGAACAACCCCTCTGTCCCACTCTTGACTAATTTGGTCATGTAGTAATGATTCTTCATATGCAGTTAATGTCAAAAAGGAAACACTACTTTTGTTTTCCATGTAATGGATTTCGTCCTCTTCTTCGAACTGTTCCTCCTCCATGACTACATTCCGGAAAGGAGCCTTAACCTTTTGTTCTTCATTTGCTTCTTTACCCCTTTGAATGATTTGTAATTGTTCATTCCCTCTTCTGAATGGATTTGGATTTCTTGGAGAAAATGTGTTCTGAAACCTCGCTTTCCCAGAACTCTGCTCAACTTTTAGCTTAGATATCTCAGCAGCCAATGACTCTATCATCTTAGTCATTTTATCTAGTTTAGGTTCTGAAGATGAAGTGGAGGAAGAAGAAACCTCACCTCTTTGCCTTCTTCTATCAGCATGAGTTTTAAGCTTTTCTGCAGCCATAATATTTGATTCCATCTCCAGCGCTGCATCTTGCATATCAGCTAGAGTGGCACATATTCTCTCTTAAAAGCAGACATAAATCAGAGTCAAAAGCATTGGCATAAGTGAGTTTGGCAGAGGTGGGGGTAGGATTTAATTCCGCTGGTATCTTACTATACATACGGTTGAATCTTTTATTAAAATCAGGCAACGAATCCCCATTTTCCTTCTTCAGGTTACCAAACTTTGTATGGTAATATAGCAGATCTTTCCTATCCCCCCATTGCTTCAGGAACGCATCGTCCAATTCTTCAATGTCTGCTATGGACCTATGGGGCAGTTCTCTAAACCATTTTCTAGCCTCTCCATCAAGGCTATGAACAAACAATCTCATCCACATATCATCCTTACTGATATCTAGGTTATCAGTGTAACTATAGAAGCATTTAAGGTGTTCCTCAGTTGTTACTCCCTCTGTAGCAGTGAATTTGGGCATATATTTCTGATATTCTCCTGTAGGCATGGAATTCAAAGGAACAGGCAAGACCAGGGGTCCATACCTGGTAGCTATGATTCTTTTCATCTTTGTAGGAGTTTGCTGGCCTACCATGACTGGGATATGTGGAAGGATACTGGCAGATTGAATAGTAGGAAGTAATGAAATAGATGACAGAGACAAAGGAATATGATGGACTGTATGGGATGCTTTCTTTGGACTGAGATAAGGGGAACTAACCGAACAAGGAGCTTTATGAATCTCTAAAGGTATTCCTTCACTAACAACGCTGGGCTCTAAATCTTCAAACTGTATATTCTCAGCTATAATATTTTCTTTCAGAGATGCATAAGATTTCTTGGGCTTACCTGATCCTGATGATCCTTTATGTGATGTTTTTCCTTGCTTAGCAATCTTCTCAGGGTCAGGCACTGGGTCAGCTGGTGATTTCTGAGGATTTCTCCTAGTATGCCTTACAAACTGAGCCAGAACTGTAATGTGGAGTCGCCACCAGGTAGGTTCTCCAGTAGATTCGTCAGATAGATGATTACAACCAGAAATGTGTCCAGACTTTGTCTATCATCAAAGTTGGAATTGTGTCGTTATCCCAGGGAAGCTGAGCTTCAATCTCCTCTCCCCGGCAACGACGCCAATCAATGTTATCACCCCAAGAAAATCTCTTAGGTTGTAGCTCGGAGATGCTCGAGAACATTACAAAATCAACTCAATGTTGGAAATGGTTGAATGGAAGGAATGATGCTTGTTCAAGCCAGATAACCACTCTTACTTTGCTTGACTCCAGACATGTGTGAACACCCCCAGACTACAAGGCTTTAGACCACCAATTACTCACCGCTTAAGGATTGGGTGAATATGGAGAATACTAACCACACCAGTAGATGCACAAGACCCTGTGATGGCCGGGTGCAACCAGTAAAGAGGTCTGCAAATCTAATTCCCTAGTGCACAGACAGGATGACAGCTCTCTATCACTAAGTGAAAAGAAACCTGATTAACACATTCACTGATACATGCAAGATTGAAACACAGAGGTAGGATGACAACTCCTCTAATGTTAAACATCAAGAGTTCAGGAAAAATGCATATCAGGCACAACGTAGAACAGAATAGAAATGGAAAGTGAGCAATTAACAACAAAATAAGCTTGTATTAGTTGAAAATGAAAACGAGACGTTGTAAGTATCAAAGCAGTTACAGTCTTCAGAAGTTGAACCTTACATCAAAACAACAACCATCAACCCTGATTACATCTGTTTTCTGGGTATATAAAGAGTTTCATTACACAAGCATTCTACCATTCTAGGTGCGGAGGGGTCATATATGACCACCAACCGCTTTAACTGCCTGATGGAGTCTTTGGTGCATTTTGCCTGCTTCAGTGAATGAATTAGATCTTCTCGGGATCTTTGTTGTCCTTCTCGAGCAGGTGGAGTGTCGTATGGATGAAATTCCATAACTGCTAAATGCATTTAACTGCTCGAGGTTTGTCCTTTTCCATCTCAGCCATCATTTCTGTTGAATGCGGTTATTGAGGAGCCACTCCGCCGAGTATTGGATGGTGGCCACCTTCGTCCTTTCGGGAGTATGGAATGGTTATGGACGTGAATAGTCGGGATAGATGGAGGAAGAGGTTCGGCCGTTGGATTGGGCAGATCGACGACAGGGATTGGTTTGCAGAGGGTATCGGGAGGTATGGGAGCGGGATGAACGCAGACTGTTGGATCTCGGGTGGACAGATCCAACGGTTGCCGGGTGTCGAAGATGTGCGGAGGTTATCGGGTGGGAAGAGCGGTTTCGGCGGTGGTTGGTATTGCTCGCACTGCTGTTGGAGGTTAGGCGGTAATCGTACAGCGACAATCGATCTCAATCATTATGCGATGCATGGCGGACGGGGTGGAATGAAACCGCTTTTGATCACGAGTTATCGCGTGGTTGGTTTGCAGGCACGGGAGGAGTGAACGACGTTGGATCGCTTGGTAGGTGATCAGACGACAGGGTTTAAACCGCGCGGTTTCGTCGGATGTGACAGGGAAATGTTAAGTCAGGGTTACAGTGAAGGTTTTATGGAGGTGCATGGTCGTGCAGGGGCGGGTTTTTATAAGGTTTTGTGTATTGATGCCCGGGGCTTTGAAAAGAGATTTTTAACATGATTTTCAACGTAAGCACGAGAAGTTAAGACAAAGGGAGGGTGAGAGAGGTAGAGGGGAAGGTGAGGGTAACCATTATAAGCCCCTTTTTTGAGCATGACCATGGACAAAGTGGCCCCTAGCTTTAGAAAATCCTGATTATATAGCAGAGCTAACATGACCCACTTCATTAACGAGACAATCGCTTCATTGATGCAAAACTTTGTGATTCAACACCATAAGAACGACCCATACCACCCTCAGGAAAATGGCACAGTGGAGGCTTTTAAAAAGATCTTATAAAGGGGCCTCACCAAGATATGCTCTGCTAGTCGAGGCAACTGGAACGACAGGGTTCCGACCACTTTATGGGCTTACCATACAACCATTAAGTTCCTGCACAAGTATACACCCTTCCAACTTGTTTATGGGTGAGAAGCCGTAGTACCTGTTGAGTTAATTATGCCCAACCTTTTCATCGCACGGGTCACTCACATGTTAGAAGATGAATCACTGGAAAAAAGATTGTACGAGCTTTGGGAATTGGATGAAGTTAGGTCCCTGGTAGATTTCCACCAAACTGTCGAGAAAGAAAGACAGAAAGCATGACATGACCGACACATAAAGCGGAAATCGTTTGTAGTCGGGGATAAGATTATCTCATTAGAGGAATTTTGAGGTAAAAAATGGGCCTCCTAAGGAAAATGTACAATAAAATTTCACTTTATGAAAACCAATCACATTTTAGGGGATGACATCATCTCCCATGGTTGAAGTGGCATTGCTCGAGTTAAAGGTACTTGTCATATTCTAAATAGTGGATAAAAACTGATGGTTAACCATACTAGTGCTCTAAATACTTTTAAAGCCATAAAGTAAAGTGCTCAAAATAAAGGTCATTTCACATTTTTTGAATAAATATTATTTCATAATTTTTGAAAAAAACAATGCATATCCCTATACAATTTTCATGCTTTTACACACTTTTCAATAAATATTATATTTGTATAGTTTTATCTATTTATTTTTAAATTATATATAGATTTTATTTGATTTAATATTGCAATTTCAAATTAATTATAAGTTAATATCTATACATATTTAAATAAGATACCTATTCATAAATATAAATTAAATCTATTTCAATACTTTTTTTCTTTAATTTTAAATACAACTCAATTCATTTTATTATAATTGTATTAATATTATATGTTATTATATATAATATTATGAAAATAATCTAAATGTAGTAGACTATATATTATATTTCATTTTGTATTATATATTATTTCTTCTTATGTTATAAATCAAATCAATTCAATACGTAATCGAAAATTAATACATAAAATAATATATTACATAATACAATATAATATAATTTTTATTTGGTGTCTTAATTACGTGTTATTATATAATTTAAATAATATAAATTTTAATTAATAGTATATTATACACTTTAGGATTTATGAATTTATATTTATAATTTATTTTAAGTTATTTAAGTACAGAGGGCAAATGCATTAGTTGTTCAATGATAATGAATATTTCTTCAAAAGCTCATTTTTATTTATAGTCACATCAATACAATTTTTTTATTAATTTTATTTTGGTTTAACCATGGTTACATGGATTATGGTGCAAAAAATGAATTGCAAATTCATAAATATTATTTTATTGGTTTAACTATTATTTTATTTTTTTCCCTTAGGAAAAATTGTAATTTCCATTAATATTTGAAAATTACATATTGTAGATGCTTGAAGGAGCATATGTTGTAAGTTGTGGCGAACCACCTCCAGATGTTCTTTTACAAAAACTTTCGTAGGGTATACTGGTAGTATGTGCATAATTACATGTCCAAAAAATAAATATATACATAAGATTGTTCTGGAGAAAAAAAGTACTGGCAGTAGCTCAAAAAGTCATGAAATCAGGCCCCTATATTCTTTGGTCGATGTATGGGCGTTGGTAGTACTAGTATAAGTCCATTCCCGTTTTTTCTTGGATCAACCATAGGCCCCTAGGCTGGATCGCGGCCTCCTTGGATAATTGATCAGAAATTTGATTGCGCTCCCTGTAGATGTGATGACAAATGATGAAGTCAAATTGGGATTTCAAATGCAGTGCATCATCCAATATATTCCTGAGTGTGTGTGCATGACAGATAGATGTACTGTTGAACCAATTAATAATGATCTTGGAGTCACCAAATATTTGAATGTGCCTACACTCTTTATCTAAAGCAAAGTGCAAAAGATGTCTGAGTGTGATCAATTCTACAAAGTTATTAGTGTCATTGCCCAATCCCATTTGAATTTTAAAGGAATGGTTCTTTGGTACGTGTAATAGAGCCCCTCCCCCACAACCCTATTCTTGTGTAGATCCATCAAAATAGGCCTAAGGTATGCTTTTGCCAATAACTTCAGGGGTGATGGTACGCAGAGGAGCAGGTCGATCATCATCAGGAACACTGGAATAAATGGATAATACATGTGCAGAGGCTCGAGTCCAGTGATGTTCGATATAATTGAAAATGGATTTATTTCGGGTCAGCCAGATAGCCCAACATACCAATAGAGGGATATTTCTAGCTTCAGGAGGCTGGGCCGAAGTCCACCATGATTTCCAAACTTCAAGGATGGAGTTCCCTTGCCATCGAAAGGTAATAGAGAGGGAGGAGAGAATCATAGACCAAAAAGCTAGTATGGTGGGGCAATGAAGGAAGAGATGCTTGATAGATTCAAAGGCCTGTCGGCATAGGTTGCACCAAGTAGGGCCATGGAAGGATCGCTTCATTAAATTCTTCCCCGTAGGAGCTTTGTGGCGAAGGACAATCCACATGAAAATCCTGGTGTGAGGAGGGGCCTTCAATTTCCATACTAAACTCCACCACCAGTGAGTGTTTGGTGGCTAATGTGCTGAATATATAATAGGGCAGCCATCCTTGGGAGTGTAATGACCATGCTTGGCATGTGCCCATATAAGTTCATCATCGCCTTCAAAAATCCTAACATGTGATTCAGTGAGAGCATGAATGAAACTGTGCCAATCAGGATGCCAAATGTCAGGGATGCCAAGATGTATAGTCAAATTCCAAGCATGTGTAAAAATATTAGTATTGTTAGGGTTTGCAATTTGATCAAGATAGTTAATACCAGCATTAGATAAAATTTGAATGAGATTAGGTGGGAGCCTATATGCATTACCACATCCAAAACATGGATCCATACCCACACGAATAGAGGAGACCGACCTAATTCTCCAAACGAGTCCATCTCGAAAGTAAGATAGAGAGTTTAAGACATCACACCAAATGGATGATATGCACAACCTTTTCCAAGTGGGGAGTTTGATCCAATTAAGAGTGTGAAGGGGCCAGATGTATTTCTGATAAACGACCTCTGTCCATAAGATTTTTGCTGTGAGGATTTGCCAACCCATCTTGACAGCAAGTGCTTTAGAGAAGGACTCAAGGTTTTTTAGTCCCCATCCTCCCCATTTCTTTGGAAGTGAAATCAAATCCCAACGAACCCATGCATATATGTGACCATCCTATTTCCCTTTCCATAGGAATCCGCTGCACAACTGTTAAATTCTCGTAAGTATTCCTTTTGGGATCCAGTTAACCATAGTGGCTTCCAATATTACTTTGATTAATACTAATCGTCCAACTCTGGATAGGTATTTGTGATGCCAAATATTAAGTCTCCTTTCAATCTTGGCCACAAGCCAGGTCCAATCCACAATCTTAAATTGTAGGGGTTTGAGTTGAAAGCCAAGGTATTTCAATCCATCATCCAATGATAGAAGTGAGAAAGGAAATATCTAGTGTGCAAATTGAATCTCATGGGGTGTGCATCCTGCAGGGGAGATTGTAGATTTCTGGGAATTACAGTCCATGCTAGTAGCTCGACAAAGTAATTGCATTAAATATAGTAACGCTGATGAATCACTGATACTCCCATTGAGGAAAATTAATACATCATCAACAAATAGTAGATGTGTAAGGATGAAGTTGTTGGTGATCTTGATACCCTGTAGACGACCAAGTCTGCAATCTTCTACAATGAGCCGACTCAGGGCTTCCATAAAAAGCGGGAACAAAAGAGGGGAGAGGGGAGAACCCTGTAAAAGGCCCCATTCTGCATGAAAAAAGGGGGAGGCAAATCCATTAATAAGAACACTGAAGGAGACCTTGGTAATGCGACACATGATCTAGTTGATGAATTCCAGGGGGAAACCCAAATGAGTTAGGAACATTCTCAAGTAAAGCCAATTATTACGGTCAAAGGCCTTTGCAAGGTCGATCTTGAGAAGCATACCTTTTAACTTCTTAATCTAGATGGAGTGTAATACCTCTTGTGCAATACCAATGGCATCATGAATTTGACGGTGATTAAGAAAGGAAAACTTTTCAGGAGATATATGTGCAGATAGGACAGGCTTAAGCCGGTTGGCGATGATCTTGGCAATAATTTTGTATATGCAATTACAAAGTGAGGTGGGGTGAAAGTCATTGAATGACTCAGGGGAATCAGATTTAGGGATGAGAGGAATGAAGGTCGAATTGAAAGCCTCATATATTCGACCATTGGTTCGACATTCTTCAATAATATGTAGTAGATCTTCCCCTAGTAATTCAAAGAAGGCTAAGTAGAATTCGACCGACCATCCGTCATGGCCAGGGATCTTGTCCTTTTTTAACCATTTTAAGGTGTTCTCTAGCTCCCCCATAGAAACCAGCTTGTAGAGATCCTCAGCTGCCTCCTGATCAACAAACCGAGGAAATAGTCTTGCCACCTCGATAATTTCTACCAATGTTGCTTCCTGTGGGGCCTTGTAAATATTTTTGAAGTGTAAGGTGCTGAGTGATGCCAGATGATTGAAAGAGTGAACTCTCTGACCATCTTCATTGGTCATCTTCCAAATGCTGTTGATCGCTCGACGCCCATTTTAATATTGGTGATAGAATTTTGTATTATCATCTCCCTCTTTTAGCTAGATGGTTCAGCTCTTGAGTCGTCAAGTTTCCTCTTTGTCTTTTAGAATCCTATCCCTTTCGATCTCCAATTCAATGAGGTGGGACTTGGTATCACTAGATAAATAGTCCATCCCATTAACATCTTCCGAGTTGGCGAGTTCAGTGTCAATAGATTGGAGATTAAGATCATCCATCTTTCTCTTGTTATGGGCCCAGTGAATGGTTAGTTGCTTAAGTTTAAGAAGGTTGTTGGAGAAGCCTTCCGAAATGGTTCGACCAGAATCAGGAGGGCGAGTCTTCAAAAAGTCTGAGACTAAACGAATATAGTCTAAATCCTTTAACCAAGTAGCATTGAATTTAAAGGGGGCTTTTGGTTTGCGAGCATGACCAACGATCTCAAGATAAATGAGAGAATGATTAGATAGGCCCACCGATCCAACCCACTGCCTGTAGTTATAGAGGGTCCCAATTATCCATTCCTTGATGATAAAACGATCCAACCTTCGAGTCAACATGGCCTCTCTAGTCCTTCGGTTCCTCTAGGTAGAGGATGGAGACGAGCCATGAAAATATCAATAAGCCGATGATCATCAAGTAGAGCCTCCAAAGTATCAGATAAAGGATCAATCTGAGCATTGTGCCCCCATGATTCAACATGTCCAATGGAAAAATTGAGGTCACCTCCCAGAATGATATTATCAGCCTGTAAAAGGGTAGAATTGAGGAGATGTTCCCAAAATGAAACTCGGTTGTGACAGGAGCCATACACATTAATCAGTGAAAGCTCCATCCCCAGGTTGAATGAGAAAATATCAGTACCAAAGAATCCATTCCCACCCCAATCATTTGTTGGTCTTATCGATCTAGGATTAAACCCAAAGGCAATACCCCCAGATCTCCCTCGAACATCTAGGGCATGAAATTTCCATCCAAGTGTTATCACTCAGGTTGTTCCCCAAAGTTGTAAGAAAGGGAATATGACTGAGGTAACCATAGACCAATATTTTAGATACAGATTTTAGCCAATCTGCATCCAAAGAGGGCTCTCTCTTTATGATTTAGCTTTGTTTTGAAAAGTGTTAGGCTAGCTATAAAGTTCAAGGGTTTTGTTTTGGGTTTGGATGGTGGAATTCAATAGAATAGTGAGACAAGCTGAATAGTTCAATCCATTGGGCATGATGGAGTCAAAGAAGGATGGCTTTCTAGATTTGGTTTCTTAACAGAGGATGGTATCACAGAGCAAGGTAATCAAACATGGAACAAATTTAGGCTGAAATCAAATGGAATGGACTCAAATGGGTGAAGGGCAGTTAAGAATCCTTCAACATATTGAAAGAGGGAAAATGGATGTTTACTGCTAAGGAGCAGTCAAGAATTCCTTAGCAAATAATCAATATGAAAGAATCAGGAAGCAGAAGAAAGTGAGAATTCACTGCTTAGATTAATTCTGAAGAAAACACAGAGAATAATATAGACTGAAGACAAAGTGCAGTTTAAGCAAATTCTGAATTAATCCTTTTCTTTACCATTCAGATTATGAAACACAGATGATATAGCAAACAAGAAAACTATAAAACATGAGAAATAGATGACTTATTGATCCGGAGTTTGATTCAAGAATTCTGTGACAAGTCTTCTGCATTAATTCCTCATTTAGTAGGCCATACAATAGATGGTTCCAACAGCTTTTTATTCCAAAAGTTTCAGTATTACAGCCAAAATCTATGAATACCCACCAACTCCAAATACTTCGTTTGGGGGGGGGGGGTACTTATACAAAATATCTGATAGAGATAATATCTAGTGATGACTAATCCCTTTTTTACAAAGATAGAGACGAACAGTCTCGAAAACAGGGAAAAGATAAATTGATGCCGTGTTGGTTGCTCTGTCTTTGTCGGATGTGCTGGATGCAGGCTTTGCGAGCCGGTTTACCGTTGTATTCCACTGATACTCTGTGATGGCTGCTTCGTCTTTGTCGGATATTCTTCAATCCTGTTTTGATACACTTTGACCTGCTTGAGCCTCATTTATCTTTGTTTAACTTATTGCGGAAAAATAAACCGAAGTCTATGTTTTACTTAAGAGAAATTTACAAAATCCGCAACATGTCTTCCCACCATTGTTGCTCTGGAAATTTATGCTTCTGAAGTTTCCTCAGAGTTTCATCAGCTTCTATATATCTGAAAAAATTAGGCTGGAGCTAAAACAGAGGTTTTACCTCATGCTCAATATAAAATAAGTTCTCTAAGTTATCATAGAGAATTTTGCCTGTGGGGAGTGCTTTTATTCCTGAAGCACTTGTTGATGAACTAACTTGATCAGCAACATATTTTTTCAACTTATGTACATAATCTGTGTGTTTCATAAGCCGGCCATTATTTCCTAAAAGACTTGGTAGTCCTTTATTCTGCAAAACTGTAAACCTTTCCATGAAAGAATTAATTTCTACTTGCATATCCTAGCATCTTCTTTCCAAATTCTGCATTAAATTTCTCTTGGTTAGAACTCTTTTGATTTCCAAAATGGTGCCTGTCCTGTTTGGGATGCCAAGTTGTTCCAGTTGTTCCCTATTTCTGTTATTCAAAAATTGTATGAGCCAGTTGGCTTGATCAGGCATTTGTCCTAATAAAGCTCTTGATTTTTGAATTTCTCCATGTGCTGCATTCACTAAGTCAATCTGCTCATAAATAGTTTGGATAGATGGCCAAACATCACTTAGGGATTGATTGATGTTGGTTCAAAGAATTTCTTTGATTTCTGCCAGAGGCTTATCCATAGTGAGATCATTCTCTAATGTTCTCACTTTAGTCTCTAATGCTTTAACCTCTTTTATTCTCTCTGCCACACTTATTTTGGATTTATCATAACTCTTTTCTACTTTTTCCAATTGCTCTTTCACTCGTTTCAATTCTGACACTTGAAGTTTCAATTCTTCCATGGCCTTTATCGATTCCTCTATGCTCATACTTGTACTGCTGCCTGGTGTTGCTCCTGCTGATGATGTACCTATGATTACCTCTGTTGTGATTGCTGGGACATTTGGGGCCAATGCTGATCCAATTGTTGAGGGGACTGCAGTTGTGACTGCAGGGATTACCTCAGGTGGTTGGGAGGTCAGCTCTCCCTGCTTCTCTTTTAATGCTTTTTCGAGTGCCTACTCTGTATCAGTTAATATTTCATTGAGTTTCATGAGCAGGTCCATCATGTCTTCCTCTGATTTCTGCTCTACGATTTCTGCAGTCTGAGGGTGCCTTGAAGGAGGTAGCTTCAGTTGTTTCCTCAGGGCAGCAATGTCGTCTTCCTTCTTCTTGATTAGTGCCTTTATGCTTTTAGCATCTTTGGGGTCATGTCCCAGTTCCATGATGATCTCTTCTAAGGATTTGATTATGTTATCCTTGGATAGAGAAGAAGCTTTCTCCCAATGCAACTGAGCTGTTGTGTTGTCTAAGGAACTTTGTCACTGGTGGGCCAACATTGCTTTTCCAGTTAGTGTGGAATAAACCATTTCTCTAGTCTGTTTGTGAAGTTCAAGTTGATCCAATGGATGAATGTCTTTGGCTAGGACCTCCAAGTTTGTTCTGATGTAATCTGCTGCCGACTGGGGTTGCTGCACCTTTGGCTTAAAATAAGTCATTAACATTTTGCCTTCTTTAATGTCATAGGTAGACATCAATGTTTGCTGGGTTGAGGGGGCCATTTTCAAGTATTGATTATAGATCTCAATTCTAACGGGATCATTCTTGGCCTTTATCTCTGTGAAAGTTTTCTTAATGTCTGAGGCCTGTTTTCTTTGTGGCCTGGTGGACGACACCTCTACACTGTGCTGCCTTTCTAGCTCCTGCCTATGGGAGGTAGTTGATGTTTTTATTACTGGGTAAGTCTGCTGGCTGACTACCCTCTCATCTCTTGGACTGTCTGTCGTTTCTTCAATAATTTCCTCTTATGACAGAGGATTCAGTCTGTCTTTTTGCTCCTGGTTGTTCAGCAGGTCCACTGATAGGTGTGGCCTCTTCCCTGTCTCTTTTCTTGCTTCTTTCCTCATTTAGAGGAGTTTGTAGTGCTGGAATTTCTGGTGCTCTAGTTTGGGCTGGAGGAATTTGCTCCTGATTCTGTTCTTTTGACGTTGCTCGCTGATCTGTCATTATAGGATGCTTTGTGGTATCTACCTCTTTACCCTTTGAAGTCCCTGTGACTGATGTGCTGGTTTTCTATGCAGGCTGCTGAGAAGTTCCAGCAGAGGATGTTCCAACTCCTGATTGTTGAGGTAGTTTGAAAGATACCTGTCCAAAAGATTCAAGGGCAAGGGTTTTTTCAAGATTTTTCATAGCCTTTTCTGTCTTTTCTTGCTCACTAATCTCTTCTATTAATGTTCCTTCTACCCATTCTTCCTGATTTGCATACTGTTCAATTTCTCGGATCCTATGATGTACATACACTGATAGCTTGTTTCTTACCCTTCTGTCACTTATGAAACTACTTGGGTCATATGGCACCCACTGAAAACTCTTCTTCAATCTAAGGTGGTCTTCTAAGATCTTTTCAGCATCTTCCCACGCATCCCTAGAATGGATAAAATAAGGGCCTAATTGGTTTTTGATTCTCAGTTGAGCCTTCTTCTTTACATTACAAAAGTAGGTTAAGTCTGCATAGATGATCTGCCTGAAATATTCTAATGCAAATAACCTCATGGGCACATATCTAGGCAACTTGAAAGGGCAAAGTTCACATCCATACATTCTGATTTCTGTGTGATTCTGGTAGAGGTACCAGTCACCTATCCTGTAGTGTTTGGAAAGCTGCAAAATCTTCTTCATGTCACCAGTAATCCTAGGAGGAGGAGCTCCTATCAATAGAGTGGAGGCTGGTTGTACAAATAAGTCAATGAATTCATTATAGGTATAAGGGGAGTCACAGTTATGGAAGATTGAGCTCCAAAAGATCACAAACCTCCGATTTCCTTTTGAGTGTAATTTCCTGATGGGAAATGCAAAGCTGTCTGGCTGATAATATAACAATAGATGGTATATAAAAGAAGTGTATTTGAAAACTCCTTTTCTATCCAAATTTAGGAATTGGTCATGGATTTTGTTGGCAATAAAAGTGGCATAGTCATACTTGACAGCAAGGGGCTGTCCTGGAGTAAAGATAGATAATAGAACTAGGGTGATATTATCCACATATTCACTGGACTTAAATCCTAAGATCAAGGATATCATGTCAAGAATGAGTTTTCTAGTCTCAGTGAATCAGCTATATAAATAGGGAGCTGGGCCTTGGGGTTGGCAGTTTGGTTTCATGAACATCTGAGCAATATGGGTTATCTCTGAGTTGGGAAATTGAGAAGATTTTTCAAGCAAAAATCCCATGGAAAGACGAGTAAGGGGCTCAGTGGAATGAAAATGTATTATCTAATTGATGGATTCAGCAGTTATGGAAAAAATGACAGTTTGGGAAGGTGACATAACTGCTCTGTGGACAGGGTCATAGCTGTCACAACATTGGTGAATGATGTCTAGGAAAACATGGACTGAGGGAAGGAAGTACATGGGAAGGTTTGATTCCCATAGTCCAAAAATATCAGTGTTGCTTAGATAACTATCTCTAATTTGACAGAAGGTTTGAAGATGATTCCTGTCACCAGATAAGTCTTTTATTTGGAAATCTCTGTCGGCCAAGGGAAGATAATTTAAGTCTTCATGAAGTGCGTTCATCGGCGTGAAATTCAGGGCTATGGGGGCTTCCATGTTTGGTTCTTGTGTATTCAAACTGGAATTTGGGCTTTCTGTGGAAAGGATGGACTAAAAAACGGTTTTGGCGTCCCTTTATGGCAGTTGCGGACTATTTTTTACTTGAATTTGGTTTTCACAAGCAGAATTTTCAGCGAAGAACTGAAATTTACAGGGTTGCCAGTAAAATGGATAAATACCTGGATTAAGGAGGCAAATTGAGTAACTGTAGGTCGGATGACAGATTGCAGAGCGCGTTGCTGTGGTCTCTTTGGCCAGGTGGCGGTTGAAAAGCTGGTACAGTGGCTCCAGTCGTTATTTTGCATGGGAGCGTGAACAAAGAGAATTACAACGAAAATGATATTTCGTCGTTTTTTAACGAAATTCGATTTGGCGGGTATTTTTGGCATTTATTGAGCGGATGATGTCAGCATGACGGGATATCTTGTCGTTTAGCGCCGGGGGGGGGGGGGGGGTGGCAAGCGGTTTACCCCGCACCGCTTATGGGCTTAAGTGGTTTTGGAAGGGGGGGCTGCGAGCAGCGCGGGAATGTGACGCGTGTCCTGGTACGGGCGATGATACCGCCAATCCCCTGGGCGGTAAATTTCGGCAAATGGAGGGCTAGCGATATAGATCTCGGCCGTTGGATATGGGGCCGTTGATTTGATGTTTGGCGGTTAATGGAGGTGAAGGGGGGTTAATGCGCGGGGGCCCAATATAATATATAATGGTTTTAATGTTTTTGGGCGCAATATCATTGGTTGTCAGGTTTTGGCTATAATTAACCCGGAAGGTTAATTATTCCTTTATTTGCGGCGGAAAGGGTTCATAATAAGTTCCAGTTGAACTTATTAATCCCAGACAAAAATAGTGCTATGGTTATAGTAAACCCGGGCGGGATATTTAACATTTGAGGATTATATTATAAATACATAATACGGGAAGGGGTCTATTTACAAGGGATTTAATATAATAAATGTTAATTTTTTAATATGAAACTTTTTGAAAGTAAATGCGCGCTAAGCATAATGTTACAAAACTTAGGCGAAAGGGGAAAAATAGGGATTTATACAAGAAATGAGGCCATATCCCTAAGTAAAAATGGGGTTTTACCTAGGCATCTGATGAGAAAAAGGAATGAGTGACTTTAAGGATATATAAGCAGATCTTAGTATCTCTGGGGGAATTTAGTAAACAATTTGAGAAAGGGATGAAGGGGAGTTAGTCATGCTTTGTTTGAGCTGTATCCAAACATCTGCCATGGTACTTGTGATAATAGTAAGATGAACAACTTGAGAGACAAAAATGAACCACAAGTATGTTTCTGCAACACCAAAAATTTTGCCTACCCAGCCTATTGTACCTATCATTTTTTCTTTTTTCTTTGGGTGCACTTGGATTAGCAAACCTTTTTCAGTTTTTATTTTCTTTGCATGATAAGCCTATCTAAGTCTGCCCTTATTTCTTCCAAGGGCTTAGATTAAACAATTGAGATCCTTTGCTTCTCTACCTATCTACTTCTCTGCCAAGTTTAAACAGTTTGGACATATTTTTATTCTCTATCTCTAAAACATGAAATTCAAACATGAACTGGCCAAGATTAAGTTATTTGGCCATTCATTAATTGTGGTAAAAAGTTCAACAAGCTGTAACAAGTTGTAGATGATGCTTTATTTACAGAAAAATGAAATAGTAGTAGCATTTGGACTTGCACACTTTCTGGTCCTTTTATTTGGGGTTCATTTATTTTCATTTTTTCTTTTGACTATTTACTTTTTACCCTTTGATTCTTCTTTTAGGGTATTCCCTCTTTACATTTTTAAAATTTTTTGATTGTTTGAAAATATGGAAAACCTTTGCAACAAGAAAAGGTATGAACATATTGCAGAGCTAATCAAGTCAATTATGAAATATGAAACCTACTGGTATAGGAGCATAACACTGGCTCCACTTGAGGATGGCTTTCCCTGGTGGAAAGTCAAGGACAATAGGTCAGATGGCCTTCTCCATAACTTTGACTGTGCTCTGAAATCTCTTTCTGCTGGTTGCTTTATTTTATATATGACAGTTACACTTATGAGGCTGAGGGCCTTCTCTTCGGGCTTCACCTTCATCAAGTGGTTGGATCAAAGTAGTGTTTCAACATTCGACCATTAACTGGCCCTTCTTCCGTTTTTGAAACATCCAGGTTCTTCAAAAAGTAAGTATTGTTTCCCTGTGAGACTTGGATAATAAAAGGTCCATTCCATAGGAAGTCAAACTTCCCATGTTTTCCTTTGTCTTCTCTCATGGAATCCCATTTTAAAACTTTGTCTCCTAAGTAAAAATCTTCTGCCTTGGTCTTCTTATCAAAAATTTTCTTGAGTTTTTCTTGTAACACTTGGGATCTTCAGTACACCTCTTCTCTGATCTGCTGCAAATGGATAGTCTAATTTATTCTTCTTTGAATGTGATTGGGTTCCACCTGAGCTTCTTGCAATAATTTCATTAGAGGGACCCCTAAGGATGAAGGAAATATGGCCTCCATACCATAGACTAGTTCATAAGGACTAGTTCCAATGGATCTCTTGGTAGTTAATCTATCTGCCCAAAGTGCATTGGTAAGTTTCTTGTGCTAGTTTTTCTTGTTTTCTTCCAACACTTTCTTAATAATATTAATTAGGCTTTTATTGGAGGACTCAGCTAGACCATTACCTTGAGGGTAATAGGGTATGGAATGGCCTAAGGTGATGTGGTACTTGTTACATAAATTTATCATTTTCTTGGATTTGAAAGCAGCAGCATTGTCAGTTATGATATTTTCAGGATAGCGAAATCGGGACAATATGTTGGTTTGTAGGAATTCTATAATCACTGTATAATTGGCTTATCTGGAAGGAATTACTTCTATCCATTTGGTGAAATAATTTGTGGCAGTGAGGATCCATTTATGTTGGCCTGAAGAGGGAGGATGGATTTCCCCAATGAAGTCCAAACCCCATTGCTGGAAAGGTCTTTCGGTGGAAATTGGTCTAAGGGGTAGAGGTAGAAGTTTCCTCTTGCCTTCAAAAATTTGACATTTATGGCAATCAGTGACAAACTTCTTGACATAAGCAAACAAGGTTGGCCAGTAAAATCCATCCCTTAGGATTTTGTCTGCAGTTGATTTCCAGTAAAGATGTCCACCACAGTCCCCTGCATGAAACTCTTTGAGTACCTTGTCAGCTTCATCTTTTATTAAACAATTTAATAGAATACCTTCATGATTTTTCCAAAAAAGAGCATTATCTAAAATACAAAATTTTGAAGCTTTCGTATTTAAAAACCTTTTCTTTGTTCTGGATAACCCTGGACGAGCCTGCAGGTTTAATAATACATAAGTTATATCAGCATACCAAGGTGATTCTAGGAAGGCCTGGCTGATTTGTGGAGTCGCCATCTCCTGTTCATTATCCAGTTCATTAATATCCAGGGCTTGGCAATTGGTTTCAGTCATGAGTTTAGCCAATCCCTATCCCTTTATAAGCTTTGTGGGCTTTATTTCAATGTCATACTCTAATATAGTAGCAATCCATTTACCTCTCTTGCCTTCAATCCCATCTTGGGTCAAGATATCTTTGACAACAGCATTTGGTACATAGGCTATTATATGGGAGTATAATATGTAGACTCTAAAGTCTTTAATAGCTTTCACAAGAGCAAAAGCCTGTTTTTCCATGATTGGGTATTTTAGCGGTGCATCTCTAAGTACTTTACTAAAAATGGCTATGGGTTTTTCACATCCTTGATCATCTTTTTGTAGTAAAACAACAACAATGTTGTGTTTTGATGCAAATGAAAATATTATGAAGTCTCTATCAAACTTTGAGCTTGTAAGGACTGGTGTTCTCGTCAAAGCCATTTTAATTTCTTCAAATGCTTGCTTAGCTTCTAATGTCCATTTAACCTTGGAATCTTTTTTTAACATATTGTTCAACAATCTAATTAATTTAGCCAAATTAGGTATGAATCTTCTTAAAAAGTTAATTTTTTCTAGGAAAGCTTGAAGTTCTTTGACATTTCTGGGGTGGGGTATTTGTAAAATGACTTCTATTCTATCAGGATCAATTTCGATGCCATCTTAGGAGATTATATGGCCTAACAGTTTGCCTTCCTCTAGACCGAACGACGACTTCTTAGGATTTAACGAAATACCATACTTTTTGCGTTTTAAAAACACTTGTCTCAAATGATCTAAATGTTGTTGATCTGATTTAGAAAACACAGTAAGATCATCTAGATATATGACCAGAAAATCGTGAATTTATTTTGAAAAAGCTATGTCCATTGCTCGTTGGAAGGTTGCCCTTGCATTCTTAAGTCCAAAAGTAATTTTAACATATTTGAAAGTTCCCCATGGTGTTGTAAAAGCAGTCTTTTCCTGGTCATCAGGATAGACTAGAATCTGGTTAAAGCTTGAAAACCCATCCAAAAGTGAAATCCTAGAGGCACCTGCTACCCTTTGTAAAATGTGGTCCATCTTAGGTAACAGGTAGTGGTATTTTAAAGAAAGCTTATTTATATTCCTTAAATCGACACACAATATGATTTCTCTTGTTTTCTTCCTAGTGGGTACTAAATTAGACACCCACTCTGAAAATCTGATAGGAGCAATTATCCCTGCTTCATACATTCGTTTGATTTCTTTTTCAATTAAGGGGAGTAGTACAGGGTTAATTCTTTTGAGCTTCTGCTTGAATGGTTTTTGATTTTCCTTGAGGGGTATTGTATGTTTAATTATAGAGGTGTCATAAGATTTCAGATCTTCATAGGTCCAGGAAAAACATCCTGGAATTCTTTGATCAGTTCAACGTATTTAAGTTTTTGCTCAGGGGGCAAAGTTTTGGATAATTTTATCATTTTCGGATTTTCTTCAGTTTCTATGTTACAGTCTTCAATCCCTGCTTTTGGAGGTTGCATCTTGGGTTTCTTTGGGATATCACCAAAGGAGTTAATCCTGTGGGCAAATAATTGTCTTTTAAATTAATAACTTCAGATTCTCCTCCTATAATCTCATCGATGTCTACTTTTTTAAGATCTTGCAACTTTTTATTGGTAAATTTTGTTGGGTGAAGTATTTGAGTTTCACTCTCTGCTGAAATGTCTGTTTCAATTTTATCTATTTGATCAACTTCACTAACAGTGTCCGTGTCTATATTAGTGCTAGAAAACTCTTCTTTTAGGGTCAAGAAATTGTTAATCTGAATATCATTTTCAAACACTTTCCAATTCTTTATATTGTCAGGTATGGCTGGCCTGTGTCTAATATCAGCTGTAAACTGATGATTGGGTTCAAATGACAATTTACAAGTGCTGGCAAATGTTGCCAAACTGTGAGCATGCAAATTATGTTTTCTTGGAATTTTGGCTAGCTGTGTTTCCAAAAACGTATTGAGGATATCAATCGCTGCTCCTCTGTAAGATCTTAATCTAGGATCATTTGTGAGGAAGTTCCCTTTCATCTGTTGAATGACCAAGCCAGAGTCTCCCAAAACTGATGCCTTGATTGCCCCTAAACTTTTGATCAACTTAACTCCTAGCAATAGGGCTTCATATTCAGCCATATTATTGGTGCATCTGAAGTTTAATCTGTAAGCATGCCCTTCAGCATGATCATTTTCTAGATTGTGTACCCAAATCCCTGCTTCTGCCCCTAATTTATTAACTGAACCATCAAATTCTAAGTACCAAAGGATCTAATGTTCATAGTTGGTATCAGGAGTTTCAGCGATCTGTTTGATAGAAATATATGTTTCTTTAGTTTCATCTAGTTTCTCCCGAGTGTCTGATATATCATTGTTCTCAGAAATTTCATGAATTTGAACACTAGACTTTTCGTTTATGATTTCTTCTTGTTCAAGTGCTAACACATTGACATCAGTCAGAGGATTAACTTCAGCATTGTATAGAATGAAGGATTCCATGTAAGAGTGTATGGAATATATGGGAAAATTCCGGGGTTTCTCGTGGCTACTTACCACATATTTCATTAAAGTTTCTCGGTACAATATTTTTGGTTGACCAAATACTGAAACAGTAGCATAGGACATGTCCAACTATAAAGATCCTTGGAGCTTTGCACCTCAAGATCTAGACAACAACATGCCATATTTTGATGGAATATCAGCTACCACTATGTCCATTAAAATGGTCTTGGCGGGATATTGAAATAATGATACACATAAATCTTTGATCAATCCTAGACATCTAACCTGGGTTGAGTCAAAAGAGAATAAGTCTTTGTATGGCCTGGTAATATCTAGGTCCAACTTCTCAATTACAGATTTAGGCATTAAGTTATGAGAAGCACCAGAATCAAACATGGCATTATGAAATATTTTATCATGTATGTTCAGACTCACATAGAAAGGAGGGACCCCTCCATCTACTGATTTTCCGTTTGCTTAGGGCTGAAAATTAATTTAGGCTGGTCATCAAAGAGATTTACTAAATCTTTGTTCTCTGAAATTTGGAGTGATGTGTTAATTTGTCCTCTGTAGACATCATGTCTAGCCAATTCTATCAATGGAATGGCTATCTTCAATTTGCCTGTTTCAGTCTCAAGATTGAAAGGTTTTTTAGTTTGAATTTTTGTATTTGGGACAGTGAGATTGTCTCTTTCTGCTGTATTTTCAGTTTTTTTCCCCTTTCCAGGAGTGGTGTTATGGGATGAAGTTACTTCCAAGTCAATTTCTGAAGGTTCTTCCACCTTTCCTTTAGGAGTTAGGTTGTTGATTGTCTGATGCATCTTCAACTATTGGATTATTTGGTTTAGGAGCTGTTCTAAGAAGGGTTTGTATAGGTGTGTTATTTATCTTAGATTTGTTAGGTTGCTTGGTTTCTTTCTGTTTATTGGCCTCAGGAACATCTATTGTTCTGCTCTTGAGATTGTATTGCTTGTGGACTTCATAAATGGCTGTATCATATCCCTCCCTAAAATCAAAAGATTCCCCTGGTTGGGTTTGGAATTGTTTAAGAGTGTGAGCTTCTTGGTCTCTTTTAGTTAAGAAAAATTGTTGTTCATTATTGAGGCCCATTAAGTTAATTTGAGTATCTTCTGTTAGTTGATCAGAAGTTGAGGCTTCAACATAATTTTCTTGGAATGGGGGCCTAATGTTTTGGTCGGGCCTAGTCTTTCCAGAATTAGGGTTTTTTTTTTTTCCTGAAATTTGGATTTCTCCCAGTATTGCTCGGTTGACCATCCCAAGGGGATTTCCTCTCAATTGTTTCTACTCTATCACCAATTCTATCCATTCCTTTAATGATAGCATCTAATTTCTGTTCAAATGCAGAAGGTTCTTCTTTGATATGTATACTCTTTTCAGTTCTGGCTCGAGCTCGTTTGCAAATCAGGTTGGCTTCAACACTGACAGCGATACTCTGCATCTCCTCTAAGTCTCGAGGAGCTCTTTCCCTAAGTTGGTATGCCATATCAGAATCGAATGCATTAGGGAATTTGATCAAGGCCAAATCTGGAGGAGGTTTGAGATTTTGAGGAATAACATTGTAGACATTATTGAATCTGGTACAGTAATCTTGGACAGTTTCTTGGGTACCTCTCTTTAAGCCTTCATATTATGATAAAATGTGGAGAAGATCCTTCTTCTTTTCCCATATGTTCAAGAAGGTCTGATAAAGATCTTGTGGGTCATTTATACTGTTTGCAGGGAGGGCTCTCAACCATGTTCTAACATCTCTAGCTAGACTTTGCACAAATATTTTCATTCTGACATTATCGTCATCAATCTCATAGTTTTCAAAATAATCTGTCATTTTATTGGTATGTTGTTGAGCTGTGTAAGTGCCAGTACCGTCAAAATATGTGATTTTACTTTGATAATCTTGAGGCATGGTCTCTGGATTTGCAGGTAATTGCAGGGGAGCATATCGGTTTTCCATGTTTGCAGATATAAGTGTGACAACTGGAAGAGTAGGAATAACAGTGGAAATGTATGCTGTATATGGAGGAGTGGGAAGGATAGTTTGAGGTGCTGATGGGGAACTTGAAGAAGCTGCAACAATGACAGAAACATTTAGTGTTTTTCCAGAGGTAAGCTCAGTTTGATTGGGGTTCTGCAAATGTTTGTCAAGGTGTGAATTAGTAGAACATTCTTCGCTCTCCTGGCTTCTAAGGATCCTACGAATCAGATTAGGATTTTCAAAGACAAGTGGGGGATTAGGATCCAGATTTGATCTAGTGTAATGGATATTCTTTGGTGCCAGTTTCTAGGTGTATTTTTGGTTTTTTCTTGGAATAATTTAGCAATACAACTTTGACAGTATCTTCTAGGAATTTTTAGATATTGGAACTTTGAACTTTCCTAAAAGACTTTTGTAAAAAGGAACTGATCAAGAATTTGAAACAACTGTTTAAAACAGATAGCAGCAACAAAAAAATTATTCAGTCCCCAATGGAGTCACCAATAATGTTATCACTCAAGTTGTTCTCCAAAGTTGTAAGAAAGGGAATACGACCGAGGTAACCACAGACTAATCTTTTAGATACAGATTCTAGCCAATCTACATCCAGAGAGGGCTCTCTCTTTATGATTTAGCTTTGTTTTGAAAAGTGTTAGCTAGCTATGAAGTTCAAGAGTTTTGTTTTGGGTTTGGATGGTGGAATTCAATAGAACAGTGAAAAAAGCTGAATAGTTCAGTCCATTGGGCATGATGGAGTCAAAGAATGATGGCTTTCTGGATTTGGTTTCTTAACAGAGGATGGTATCACAAAGCAAGGTAATCAAACATAGAACAATTTTAGGCTGAAATCAGATGGAATGGACTCAAATGGGTGAAGGGCAGTTAAGAATCCTTCAACATATTGAAAGAGGGAAAATGGATATTTACTGCTAAGGAGCAGTCAAGAATTCCTTAGCAAATAATCAATATGCAAGAATCAGGAAGCAAGAGCAATTAAGAATTCACTGCTTATATTAATTCTGAAGAAAACACATAGAATAATAAAGACTGAAGACAGAGTGCAGTTTAAGCAAATCCTGAATTAATCCTTTTCTTTACCATTCATATTATGAAACACAGATGATATAGCAAACAAGAAAACTGTAAAACATGAGATATAGAGGACTTATTGATTTGGAGTTTGATTCAAGAATTCTGTGACAAGTCTTCTGCATTAATTCCTCATTCAGTAGGCCATACAACAGATGGTTCCAACAGCTTTTTATTCCAAAATTTTCAATATTACAGCCAAAATCTATGAATACCCACCAACCCCAAATACTTCGTTTGGGGGGGTACTTTTACAAAATATCTGATGGAGATAATATCTAGTGATGACTAATCCCTTTTTTACAAAGATAGAGACGAACAGTCTCGAAAACAAGGAAAAGATAAATTGATGCCGTGCTAGCTGCTCTGTCTTTGTCGGATGTGCTGGATGCAGGCTTTGCGAGTCGGTTTACAGCTGTATTCCACTGATACTCTGTGTTGGCTGCTCCATCTTTGTCAGATATTCTTCAATCCTGTTTCGATACACTTTGACCCACTTGAGCCTCATTTATCTCTGTTTAACTTATCACGGAAAAATAAACCGAAGTCTATGTTTTACTTAAGAGAAATTACAAAATCCCCAACATGTCTTCCCACCATTGTTGCTCTGGCAATTTATGCTTCTGAAGTTTCCTCAGGGTTTCATCAGCTTCTGTATATCTGAAAAAATTAGGCTGGAGCTGAAACATATGTTTTACCTCATGCTCAATATAAAATAAGTTCTCTAAGTTATCATAGAGAATTTGGCATGTGGGGAGTGCTTTTACTCCTGAAGCACTTATTGATGAACTAACTTGATCAGCAGCATATTTATTCAACTTATGTACATAATATGTGTGTTTCATAAGCCGGTCATTATTTCCTAAAAGACTTGGTAGTCCTTTATCTTGCAAAACTGTAAACCTTTCCATGAAAGAATTAATTTCTACTTGCATATCTTGGCATTTTCTTTCCAAATTCTGCATTAAAGTTCTCTTGGTTAGAGCCCTTTTTATTTCCAAAATGGTGCTTGTCCTGTCTGGGATGCCGAGTTGTTCCCTATTTCTGTTATTGAAAAATTGTATGAGCCGGTTGGCTTGATCAAGCATTTGTCCTAATAAAACTCTTGATTTTTGAATTTCTCCATGTGTTGCATTCACTAAGTCAATCTGCTCATAAATAGTTTGGATAGATGGCCAAACATTACTTAGGGATTGGTTGATGTTGGTCTAAAGAATTCCTTTAATTTCTGCCAGAGGCTTATCCATAGTGAGATATTTCTCTAATGTTCTCACTTTATTCTCTAATGCTTTAACCTCTCTTATTTTCTCTGCCACACTTATTTTGGATTTATCATAACTCTTTTCTACTTTTGCCAATTTCTCTTTCACTCGTTTCAATTATGACACTTGGAGTTTCAATTCTTCCATGGCCTTTATCAATTCCTCTGTGCTCATACTTGTACTACTGCCTAGTGCTGCTACTACTGATGATGTACCTGTGATTACCTCTGTTGTGATTGCTGGGACATTTGGGGCCAATGCTGATCCAATTGTTGAGGGGACTGCAGTTGTGACTGTAGGGATTACCTCAGGTGGTTGGGAGGTCGTCTCTCCCTGCTTCTCTTTTAATGCTTTTTCGAGTGCCTGCTCTGTATCAGTTAATCTTTCATTGAGTTTCATGGGCAGGTCCATCATGTCTTCCTCTGATTTCTGCTCTATG
Source organism: Pinus tabuliformis (assembly GCA_031772625.1). NCBI lineage: Eukaryota > Viridiplantae > Streptophyta > Pinopsida > Pinales > Pinaceae > Pinus > Pinus tabuliformis. The sequence continues at coordinate 658,348,169 of CM062805.1, read as the reverse complement.
ATTTTTGTAGTTTGAGGGTGCCTTGAAGGAGGTAGCTTCAACTGTTTCCTTAGGGCAGCAATGTCCACTTCCTTCTTCTTGATTAGTGCCTTTATGCCTTTAGCATCTTTGGGGTCATGTCCCAGTTCCATGATGATCTCTTCTAAGGATTTGATTCTGTTATCCTCGGCTAGAGAAGAAGCTTTCTCCCAATGCAGCTGAGCTGTTGTGTTGTCTAAGGAACTTTGTAATTGGTGGGCCAACATTGCTTTGCTAGTTAGTGTGGAATAAACCATTTCTCTAGTCTGTTTGTGAAGTTCAATTTGGTCCAATGGATGAATGTCTTTGGCTAGGACCTCCAAGTTTTTTATGATGTAATCTACTGTCGACTGGGGTTGCTGCACCTTTGGCTTAAAATAACTCATTAACATTTTTCCTTCTTCAATGTCATAGGCAGACATCAATCTTTGCTGGGTTGAGGGGGCCATTTTCAAGTATTGATTATAGATATAAATTCTAACGGGATCATTCTTGGCCCTTATCTCTATGAAAGTTTTCTTAATGTCTGAGGCTTTTTTGCTTTGTGGCCTGGTGGACGACACCTCTACACTGTGTTGCCTTTCTAGCTCCTGCCTATGGGAGCTAGTTGATGTTTCTATAACTGGGGAAGTCTGCTGGCTGACTACCCTCTCATCTCTTGGACTGTCTATCATTTCTTCAATAATTTCCTCTTATGACAGAGGATTCAGTCTTTGTCTCTTTTCTCCTGGTTGTTCAGCAGGTCCATTGATAGGTGTGGCCTCTTCCTTGTCTCTCTTCTTGCTTCTTTCCTCATTTAGAGGAGTTTGTAGTGATGGAATTTCTGGTGCTCTAGTTTGGGCTTGAGGAATTTGCTCCTAATTTTGTTCTTTTGACGTTGCTGGCTGATCTGTCATTATAGGATGCTCTGTGGTATCTACCTTTTTACCCTTTGAATTCCCTGTGACTGATGTGCTGGTTTTCTGTGCAGGCGGTTAATCCCAGACAAAAATAGTGCTATGGTTACAGTAAACTCGGGTGGGATATTTAACATTTGAGGATTATATTATAAATACATAATACGGGAAGGGGTCTATTTACAAGGGATTTGATATAATAAATGTTAATTTGTCAATATGATACTTTTTGACTAGCAAACCCTTTTCAACTTTTCTTTTCTTTGCATGATAAGCCTATCTAAGTCTGCCCTTATTTCTTCTAAGGGTTTAGATTAGACAGTTGAGCTCCTTTGCTTCTCTACCTATCTACTTCTCTGCCTTGTTTAAACAGTTTGGACAGATTTTTATTCTCTATAACTAAAACAGGAAATTCAAACATGAATTGGCCAAGATTAAGTTATTTGAACATTCATCAATTGTGCTAAAAAGTTCAAAACGCTGTAACAAGCTGTAGATGATGCTTTATTTACAGAAAAATGAAATAGTAGTGGTATTTGGACTTGCACACTTTCCTGGTCTTTTTATTTGGGGTTCATTTCTTTTAATTTTTTTTTTTGACCATTTATTTTTTTACCCTTTGATTCTTCTTTTAGGGTATACCCTCTTTACATTTTTTAAATTTTTTGATTTTTTGAAAATATGGAAAACCTTTGCAACTGGAAAATGTATGAACATATTGCAGATCTAATCAAGTCAATCATGAAATATGACACCTATTGGTATAGGAGCATAACACCAGGTACAAGTGATTCCAGCATAGGTATAGCCATACCAATAAGGCCAAGGGTTTCTTGAAGGAATAGGACATCCACCCGTTTAGTTTCCATAAGTCTCCTGAAGGCTAGTTTTTTAGTAGGGCTAGCCAACCTGCGACAATTAAGGGATAACCACTTCATGGGGGATTTGATGATAGGGTGATCTATGCTCTAAGAACGCAAGAAATAGCGATTTGTCAGCCTTCAACTACGTCGATACCAACTTGATGGATGGATTTGGATATGGAGGAGTGTTTGCCCTGAGATGATTTAGGGGGCTAAAGGGGAGGGATGATACCAATTCCACAGACATCCATAGAAGAGGATTTGTCCAATGAGCGAAGGTTGTAAGAGTGGGAAGGGTGCGAAGATTTCGATGCCTCCGTCAGAGGAAAAATCAGAGGGGGTTTGGGAAGGAAGGAGGCGTACTGGAGAAAATAGGAGGGGGATGTGCTAGGGGACAAGACAGGGGAGGCGATGTAGGTGCATATGACAAGATGCAATTTGATAAAGAGGATGACAAAAAAGAATCAGAAAGAGCAAGAGACGAATCAAAATAAAAAGAGGGAGGGTTACCCGATGAGAGTGCTGTAGCGGCCATTGCCCGGGATGTGGTAAGCGGAGGTGAGGGAGGATAGACCAGAGTGGTGACACACTTCTTCTCCCGAGCCTTTTCCTTTGACAGATTACTAAGAGCTGAGGGTGTCCGTTGTTCTTGTGAACCCAACTTTTCCACCAATCCATCAATCACATTCTTCGGAGGAGGAACATATATTACTCGGGGGCATTCCTTTTATAAATGTCCAACCTTTAGGCATCATCTGCACCTGAAGGGCACCCCTTTGTAGTTGAGGATATGAATGTGGGTGAAATGCTTCCAGTGAAGGGTAATCTGTTCATCCAATCATCTCTAGTGTCAAGATGAACCAGGATACGAGCCAAGGACATATTTCCAGAGACAATGAAGGATTTGTCATGATCCAGGTAGGTACCAAGTGCATTTCCAATGCGCTTGAAGATGTCTTCGGACCAGAAGTGTAGCAGAAAACTAAGTAACGCACCCAGATAGGACCAACCCCCAATTTCTCCTACTCCGGATCAAACAAGGGACTCCATCACTTGAGCAATACAAGTGCAAGCTCGATATGCCAATATTTGGAAAGCACCCACGTAGTGTAGTCTGAACACTGAAATCGAAGGGCGAACCAACCACGTGAGAGAGTGGTGACTGATGGTAGTTCAGAGGCTATCTATCCCCAAATTTCAATGATCCATTTCCGAATCCTAACAATGGAATACATTCACTCGCATACATGCCCAACCATAACACGGTTCGCTGTATCAACCACATCCCCCTTTTGAATCCCTTCACCGAATCTGAGAGAGACGTCTTTATTCCTTGCTTTGACACACTTGGACTTCTTCACCGTTTTGGGCTCCTTATTAGCCTGGGGACTTGGAGAGGGTTCAGGAGGGGGGTCTAGGGAGTTGTCAACACTATGGTTAGAGTCGCAGTCCGCCAAGTTGATAGGGGGTCCATCAAAGCAGCCGAATGAGAGAGGGGAAAATATGAAGTGGGTAAGAGATTCCGACTGAAGAGGAGGAGGCCCAGGGAGGTGATCCGGGGGGAAAGAGGCTAGTTATGATGGTGCAATGAGAGGGAAATCGACTGCAGGAGGTATAGAGGAATAAACCGATGGATAAGAGGGGGAGGTGGACTCAAGGCATGTAGGCAGGAAATGTAGGGATGCCGAGAAGGGGGGGGGGTAATCAAAATAGGACCAAGGTTGCGAGTCTGTAAGTAGGGAGATATTCGAACATGAGGAGCTAGGGCTAGTTGGAAAAGCCGGTGTAACGACCCTAGGGTAACTACCAAAGGAGACTGGGTCGCAGACATTGATGCATCTGACAGGGGCGGGGGCGATGTAGTCTAGATGGGCATAGATACATACGGGTCGTCCTTATCCACCGACCTTCTAACTGACTATGATATGCAAGTGGAAGACCCAATGCCAGATGCCAGGAAGGGTGATGAAATAGAGGTGAAACGAGGATCCTCAAGACTATCACAAAGTGAAGAGCATAAGAGCATAGCCCTCAACTAGAATCAACAGACCTTTGAAACCCTAATCGAAATCAGAATTACTGGAGAAAGGGTGCAGTCGTGCCATCCTCGCTCCTCATTCAAGTGACCCCCTAACAATTATTTTATTATTTCTTTAGGAGGCATGGTTTAGACCTAAAAATTCCCCTAGTGTATATGATAGTAATTTCCTAAAGCATCATGGAAAGTTGAGAATGCATTGGTTAGGACCATTCATTGTTGCAAAAGTGAAAGAATCAGGAGTTTTCAAGCTCACACAACTAGATGGAGTCCTGTTGCATGGCTTGGTGAATGGTGCATGCCTAAATTCTTTCCATGGCGTAACCAGTTCTACATCATACTGATTTGATCTCCGAAGGGGATCATAGTTACATTTAGGTAGAGTCAGTTAGTTGTCTTAGGGCATTAGTCTCTTTAGTTGCATCCGTTATTTTAGTTTCGTTAGTTATTTCAGCCGAGTCAATTATGAATAAATTTCTGTCAGTTATTTTAATAGCGACAATCGAGTGCCTCCCTCTGAAACTGCTTGTGGTCGGGGATTCGCACGTGGAAATCGTCTTATCCATAATAATTAGTAATAATTCACTCCGTCATTTCAAATTTGGGCTAAATCTCTCCCGTAATATCCTTGACACGATATGGTCATCAATTTCTAGGACCTTGCCATCATATCATCATCATTAACCATCGTTCCTACCCTCCTTTTTAATTTTCGCGTCATTCAGGTTAGGTCTAGGTCATGGTCACTGTTATTGCCACAATTTGATCAATTATAGGAAGTTGTTTTATTAATTAGTTAAACAGTGTAATCAAAAGCTTCGTATCAAGTTTTTATATTTAGTTTGCATGACAATGATAAGTTCTTTAGTAGAAAAGTCGAGGTGGTCAAATTGCCTAGTTTGGATTTTGTGTCGAATTTTCCTGGTCCTAAGCCCAAATTCAAACCCCTTGTGCCTATTGTGTATCAAAGTCGAGCTGCAACCATGACTAAGATCGTAGAATTTGTTCCAAAACCTGAAACCGAATCCAGTCACTAAAATTGAGCCTCTCTACAACAAATATGACAAGGCTGCGCTTATGGATAATGATCTCTGAGACTCCTTCCATTTTCCAGCTCTCAAATGTGAAGTTTTTACAGAAGCTGTTACCAAATCCAACGGAAGTCATTCGTTGAGAATTAAAGAATATTGTAGATGCCTATAGAGGTCGACACTGCTAAATTTGTGAAGTTTACCAATGTTCGGCACTACAGGAGCATCGTGCAGTGTATGAAATTCCTCATCAACATAATGCATTGGGGTTCTCTGTGGATTGACAAGGAATAAACCATAAATGCCATCGATATTTAGAGACTCGCAAGACTATCCGCTCCAGGAGCTACATTGTCATCTGCATTCCAGAATTCTTTGGAGCAGGGAAATAATACGGGCAATGACAACGACTACAACAAATACAATACTCAACGTGGTGGTAAGGGAGAACTTATTGAACTAATTAACAAGCCTACCATCAAGTTCCCCAGCTATACAATTGTTGGAAATCTCATGCGCCATTTCTCAAGGGTCGAATGCACCTTGGACACCATATCAATCGCGAAATCTTGTGTACAAGGCACACAATTGAATTGGTGCAATTTTCTGTTGAATGAGGCCTTTGAATCCCGTGAAGATGTCTACAAGAGGGAAACTTATGTTATATAAGTATATCTTATTGTTTCATTAGCTATGTGGAAGTGGTGGCCACTAGAAGGCAGAGAAATAACACCGGTTTACGAGGATCAACCCCTTGCACTCATATATTTACGATGGAAGAATTCCGGGGACCCTAGCAGCAAGGAAATTAATGAGGCTTCTTTTGCTAGATGGCACTAGAAGATGTTGGCTGTCACCAAATCCAGGCCCAAGATCCCACTATTTCTCTTAGATGAATATTCGCAGGAAATATGGTTTGGTATAAGTCATGGCAACACTTGGATTCAGCCTAAGTGCATCAACCTAGAAACATTCCATATGCACAATCAACCCTTCGTTCTCTCAAAGGAGGCATTCCACACTAAAGTAACATTATGGCCTGAAGTTGCTAGATAAATTCGGGAAGGGAAGAAGACATATTCATTCAAAGGGATGTTACCTAAGCCATTGCCTGGTGAAACCCCTTCCACCTCCAGCAAGTGAATGGTAGAGGAAACAAGCAATCTAGTTCTAAAGAAGCTTGAGATGTAGATGTTGTCCTTTCGTCATACTTTAGAGGATCTCAAGGCATCAATAAGTCCTTTCCCTACCTTTTCTGAATTTATCAGTTCTATTTCAATTGTATCTTTGACCTGTAGCTCAACCATTGCTTCAATCCCCTTAGTGGGCCCTCATTCTCATACTGAACCCACCATTCGAAACACTTGCCCACTTATCACGAGGCCACCATCAATTCCTAGGAAACAGATTAAAGCTACCTCTACTCAAGTCATTGGTCTTACTGACGAGGAACCCCGATCTCACACCAACACACCCATCATTGAAGAAAACCCATTGTACACATCCGTTGTATCCCCAAGGTCACACAATCCATCACCTCGAACAACTTCCACCTCAACCACCATCTCGGACATTCCTCAATACATATATCTTTTCAATGCCGAGACTGAAATGGAAGTAGACTCCGTTATCCAATCAATTACAGACAATAATTTTAAGAATTTACCGAAGAACATGAACTAGTTATGGAGATTTACCAAGATAAACATTAACCAGCGTCAAGAGACATGAACAATGCACACAATATTTAACCGGGAAAAACCCCAACTCTAGGGAAAACCCACCCTAATAAAATTTCATTAGCCCTGGCCAAAACCTTGGCCAACCCGGCTAAGTGGGCCTTCACCGCCAACCTCCCTAACCTACATTACAATGAAGTCTTCCCAGCCTTTGATAGGCTCCATTACATGCAATACCATCGGTACACTATAACATGTTCCCAAAAACCACTACTATTTACCCTGGTCAACTTTGAATCTATCCCAAGTCAAGTTTAACTAACAATCCCCCCCTTAAACCTTGACTTGAGGTTTCCTTTGACTAAATCCACTCAAACTTGCCAAGTGAGTTAGCTCCACTCACTTTGGCCCTTAACCGCCCTCAAAGTTTTATACACGAGGTATTTGTTAATCTAGAATACCCCCTATCACCCTTGTCTAACTAGACTTTACCAGTGATTATCCAGGGGTACGCATGCCTTACCACGTCTTTACAACAATATGCCCATTTGCATGCAATATACATTGTATGACTCAATTTTTTTTACCCTTGTTTCTGTTTTTATTTGACCATCCTCTCTCGCTTTTGCAGCCTTTGAGTGTTCTCCTTTTGTGTGGACCATTTATACTTGCAAGCTCCATCGACTCCACGTTTTTAATTTTTTCACTGCATGTACTTCTCGACCTTTTTCTACTTGGTCCTCCGCTTGCTCCAAATATGACTCAGCATGTTCAACTCCTTCATATTAAGCGCAACTCATTTACTGTGCATTTCCTTGGGCTTGCTAGGATTAACCAAGCCCATCTTCACAAGAAACTATTGCCACCATTCTTTCATACTATTGGGCTCTCTTTTCTAAATCTCGTCAACCTTCTTCTACATCAACAACGACACTGATCAAGGCATCACCCGCACTGCAGTCTCGAACGCTAACACCACCACTTCCTTGTCTCTCGTTGATACGTCTCTTTTCCAACTCTACATAAACCTTGTGATTCACCTTTTATCATAGCGACTACCCTCTCTCACCGAGTAACAACTTTCTTAGATTTGATTGCACTCTCTCTTTATACTATGACCAATCGAGCAAATCAGGACTCCAGTGCTCCTCCTATGTTATCTCGTCACTCCTTCCTTATTCACTCTACCATAGCCATTTTTAGCTCATTTTTTTTTTACCATCGAAGCTACCATAGGATCCATGGCAGCTGGGGCCTTCACGTACAACACACTACTCACCACATGCACGTCTTTTAGGCTGTGGCCTTCAATAGTGAGATTCCATTTGCAGGTAGGTTGCAACATCCAAAAAATTGAAGTGCCAACTATTCGACATTCCGAGTGGTGCAAGTGCTACCGCCCATTTGGTCGCCCTCACCATGACCTATAAATTATGCTTATATTTCTTCACTCGACTACTGTCACCATTGAGCCATTGCACTCAATCTCTTCGACTATTTAGAACCCCGCCATCACAAACTTGAATAATGCTTCCAAACACGATCGCTCTGAAAATGATGACACAACCCTTGACCTTCCGCGCTCTCTAGCCGTAATAGGTATCCACAATCCAACTCCCAGGATTTTATAGCTATTATATTCAATGCTCATCACAATAGAGCTACAATATCCATCTTTGATGTGCCCCCATCAGGCGTGCTACAAATCTGGCATCCCACACACAGATTTCATTCTTAGGCCAACTTTGTCCGTGTCATTTGTATTCTCGTTACATCTCAGTGTGTTTCAGGTCCATGCCACATCGGCCATGTTGCTTTCCTATTCTACAATCAGATATGCTAGACCACTATCGACTTATGCACCACCAGTGCCATAACTGTAATAATTTATTACAACATAATTAGCTCTTGCATTGCAAAATCATATATTTGTCACAAATGCTGCCTTTGTGTTAGATCTCGATCTCCTCCACAGTGCTTTATTCATTATCCCATAAAATCTTGGCCACAAAAGTATCCCTCTGAAGCCAAAATGGCTCTGATACCAATTGTTAAGAATTTACTAGAGAGCATAAAATAATTACGGAGATTTACTAAGAGGAATAATAACCAACAACAAGACACATGAACAATGCACGAAATATTTAATTGGGAAAAACCCCAACTCCGGGGAAAAACCACCCTAATGAAATTTCATTAGCCTTGGCCAAAACCCTGGCCAACCCGGCCAAGTGAACCTTCACCACCCACCTCCTTGGCATACATTAAAATGAAGTCTTCCTAGTGTTTTATAGGCTCCATTACATACATTACCAAGGGAAGTAATACCATGTGCCCAAAAACCACTACTATTTACCCTAGTCAACTTTGACTCTATCCCAAGTCAAGTTTACCTAACAAATACAAATGAGGCACTCACAGTTCACCTACAAGCATGAACTTCATCACTATGTCCCTGTTATCTTTGCTACTAGCATCAAGCCCACTAATGATAACCGGTCAATTTATTAGCTCTGAGACCCCAGACATAGAAACCATAAACACCTTACCCCTAATTTCCAATCCCGCCTCTCTGAAACCACTGCAGTGCAACGCATACCATATTTGTACTTACACCATCGAACCTTCGCAAAGAGAGACCTCACCACAATGATAGTTTGAGAAATCAGTTGCTAATGAGCAACCGTTACAAAGTCAGTATCCTGCACCCACTACTATGACCACTGATGACCTCCAGAGTTGGTTGTCGTCTCAATTGTTTTATTTTATTCAACTGGATGCACGCCGAGCAGAGGTATTTCATAATAGTCTGGCAGCTAAACATGAGTAGCAAAAACACCAAATTCTTTCCATTGCAGCAAAACAAGATCAAATCCTATAGGAGACGCAGACACTATAGAACTGGGTGATGACATCAGTGCACTCTTTTAGAATGTTGCGATGATATCAAAACTCCCTGTGCCAGCCTAGTATCAATAAGAAAAGAGCTGAAAAGAACTATTGTTGCCACTAAAATGGCACTACTAGATCTAGCCTCCTAGTATACCAGTGAGATCGAGCAGAAAATAAATGAAGCGACTTGTCTAAAATTCTGTATCATCCAAGCTATGGGGAAGCTAAAGGACTCTTCGCACAAGATTGAGACTGGTCATGCTGCCTTGCGAAGAAAAATCATCCAGTTTACCCTCTGTGCCAACAAGATAATCAGTTTTTAAACCAAGCCATGACAATTAAAGACCACAACCAACAAAAAGAGCTCCTAGCACAGGCTGATGCCCTCGAAAGCCAGATTCAACAAATTGAGGATGAATTGAGCAAGACTAAGAGTCTACTTCGTGACCTCAAGCCACTTGCACAAGGGCACTTGTAGAAGCTACAACATATCAGTGAGGAGGTAGAAACTCAATGGAATACCATCTTGATGACACACCCTACCCAACCAACAACTGAACTTGCAACACCGTTCATCGATCAAGAAAACACTCTCACAGGTTAATGGAAGGTGGCACTCACCGAGTACACACATTTCAAGAGCGCAACCATTTTATTCGTTCTAGAGTTGGGTCCTTCGTCTAAAGGAATTGGCCAAGAAGGAGCAACACTGGTAGGAGCACTGCAACAATAAGAAGCACTAGTAACACCAACAAATAATTGACTCGAGGACGAGTCAATGGATTGTGGTTGGGACCTATTGGGTCCTTCATTTGGAGACAATTTTGTCATGTTTTGACGTTGGCCATCTTCTGACTAAAGGTGACTGAAGGGAAGTCATGGAGAAGGCAGCTGAGGTAGGAGAAAGAATCTGTGAAAGTCTGGAAGTTGCAGAAGATAGGCCAGGGAAATTAGGGCACATGTAGTCACAACCGAGCTAGGATGTTCATCAATATCTAAGGAAGCAGTCACAATCAAGAATCAGAGGTAGATGAAAAGGAAAGGGCAAAGAATCTGAGGAAGAAGCAACATTCCAAGCAAGCAAAGTCCTTAAAAGGCTGAAGGAAAAGCTAGGAGGGAGAGAGAGGTGTATCGAAATGTTGTCGCGGATCCTAATGAGCCTGAATGACTCTATAATCACCTGGTCGTATATTAGCTTATATTTCTAGTCTCTCTTCTATTGAGAAGGCTTCTGAGTCGAATGTACTGATGTGATGCTTCCTGAAACTAATGAAAGAGAAAGTTGCAGGGATGCTTGAAAGTCTTCTTGTGCTGAGTTTATGTGTCCCATTTTAAAATTTCTATTATGAATGCCTATGCATATTATGTGTCCTTTTGAATACTTAAGATAATGTCTTATGCAACAATTGCATGTCTGATGTCTTGGTTCTGAGTTCAACGAGTGCCAGTAGCTTCGTGTGATTTATCCTGATGCCAGGTTCCACTCCCTTAACCAAGTAAGGTCGTGATGCGCCTTATTCTCTTGAGTAAGGTGAAAAGACCAACATTATGATGAGTGCTAGTATTGGAGCAAGGATGCTGCAACTCCTAGGCTACCAACTTTACTTATGAACCGAGAGTTCGTACAAACTTGGAGGTGAAAGTGCTATATGCACAAGTAAAAGTGAAGGTCATGCCTGTTGTCACTGTTCATCCAACGAGAGACCCTAGGGGTTCCAAGCCAGACTTCTATAGAGTCAAAAGAAGCTTGATTCTTTGATGGAAGAAGAGCAAATCTATTCAAAGAGAGCTACTCTACTGCAGTAATGAAGAAAACAACATGTAATGCTAAATCACACCATATCCTAATTAACCATTTAAATAGCTATGCTAAGTAGAATTTATAAATCAACACTAACCTAATGCTACCATCTAAGCTATAGAAGTAAAGAGAATCAACCATACTAATGTGTAAGCAAGAAAACTAAACTAAATCTGTTTTCATTTTTTTTTGGTTTTTTTAGGCAAAATCAAGTATGCAAATTAATTGTTGTTGTGGATGTGACAAGTGGATGGAAGGTGATTGAGGTTGGCTAAAAGGCTTGTGGAGTGGTTGGATGGTGTGGAAGGGTCCTAGGAGGATTTTTGTGACTTCCTAGAGGTTCCCCATCAATTCGGACTCAAAACAGGCTGTTTCAAGAAAACCTACAGGATGTACTAGAAACCTATAGGATGATCCTGTAGGAATTACATAAAACCTATAGGATACGACTAAGAGCTAATTGTGAGGTGTTGGGAAGCTTGGAAAAGGTGTGCGATGAGTGAGATGGGGTTTTAGAATGTCTAGGAACACTCAGGAGTCAATATCCAAGATCAGAGATGGCTAGATTCGCTCAATGTATCTAGGGGAATTTCAATAAAAAAATGACAAAAAATAGTGAGGGTGATGGTGGAACAAGAGATGGTTAGGGTGGATGAGGTGGAAGGTGGCTGCTGGTGATGAAGTCTAGGTCTCCTCCTGAAGTACCTGCTGTGCTTAAAACATATGTGTTTCCCATGAACTATGCAACAAGATACATTTTCATAGACTAGAAAAGCATGAATCAATTGCCTATATTATGCATTAAGAGAGTGCTAACGGGAATGAAAGCATGAGTGCGATCTTATTGCAGAAATGGAGTAATTGAAAAAGATGACAATGAAATGAACCAAATGCTGAATCAAGACAACAAACTCCAAAGCTCGTGCAAGAACTAGAAATTTGTGTTTTGGGGGCTGCTAAAGGGTATCTTCCTCAAGTCATGGTCCCAGAGGGAGGAAGTGAGGCCGAGACACCTGCTGAAAACCTTATGGTGATCCTTTTTCTCCTTTCTAACCTTCTAATTGAAAGAAAGCAAAAATGGAAGCAAACTAACATACAACCAATCTATTTACACTGCTGTAATGGAAATGCAACTACTTAAGCAAATGAACAATTAAACTATGAATCTATGCTAACATACATGTACAATAAAGAGGAGCCTTGGATGCTAGGGTTGGGCCCTAGCCCAAGAGCTCCAGCCCTCTAAGTTAACTCAGTGCTGGCTCAAAACAAAACTCATTCTTATTATCAAAACAATGGATTACATCCAAAACTGTCACAAGTCTTGCAGCTCGAAAATAGAGTAGAGTTTACAATAAAAAATCCAAATCCTACTAAGGTCTTAGGCCTCTCTACTTATACATATGAAGTCTCCAACGACTTCCTTAAGATTAGGGAGGCTCGGATCCCAAACTCAAGATAAACTGGTGCTTTGTCTTTCACTTGCTCGGCTACCTTCTAGTCCTCATGATTTGGCTGTTTGCACTCCGAGCTGATGGAGGAATATTCAAATAGAGCGGTAGTAAATGAGGAGGATTTACCTCCTATAATTCCTCTCCCTTGTCCCTTTTGAGTTTTTAGCAAGGACTTTGCAAAAATTCCTTGCTTTTATCCTTTAATCCTGCATTAAATGCACATTAGACCACAAAGCAAAATATCCAACTCTAACTCATCTCATAAACAAAATATAATCAAAAGTATGCAATAAGTTATGAGAATAGTTGGTTTGACTAAGCTAGGAGGTGAATTAAGGCCCATATAATTACCCAATGATGAGGCTCATCATCACCCCCCTACTGAAAGTGTTGCTCATCCTCTGAGAAACTTAGTCAATGTCTATGTCCTTCATGGCTCTGGTAGCCTCTCTAACATCCCATGCCTCTGCTGTGGTCTCTTCTTCTTGTTCATAGAAGCTTGCTTTCTTTTCTATCTCTTCCCACTGTCTCTTTTCTTCTTCTTTCCTCCCTTCTAGCATCCCTAGGAGTAGTGGTGGACTGAGTTTTATGCCTATCCAATTGAACTTCAACCTTTGCATTGATTGCTTATACATAGGTGTCCTATTGAATGCCTCTCTCAACCTTTGAGGGGAGTGATGTTCTCTGATCTTCAAGCTGTGTGGCAATGTGTTCCATCTTCTTAGGAAGGCATGTATACTATCATCTCCTAGCAGCTTAAACATATACTCAAAATGTGAAATTGCTTGATCTTGGGCAACAAGATATCTAGGTGCCAGCTGAGGGTCATTTGCAATCAGATTATGGGTGTTGATTAGGGCCATGGGACTTGATTGTTCAGCTCTGATGAAAAGAGGTTCATTTTTCTCTCTGGCCAATATTATTTTCATCTCTACAGCCCTTGACTCCTCATGGTTCATCCATGATGCCAAAGCCATTAATTGTAGATATCCTAGCTTGGCATTAGGATCCCAAACATTCATGTTTGTGAGGGCCATGTTGTGCAAATAAAACTCAGCCATGTTGGCCCTATCCTCTAGTGTACTTTGATCACAAAGATCAATAAACTACATGTAGTCCTGAAATGGCATGGTGCCCCTTTATGCTAGTGTTTTAATCTGAAATTGAAACCATTGTTCTTTGAGGTAAAGAGCATAGGATTTAGCTGGCATCCTACACTGGATTTCTCCAAGGAGAGGCTGGCCATACATGCTAGTTGGTTCTCCCTTTCCTGCAGCGGTCCCCTCAACCATGCATTTTCCCTCTCAAGTTGATCTCTCATTATTACTTCTCTATCCCTTAAGCTACTTATCTTTTTGCCCATTTATTTGAGCTTCTCTTCCATGTGCCCAATGTCTTCCACCCCTTTTGACTTGGCGATTTGCATCCATCGGTGGGTTCTCGCCCTTTCCTTCTCAAGTTCGAAAAATAATGGGATGGAAATTTTTTGAAGCATTACCTTGCCTCCTTCAATAAACCGGTAATAGGAGTCCAGGTTAGGTTGGGGGCTTGGTTCCTTTGTCTCTGGGTCTTCTTATTTTGTTTCTTGCTACTCCCCTACCTTGCTTTCCAATTTCTGTGCTTCCCGTAGTTTCAGCAGAGTATCCTGTAGCACTTTTTTTTACTTTCTGTAGGTTTTGCTGTGGATCCTGTAGGATTGCCTTACCCTTTATGGAAGTTGATTTAGTATTAGGCCTCCTTACATATGTGATTGGTGACTTAGGGGAAGGCATTTTGTCTCTTTGAGTAGGGGAATCTTCAACCTCAATAGGAATTTTTGTTGAGATTTATGGCTTCCCTTGTTTGATTCTTGTGCTCTTTCTTGTTCTGAAATATAGGGGGGTTTTCCTCCTTTTTCCTTTTTTCTTGACTGGGGTACTGAGAGAAGATGTTGCCTCTCTCTCAATGGCCTCTGGGGACAACCTAGGTGACCCCTCCTTATGTTCTTTCCCCTATGTTTCAATGCCTTATTCCTCTCTATTTTTCCTTTCTTCTTCCTCTTGTGGTTCTTCCTCATCTCCATCGGTTTCTTCCTTAGTTTCCTCCTCTGTTCTTCTTCTTCCTGTTTTGTCTCCTCCTCCGTGACAGGAGGACTAACATCATAAGTGAGGGTTTTTATTTCATCCTCTACTGGCAAGTCTCTGAACACTGACCATGTTATAGGCAATCTGAGGTTTTGGAGGGCATCCTCAATGAGGATCCTAATCAACCATTGGTGAGCCAATTGTTGGGAATTCCATTCCTTTACTTTGTTGTTGGAGTCTATGAGTGATTGCATCAAGAAATAGGGTATGCTGAGTCTTTGATGAACTGGTGTTTCTACCCCAAATCTTAATTCTTCAAGAATCCTGAAATGGTAGCCATAAACAACACTATATCTACCCTCACATGAGATATATTTGATGAGTTGGTAGCATGAGTTGGTAGCCCACCTCACTCCATGGGTATGGCAGACTGTCTCTTCTTACTCCATTTTTATCCTCTGTGGGTTCTTCATCTTCTAAAAAGATTTTCCTTTTTGCCACCTGATTGTCTCCTTTGTCTTCTTTTCTCCATGGAATTCCTAGGGGAAGTGTGGTGACCCTACTGATGATCTCTGGGGTGAGATCTATAGTGAGGCCTCTAACTAAAACAAGGGCATGGATTCTGCTGTGTGGAGTGAGGGAGTGAGAAAATTATTGAGCCACCTCATCATCATACCTTGTGAATTTTTCAGAAAACCCCATCCAGTTGTGTCTTGTAAAGATTTCAAGCACCTGGGGGTGCTGTTGTATCCTCACAGTGTTTGTGGGCTCTCTCCTATTAAACCCCCTTGTCATCTTGCTTGTGAATCTTGAGGAAAAAATGAGAGGGTTGACACAATTTTTTTAAAATGCAGGAGCAAAACAGAGTTGACTATGTATGGAATTCACCTCTCACAGTTGCTAAATTCACTAGATTTTAGAGTATTTCTGGTTCATTTGATTGTACATGGGGATGGAATTTTAGAGCCTACCTCTTTAGAATGGTGGCAGTGGACAATTCCCGTGATATCCCTTCTTGAACTCTTCTCTACCTATCCTATAGATTGCCTGTGTGTATCCTGTAGACTGTATCTTGTAGACTGTATCCTGTAGGAATTCCTATGCATGCTCCTATAGGAATTCCTGTGCAGAATGATGGATCCTTACTTTTGGTGGGTGGCCAGGGTTACGAGAGCGACTTAAGTGAGGGAGTTTCGAGGAGGTGGAATGCACTAATGCATGCGAACGATGTTTTATTTCCCTTTATGGTGTTTCGAGGTGAGGTGGTGTGTTGGAAGCAGAGGTACGTTTCCATCTTTGGACAGTTGGTCCCCACTACCACCTCATCATTTCCCACTCCTCGTAATCAACTCCCACATTGTAGATTCGTAGTTTAACCACTTCTTGTCTTACTCCTCCCTCGTCTTTGAGTTGACTACAGCCACATGTGAGAGGACACTCGGTTTGCATGTGCTGACTGAACGGAGGTGGCCAAGTTAACTGACCACCTTTTCACTTATAAACTGACTATCTCGTAACCCTTACAAGTTTTGATTAATTGATGCATATGAGTGAGCGAGAAGGATACTTACGTGTGGTTTCGATGCCATGCTGCAGTTATCGAAGATCAGAGGTGTTGCATTGTTTATTTGATGCATGCCATTCTTCTTCCTCCTCTTGCTGTCTGCTAATGGTTTCTTGGCTTTTGCAAGTATTTGTGACTGAATATCTGATGTTTCTGCTGCTGTTGAGCTTCTGGATCATCCTAGTGAAGACTTGTAGCTGTTGATTGGCATTCCGTGGGATAGGCTGCTACAGGATTTCCTACAGGATGTCCTATAGCTGCTTCTCCCTCAGAATTCTTTAATCATGTCACTGGCTGGGGCTGTGAGTATGGTGTAATGAATGGATAGAGGGAGTAGGAGTGTGTGTAGAGAAAATGACACTTAGGTAATGCTCTTACTCCTCTCCGTTTTTCTTTTCTTCTCTTTTTTCTATGACTGGCAGAAACTATTGAAACTGATATTTTTTGTTTTGAATGGTGAGTGCAGGGATGATAATGGTGGACGAGGTGAGGTGTTAGATAATGCCTAGTAGGGACCCAACAAACATACCATGTGCCCTCGGATTGCTTCCTGTAGGTTTTCCGAGCCACTGTAATTCCTACAGGATCATCCTATAGGTTTTCAGGGGATCCTGTAGGAATACAGGGGATCCTGTAGAAAACACAGTCTTCACCTAAATCGAAGCAATGGAGTGGAAAAACGATAGAAATGATGGAGGGATGCATGGTGAGGAGTGGGGGAGATGAATATGTGTGAGGCAGGGTTCCCTTTGGATCCTCTTTTTTCTCCTTGACTGTCTTTCTCACCCACCTGCAAATAACAATTTTATCTTTTCTCTCCTTTTTTTTTGAAAAATAACTAGGTTGCCTCAGAGAGGTTTTCACCCTAGCTGTTTTCCCTGGGTGCCTCAAGGGAGGTTTTCACCCAGGGATCTTCTTATTCTTTTTTCTATTCTATTTTTTTTCATCATTGGGCTGCCTCACGAGGTTTTCAACCCAAAGATGGGACTCATGCGCCTCCTCGAGGTTTTCACCCGAGTCCTTATTATTTTTTATTTTTCAGTGACTTGATGAGGGAGGAGCTGGAACTTGCTCCACCATCATCACTGTTTTATTGATATTGTCAATGAACTCTTGTTTTGATAAAGGTCTCTTGTACATTTTCAATCGATGCCCATTAACAAGTAATGGAATGGCTTCTTCATCTATAGTTCCGATTTGCACTAAACCATTATCATGACATATTTCCACAACATAAGGTTCGAGCCATCTTGTCCTTAGCTTGCCCCTAAAGTCTTTATACCTAGAATCATATAACAATGCCCAATTGCCATCCTGAAATTGCTTCTCCTTAATATGTTTATCATGCCAGATATTCCTATGAAGCTGAACTATCTCTGTATGTAGGAGGGCCTGCATTCTGAATTCATCCAAGCCATTCAATTGGAATAATCTCTCTTTCTGTGCATGACTGAGGTCCAAATCTAGTTGGGCTACCATCCTCAATGTGTTATATTCAAACTCAATGGACAACAAGGCCTTTTTCCCATAGACCAGCTCATAGGGCGTAAATCCAGTGGTGGTCTTCCATGTGGTATTATAGGCCCAGGTGGCCTCAACTAGTTTCTCTGCCCAATCCTTCCTGCTGTTTCTCACTACCTTGGTTAAGATGCCCTCTAATGCCCTGTTGGTCACCTCCACTTGCCCATTAGCTTGTGGATGATAGGGAGTGGAGGTCGTATGCTTGATTTTGTGATGGCTGAGCAGTTCTTCAATCATGTTGGAGGTAAACTGGTTGCCTTGGTCTGTGACTAGCTCTGTAGGGTACTCAAATTTATAGAATACATTCTCCCTTAGGAACTTAGCCACCTTCTTTTCTGTTGTTGCCTTGATTGCCTTGGTTTCTATCCACTTAGACAAATAATCATTGCACACAATAATGTATTTTTTTTGCTTTGAAGGAGGGTTGATAGGCCCAATGAAGTCCATGCCCCACTTATCAAATGGCTCTAAAGTCACTTGAGGCTATAGGGGCATTTCATCTCTTGGAGTAGGCTTTCCCATCCTCTGGCACCGATCACACTGACTAGTGTACTTTTTCACATCTTGATGGAGAGTGGGCCAATAATAGCCTGCTTGTAACACTTTGAATCCTGTCTTCCTTGCTGCAAAGTGACCTCCACAAGGCCCATCATGACAGGTTAGCAGGATGTCAAAAAATTCCCCTTCCCTTACACACCTTCTCAAGATTTGATCTAGGCCAAGTTTGAAAAGATTTGCCCCAATCCATGGCGAAGGGGGTGCTTTTTCTAACTATCTTGCTCTTTTCTTTGGAGGGAAAGTTTGGTGGGAACTGTGCTGATACCAAATAGTTTGCTATATCAGCAAACCATGGGGAGAGAACTGAAATAGAAAACAAGTGCTCATCTGGTAACTAGTCATCCACCATTCCTTCTTCACCTGTAGGCAGATTCACCCTAGATAAAAAGTCTGCCAAAACATTTTCCTTACCAGGCTTATCAACAATGGTTAGATCAAACTTCTGTAATAAAAGAAACGATCTTATAATTCGAGCATTCACATTTGTTATGTTATTAAATATATGATTGCAGCATAGTCAGTATGCACAAATTTTTGATAGCCTGTAATGTAATGCCTAAATTTGTTTAATGAATGCAAAACAACCAAGAGTTCCTTTTCAGTCATAGTATAATTTAGCTCAGCTTTGACAAGTTCTTACTGATAAAATAGATGGCATAAGGCAATTTTTCCTCTACCTGACCTAAGACTACTCCTATGGATTTGTGTGAGGCATCAGCATGAATATGAAAGGGGAGGGCCCAGTTTGGTCCTCAAAGAATTGGTGCAATCGTTGACTTATCCTTTAGAATGTCTAAGGCCTCTTGATAGCTTATTGACCATATAAACTTAGAATCTTTTGCCAACAACCCAAATAAAGGAGAGGCCAACTTGCTGGAGTCCTTTATGAACCTTTGGTAGTATCTAGTTAACCCTAAGAAACTCTTGACATCTCTCTGCTTTTGCGGAGGTGGGACCCTTTAGATGATGGCTATTTTGTTCGGGTCCACCTGTAGTTCTTGTTGATATATTGAATGACCTAGCACGGTCCCTTCAGTAATTAAGAATTCACATTTTTCAGGACTGAGACACAGGTTCATTTCAATGCACTTGTGCAGTACTTTGCTTAGGTTAGTCAGGGTATCTTGAAAATCACAGCCATAAGGTGTAAAGTCATCCATATAAATTTCCACCACATCATGTACTAATTCGGCGAAAATACTCAAGACTGCTCTCTGGAAAGTGGCAGGAGCATTGCATAGGCCAAAGGAAGGACCCTATAGGAAAAAGTACCCTAAGGACAGGTGAATGTGGTCTTATCCTGGTCTTCTGGGCATATTTGGATTTGTTTGTACCCACTAAATCCATCTAGGAAAGAAAAAAGCTTTTTCCCTGCCAGGTTTTCTAGCACTTGGTCAATGAAGGGTAGGGGAAAATGATCCTTCTTTGTGGCTTTGTTCAACTCCTTGTAATCAACACAAATCCCCCACTTACCATTTTTCTTGGGAATTAACACTAAAGGGGAGACTCACTCACTGTCAGAGATAGGGTAAATGAATCCTGCATCTAGCAGTTTTTGCAGTTCTTCTTTGACTATATATTTAAGAGCTAGATTCATCCTCCTTTATGGTTGCCAGACTGACTTGCAACCTTCTTTGATGTATATGTGGTGAGTAAACACTGAGGGGTATACTCCCTTCATTTCCTTGTAACTCTAAGTGAAGGCTTCTAGGTTTTATTTTAACATGTTGCATAGCTTTTCCTCTTCGAGAGCAGAAAGATATGAATTAGTTTTGAAGGTTTTCTCTGGGCCGAATTCTATGGTTTTGACACGAAGTGGATTGTAATCGGCCAAGCATAAGTTAATTGGATGGTTATTCTGGGTTTCCCTTACTTCTTCTTCTTCTAATGGTAACGGACTAGGAGTTGGGCTTTGGAGCAGGTGTTCAATCAAGTCATCCTCATCTTGCTATCCTCCTCCTATGGTTGCTTCTAAGGCATAAAGTTGGGCAGAATAAACCTCATCTTTGAACCATAAAGGTAAATCATGCTCTAGAGAAGGTTGAGCCGGAGGGTATAGGACTAGCTGCTTGGACATATGCCCATTATTGATGGTCATATTCCCAGCTCTGCAGTTAATGTAAGCATCGGCTGTGGCCAACCATGGCCTCCCAAGGATGAGAGGGTAACCAGTAAGCTTAGCCTTAGGCTGGAGAACTAGAAAATCTGCAGGGTATTCCCAGGAGTTAATGGAAACCATCACATCCTCCACCATTCCCTTAGGGGTGACTATGGAATGGTCTGAAAGTTGCAGAACTGTTGTGGTCTTCCTCAATGACCCTTGGAGGTTGATCTTGAGCATGGTGTCCTCGGTCATCACATTAATGACAGCCCCAATATGATTAGAGTGTGTGGAACAATGGTACCATTGATGTGCACATCTCTACTACAAGGCTTCTAGGGTTCAAATATTTCAGACATATTACCTGCCCCAACATTAAGTCAGAGAACTGCCCAATGACATTAATGGTAGGGGCATCCCTTTTTCTTCATCCTGGATGCTTGAAGCATTTCTCCTTAATCAACTTATTGTAAATGGGAACATCTTTTATTGCCTGGAGAAGGGGGATCTTTACACATAGATATTTCAATTCTCCCAGAAGTTCAGTTTCTTCTAGGGTAGGATGGAGTGGTTGGGCTAATCTCTCAAGAAAGGGTGGATTTACTTTAAGGTTGCTTTCCTCTCTTTCTTCCTCAACCTTCCTATGTGGAGGGGGAGGTTGGTTATCCAGGAGGACTCTCCTAGATCTTAGGTTAATCTCCTGGATTTCAACAACATAAGCTGGATATGATGTCTCTCCACTATATACTTGCTGAGCCTGCCTATTGTTTGGGTTTGGATTTGGCTGGGTAGACATCTAGGGTTGCTTGGGTGGAGCAGAGTGTAGGAGTTGTGGTTGGGCAGGTGGTGGAGGCAATAGAGTTGGAGCATTGTTGTATTGGGGCCTCCACCCCTGGAGTGGTGTATTCCACTGAGGTTGTGGCAGAGCGTAAGGTTGAAATGACTGGCTAGGAATGATACTGAGATGCATAGGACCAAGGAGGGGGTGTAGATCAGGAAGGATGAGCAGGGGGTCCCCAAGAAGGTATAGCTGTGTTTTGGTTGGGGTTGTAATATGCATGGGATTACCCTTGCATGCCCCGCTGGTATGGTCTAGGCCCAGGAGGCCTCCTTTGGTTGATGTAGAAAAGCTGCTCAGTGACCCCTTCAGCTCCTTGATATAAAACTTTGTGTCTGGGTAACGAAGGGCACTTGTCTGTGGAGTGGTTCTCTTCACAGACCGAGCAAATTTCAATTCGGTTCAATGGACATTCGTTCCTAGGATGCCTCCTGGTGCATCTAGGAAAAAATATGGCCAAGGCTCTCTCTTCTTCCTCTTGCTTCCTTCTGATGTTCATGGTGTCCATTTGCAAGGCAAGGGTTTGTAGCATCTCACTTTTGAAATCTTCCAGCATATTTCCAATTTCACCCTTGATGGATGAGTTGGAAGATGATGTACTGGCCATAGGTTGACTACCCCTACCCTTTTTCCTGGCTGCCCTAGAATGGTTTCTAAAGAAAACCTTGATATCCTCATAGGGTAATTGCTAGATATCTCCTCCCACTAACAAGTGTAAGATATCCAGAAGGTCTTCTCTTACTCCCCTGAGTAGGACTAGCTTTAGTGACTCAGGGTCAAGTGTGCACTTGGCCCTTTTGTAACTGAATTGGAATCTTTCTTCGTAGTCTTCTAAGGATTTATCTTGGCCTATAGTCATCCTGAAAATTTATTTTTTAGTATCCTTTGACCTACAGTAGTCCCGATATTTGTTGTTAAAAGCCTGCTGCATCTGAGCCCAGGTTGTGATGCTATCTTTAGGTAAGCCCATGAACCAGTGCAATGCTTCATCCTTGAGGGTAGATGGAAATAGTTTTAACTTTTGGTCATCATCCATATATTCATAGGTTTGACATATAACAACAAACTCAAATAGTAAAGTGTCGGGGTCTTCTGTGGTCAGGCCATGGAAATGAGGTAGGGCAGAGGGGCTTATATTCTTCATCTTAGTATCCCCATTGGTTTCCTTGATGGGGAAGGCACCCTAGACTCTCTCTCTATTCCCTCCATCATTTCAGTTTTCAGCCATTGGTTTAGTATGAATGGGTTCCTCTTCTTCTTCTTCCCCTGTAGGTTCTTCAAATATGTCAGGTTGCTCACCTAAAGGTTCCTCTAGTTCATAACCACCAAAGAAGAGAGAAGCTTGGTTGTTGGATGCAGTGGGGGTATTTGGAAATTTTTTTCCTAAATTGTCCCTATTCCTACGAGGCATGAAAGGAAATGTTTTTGGGTTGGTTTTTGTAACTTTTTTTAAGGCTGGAAAGTACTTTGTAGAAATGAAATTGCTAATTGAATGAAAATCAATGACAGAATGAAAAAACTACTTGTTGAATTGAAATTCTACTTGCAGAATGGAAAGGAAAGCAGATAATGACAAATGAAAGAAAGGAAGCTACTAGATTACTTTTGCAGAAATAAACTAATGGCAAAAAATTGAAGACGAGAAATAGAAGAAAAAAAGTAGTAATCACATTCTACTTAGGCACCTCCCTGGCAACGACGCCAAAAAGTGATGAGTGACAATATTGCAGCAAGGATGCAACAACTCCTGGGCTACCAGATTTACTTATCAACCCGGGGTTCGTACAAACTTGGAGGTGACAGTGCTATATGCACAAGTAAAAGTGAAGGTCCTGCCTGTTGTCACTATTCATCTGGTGAGGGACCCCAAGGGTTCCAAGCCATACTTCTATAGAGTTAGAAGAAGCTTGATTCTTTGATGGAAGAAGAGCAAATTTATTCTAAGAGAGCTACTCTACTGCAGTAATGAAGAAAACAACATGTAATGCTAAATCACACCATATCCTAATTAACCATTTAAACAGCCATGCTAAGTAAAATTTCTAAATCAACACTAACCTAATGTTGCTATCTAAGCTACAAAAGTAAAGAGCATCAACCATACTAATGTGTAAGCAAGAAAACTAAATTAAATTTGTTTTCACTTTTTTTTTTTGGTTTTTTTAGACAAAATCAAGTATGCGCATTAATTGTTCTTGTGGATGTGATAGGTGGATGGAAGGTGATTGAGGATGGCTAAAAGGCTTGTGGAGTGTTAGATAGTGTGGAAGGGTCCTAGGAGGATTTTTGTGACTTCCTAGAGGTTCCCCATCAATTCGGCCTCAAAACAGGATGTTTCAGGAAAACCTACAGGGTGTACTAGAAACCTACACGATGATCCTGTAGGAATTACAGAAAACCTATAGGATACGGCCGAGATCTAATTGTGAGGTGTTGGAGGTGTTGGGAAGCTTGGAAAAGGTTTGTGATGAGTGAGATGGGGTGTTATAATGTCTAGGAACACTCAGGAGTCAATATCCAATATCAGAGATGGCTAGATTCACTCAATGTTTCTAGGGGAATTTCAATAAAAAATGACAAAAATTAGTGAGGGTGATGGTGGAATAAGAGATGGTTAGGGTGGATGAGGTGGAAGGTGGCTGCTGGTGATGAAGTTTGGGTCTCCTCCTGAAGTACCTACTGTGCTTAAAACATATGTGTTTCCCAAGAACTATGCAACAAGATACATTTTCATAAACTAGAAAAGCATGAATCAATTGCCTATATTATGCATGAAGAGAGTGCTAACGAGAATGAAAGAATGAGTGAGGTCTTATCACAGAAATGGAGTAATGGAAAAATATGACAATGAAATGAACCAAATGTTGAACCAAGACAACAAACTCCAAAGCTCATGCAAGAACTAGAAATCTGTGTTTTTGGGGCTGCTGAAGGGTCTCTTCCTCAAGTCATGGTCCCAAAGGGAGGAAGTGAGGCTGAGATACCTTTTGAAAACCTTATGGTGATTCTTTTTCTCCTTGCTAACCTAATAATTGAAAGAAGGCAAAAATGGAAGCAAACTAACATACAACCAATCTAATCTACACTGCTGTAATGGAAATGCAACTGCTTAAGCAAACGAACAATTAAACTATGAATCTATGCTAACATACATGTACAATAAAGAGGAGCCTTGGCTGCTAAGGTTGGGCCCTAACCCAAGAGCTTTTCCCTCTGAGTTAACTCAGTGTTGGCTCAAAACAAAACTCATTTTTATTATCAAAACAATGGATTATATCCAAAACTATCCCAAGTCTTGCAGCTCGAAAATAGAATAGAGTTTTATAGTAAAAAATCCGAATCCTAGTGAGGTCCTAGGCCTATCTACTTATAAATTTGAAGTCTCCAATGATTTCTTTAAAATTAGGGAGGCTCAACTCCCAAACTCGAAATAAACTGGTGCTTTGTCTTTCACTTGCTCGGCTGCCTTCTAGTCCTCATGATTTGGCTATTTCAACTCCAAGCTGATGGAGGAATATTTGAATGGAGGGGTAGTAAATGAGGAGGATTTACCTCCTATAATTCCTCTCCCTTGTCCCCTTCAAGTTTTGACCAAGGACTTTGCCAAAATTCCTTGCTTTTATCCTTTAATCCTGCATTAAATGCACATTAGACCACAAAGCAAATATCCAACTCTAACTCATCTCATAAACAAAATATAATCAAAAGTATGCAATAAGTTATGAGAATAATTGGTTTGATTAAGCTAGGAGGTGAATTAAGGCCCATATAATTACGAAATGATGAGGCTCATCACATTACGCTAGACTACGACAAACATTTTGTTGGCCCCTATGCCTAAACCCAAGGTCTCAATCTCATCACCATTTTTCGCCAACAATGAGTCTTTTGGAGGTATGTAACCTTTGAATTTTCTAATAGTTTGAGGGAATGGAAAATGTGCCATGTCTTCCACATGATCAGGCATGTGTGGCTCCCTATATAGGATGAATGTTCCTCCATATACAATAGGTATAGTAGCATATGTAGATGACCTCCAATGGAGGCACACCATTTCCTAAATAGGAGAATCCCCCAAGCATCTGACACATCTATGACTATAATATCCATTAACACCCAAATATCCTTGTTAAGCGCCAGGGACACCTTAACATCCTTCATAAGTGTTATGAAACAAGCTCACAAAAAGATAGAAAATATAGATCAATGACTTAAAAATCAACCTCTTCGAGGGGGCAACCTCCTTTACATTACACAAATGAACAATTATTGGATGATACAAATGACAATACCTCACTTCTATATATAGGAATCTAAGGGGTCCCAATGTAATCAGAGCCAAATAACAATAATATTGTAGGGGCACACCAATAACAATAGTGGGCTTCTATGGGGCATAATAATAATAACATGGGGACTATATGGGCACAATAATTCAATAAGGGGGTTGCACTAATAACAATAAGGGGCTACACTAGTAGTATAGGGACCTAACATGCCCCTCTCCTTAAAAAAGTGTTGTCCTCAATGCTTGAGTAGTTCTGGATGATTTTTTATATAATTCTCATTATCCCATGTGGAATCTTCAGCGAGTAAGTTCTTCCACTTGATGAGATACTCTGAAATTGATCGATTTCGTAGCTGTCGGGTTCTTGTTTCCGTGACTGCTTCAGGTTCAAATATGATTTTTCCTTCCTCGTCAAGTTCCGACAATATTGTTTGAACTGGGAGCTTGTCACCTATAACCTTCTTTAAGCATGAAACATGGAAAACTAGGGGCACTTGGGAAGATGCAGGAAGCTCCAATTTGTATTCCATAGTACCAATCTTTTGCAACACTTTGTAAGGACCATAGTACTTTGGTGATAATTTATTATCCTTCTTAGCTTGCTTGTACCAAATGTTATGAAACCAAATCACAAAAAGATAGAAAATATAGATCAACGACTTCAAAATCAGTCTCTTTGAGGGGGAAACCTCATTTACATTACACAAATGAATAATTCTTGGATGATACAAATGACAAGACCTCCTTCCTACAAATAAGAGTCTAAGGGGTCTTAATACAATCATAGCCTACATAACAATAATATTGTAGGGGCACAACAATAACAATAGTGGGCTTCTATGGGGCATAATAATAACAACATGGGGACTATATGGGCACAATAATACAAAAAGGGGGTTGCATTAATAATAATAAGGGGGTACACTAGTAGTATAGGGACCTAACAATAAGATCATACACTAGAATATACTGAGTCAAACCCACACACATTCTTATAAGGCCTAGTGATTTCCATTTCCAATTGATTCATGACTCTTACAGACATTACACTGACAGAGGCATTGGAGTCGAGCATACAATTGTGTAAAATCAAATTGCTTATCACTAGGGATAACAAGAAAGGTGCATACTGATCCAATCTTAAACATGAACGAAACAAATTACATATATAACCATAATTATAGAGATGCAACAGAAATAACACTTCATTTCATTAATATCAAACTACTGAAATATGTTTACAAATAGACTGGAAATAAGCTAGCTCAGGCGGTGGAAGCTTATCTCTGAGAAGAGGTGTGGCAGAGACATGCCTCTGCACTATGTTACAATGAGGCTCAAGGTATTATTTAATTTAACAAGAGAAAACCCTAAACAACCAAAACCCTAACCCCAGGAGATGTAACGCCAAGAGTTTGTGGGCCCCGTTGGAGTTAGTTGGGCAACCAACTTCTCGGGGTTGTAACTTGGTCATATTATCTCCGTTTGGCACGTATGATACCTTGTTGGAAAGGTCTCTCTATGTACTATAGGATTGAGGAAAATGAAATCTATGGGTCTACAACAGACCTCAAAAAACGCCATTTAGGGGGTCAAAATTTCTCCAGAAGTTCAGGACCTGAAAAACTGCTAAAAATAGTAAATGCTGAAATAAACAAGGAAATAGATGAAATCGACTGGAGGCCTAGGTGGAATAGGTGGGTGGACACCAATATCCACATGGATCATTCCTCCCCCCTTAGGAAGCAATGGTCCTCATTGCGTGCAAAGCGTCCATGAAGTGAGGAAATTTCTGTTGAACCTGGTCCCTGGTGAACTACTTGCCTTGGTGAAGGAGTTGGCCTGCTTTGAAAAATCAATATCGCTGGATCTACTATTGGTGAGTGTTCTTGATCTGCATGTCCATGAGATGATCAATTATGGCTTGTTCCATGCAGTTTGGATTGAGATTTGTTGGTGTGAGTTGTTCTGTAATGTCGTATGTGTCCAACAATGGTGGAAAGTATGGCCGAAGGCGGTCTACATTAAACATTGGGTGTAGACCAAGGAACGGTGCGATGTTGAGCTCGAAGGAATTATTACTGACAACCTTGGTGATGGTTTATGGCTGATATTAGAGCAGGTGAAGCTTGTGGTGGGGTCCAGCGAGATGCTCCTTTTGCAAATGTAGCCAAAGTTTGTCACCCACCTGGAACTTGTGTGACACTCAATGCTGATCATGGCGCTGCTTATACTTAGCATTGGCTCTATCCAATATATCATGGAATTGTTGGTAGATGTGTTGAATGCGCTCAATGAACCTATTAAACCTGTCAGATTCGAACTGGACGTGAGATAAATCTTTTTGAGTGGCTGCAAATGGTATGACCACATCAATGGGACATAATGGCTGAAATCGAAGCCCTACTTGGAAGGGGTTGTGGCCCGTTGAAATGTGGAGAGTTCTATTGTAGCTCTGCTAGACATAGGGGAGACTTTCATCCCATATGCGTGGATGCTTCGAGCTGTACATGTGCAGAATGTGTATAATCATCCTATTGACAACCTCTGTTTGGCCATCATTTTGGGGATTGAAAGCTGTGGACTTAGTGAGTTTTGTATCCAACATCGACCAAAGGCTAGTCCAAAATGCACTCAGGAATCTGCTGTCCTGATATGAGACAATGGACTATGGTATCCCAAAGTGTACCCACACTCGCTCAAAGAAGAGCTTAACAATGGCATCTGCTGTGATACTTTTCTTACAGGCCGCCATGATGGCCATCTTAGAGAATCCGTCGACAACCATGAAAACGTAGTCGTTTTCGTGCTTAGTAGAAGGAAGGCCCAACATGTAATCCATAGAGATAGATTCCCAAGGTTGACTAGGAGTAGGTAGAGGAGTATATAGGCCTTGCTTCTCTATGGTTGGTTTGGCAATTGCGCAGGCGGTGCAGGATTTAATGTACTTCCCAACATCCTGACGAAGTTTCAGCCAATAAAATTACTTCTCAATACCACCATTGTTTTCTCTACTCTGAAATGTCCAGTGACCCGACTGTAGTGCATCTCCCAAATCATCTTGGCACGTTCGCTTGAAGGAACACATATGTGTCCCAGGTGGCATAACAATGCATCGTGAAGGTGAAAATTTGTAACCTGCTTCCCTTCCTGGAGTGTCTGGTTTGTGCTACTGAATTCTGGATCACTTTGGTAAAGATGCGGCCACCTCGAAGTCTCGTGCCCATAGGAGTCGAGCACAGTGACCAACGCCATCGCTGGTCACCAGCTGAGGCAGTCTGCAACATTATTGGTTATTCCCTTCTTGTACTTAATGTTCAAATGTAAATTTTGCAGGTAGGTGGAACATTTTTGATGGTGACCGATGTAGCTTCCCTTGTTTCTATATGAACTGCAGGGGTCGGTGGTCTGTGTGGATGGCCGTTTTCTTCCCCAGAATGTAATGCTTCCATTGATGGCAGGCCTGCATAATGGAATACTTTTCTTTGTCGTAAGTGGGATACTTTCAGACTATGTCTGAAAGTTTCTCATTGTGGTAAGCTACTGGATGCCCGTGTTGAGTAAGAATTGCACCAATAACATAGTCGGAGATGTCTGTCTCAATCTCAAGTGGTTGCTGTAGGTCTGGTAATGTGAGAACTGGTGCAGAGTAGAGGCGATGCTTAAACTCGACAAATGCCTTCTATTGGGTTTCGGACCAAAAAACCTTTTCTTTCACTCCACCCTTGGTGACTTGACTTAAAGGCCAAGTGATACAGAGAACCCCAACACGAACTTGCGGTAGAAATTGGAAAGACCTAGAAAGCTGCAGAGCTTTGTTAGAGTGGTTGGGGCTAGCCAATCCCGAATGACTTGTATCTTGGCTGGGTCCACATGCACACCCTGCTCATCAATGATGTGCCCCAAATATTGAACTTGGGTCATGCCAAAAGTGCATTCCTCCAAATTGGCATACAAATTATGTTGTCGCAGGGTTTGAAGGACATGTCGAATATGGTGTAGATGCTCTTCCCAACTCTAGCTGAAGATCAATGTGTCATCTAAATACACCACGGCGAATGCATTGGCGAAGGCTCTCAAGATTTCATCCATCAATATCATGAAGGTTGTGGGGGCATTCGTCAACTCGAACGGCATGACCAACCATTCGAAAATATCCTCCTTGGATTTGTAGGCAGTCTTCCACACATCGAAGGGTTCGATAAGCACCTGGTGATAACCAAAATTCAAGTCAATCTTGCTGAAATATTTGGCTCCCTTGAGCTGGTCTATAAGGTTATCAAT
The DNA here is from genome assembly GCA_031772625.1 of Pinus tabuliformis. Taxonomy (NCBI): domain Eukaryota; kingdom Viridiplantae; phylum Streptophyta; class Pinopsida; order Pinales; family Pinaceae; genus Pinus; species Pinus tabuliformis. The sequence continues at coordinate 658,318,280 of CM062805.1, read as the reverse complement.
CCGTGGGATTGAGTACCTATTTCAGACTGTGATCTTGTTCAACGCCCGATATTTAATAAAAAAGTCTCCATGTCCCGTTTTTCTGTACCAATACAATCGAGCTCCCACAATGTGATGAGATTGGCATAATGTGCCCTTTCTGCAATAGCTCCTGAATATGTGTCTTAATCTCATCATTCTCCATAACAGAGTGTCGATAGATTGGTCCATTGGGTAGTGGCACACCCGCGGTCAGATCAATGTAGTGCCTGACTTGACAGTGCAGAGGTACCCTTATAGGTGAGGTGAAAATGTCCCTGTACCCCTCCATGACCTTGTCCATATGCTGTTGCTGTGTGGAGGAGCCCTGTCTGGAAGCCATGGCCACAACCTTCTTCTTTCCCTGAGGGCGAATCATAAATATTTTTTTTTCCCTAGTCGGGAAATGATCTCACCGCATTACTTTTTCGTAATTAAAGAGATGACAGTAGGCAGGGCTACCTACGGTATCCTGTACAACTTATTTCCCAAATTAATAATCACAGATCGAGGTATAGAATCATATACAACATGTCGCTTCCACAAGTATGGTTGTCCTAATAATACATCACAAATTTCAAGAGGAGCAACATCACACAATACCTCATTTGTGAAGGGCTTGATGTTGTAGGGAAGGCGACACTGTTGGCTGACACAAAGATCTCGTCCTTGGTGAAGCCATCTGATGGTGTACGAATGTGGATGTGTTATCGTCAGTAGGCCCTTCCACTTCACGACCTCTGCTGAAATGAGGTTCTTTTGGCTCCCCTTGTCGACAATGAACTGCAATGGAGAACCCTTCACCCACATCTATGAGTGGAATAAATGTTCCCCCTCCTCTGGATCTTCAGTCTCATTATTATGGATCTTGGTGGTGGCCATAGAGGCATTGGGCTTTGCATCAATGATATGCTTCCCTTTGTCATCCCCCATGTCGGGTTTCGACTCAGAGTCGTAACACGCATCTGAATTAGAAGCCTTTATCTTGACCACCAGTGACTGCATGACTCGACACTCACTTGTGTTATGAGTGGAGCTCTTGTGGAACTCACACCATTTTCCCATGTCCTTCTTTGTCTTCCTGGTGTTGTTCTTTGCTTGTAGCTTCAGCGGGTTGTCTTGGGTCGCCCTGCCTTGGCTTTGACCTTTGCTTTGTGGTTTGGGGGCACCTTTTGTTTGCTTCGGATTCACAGATCGAAAGTCTCACTTCTTCTATTTAAACTTCTGCTCAATCTTGACAGTGTATCGGTATGTCGTGGTAACCAAGAAGATGTCCAGGAAATCCATCTCATCCTAGATGCAATTGTGTAGACAGGCACGGTACTTGAGTACCAAATGTTGCCCAAAATCCTTGATACCCAACTTTGTGCGGAGGGTATCAAAAACATTTGTGAACTCCGACACATCCCTTCTTTCCATAGCATGGTCCACTTTATGTATTTGTATTCATAGCTCCCGACAGGGTAATATTGTTCCTTGATGGCATCTCAGGAAGAATCCCAAGTGGGTGCGGTTGAAAATAGTGAGGATTCCCTCTCATCCTTTTGTTCACAATAGGTTTCACACTAGTCCCTGATGTGTGGGGTGACTTTGAGAAGTGAAAAAGTAATATTTTCCCAATTGGAAAAGTCATGAACTTAAAAATATCCTTCCAACAGATTCAACCATTTATCTATGGCGTCTGCATCTATCTGGCCCTCAAATATGAGAATATCAAAGTTAAAATGTACCTTAAAAGGAGTGGTGCCTCTAGAGTGGCTGCTGGATGAAGATGTGTCGCATGTGGGTAGCCATCAAAGGATCTGAGTAAAGTTATCCCTCATCGCATTCCTCTGTCACTCAACTGTTTCCTCGAACAATATTTTGAAAGGATCTCCTACCCCCTTGTCTTTCTTTTCTTCCGCCATGGGAGGCCATCAGGGTTTGCGAGGCTGGTCTTGCAAAGGTTCAACTAGTTCAAGCCCTAACTCCTTATACCTTGACCTCGTTTGGGACATGCAAAGAAAAATAGGGAAAGACAAGACTGCTCTGATACCACTGATCTGAACTTAAACATGAATGCAAAAAATTACAGATATAACCATAAATACAAAGATGCAACATAAATAACACTTCATTTCATTAGTATCAAAACACTGAAATATGCTTACAAATAGAATGGAAATAAACTAGATCACATGATGGTAGCTTATCTCTGAGAAGAGATGTGGTGGCCACATGCCTATGAACTATGTTACAATGAGGCTCAAGGGCCTATTTATTATTAAACAACAAGAGAAAACCCAAAATAAATAAAAACCTGACCCTAGGAGATGTAACACCAAGAGTTTGTGGGCTTTGTTGGGGTTAGTTGGGCAGCCAACTTCCCAGGGTTGTAACTTGGTCATATTATCTTTGTTTGGCGCGTACGATACCTTGTTGGAAAGGTCTCTTCAAGCCTGCAACGAACCTCAAAACATGCCATTTAGGGGGTCAACACTGCTTCAGAAATTCAAAACCTGAAAAACTGCTAAAATAGTAAATGATGAAATAAACAAGGAAACAAATGAAACCGATTGGAGGTCTAGGTGGAATAGGTGGGTGGCCACCAATATCCACTTGGATCACAAACTCTCCATTCTTATATCATATTAAATATATCTTGGAGAATGAATGGATTGTCTTCAGGCTCCTTTTCAAAGTTAAATGTTTTCTTGAATTGCCCTCTTTGGGGTTCAAGTTTAGCCAACTCCAGAAGAGGCACTTGCACATTCATTTTTGATAAAACACTCCCTAAGCTAAGAAATCAGATTTGTCCAAACCCCCCTGTGTCCTAAATCCCACGAATCAAACACGATTATCTGGGACACATGTATGATTAGTGTGTCCATCGTGCCCTGAATTGTGGGATTCGAAGAAAATGCAAATCTCGAGTTCATGTCCATCGTGTCTTGATTTCGGGACATGTGTCCCACAAAAAAGCGTGTCGTGTGGCCAATAAATCCCAATTTGGGTTCATTTGTCACTCATTATTGAGTGTGTCTTTTGTTATGGGTGTGCGGGAGCTTCTAGAAAAGAGTTTGGGAGAATTTTGGAGGTGATTCAAGCAACATGTAAGTGCATTTTGCTTCTATTGTTTTTTCGTTTTTGCTACAATAGTTTGCATGCCCATTTTTTTTTACAAATTTGCGCATTTTTTTTTTATAGAATTCATGGCTCAATGAAGGGAAACAGAGAAGGGGCAAAAGAAGGGGAAGAATGTATCCATTGGTGATGCCCCTCCTATTCCAATTTCATCGAGGTATGCAAGTGTTCCCTCTATTGGAAGTGGGGTTGCAACAACAACTTCAAATGTTGAGGGAAGAATGAATTTAGAATGATAACAAGCTCAAGAAAAAAAATATTCCTTGTGGAAGTATGTCACAAGAGATCAAGGGCCAGGAAGAATGTTGAAGGGAGGAGGCAATGTTGCTTGGAAATGCAACTATTGCAACAATCATTTCAAGAGTACTTATTACCATGTGAAAGGTCATTTGTTGGCTTTAATAGGTTTTGGAATTGGAGCATGTACACAGGTGTCATTAGCTAAGAGGAAAGAAATGGAAAAATAGACCAATGTTGTTGTGGCAAGGGTGGCTGCATCATCTAAAAAAACAAGAATGATAATCCCCTTCCATTCTTGAGGAAAAGCAACAAAACATTTCCATTTTAGAGTTTTGATGGGGGTTTGGGTCAACCAGCAAAAAGAAATGCAGTGGAACTTGGACCAATGGACATGATTTTTTAGAAAGAGAGATGAGAATTGCTTGATCTCACCATTGCATTCTTTTTCTATCAGAACTTCATATCCTTTAATGTTTCACGCTCACCTTTATTTCTTGAGATGTGCCGAGTTCTGACCAAAGGGGCTCCATCAAGGTAAGTGCCTTTTGGGTCAGAGACACTTAGAACAACATTTTTTTACCAAGGTAAAGGAAGAGGTGGAAAAAATGCTTGAGCCTATTAAAACATGGCCAAAATTTGGGGTTAGTATTGTTTTTTTATGGATGGACAAATCCAGCACGCCACCCACTCATTAGCTTCAAGGTGTCTTCCTTGAATGGACCAGTTTTCTTGAAATCAATGGATGCACTTGGAAAACACAAGGATTCACAATATATTGGTGAGTTATTAATTAAAGTTATTAAAGATGTAGGTGTTGATTCTTGTGTGAAAATCATTATAAACAATGCACCTGTTTGCAAGGTTGTTGGCATGATTGTCGAAGCTAAATATCCACAAGTATTTTGGACACCTTACATGGTCCATTCCTTGAATTTAGCACTTAAATATATTGCTCTTGATGTGATTTGGATTGGAAGTATTATTGAGGATGTACGACATATCCACAACTTTGTACAAAATCATACAAATTCCCTCACAATCTACAAGGAGTACACCAATCTATCAATGCTGAAGATTGCAAATACACAATTTTTATCTTCTTTCATCATGCTGAAAGGTTAAGGGAGGTCAAGATTGCTCTTGGGGCCATGGTTATTTTAGAGATTTGGTCTTTTTGGAGAAAGACAAATCAAACAACCTAAAAAAGAGTCAAGGACACAATGTTAGATGATGCTTGGTGGGAGAGGGTAGATGTCATTATTAAGATCATGGACCCTATCATTGCTTTGCTACAATTTGCAGATACATACCAACTCATCCTAGGAGAGGTTTATGAAGGATGGGATTCCATGATTGAGTCCATGAGGACCATTAAATTACACAGTGTGCCTTGAGTATGAGACATCATCAGAGGCGTTCTTCACCACCATATAGGATATTCTTGTCAGCATATGGGACAATAATTTCACACCTTTGCATTGTTTGGATCGCCCATTGAACCCAAAATACTACAACCATGAGTTCCTGAATGGTGGACCTTCCAGCAGATTCCCTCCTCACACGGATGGTGAAATTTCATAGGGGAGGAAGGATGCATTGAGGCATATTTTTTAGGATAGAGCATCCCTTGATGTGATGGAGAATTACTTATAGAGTTTTCCATTGGCACTGGGCGATTTGCAAGCTATGATGTGATTAGAGACAAGGGGCGCTACGAAGTCCTATTCTTGGTGGGAAACTCATGGGGCAACAAGCCCTCCTCTACAATAGTTAGACATGAAGCTCCCCTCTCAGGTGACTTCATCCTCTTGTTGCGAGAGGAATCGGAGCACATATGGGAATTTGTATAGTGTCAAGAGGAGCATGCTTGAGCAGTCCAGGGTAGAGACAATGGTGTATGTGCACACCAGCTTTCGTCTTATTTATGGGTGGAGGGATGAGTGGTTGAAGGGAAAGACAAAGATGTAGGATGTCTTTCTTGATGATATGGGTTTGGACAACAATTTTGATTTGGCATTGGCCAACTTGGATCTTAATGACCCATTGTTAGAGCCTGTGAATTTTGAAGATGGTGATACTGTTGAGAGGTCATCCTCCACACCAGAAAATGCAGAGATGACATTGGATACAATGGAGGAGGATGCAGAAAAAGGAGAGCAGTGGTGACCATGAAAATGATGTTGATTTTGATGATGATGATTTATGACTCATGAGTCATGAGCTTCCTACTACCTTGTAATTGTTTTGTATTTGCTATTTCTATTTTCCATTGACATTGCTACTACCTTTGTAACACATTTTAATTTTGATGAATTAATGAGAAAACTGCAGTTTCTTGTCTTTCTCCTATTAGATCATTGATGAATCTGTCATAATTTTATTTGTATGCATAATGTCACTTTGTAAAACTTACAAATTTTAAATTTACAATGTAGAATTTAGATCTATGTTTGAATTTGTATCATGAATGAAAAATTGTGTAAGAAATATCTTTTTAGTTATATATATATATATATATATATATATATATATATATAGGATGTCTTACGTGTCTTGTTCTAGGGGGTCAACATGCCTGTGTCAGACACTCGAATTTTCGTGTCCCGCGTCTCCCGTGTCCCCGTGTCAGGTGACTTAGTTCCCAATTCAACATCCAAAGACATATTAGAATTCTGTGTAGTGTGCTTTGGGATGATCTTAGGGTGTGGGAGTGTCTGAGCTATCTTTTGGAGGGAAGTTGGTTTTGGTCATTACCTCTTCTAAAATAGTGTAATCCTTTAAACCTTCCTCCTTCACCAACAACCATGATTGGCTCATCATGATCACTAATGGTTTCTTTGGTGTCTTCTTTAGGTTGTTGTTGGAAGGAATCCCCAAGCAAGATACTGAAAGGAACATTGTCATTGACAATATTAATATGTTATGAAGTTTTTTCCTCTTCCACTTGATTATAGGGACACTCCTCTGGGTTGTGAAACTCATTGCATGTTTGAAACCAAGAAATTCCTTCTTGGGAAACTATATTGGTTGGATTAAGAGTGTTGGAAACATTTTGTTGTGAAACATGGCATCCAGTAAATGAATTATTCTTGGGATGTCTCTCTTTGTTAAATTGTGGCCTAGGAGGAAAATTTTGTTGGGTTCCCCTTTCCCTTTCCAAAATTGACATCTTGTTCATCATAGCCATTTTTTCTTGCATAATCTCAGTCGTAACTTTATCGAATTTGTGGGAAAATTATTGTAAGGCATGGTCTACATGGGCACTAAGCTTAGCTTGAGGTTTAATTTTAGGCCTTAGATAAGCAAACAAATCAAATTTAGGATGAATTGAGATTAAACTCTATTTCAATGCTGAATATTTTAGCCTCATCTCAAGATTTAGGCTTCTTGTCTTTTAGAGCATATGACATGTGTTCAGGGAAAGCTCTAATGTATATATCAAGGATAATCTCATCAATTAGCTTGTATAGATTAGGAACCCCCTTGAGTAGATTATCAATATGTTATGTAAACTCTCTACCATTTTCCTTGTCGACTTTCTTGGCCTCCTAGAACTTGTTTAGGAGCATAGTTAGTTCCTTCTTTGGTTGTGGCCCATCTTCTATCAAAATCTTGGTGAAATCTTGGTGAATTCCTTCTAAGGTCAAGGCAAATAACATCATAACCACATCTTCATCTTGGATTAACCTAGCACTTACAACCCAATAGAACTCATGCATATGTATTTCAACAGTAATTCATTAGTGCTATTGAATTTGGGTGGCTATTCCTCATATATTAGGTAAAATATGGGGAGAATTAGGGAATGAACTTACATCCAAAGGTTTGAATGCAACAATGAGCCAAGGTTTATTTATGGTGCTAGACGTAGATGTATCCATGAATATACTTCTAACTATAGAAGTATTTTGAACTAATGGATATGTGATAGCCTTAGTAGTTGCCTTAGGAGTAGTTCTTTTTTTTCTTGGAGTTATGGTATCGTTAGACGAACTACTAGGGGATATATGAGGATTCAATTTAGGATTTGCCAAAAGAGAATCTATGTTGTCTTTTGAACATTATTCTCTTCAAAATTTTAATGAAGCTTATTCTTTAGATAACGAGGAGGTTGACTCAAATCCTCCTCGACAATGATGCTATAAATGTTGCCTCAAAATTTAGCAGGCTTTGTGAGAGGCCTCACAAAAAAAAAACTAGGCTAATATATGATAATGAGGTGGTTGACACTGTCACCTTGTAGAAAATTTCTACAAATCTAGCTCTGATACCATGTAGAAAATCTGATGGTAGGTTAACTTGATAATGCAAGATAAATCAATGCAGAATACTATAACCTACTTCTACTATCAATTTGCGGAAGCTTAAATATTGAGCTAAACAATATAACCAGAAGAAGAAGAATCAATGCACAATACACATGAAAATACTTTGGGGAAAGCCTCAGCTAAAAACCCCACACTATTGTATTATCATACATGGTGGAAATACATAGGAATTATACAAATCCTTAGCTCTCACAGCTAGCTAGCTCTCAGCACAATCCTCACAAAGGCTCATAGGCAATCTTGGCTTCTCTCCCGCCTTCCTCTCTTCCCTCCAAGCTCCTATTTCCTTGCGTTGTTCCTTGTGGATGATTCACCTTCAACCAAGTGGATGATCTCCTCCAAAAATGCGTAATCCTCAAGGATTAAATCCTTGACTGCATGCATGAGTTTTCTCCATGAGAAAACAAATGCAATTGATAGTACATTGTACTTGACTTTAATCTCAACTGAGTCTTTCTCAGAATAGACATGCACGACTTTCTGATGAGGGAATATTCAGTTAACTGGAGTAGCACTAGTTGAGTGCATGCATGCATCCACTGACTGTTAACTCATTATTAGTTCGCCAAACAGAGTGGAACTAATTTAACTGGACTTAACTGAGTAAACCGAGTTAACTAATTACAACTCAAATATAACTCAATCTATCTCCTTAATTTAAGGGATAAATCTTGCATGAATTCATAAAGAATTCTAACTTGAATTTCTCCAACTAATTAATTCAAAATAAATTAATTAATTATTTCCAAGTAGCTATTAAGACTAAATTCGATTTTAATTCACAATTTAATTCAAGGACAAATTAAATTGGAATATTATTGTTGCCATAATTCAACACTCCCTCTCAACAAGAAAGGGATTATCTGCCACCCTGATCTTGTCTCTATGAAACTTGAATTTACACTGACAATGCCTTTGTCAAAATGTTAGCGTCTTGCTCCTCTGTCAAAATATACTGTAGCAACATGATTCTCCTCGCTACCCATGAAAAGCCACGGGCAACAAATCTTGCCTTATGCTTCTCCACACTACCATTAGCAACTTGCTTTACCTTGTAAACCCAATGGGAACTCACAAATGACTTGTTCTCCGGTCTCGGAACCACGTCCCAAACACTGTTATGAACTATGGAGTCATACTCCTCCACCGTAGCATCTACCCAAATCGGCTGCTGCACTGCTTGCTCAAAGGAGGATGGCTTGGTATCAAGGCATTCCCCAGCAAGGGCCATGTATCCAGTGTACCTCTCAGGTGACCTCCTCTGTCTGCAGTGAGAAGATGGTTCTCCCACATTCTCTCTCGCATCCTCCAACAATCTATCAGCTTCTCTTGTGCCCTTCCATCCATCTTTGGAAGACTCTGCTTGAGTGGATGTCTCCACTCCTGGAACATCTGCATGCAGCTGCTCCGCATCAGTCTGAGGCTCCTCCTCCTTAGGAACCAAAAGTTCCTCCACAGCCTGTAGTTGGAGCTCCCTCTCAAGGGAAGCTCGCATGGCCTTCTGCTCATCAAACTTGAGATCTCTACGGACCACTGTCCTCCGACTGGTAGGGAAGTACACTCGATAGTTATTAGGTGTATTAGTGTACCCCAAAAATATCCCCAACTCTGCTGTCGGCTCAAGCTTCTTCTGTGCAACCTTTCTCACATGGAAATATATCGATGAGCCAAAAATCCTGAAGTGATCCACATCTAGTCTCTTACCGGAGAAAGCTTCCTCTGGTGTCTTCATCCCAAGTATGCGATGCAGGCTTCTATTATGCAAATAGACCGCTGTGTTGCATGTCTCATCCCACAAGTGAAGTGGTAGGCCTTGGTCATGTAGCATTGCCTGTGCTGCCCCTACAATAGTTATGTTCTTCCTCTTCGCCATTCCATTCTGCTGTGGGTTATGAGGTGCCGTCAACTCTTGTTTAATTCCTGCCGCTGCACAAAAGTCCTTAAACTCTTGCGAGACATATTCTCCACCATTGTCGCTTCTCAAGGCCTTGATCTTCTTCGTTGACTCTTTATCGACCAAAGCTTTGAACTCACAAAACTTTGTGAAGGTTTGGTACTTCTTCTGCATGAAATAAATCCAACATTTACGAGAATAGTCATCAATGAAAATCACATAATACGTTTGCTTCGCTGTGGATGTCGTTGAGAATGGTCCACACAAATCAGTATGAACTCACTCTAAGATAGGCTCTTCTCGACCGTCTCGATCATGAAAGGAAGACTTGGTGTACTTTCCCAAGGTACAACCTTTGCATGTGTCAACTTGCTCAAGTTTACCTTTGGAAAGTCCTGTAGATATCTGGTGCATTATCTTCAAAGCCCCATGATGCAAATGGCCCAACCGCCTGTGCCACAACTTGCCAATATCTTGGCTTTGCACCAATTCTACTTTCGTACTCAATGCAACACAATCATCTACCTCTAGTTTATAGAGATTCTTCACTCGAATCCCTATCCTCTTGGTCTGACCTGTGGCTATGTGTCTTAGGAATGCCTGTCCTTTACTGAAGACAACATCATAGCCTTTGTCCTCCAACATCGTGATCGATTCCAAGTTCTTCTTTAGTCCAGGCACATACATCACATTTGTCAAGGTGAGAGGAGCTCCATGCTCCCTCTGAAAAGCAACTGTGCCCACTCCTAAAACACTATACCTTCCGTCGTCACCCATCTCTATGCGCATCTTGAGGTCTTTCTCCTCCAAGGCACTAAATAAATTTTTATCATTGGTCATGTGGAATGAGGCTCCACTGTCAAGATACCAGACACAACCCATCATCGATGACACCATGCATGCGATGAGGGTAAAGTCCATTTCGAACTGAGAGGCTAATGCCTAACCTTTCGATCCTTCCGAGGATCCCTTATTGGACTTCTTCGATGGGCAATTAGTCACATAATGTCACATATTGTGACAATTAAAGCATCTTACTTTAGACATGTCACCCTTCTTCCCTCCATGAGAAGAATTCAATTTGAAATGGGAAGCCTTCCCCTTTCCTTTCCTTGCCTTACTTGCTAAGGCCAGATTTTCTTCATCCTCATCCTTAGATGAAGAACCATCTCGTGTGCTCCTCCTGATCTCCTCCTGCATAAGATTCGACCAAAGTCGTACCCAATCCGACAATTTCTCCCTTCCATTCACAGAGTCCTAGTAGCTATTCCAACTCTTTGGAAGGCCAAGGAGAGTGAGGCTCACCATACCATCATCGAAAGTAGTTATTCCCACACTGCCAAGCTCATCTCTATAGGTGGTGAGATTTTTCAGATATGTGGGAATAGTATCGCCCTTCTCCATCTTGATTCTTTGAAGCTTATCCCTGAGCACCAATTTCCTCTGGTCGCTACTGTTCTGGTAGAGGTCCTTCAATGTCTTCCACATTGAAAATGGAGTATCCTTCCCATGGAGACACGAGACAATATGGTATCGAACTCCCTCAAGGATGATCCGTCTCGCCTTCGCCACACACTTCTTCCACCCAACCAACTCTTGTGCATTAGTTGAAGGTGGCTTTGGGATTTCTTGATCAATGAATTCCTTCAAGCCATTGTCTTCTAATACAGCCTCCATTCTACCTTTCCATGCTATGTAATTCGAGCTACCTTCCAGACATACTCGAGTCTCAAGCCATAGAACGCCATTGGCCAAACCTGAACTATGATATGAATTCGATTTGCACCTGCAACCCCAAACTTCAAACTTTGAATTCTCTTCTCAGTATACTGTTCACAGCTCTGATAACATGTAGAAAATTTCTACAAATCCAGCTCTGATACCATGTAGAAAATCTGATGGTAGGTTAACCCGATAATGCAATATAAATCAAAGCAGAATACTATAACCTACTTCTACTATCAATTTGTGGAAGCTTAAAGATCGAGCTGAACAATATAACCAGAAGAAGAAGAATCAATGCACAATACACATGAAAATACTTTGGGGAAAGCCTCAGCTATAAACCCCACACTATTGTATTATCATACATGGTGGAAATACATAGGAATTATACAAAGCCTTAGATCTCATAGCTAGCCAGCTCTCAGTACAATCCTCATAGATGCTCACAGGAAATCTTGGCTTCTCTCCCGCCTTCCTCTCTACCCTCCAAGCTCATATTTCCTTGCACTGTTCCTTGTTTATGATTCACCTTCAACCAAGTGGATGATCTCCTCCAAAACCACGCAATCCTTAAGGATTAAACCCTTTACTGCATGCATGAGTTTTCTCCGTGAGAAAACACATGCAACTGATAGTAAATTGTCCTTGACTTTAATCTCAACTGGGTCTTTCTCAGAATAAACATGCATGAGTTTATGGTGAGGGAATCTTCAGTTAACTGGAGTGGCACTAGTTGATTGCATGCATGCATCAACTGACTGTTAACTCATTATTAGTTCCTCAAATAGTTTGGAACTAATTTAACTGGACCTAACTCAGTAAACTGAGTTAACTAATTACAACTCAAATATAACTCAATCTTATCTCCTTAATTTAAGGGATAACTCTTGCATGACTTCAGAAAGACTTCTAACTTGAATTTATCCAACTAATTAATTCAAAATTAATTAATTAATTATTTCCAAGTAGCTGTTAAGACTAAATTCGATTTTAATTCACAATTTAATTCAAGGACAAATTAAATTGGAATATTCTTGTTGCCATATTTCAACACACCTTAGCGTAGTGCCTCCTATAGGAGTCTTCCCATATATATATATATATATATATATATATATATCACCTAAAAGGTCTCCCAAGTCAACAGGTTCAAGGTCATGTAAGTGAATGGCTTAATCAAGGTACATCTTATTTGGATTAGGGCACAAATCTTTATGTCAAGGAGAGCATACCATAAATTAAGCCTAGAGAAGATTACTTGAGGCCTATGGTTTCAAGTTATGATTCAATAAGAGTGCATTTAGGCATACAATCACACAAAAAAGGTTCACTTAAAGGTATGCTTAAAAATAGGAGTGAAAAACCTTAAATAGGCCCTATGTTGAAGCCTTGTGTAGAACTAGGTTTTACTAGGGCACTAAATTACCTAGGGTTAATGATGTTAGCCTGAATGAGGAAATTTCCACCATGAACATAGATAGATGTTGAGTTTTTGAGGTCAAAAAAGGTGAAATATGCCAAAACAACTCCAACACTTCAATAGGTGGAGCCCTAATTGAATTCTACCCTTGCCCTAGCCCTAACAACTTGCCTTGAAGGGCTGAAAAAGTAAGAGAGAGGGAAAATGGTAAGAATTTTAATAAGATTTGATCATCAATAGGACACCTATGCCTTTTCCATACTTGGGTGTTGGAGTCTTAGCGATTTAAACCATAGAGGTATCAAATTCATGCATGGAGTAAGGGGGAAAACCCTAGTTTTTCACTTCCTAACCATAACTATCTTTTTATGAGGGGAGAAATTAACTAGAAGAATGCTCGCTAGGAGGTATTTTAGGGAGTTCAAGAAAAATAAATTAACATGCAACTATTTACCGTGAATTTCCAATAAAAATTTGCATTTAGACAAGGAAGAAGTAGAAACCATAGCAATATTTCATTACATGTAAAACCATAAAAGCTATCTAGTAAATACTCACAAAATTTGCAAGAACATGCCTTCTTTCAATCCCAAAAACATGTATCCAATACACAAAGTGCTCTCTAATAACAAAAATTCACATAAGATCACCTCCACAAGTAACTAAATACAATAGTCTAAGTGAAGTTCTCATTTAGAGAGGTTGAAATCCATAAGTGTGATGATGAAAAATGAAATAGAGTGATCATTTTTTTATAGGAGGTCTATCACTTCCAATAATTCAGTGAAAGCCTCCAAATCAAGTTTAAATTTGAGTAGACACAAATTAAAATGGGTTACAATCCAACTAAATAGTTCAATAAATAAAATAAGATAATAAATGCTCACACATATGAGCTGTAAGCCCTTAATAAGCATGTGAGCATGCTCTTTTAGGTCTCAAAATTATCCAAAGGTGTAATGGAAGGGTTGGATGAGTTTCCAAGCATCACGGTCAACCTCAATTTGAGGAAGGGTCTTCAGATCAAGCCTAAGAGCATCTCCATGTGTCTAAAAGCCAACTCCGGGTGCCCCGCATCATCTCTATGGGTGCTATTTTGATAACGTGGTGTAGGCTCTCTCTAACATTGGGGCTCCATTAGATACAACAAGCCCTCAATCATACTAGGGGATAATCTTCCTCATCTGGGCTTTGTGTCAAGGCATGCTCATGAAGTAGTGTCAAGGCTAGCTTAGAGGAAACTTAGGTCTACTGGTACATCGTTAAGCATTCTTAATGCTAAGCAATATAAGCTCAACGTTCTGACATTTGAGGGTGCTCTGGGTGTCTATCAATTTCCAAGATCCTCTAAGTGCCAAATGCTTTGCTATATAAGGGAAACATTGTATCTACAAGGTCGTCATGCTATTTGGAAGTATAGCATGACCTAGGAAGTAGGTGCAATAATAGTGGAATAGTGTGCCCTTAAGGCCTTAGTTTTTTTTTGTGCAAAACCACCTGGAAAAAGCATATCAAACTCAGGTGAAAACAACCATTCTTTAGAAACAATAACCATAGCTGCATCTAAGTGGACCATAATTAACTGTTAAAGGCATTACAATAGTTTGAACTAGGATCACCTTCAAATAACTAGACCAAGTTGTAGGTTTTAAACCTGTACAGAAATTACCTGCAGACGAATTCTAAAAACATAAAATAAACAATGACGAGAATATAAAACAAATACAAAGATATTTTCCCTTGGATCCCAAAACAAGGACTACCTAATTAATTTTTCATTATGTTCCTTTGAATGTTACAAAACATATATATACATGATGAAGCATTCATAAACCACAATCCATTAACCCTAGATTAGAATATAATTGTAGTTCCCTTGATGTGATCTACAAAATACCATGGGAAGAAAACCATCATGCCCAAAAGCATGTGCGAAACCCATGCACAAAACCATACGTAGGTCTGCCCACCTAATATAGGGTCCAATTTTATTTTTCCTGAGGCACTGCCCTGAACCCTGTGTAGGGGGGCTATCGCCCCCCTCAAACCCCCCAATAGGGGATCCAGCTGCACCCCCTGTGACCCCCATGTTGCACCTGACGCAATGAAAAAGAGGGGCTACCGCCCCCCTTGTGACCCCCATGCTACACCTGACACAATGAAAAATAGGGGCTTCTTCCCCCCTGTGACCCCCCCACGCATGCGACTAGTCGTGGAAAGAATATGAAACAAACCCAACATTCTCTCACTTGTTTTTTTCTTTTCCACACAGGGGGTCATAGGAGAGATTAGTCATTGGTCCACCCCTACAATACCCATTGTTTGTTTACACCAAGAAAACTTCTTAGTGCTCATAGACTTCATCAATGCATCTGTAACATTCTTCAAAATGTCTACCTTTACCTGCAACACCTTTTTGTCCTTAACCATATCCCTCACAAAGTGATAATGAACATCAACATGCTTTGTCTTTGAATGATAAGCGTGGTTCTTTGCTAAGAAAATTACACTTTGTCTATCACAATCTATCCTTATAGCTCACTGTACTAACCCCATACTTGAACATAGTCCTTGCAACCAAACTGCTTCCTTGCTTGCATGAATGGCTGCCATGTATTCTGCCTCCATAGTTGAAAGTGCCACTATAGACTGTCTCTTTCTCATCTAACTGACTGCTCCTCCAAATAAGTTAAATACATACCCACTTGTATATCTTCTCTGATCTAGATCTATAACCCAGTCTGCATCAACAAATCCACAAATGTCCAAAACTCTGTCCAATCCTAGTCTTTCTTGGTAGCACATACCATAATCACTAGTGCCACACAAATACTTGAAAACTCGCTTCACTGTTGTCCAATGCTCCTTACCTGGTTTTGACATAAAAATGCTCAATACTCCCACTGCATGTGAAATGTATGGTCTAGTACATACCATTGCATACATTAGGCTACCGAATGTACTTGCATATGGGCTTGGGACATGTCCTCTTCCTCGTCTTGTGCCTTGGGACATTGTTCAACAGATAAATTTACACCTACAGGAATAGGAACCTTCATCAGTTTTACTATTCTGCATATTAGACCTTTGCATTATTGCCTCGACATACTTTTTATGGTTTAACCATAGCTTCCTCTTTTCCTGATCTCGTTTAATTTCCATGCCCAAAATATAGTTTGCAGCACAAAGATCCTTCATGTCGAATTTGGAGGATAATTGGGTCTTCAAATCCTAGATAATTTCTTTGTCATTTCCAATAAAAAACATATCATCCACATACAGGACCAAATAAATAACACTGTTACACATTAAAATAAAATACACATAGTGATATGCTTTTATTCTGGTGAAGCCAAGTCCCCGTATATATGTATCAAATTTCCGATACCAAATTCTTGATGACTGTTTTAACCCATACAAAGACTTTTTTAACTTGCATACCTATGCTTTCTTACCTTTCACCGCAAAGCCTCTAGGTTGATTCATGTAGATCTCTTCTTCCAGATCCCCATGAAGAAATTTTGTCTTCACATCCATCTGTTCTACCTCAAAATCAAAAGTAGCACCAAGATATAAAAGTAATCTAATAGAAACTACCTAGGCAACAGGAGAAAAAATATCACCAAAATCAATTCCTGACACCTGGGAATAACCTTTTTCTACCAACCGATATTTGTATTTCTCCACCTTGCCTTCTGCATTCGTCTTCCGATGGGTTTCCTTCCGGCCGACAACTCCACCAGATCCCAAGCCTCATTTTTGTCCAAAGATTCCATTTCATCAAGCATGGCCTCTTTCCAGAGTTTTCCATCCTCTAAATCAGTTTCCTCCCTAACATTTCTTAGATCATAATCAGTAATAGATAAAGAAAAATTTGAATATAAAATAGATGGACCATACATTTATGGCTGTCTTCTTTCTCAAATTGATCTTCTCACAAATGGAGTTTGTGGCTCTTCATATTCTGATTCATGTTCTGATGTAGAGTCTGATTCTTCCTCCTTTAGTTCAAACTCTATATTCTCAAGTTCCTTTGGTAGGACTTCATATTTAATAACATCTTTCTCCTCTCTAAAGACCACATCTCGGTTGTACACAACCTTCCTTGTTTTTGGGTTCCAAAGATTATAACCTTATAAACCATCCTTATACCCAATAAATATGCACCTTTCAAATTTAGTATCCAACATGTTTCTTTTCTCCTTTGGAACATGTATATATGCATCACATCCAAATAACTTTAGATGTGAAAGAGATGGTTTCTTACCATTCCATACCTCATGTGGAGTCTTATCCTCCAACGTTGATGAAGGTGATCTATTAACTAGGTAACATGCAGTGTCCACCGCCTCTGCCTATAATTCCTGTCCTAACTCGACACCACTGAGCATGCTTCTTGTCTTTTCTATCAACGTCCTATTCATTCTTTCCGCAACTCTGTTTTTTTGAGATGTGTATGGAGTAGTTTTCTATCGTGCTATACCACACTTCTTACAAAACTCTTCAAATTCCTTCTTGCAGAACTCTCCACCATTATTTGTCCTCATCACCTTTATCTTCTTTTCTATCCACCAGAGCCTTAAATTATTTAAACCTGTCAAAGACTTCATATTTCTTCCTGAGGAAATATATCCATGTATTCCTTGAAAATTCATCTATAAATGATACATAGTACAAAAACTTACCCAGTGATGGGACCAACACAGGTCCAAACACATAATTGTGCACAAGCTCTAATATCCTTTTTGCCTCTTAACACAAGAGGGGAAACTCACCCGATTCTGCTTCCCATATACACAATGTTCACAAAAATCGAAATCCAAAGAGAAATTAGACATACCTTCTACCATACTGTTACCATGAAGTATTTGAAGACCCTTCTCTCCAATATGTCCAACCCTTTGATGCTATAACATGGTGTTTCCTCCAGAGACCACTATATTTTTTTCTCCACTTTCAGGAACCACAAAACTGTTGCACCGATCAATAACAATACTACCTGGAAGCTTGTACAAAGTTATAATCTAAATTTCTTGCATCAATACCAGTGCTCCCTGAACCATCTTGCAGGTATCTTTCTCTAACATTGTTATGACACTTGCATCATCCATCTTGCTTACAAAAATTATATTTATGACCAATGCAGTAATATGTAGAACACCCAGAAGTGTTCTAATCCTTCAACCTTGCAACTTCAGCTTGACGTTTCCGCGTCCGATGATTTTATCCTTCCTATCATCCCCTAAGAATACATCACCACCATCATATTTCTGATACTCACAAAACCACTTTCTATGAGGAGTGAAGTGAAAGGATGCTCCTGAGTCAATCAACCATGCCTCATGATCTACATGTGTACTTGAAGAATAAACCAAGTACAGATCCCCACATTCATCTGAAGTGGTTTTCGCCTCTGTAGAGGCAGCATCATCACATCCATTTCCTTTCTCAGGAGCTTTATATCTACATTCCTTTTTGAAGTGCCCTTTCTTTCCACATTTCTAGCACATCTTTACAGGTTTTCCTGGAGATTTAGATCTTCCTCTAGATTTAGATCTCCCACTAGATGAATTATTTTTGTTTCTGTTTTGGGACTGTCCTCATACAGAAAAGGAATCTCCATTCTGTCCCTCAATATTTTTCCGTCTCATCTCCTCCGACAACAAGGATGAGACTATTTCATCAAACTTCAAAGTAGTTGTATTTCTACCTAAAGAAATAGCTAGACTATACCATGAATTTGGTAGAGAACACAACAAACTAATGCACTTATCTTCATCTGAAATTTTAATATCAAAATATAATAACTAGCTTACCACAATATTAAAGGCATTCATATGCTCCATCATTGAGTCTCCATCCTTCATCCTAGGTTATATAACTTTTTCCATAGGAACAATTTGTTCACCAGAGACTTAAATTGGTACAAAATCCTTGACTTGTTCTACAAAGCCTTTGCCGTAGCTTCCCATGATACATTCAACAATACTGAATCTGATATACACAACCGTATTGTGCTCTTTTCTTTCTAATCCAACTTCATCTAGTTTTCATCTGACATTACCGTTGGTTTAGTACCTAGATATACCATGATCCAATGATCTTTATCCACTAGCAGATCCTCCATCTTGAGTTTCCAAAACTCAAAAATCTAACGATTAAATTTATTTATCTCTATCTTTCCTTTCACCGCAAGAATCGATCCCGCAGATCTCACACTGAATAGGTTCTACCACAGCCCTGAGAAAAACCCCTCAGTAGCAAAGGTGTCCCCTTGAAGCCGAAACAACTTTGATGCCAAATGTAGGTTTTAATCCTGTATAAGAATTACCTATAGACGAATTCTAAAAATAGAAAATAAATAATGACGATAAAATACTATAAATACAGATATTTTCCCTTGGATACCAAAATCGGAACTACCATATTGATTTTTCGTTATGTTCCTTTCAATGTTACAACACATATATATACATGCCAAAGGATTATTAAACCCTAATCCATTAACCCTGGATTATAACATAACCATAGTTCCCTTGACCGGATCTACAAAATACCATGGTAGAAAACCATCATGCCCAAAATCATGTGCAAAACCTGTGCACAATACCATATGTAGGTTCGCCCACCTAATATAGGGTCCAATTTATTTTTCCCGGGGCGTTGCCTCGAACCCCGCGTAGGGGGGCTACTGTCCCCCTCAAACCCCCTGATAAGGGGGTCTTCCGCCCCCTTGTGGCCCCCCTTGCGCATGCAACTAATCGTGGAAAGAATATAACACACCCAACACAAGTCCAATAAAAGTGTTCCCTACATTTAAAAGGGTGTCTAGGTAATCAACCCTATTAGGTGCTTCTGACCCCTAAGGGGAGTTGGAATTTCCATGTTCACCCCTTTAATCCATAGGTTTTAGCAAGAATAGGTGGCAATAGAGGGGAATGACTTCATGTCGAAGTGCCATGGTTAGGGGACCAACTCATGAAAGCCCACATCCTGAGTGTATAAATGTAATGGAGAGAGCAATCATGGAGCCACGAGTTACCCCTTTCCTCAACCTGTTTTTTACACCCTTTTTCCACCCCTATGGTGTGCCTTTTACTTCCTTTTGATAATGTTTTAATGGTGCATATCTCAAGGATCAAAGCTTTCTCTTTATGATATAACATTTATTTTACCCCTTAATATGAGTATGTTTCTTTCTTATCAAGGTTGGGGCATGCAGGGGTTCCTTATGATGAGATGTAGCATCAAGTTCTCAAGAATGTGGTGATGGCTAATGGGGGGTAGAGCTCATGCTAAGAATGTTTCACTAATTTTTGTCCCAATTATCTTTTGAATTTAAAATTACTTTTTCTTTTGTTATGGCCTTGCTATGCTTTTTCATTCTTTTACCTGCATCAAACTTTGAGTAAAAGTTTTCTATCCCTACTCAAGGATGTGGATGTGTGAATTCCAAATTGCAATGAACCAATGGCAATTAAATCGAAGGATGGAGGTGCTGTCAAGGGGAAGATGAAAGGTCTTAAGTATGGAATGACAATGGACACTCTACTTTAATCCATGTTTTCCAAGTAGTGCCCCTCCTATAACTCTAAGGCCTTAGATGAGGTCCTATTAGATAGGGCTAAACACTGACCTCCTTGGTAAGGTGAGAGAACAAGTTTAGAGTAAAGACTGGTCAATCATCTAGATTACCCATTTATCCATGTTAAAATGCCTAAAACGTCAAGTAAAATCACTCAATTGAAAAATGGTTAAATTACTTGTTGAGTCATATCTCACCTTAATTCAAGAGGAATGTTGGATGGTAAGAGGTGCATGACTGCTACATACGACAGAGGAATATGGCATATCATCATCATTGATCAATGTGCAGGGTTGTTGGCCGACTGTCCAAAATAGGAGAATTTTTTTTTCCCATAGGGTTACTCATTTTGGTGGGTAACATGGCTAAAATATAGAATATAAGTGGATGAAATAAAATTGAGAATTGGTGTGTGAAAAACCAACTTGAATTATGGTTGAAAATAAGTGACAAGGTTAAGGAATATCCTTCTCAACATAGGGTTGATCATATGAACAACATCCTCCCATAAGATTGCCATGAGAACAAGAAAAGAAAGCATTAGATCTCACCAATACCAACAAGGATTGAAAACTTGGTTAGGGGTGCCTTCTTGTTGAAGTCTAAAAGAAAGAGCCATTGAAGTATTTTGGTCAACTTAAGGAGCACATTTTATTGATGAGAATAAAACTACCATTGAAAGTACATCCATGGTCATAGTAGGGAAAGGAATGATTCACTTGAAACACTAAATGATCTTGCATATAGTATGTCCATGGTATTTCTAGGGGAAGCGTGGTGACTCTGCTGATGAGCTCATGGGTGAGTTCTATAGATAGGCCCCTTAACACAACAGTGGCATGGATTTTGGCAAGTGGAATGAGGGACAGAGAAAATTCTTGAGCCACCTCATCATCATACCCTCTGAAATTTTCGAAAAACCCCATCCAATTATGTCTTGTGAAGATTTCAAGCACTTGGGGGTGTTGTTGGATTCTCATTGTGTTGATGGGCTCCCTCTTATTAAACCCTCCTATCATCTTGTTTGGTGAATTTTTAGGAGACAAGAGGGTTGAGACAATTTCAAATGCATAACCAAAACATAAATGACTGTGTATGTAATTCCCTTACACAGTTTCTAAATTCACTCAAACTTAGAGGATTTCTAGTCAATTACTTTGTAAAGAGGGATGTAATTACAGAGCCTACCTCTTCAGTTGTTTGCAGTGAAAAACTCCCGTGTTATCCCTTCTAAATTCTTCTCTACCAATCCTGTAGATAGTCTCTGTGTATCCTGTAGGAATTCCTATGCATGATCCTGTAGGAATTCCTGTGCAATCTTGTAGGAATTCCTGTGCAGCAAAAAGATGGAGTTTTTATTCCCATGGGTTGCCTGGGCATGAGAGCAACTTGAGAGAGTGAGTTTCTAGAAAGTGAATGCATGAAGGCATGGGAACGATGTTTATTTCCTCTTATGGTGTTGCGGGGTGAGGTGGTGTGCTGGCAGCAAAGGTACATTTCCATTTTTGGGCCATTGGTCCCCACAATCGGCTCCCACCTTATGCATATGTAATTTTAACCACTTTTGTCCTACTCCTCTGTCTTTGAGTTGACTGCAGCCACATATGAGAGGACACCTTGTTGTGTATGTGTTGATTGAACGAACGTGGCCAAGTTAATTGGCCACCTTTTCACTTATAAACCAAGTATCTCGTTACCCTTATATTTTTTTTACTACATGATGCATATGAGAGAGAAAGCGAGATACTTACCTATGGTGCCAATTCTTTGTTGCAGTTGTTGAAGAATAGAGGTGTTGTTGTGTCTATTGGCTACATGTTATTCTTTTTCCTCCTCTTGTTGTTTGCTAATGACTCTTTTGTTGGTGTAGGTACCTATGGTTGAAGATAGTGATGTTGCTGCTTTGGAGCTCATGGATCATCATGTTGGAGGTTTTCTATTGTTGTGATTGGTATTCTGTCGGATAGGCTGCTACGGCATTTCCTACAGGATGTCCTATAGCTGCTTCTCCCTCAGAACTCTTAATCATTCTTTTTGTTGGGGTTGTGAGGATGGTGACATGGATGGAGAGAAAGAATAGGAGTGTTGAGAGCAAGGAATGCTCAAGTGATGCTCTTTATTCCTCCCTATTCCCCTTCTTTTCGAGGACTGGGAAAAAATACTATTGAAACTAATTTTATTTTATTTTTAATGGTGAGTGTAGGGGTGATGATGGTGGACAAGGTATGGTGAATGAATGGTGAAGAGGGTGAATTTTATTGGTCTAGAAAGCCATTCATTTTCCTTAGGAATGCTTCCTGTAGGATTTCTGCGTCACTGTAATTCCTACAGGATCATCCTATAGGTTTTCAGGGGATCCTGTAGGTTTATAGGCGATCATGTAGAAAACATAGTCCCTTTTTAAACTTAAGCAATCGAGTGGAAAAATTACAGAAATGGTGGAGGAATGAATGGTAATGAGTGAAAAAATAAATATGTGAGTGACAGGGGTCTCTTTGTGATCCCCCTTTTCTCCTTGACCGTCCTGCTTGCTGACCTACAAATGAAAATTTCATGAATTTTTTTATTTATTTTTTGGAAAAGCAACTAGGCTGCCTCTGAGAGGTTTTCACCCTAGTTGTTCTCCCTAGGCACCTCAAGAGAAATTTTCACCCAGGGATCTTTCTTATTCTCTTTTTTTCTCTGTATTTTTGTTTTGACACCATTGAGTCGCCTCAAGAGGTTTTCAAACCAATGATGGGACTCAAGTGCCTCAAGGAGGTTTTCACCTGAGTCCTTATTCTTTTTTATTTTTCTCAGGATTTGATGAGGGAGGAGCTGGAACTTGCTCCACTATCATCATTGTTTTATTGATATCATCAATGAACTCTTGTTTTGATAAATGTCTCTTGTAAATGTTCAATCAATTTCCGTTAACACTAAGAGGAATGGCCTCTTCATCTATGGTTCTCATTTGCACATAACCATTATCATGGAATATTTACACCACATAAGGTTCTAGCCATCTTGTCCTTAACTTTCCCTTGAAGTATTTATACCTAGAATCATATAGCAATGCCCAATCGCCTTCCTAAAATTGCTTCTCCTTGATGTTTTTATCATGCCAGATATTCCTCTGAAGTTGAACTACCTCTGTATGTAGGAGGGTCTACATTCTAAATTCATCCAAACCATTCAACTGGAACAATCTCTCTTTCTATGCACTGTTAAGATCTAGATCTAGTTGGGTTGCCATCCTTAATGTGTTATACTCGAATTTAATGGATAGAAAAGCCTTTTTCCCATATACCAGCTCATAGGGTGTGAATCCAATGGTGGTCTTCCATGTGATATTATAGGCCCCGGTGGTATCAACTAGTATATCTACCCAATCCTTCCTGCTACTGCTTACCACTTTGGTCAAGATGCCCTCCAGTGCTCTCTTGGTCACCTCCACTTGCCCATTAGCTTGTGGATGATATGGAGTGGAGTTTTTATGCTTGATCTTGTGCTAGCTAAGCAAGTCTTCAATCATGTTGGAGGTAAACTGGTTGCCTTGGTCTGTGACCATCTCTCTAGGGTACCCAAGTTTGTAGAATACATTCTCCCTTAGGAACTCAGCCACCTTCTCCTTTGTTGTTTCCTTAATTGCCTTGGTTTCAGTCCACTTAGTCAAATAGCACATGATAATGTTTGTTGTTTCTTGGAAGGAGGGTCAATAGGACCAATGAAGTCCATGGCCCACTTGTTAAATGGCTCGAAGTCACTTGAGGCTGCAAAGGCATTTCATCTCTTGGAGTGGGCCTTCCCATCCTTTGGCACCGATCACACTAACTAGTATATTTTTTTACATCTTGATGAAGAGTGAGCCAATAATAGCCTACTTTTAACACTTTGAATGTTTTCCTCTTTGCTTCAAAGTGACCTCCACAAGGCCCATCATGACAGGTCAAAAGGATGTCAAAGACTTCCTCCCCCCTGACACACCTTCTCAAGATTTGATCTGGACCAAGTTTGAAGAGATTGCCCCCAATCCAAGTGAAGGGGGCGCTCTTCCTTATTATCTTTCTCTTTTCTTTGAAGGACAAGTTTGGTGGGAACTGTGTTGATACCAAATAGTTTTCTATATCAGCAAACCATGGAGAGAGAACTGAAATAGCAAATAAGTGCTCCTCCTGTAACTGGTTATCAACCATTCCTTCTTCACCTGTAGGTAAATTTACTCTAGACATAAATTTTGCAACAAAATTTTCCTTACCAGTATTATCAACAATGATTAAATCAAATTGTCGTAATAAAAGTAACCACCTTATAATTCGAGCATTCACATCTGGTTTGTTCATTAAATATTTGATTGTAGCATGGTCAATATGCATAAATGTTTGATAGCTTGTAATATAATGCCTGAATTTGTTCAATGAATGCACAATAGCTAGGAGTTCCTTTTCGATCATTGTGTAATTTAGTTCAGCCTTTGACAAATTCTTACTGATAAAATAGATAGCATAAGGAAGTTTTTCATCTATCTGACCTAAGGCTACTCCTATGTCTTTGTGTGAGGCATCAGCATGGATATGAAAGGGGAGGGCCCAATTTTGGCCTTGGAGAATTAGTGCAGTGGTTAACTTGTCCTTTAGGATGTCTAACGCCTCTTGATATCATTTTGACCATATAAACTCAGAGTCCTTGGCCAAAAATCAAAATAAAGGAGAGGCCAACTTGTTGAAGTCCTTTATGAACCTTCGGTAGTATCCAACTAACCCTAGGAAACTTCTGACATCTCTCTTCTTTTGAGGAGATGGGACCTTTTGGATGATAGCTATTTTGTTTAGGTCCACCTATAGTCCTTGCTGACATATTGAGTGACCTAGCACGATCCTTGCAGTCATCATGAATTCATTTTTTGGGACTGAGAGACAAGTTCATTTTAATGAATTTGTGTAGTACTTTTCCTAGGTTAGACAGAGCTTCTTGAAAATCACATCCATAAGGGGTAAAATCATCCATATAAATCTCCACCACATCATGGACTAATTCAACAAAAATACTCAGAACTACTCTATGGAAAGTGGCAGGAGCATTGCATAGGCCAAAAAGAAGGACCCTATAGGAAAAAGTACCCCAAGGACAAGTGAATGTGGTTTTATCTTGTTCTTTTGAGTAGATCTAGATTTGGTTGTACCCACTGAATCCATCCAGGAAGGAGAAAACATTTTCCCTGCCAAGCCATCTAGCACTTGGTCAATGAATGGCAGAGGGAAATGGTCCTTCTTTGTGGCTTTGTTCAACTCCCTGAAATTGAGACAAATTCTCCACTTACCATTTTTATTTGTAACTAACACCAAAGGAGAGACCCACTCACTGTTAGAGATAGGGCAAATGAATCCTGCATCTAGCAATTTTTGCAGTTCTTCTTTGAATATATCTTTTAGAGTTGGATTCAACCTTGTTATAGACATATTTGGGCAATGCAACCCCAATCACATATGTCCATAAACCAAGGGCTTCTAAACCCCTAAAAGTGTTGTTTCATACCCTAAAGGAACAAGGTCAGCTGATTACATCATCTCCCAGAAGTTCTCCGTGAAAAACTACTCAAAACTGGTCAAAATTAGACCATACAGACTGCTCCATGCATAGGGTGCGATGCATCTCACCTATTACACACGGGGGGTGCAATGCATACTGGAAAGCCCTTCTATAGGGTGTAATGAGAGAGATCAAACAAATGGAAAAAGCAGTTTTCTAGGTGGAAACCCAGAGAATCTTCTAGAAACTGCTCATATGACACTTGCCTCTCTGAATTGACCCAGGGATGAGTAAGAGATTTGAAATCTCCAAGTGGAAACAAGAACTATCAATGAAATGACACTAATCAAAATCCCAGAAGCTGACTCACTCTTCTGTAAACATCTATATATGGATCCCTCATCCAAAAGATCTAGAGGCTGGAATTTTGTAATTTGCAAGGAAGTGTTTTTGGTTTCTCTTTGAAGACATTGTTGGGTGATCTTGCTTTGTATGAGGTGAAGAGGGCTTTCATGCTGGGAGGATGATGCTGGATTAGATAGCTTGGTTGTAATCTTCTCTTCTAGTACTTCTATCAATAAAGCTATTTGAGTTTTCCTCCATATGCTTGTATATCTCTGAATCTTGTTTATGTATGCATTTATATGGTTAATGTACATCTGATCCTACATTATTTATGGTTATAAATCTCTATGCTTTGATGGTATTTTTTTGCCTTGGCTCTACAGATGTTCGTTGAAGCAGGACAAGTGAGAAAGGAGTGGTGAAAGCTCTATCAAAGGAGAGACTCAGAAAAAAGCAATGAGACTAGCGAAATACTGAGGTTGGTACTCTCTGCTTCTCTCTCATATATCTCTCATAAAGGAAAACACAAGTGATTTTAGTTTGTTTGTTTCTCAGATAGCTACCCATCTTAGTGGGACTAGTAGCTCTGAATGGACACTAGTTTTCCCGATAACAAAATGGCAACTCCACTAGGGAACGAATAGTTTGTTTGTTTTGTTACTGTTGTTTGCTTTATAAACCACAGGCGGAGGCTAAAGTCAAGCCAGCTAGCCTTCGAACTACTTTTTCTATGCAACTGCAAAGTAGATCAACGCTGCTTCAATCAATCTCTAGGTTGGTTTATGAACTAAACATCTAGTTTGCAAACATCCTAAGTGCCCTGATGGTAGTTCAAATAACCTCATTAGATCAGCCCCTATACTTTGTGTTTACTGACAATCATTAGCTCAGCTTAAACCCCTGAAGTTAGCTACAAACTGTGAGTGAAAACCAAGCACAGTCTCGTCCCTGGTCCATCGCACTATCTCTTCTTGGCAACCTAGATGCATCACACCTCCTGTGTGTTACAGGTGAGATGCATCCCTATTTCCTTATGTTACAGGTGTGATGATTGACTAAGATTATTTCTTCCTCCAGATTTTGGTTTTTTCTTCATTGTCTTCAATTTTATTCAGTAGTTTTGTTGTCTATGATCAATATATCTCTATTGAAACCATCTTCCTTTGCATTATTTAGCCTCCATCAGAAGGAATTGTGAATTTTTTTTTGTGTATTTTTCATCATTTACATTTCTCCTTTGCAAATAGTAGCTTAATCGAACTGTCGGCTTTTGATTTGAAAGTGTCGCAAGTGTCTTATTCATTCAAGAAAAAGAGTATTAAAAAGAATTCCTCTTTTAGATAGTCGATTACAGTTTTGACATTATATTTGATTTGAATCATTAGTATTTCAAGTGTCGAAAGCAGTTTAAAATTCAAAATCGCAAAGTGTCGTCCTGACCTTACTTTCGTTTTTTGAAAAGAAAATTCTTAGTACTATCGCTTTGGAAAAAGATAGTTCAGATCTATACTTTGTTTTCTTTTTGTCATTCTCACATTAAGGAAACTGAAAAACAGTACATGCATGTGCATTTTCATTAAGACTACACGCTGAATTTGATTTACGAAAAGTGCATCTAGTGTGTGTTCTCTGCTCTATGTTTAAAGAATTTCATTTCTCTTTTGTTAGTAGTTAGGATTTTCATTGCAAAAAGAAAGTAAATGACTGTTTATCATCTTAGATTGCACATTTAGGAATTGTATATCTACCTCATGCAGTGAATGTTAAAGGAAAACTTCTTAAGAAAGATCAACTATAAAATAAACTTCAATTAACATAAAAATGCTTTGGAACCTAACGCACAACATTTAGAAATCTAGGCTAGAGACGTATTCTGGTGTTGTAAAGCCTGGTAACTATCGCTTTCATTGTAGGTTGAGTGATTCCTCCTCTTTGAGATGACAAGTGACAGTACAGACTTGTGCTCCCACGTACCATCGAGTATATATTGGGAGACCACAATAGGCTACATCCTTTATCCTTAGGAAGTCGTGTCTACCACCCTATCGATCGCAATGCACTGAACACAACATTCGGGAAGATTGACTACTATACCATAAAAAGTATTATGTAGTTTTGTGATTGGTTTGGTAATCCATCTGTCTATATTTCTAGAGTAGTCACTTTCATTCCTTTTTACACTTCTTAAAAGAAAAGGTCCATCTGAGCACTTGTCACTTCAAACTCATTAAAAATCGAAGGCGACTGGAGTCATATTTAGCTTTTTCTCGACTCTTAAAAATTGAAAAAGAAAGTTGTGTCAAAGCATCATAAAATTCATTTAATTCAGAATAAGATTTTCCCCTTTTTATTTTTGAGTTGATCAAGTAATCCAAAATCATGGAAGAAAGTCAATCAAAACCCCGTCGTTCGCAGAGACTAACGAGTCAACCATCCTTGACTCCAGAAATGAAACTATTCTGGGCCAAGCAATCTCATTTAACTAGATCAAAGTCTCCTGGTTTGTTTGAAACTTTTGTTTCAACATCCTCAGAAACTCCAGTTACTCCAACTATTTTTGGTATCCCTGCCTCTAAAAAAGAAGTTCCATAGTTACAAGAGGACACTAGAACAGATCCTACTGTAACGATAAACACATCTATTCCTGAATGAGTTCCATCTAGGACTAATTCGGAAAGTGTTAACCCTCCAACACCCGTTGCTGAAAAGTGTGCACCTTCTTTGCCACCAAAAATATTTTACAGACCTGACGGTCTGCCTCTTCCACCTAAACTGATTGCAATAGAAGAGATTGTGGAGGATATTCCATCCAATACCCCATTGCATTTTGGAACTGGGATCCACCTATATCCTTCTAATTCAGAAGCTAGTCAACCTTCATCGCAAGTTCCTGTAGAATCGCTAGGAAGTCTTTTGGATAGACTCAATATGTTTGAACAACCATCGACATCTAGGACTATGTCATCCGATACAGCAGTAGCAGAACCTCTTGCCACTACTTCGACAATATTTGTTGGTATACCATCTGTCCCAACTAGCTCTCAACTGCTAGATGGAGTCCGCCGAGGGACTGTTTTGACAGTATGGTCTGTTCCCATTTGTTCATCCGGAATAATATCTGGAATTTCTTATGTTGAGTCTCAACAAATTGATCCTTCACAATAGTATCAATTTGGGCAGTCCAGTCTACAAGGACCAATTTTTCCTTTGAACAGTAGATTGCCACCATATGGGGGGTAGTATGATTTTTCATTGTTCCCTCTAGGATAACAACCATATGAGAGATCACAATAGAATTCAGGTCAAGCTGGAATTACATCTAGTGGTTGGGTGCCAATACTGCCTCAACAACCAAGATTTGTATATTCAATGCAACCAAATCTACCTGTGTTGAATATTCCCACTACACCAGCTATCGTAACAATGTCACAAGTACAAGCACTGCCTATTGTATGTCAACCTCAAGTCTCTTAGGTCGTAATACAATAGCCTCTTGTCTCAATGACTCAACCACAATCGCCGATTAATGACTCCTTAACTAAAGCAACTCAGGCTCAAACGAGTACTATTACCCCTCATCTTGGTCAAAGATCCAGTATTGGACAATAGCAAATGGCTTTGCAACCATGGCTAGTGCAATATCAACAACCGCAATTCCAACAAGTTTACCAAGGACCTGAGCAACAAAGCTTTGCTGGTAATGGGCAGCTGTATATTAAAAACAGTCATCATCAATCATATCATAATGGTTATGCCCATCAACCTTATCAAAGTTATCAGCATCAAATGCATTATGCTAGTATGCAAAGATCCACTACTCAGGCAATCCCATCTTATCTTGGGTATGCTTCGCCAAACCTAAATCAACAGTTGCCTTTCGTCACAACATTGTAATTGCCAGATCTGAATCAGTTAACAAATGATCCAATTGCTTACGGCCCTTGGTGGATTCCTCATAAACTTCCGTCAGATATCCCTAAATTCAATGGAAATCCAGGTGAAGATCCATCAAATCATGTGATGACCTTTCATCTATGGTGTTTGTCCAACACTCTCAATGATGATTCGATTAGGCTTCTCCTTTTTCAACGAACGTTAACTAGTCCGGCAGCAAAATGGTAGATCGAATTGCCTAGAGCTTCATTCAATAACTTCAGTGCCCTTGCCACAAACTTTTTAACCCATTTTCAGTTACGCATAAGGTACGAAATAGGAACAAAGCTTATTACCAATCTTAAGCAGATGACAGCCACTCACATATTTGATCATATTCATGAGTGATGATGTCGTCACTGAATGGTAAAAACATATGTTCCTGATCAGCTGCTAGCTAAATGGTTTATTAAGTCATTGTTACCTTCTATTACAGAAGATGTGGCTAGGGGGGGTTGTCACTGAAGAGAAAGTCATTGCTCATGCACAATATCTAGACTTGATTTATACTCAGTCTGGCACACTCTATGAAAAAATCCCAGATGCTCCTAGACCAGAGTTTTCTGTTCCTCCTCCTCCTAAATCAAACAAAGACTCTCATGCCGAAAATGGCGTGATAGGCACAAGTAGCACGAAAACCGCAAAGGCTACATCTAAGAAGGCCCGTACAGTTTTTGGTCAAAATGCAAATGAAGAACTTCTTGCCTCGAAGGTTAATGCCATGTCAACTGAAAAAGGAAAAAAACCAAAGCAACCAAGGGGCAAGAAAAAAGGGAAAAGCAAAAAGAAGAAACATGATGATTCCTCTCCTGAAAAATCTTCTGCAAACCCTTCTGGGCAAAAGAAACCTAATCAGCCATGTCTCATATGCGATGAGGACCATTGGATGAGAGAATGTCCATATAAAGCTGAAGTTAAGAAAATATTTAAGAATTCAAGAACTTTAGCAGTATTGGCTGACCCGTTTCCAAACCCAGAAACCAATCTGGTTGCTAGAGAAAATGCTTCCCCATCCCAAGTGCTTATGTTGTCCATTTCAAAACAGAAAAATGATTCTTTGATATCGACAAGGAACAAAGATTACGAGAATCCACAGTTGTCGAACAACAAGGCTGCCGATCAACCTAGTAGTTTGATAACAACTTCAACCGAAGTTGTGCCACCCATCATTCATGAGCTAACAATAAAGCCACCAAAAGGAGTAGTACACAAATCGACATTTAATCCTCATGCCTGAGCAGCACAAAATTATAATATAGTAAAGGATCTGGCCTAATCATCGTCCGCTATGTCAAAACTTGAAGTACTGCAAAATTGCCCCTACCAAAAGCAAGCTCTATTATCAGCAATAGGTGGGATTGACCCAACGGATTCCAATATTGTGGCCTTTAATCATAAAGGATTTGAACCTCAGTTACTAGCTCAACTCACTTTCCTCATCCAAGTGAAAACCCTCAACAAAACTGTTCATCGAACAATTATTGATGAGGGGGCATCTACCTGCATTATGTTAATGAGTTGTTGGAGAACTTTAGGATCACCACCCTTGTCAAGATCATCAACGACATTAAAAGCATTTGATGGAAGAACATACACCCCATATGGGATTTTAAGTAACTTACAAGTTGAACTGGGGGGCAAGACAGTAGAAATTTACATCAAAGATATCGATGGAAACCTCAATTACAATATCTTACTAGGAATGCCCTAGATTTATGCCATGGTTGTTGTTGTATCAACTTACTTTAGAAATATTGCATTTCCTTTCCAAGAAGGAATTACAATCGTTGATCAACAAACCTTTCTCCCCAACAGTTCACAAGTTACGGGAAGCATTCCAATGATCCATGGAAGCTCTCATTCGCTTCAAAATGTCGAGGTAGGCCTACTGAAAGACCCTACCTTGATGGGTACTTTTGCCCTACCACCTCCGAGTAATCTGGCGGAAGTGGAAACAGTAGGAACCTACAATATGATATCTTTGATTTAGAATATTTTTGAACATTTTTTTAGCATGCATCATCAACAGGTTTTTCCTCCAAGCCCAATAGAGATTTTGTAGCAATCAATATTCCCAGCCTAGGCGGCAAACCCAAATCAATGCTCATCGAATGTTTGGGTAGATAGGTCAAAGGAATATGGTACCTCTTCAGATCCTTGGTCACATGTACATTCTACAGACAAAGGAATTATTTAGTCAATGATGATAGGAGAGGCACCATGGGAAGATTACCACCATTGTTCCCATCTTTCGGATTACAACAAAGATTATTCCAATGACCTTGGCCATCCTTCAGTTTTTTATTTTCTATCAAATACTATAAATACGGTGGATTCTGAGCGAAATCTGTCCAATATTGAAGAAATTATCACCATAAATATCTCGATCAAACCTAATCTTGTAGAGAATATTCATGTCGGCAAATCTTGTTCTTCTTCAGAACTGGAAATATATTGTCCTCTCTTTCGCGAATTTAGAGTTGTCTTTGCATGGTCATATGAAGAAATGCTAGGCATTGACTTGAGCATAGTTGAACATGAAAGCAAGATGTATCTAGATGTCAAATCGGTATGACAACAGCTTCGGTACATGCACCCAAAGAAAGCCGCTGCCATCAAGGTGGAAGTTGAAAAAAATTTACATGTTGGTTTCATTTACCTGGTTCCTCTAACTGATTGGGTATCAAATATTGTTCCTGTGATGAAAAAGCAAGGAATGATTAGAGTGTGCATTGTTTACAAGGATGTAAATCAATCTTGTCCAAAGGACAACTACCCTACACCCTTCATCGACCAGATAATTGATGAACGCGTCGAATGTGAAATATTTTCATTTTTGGATGGATTTTCCGGGTATAATCAAATAAATATCCACCCACATGACCAGTCGAAGACTGCATTTATATGTCCATGGGACACATTTGTGTACCGTAGATTACCTTTCGGTTTAAAGAATGCAGGGGCAACCTTTTAGAGGGCTATGAATTATACCTTCCATGACATCAAGAACATCGTTCAACCATATCTCGATGATCTTCCGACTCATTCGCGAAAGGAAACTGATCATCCACAGCATTTGAGAGCTATATTTCTACGTTGCTGACACTACAAGATACGACTCAATCCACACATGTGTGTGTTTTGTGTCAGTTCTGGTCATTTACTTGGCTTCATGGTTTCTAAGGATGGAATCCGTCTTGACCCATGTAAGGTTCAGGCAATCATTGATATGCCTCCACCTTCAAATTTGCTTCAGATTCAGAAACTCCAATGGAAAGCAAATTTTCTGAGGAGGTTCATTCCAAATTACATCGAACTTGCTAAAGATTATACGTGTCTTTTGGAAAAAGAAGTACCCTTCAATTGGGATCAGGTTGCACAAGCTTTCTTTGGTGCTCTAAAGGAATCCCTAATAAAAGCATCATTAATGTATGCTCCTGATTATCAAAAAGACCTTAACCTGTATCTAGTTGTAGTAGATACAACCATCACAATGGTTTTAGTTCAAGAAGAAAATGGAATTGAACATCCTGTTTATTATTTAAGCTGAAACTTAAATGATATGGAAAGAAAATACTCCTATGTTGAAAAGCTAGCTCTTGCAGCTGTTCAAGCAATACAGAGATTTCAACACTATATCCTCTTTCACAAAACTACCATTTTATCAGACTGGAACCCAATGACTTACATTCTGTTGCGTCAATTACTTGGGGGCAAATATTAAAAATGGATAGCTATTTTGCAAGAGTTTGATCTGTAATTTGTAAAGTCCAAATCAAAGAAATCTCTAGTTTTTGTGGAGTTATTGTGTGATTTCCCATCCTCATCCAACGATTCAACATCCAAAGCAACAATCGTGGATGAATCTTTGTTTCTAGTATCGTCAAGCGATCTATGGTATAGAGATATAATCATCTATCTCTGAATGCAAACATACAAACCTAATACCTCTTGCTCTAAACAATGACGTACACGATACCAAGCAAAAGACTACATGATTGTCGGTGATATGCTTTACCGTCGCGGTATCGATATAGTTCTGCAAAGGTGCCTCACCCACGAGGAGGCCGAAAAAATCCTGAATGATTTTCATTCAAGTGCGTGTGGGGGGCATCAATCTGGTTATGCTATGGCACAAAAGATTTTACGAGCAGGTTACTTCTAGCCAACAATGTTCAAAGATTGCATAATCGTAATCAAAAGTTGCCATGCTTGTCAAATCTTCAACCGCAAAACCAGAATACCACCCGCACCTTTGAAACAAGTAGTTTTTTTTGGGCCATTCACCAAATGGGGCATAGATTTCATGACATGTAACACCACCTCGGCCAGGGGGCATGGGTATATAATAGTCACAGTTGACTATTTTATGAAAGGGGCCAAGGTGATGCTTACATTAAACAACAACAATGAAACGACTGCTCTTTTCTTTTTCATCATGTAGTCTCTAGGTTCGGTGTTCCACAGGCTATAGTCATGGATCATGGACCGCATTTTCACAATCACATGATGGTCGAATTGGTTGCCAAACTAGTATTCTCCCACGACAGTTCTACTCCATATTATCCGTAAGCTAACAGAAAAGTTGAGGCCATCAACAAAGTCCCAAAGCACATGCTACAAAGAATGATTGGAGTCCACAAACGGAATTCGCACCTAATCCTGTACTTAGCCTTGTGGGCATATAGAACCTCAGTAAGAAATGCAACCGGGTTTACACCCTTTCAGCTGGTGTATGTTCTGAAAGCTGTCTTACCAATTTAATGTGAGATTTCATCTCTCAAGCTCGTAATCGACCTTCTCCCTAGAACTTCTGAGGAAGAGGCTCGTTTCTTGGAACTAATCCATTTGGATGAAACCTGTTGTGATGCCACCTTAGCTAATGAAGCCCATAAGAAATGAGTTAAGGCACAGTTTGACAAAAATGTCAAACCCCGTGTCTTCTCAAAAGGTGACCTGGTCTTGCTTATGATCAGGAATCTGATAAATTGGGAGTAGGTAAGTTCCAATCTTTATGAATTGGTCCCTACATTGTTAAACGAGTGTTAGCAAAAGGAGCCTAAAAGCTAGTAGATTATGATGGAATTCCACTGGCGCAACCCCAAAACCAGTTGTACCTTAAGCGTTACTATGCTTGACTAAGTGTAGTAACCTCTTTATATGCTTTTTTTACATTTTTGTTTTCGTCAAGAGTGATCATTTTGGTTAGGTAATCCATTCTTGCATTTGTTGTAGATGTCGAATGTATTGGAATCATTCGTTGGATATGCTGATGGAGTTAGTCATAGTACACGGAACATATTTTTGCAGCCTAGGCCATTTTTGATCCAAGCAGCGAGTTAGTGAGTTCCAAAGGAGTCTGTATTGGTTGACCAATGAACAACATCGTTGAGTATAGCGCATTGATATAACTTCTCTCTCATGCCATCGCACATGGCATACGCCGACTTTTTGTCTAGCTAGACTCACAACTTGTCATCCTACAGTTTATTGGCACATATTCTGTTCGGAATCCAACTATCTATCATATGTTCCTAAGGGTCAGGATTTTGGAAAGGCAGTTTGATTCTATTCAATATCAACACATTTCCAGAAACTTAAACACATTAACTGATTCATTAGCAAATTATGTGTTAGATAGACATTTGCAGCATTTATAAAAGAAAGCATTTCAATCAACATTTGCATCATGATCATATAACTTAACTAAAATAAAACTCTGAAAATAAAAATATATATAACTATTTATAGTTCATCAAAGATTTTCTGTGTCCAAGACAAAATCAGTCACATGACCCAAAAACTCAAAAATGCAGAAAAGCCTCCTAGACTAATGGTGCTGGTGATAACAAGTCACCGCCTGTGCAATCATACATAAGGGCCTAGTCCATTGACTCGGCATGCCAGTAGTATGGCACTATAATCTCAGAGGTAACTCGTGGATCCTCGCATCTTGGATACCAAGGGTGAGACCCTCGATCTAATCCTGCAATACTGCAAGGGTCTTGGCTACATCCAGATCGCAAAGGACAACCCTCCCTATAGCCTCTCCTGCTAGAATGGCAGCTACTACCCTCGGGCGCACCGTTGGTTGCACTGGTCCAATATCTACGTGAATATATGAGTTTGATTAATCTTGATAATATCTAAAAGACATAAGAACATTATAAAAGAAATAAATAGAGATATGGTCAGATCTTTTACCTATAACACCCCACTGATCACCAGCTGGCAGCACCGAACCTGGGTCACCTCGGAAATCCATCCCAGCATATGAATACTCAGCAAAGACCATCTCATGATGGTCAAACCACTCAAAGAAGGCATCAGAGAATGAAATCTACGACTAACCAGCATGTCTGGTCATAAGATCGACCCATCTCTGCATCCGTGGTTTCGTCGGTACTGGCGGTCCGAGTGAAACGTGTTGTGGCTGCATCAATGGGATCCTCTCCAAGGCGAAAGCAGTCAGAATAGAACCATAGCCAAATTTCTTAGATCTTTCGTTCTTCACCTTGGTGAGCTATTCTTTTATAACTGGAAGTATTGCATCACACTAGTTGAATATCTTTGGTTCAAGGCATTCTAGAGCATACTGCATATAGGACCTATTGGCCAAATGAAGAGCCACACTACCAGCCAATCTAGAAAAGGTGAATAAGATAGTCCTCAAGGACTGGTCAGTGACATCTCAAATACTGATCTTGCCATCCCTACTCGGCTAAGATCCATCTCTATAGAATCGGTGAATATAATCCCTCACAGATTCACCTCCACAGGCGGATCCTGATAGTGAGAGAGGGGCACCACACCTCAATAAACCAGTCAAGAAGTAGATATCCTCAACTGTCAAAGGGATGCATTTACCTCGAATCTAGAACACTTGGTTGGTAGGATCCCATGCATCGAGAAAATATTGCAACAAATTGATTTGTTGCCTCATGCTGGATATGTGGAAGAATTTGAGCAAACCACAATTCTGCAAAGCAGTCACCATACCTGAATCATGTAAACCAACCATGTCATCTTCTTCATGCTCACGTTCATGCCATGTAACGACCATCTTGATCCAATGAATCTCTGAGAAACAAACAAGAGAGGAATTAAGGTCCTTATTCAAGCAAAAGCAGGCAAAATTTCCATGAAAAACAGTGCATAAACTTTCCCTTTTGCACCCATCGCACCACAACTATGTACTAGGTGAGATGCATTTTGATTGGCCAATGGCTAGCACAATATGCATCACACCTTTCGATGTACATTGGGTGCGATGTGGAGAGAACAAATTGTTCAAACCCTAGAGGCCTAGAAGAACAAGAAAGCATGCTCAAAATCAGAAAAGGAAAAAATGCAATTGAAGAGCTCAGGGTTAGCTCGTACCTGGTCCAGACGACGCCAAAAATAGTCCATAGAATCTCTTGGACTCAGCTGGTGAAAATCAAAGGGAAAAACACCTCCAGAGCTCCAAAAATCCAAAATTTGAATGGAATGGTAAAAATGAGAGGTAAAAACTATTTTTATGTTACTATTCACATAGTTTGAGTAAAATATGGTTGTTTAACTCATTTTTCAAGCATGTATTCACATTTCTAATCAATTTGATGTAGTAATTGAACGGGCAGCACGATTGTCAAAAGAACATAGTGTTAATGGTGAAATCAACATCTCTTACTATTATTACAAGTAGTTTTACGTAAAGTTCAAGCTCGTTAAAAAATAGACCTCACCATGAGTAGTTTTACACAAAGTTCAAGCTCGTTAAAAAATAAACCTAGCAATGAGAAAGTGTTTCCATAGAGTTTAAGCTCATTTAAAAAATGAACCCCACCTTTAGTAAATAATCTTTGCGATCGCATAATTATCAGCTTTTGAACCTTGGTCGTGTTCTTACCATCACCTCCACTTGGTTTTAGTCGATCATACGCCTCCATTTGATTGTTTACCCTTTTGAGGAACAACTGCAATAAGTGATTCTATTAGCCACCTTCTTTACACTGTCGTGATTGAAAAGTTCCAAACCTTACCTGGAACTAGTTGCTATCCAAAACATCACTTGTTCCTCAAAAAACAAGTCTCCTTTAAGCTCTTTTCATCTGACTTGTAAAATATGGAAAGATTGTTGAGCAATTGACCTCTCCAACTCGTTAAAGAAACTAGAAGTGCCATCCATCCTCTAGATTTTAATCTTTTTGGACTTGAGGGATTATTACAAAAAAAGATCGAGCACTTGTCTTGCTTGGCTCGTTAAAACTATTGAAAAAGTCATCCCTTTCATATTATTTTATACTTTTTTGGACTTAAGGGATTACATTACGAAAAATGACCACTGGAGTTGCCTTTTCGTCCCTTTTAGACTCTCTAAAATTGAAAAGGATCAAGTTATCTTTGTCTTTAAACTCGTTAAAACAATAGAGACAAACTTGTCCATGCAGACAAGAGCGAGTTTCACTGTCGCTAGGCTCATTAAAACATAGCGACAGGTTCGCCTGAAGGGAAAATTACAGAACAAGCATATGTTATCCTCCTCAAGCTTGACAAAAATAAAGAGGTATTGGACAACAATGACTGGGGAAAAAGGGAAGAAAACTTGAATAGCTTCATTAGTAGCAGGTCGCTCTTGAACATGACACTTTAACTCCATCACCATGATTGAGTCAGGTTGGGTTATTCTGTTCACTTGTCATATCACCATTGGTCCACCGTACAATCCGCCTTGGGGTTAACTCTACCAATCCATTTCAGTGTCGCCGATATGTTCAAGAGAAGTCACTCAGAGAATTCACCAACCTAGCCAATGTCTCATCCAATGCAATACCTTTACTCTCCATTTTTTCATGACCGCCACCTTGAACCTTGTATCATCAGATCGTTTTCACCTCCACAAAATCATTTTCTCCATTCTGTGTCATAGATGTGGGATTCATTAAAGCCCTCCTATGACAGGTCACTTCTTGTCAACATTAGCTCATTATCCAAGAAGTTGACTTAGGAACAACCCTTTCAGTACTTTGAAGCTTGCATGCCTCAATGGCAAGTTTCTCACTTCCAGCGATAGGTTTACGTCAATGGCCTTCAACCAAAAGATTTTACGTGGTGTTCGACATAAACTCATGTATTCAAACCATGTGAATTGTACTACAGTACCTTGAGGGTCATCATCATTATCGGTGATTCCTCTCGTGCCTGTTAATAGCTTACGTCATTAGCTGGTAATCAGGTGATGTCTTTCGATGTTCAACATCAGGACATATTTTCAAATGGATCGACTTGTACTTCGAACGAAGATTGAATGAGTTTGAATACCCAAGATCTAGTTTCATCCATCTGGGTTGCAATATATTCAGGAAAATAAAGACATCAAATGTACATCACAGCTACATAGATAATCATCCAAACTAAAGGATGATGGCTTTACCAGAATCATCAGTCTGCCACACAGACGATTGTCTGTCTTATGTACATGAGTATGAATTTATAAAGCTGAGCATGGGAATGCCCACCTCAACTAGATCATGAAAATATTATGAAGATAATGTATTGTATTGTATCTTATTACAGGTCACCTTCTAGTTCGAAAAACCTCAGGTCCTCATTATAAAGCATTTCACCTGACATCAAAAGGATTTACGACCTCGTGCTTTAAGGGGCAACTGTTATAGACATATTTGGGCACTACAACCCCAATCACATATGTCCATAAACCAAGGGCTTCTAAACTCATAAAAGTGTTGTTTCATACCCTAAAGGAACAAAGGTCAGCTGATTACATCATCTCCCAGAAGTTCTCCATGAAAAACTACTCAGAAATGGTCAAAACTAGACCATACAAACTGCTCCATGCATAGGGTGTGATGCATCTCACTTATTACACACAGGGGGTGTGATGCATACTAGAAATCCCTTCTGTAAGGTGTGATGAGTGAGAGCAGACAAATGGCAAAAGTAGTTTGCTAGGTGGAAACCCAGAAAATCTTCTAGAAACTGCTCATATGACACTTGCCTCTCTGAATTCGCCCAGGGTTGAGTAAGAGATATGAAATCTCCAAGTGGAACCAAGAACTATTAGTGACATGACACTAATCAAAATCCCAGAAGCTGACTCACTCTCTTGTAAACATCTATATATGGATCCCTCATCCAAGAGATCCAGAGGCTGGAATTTTGTAATTTGCAAGGAAGTGTTTTTGGTTTCTCTTTGAAGACATTGTTGGGTGATCTTGCTTTGTATGAGGTGAAGAGGGCTTTCAGGCTAGGAGGATGATGCTGGATCAGATAGCTTGGTTGTAATTCTCTCTTCTACTACTTCTATCAATAAAGCTATTTGAGTTTTCCTCCATATGCTTGTATATCTCTGAATCTTGTTTATGTATGAATTTATATGGTTAATGTACATCTGATCCTACATTATTTATGGTTATAGATCTCTATGCTTTGATGGTATTTTGCTGCCTTGGCTCTACAGGTGTTCGTTGAAGCGGGACAAGTGAGAAAGGAGTAGTGAAAGCTCTATTAAAGGAGAGAGGAAACAAGCAAGGAGACTAGCGAAAGATTGAGGTTGGTACTCTCTGCTTCTCTCTCATCTATTTCTCATAAAGGAAAACACGAGTGACTTTAGTTTGTTTGTTTTTAAGATAGCTACCCATCTTAGTGGGACTAGTAGCTCTGAATGGACACTAGTTTTCCCGATAACAAAATGGCGACTCCACTGGGAACAAATAGTTTGTTTGTTTTGTTACTATTGTTTGCTTTATAAACCATAGATGGAGGCTCCTCCTACCATGGTTGTTTCTAAAGTATAAAGTTGGGAAGAATAAACTTTATCTTCTTCCTCCTCCTCCAACCATAAAGGTAAGTCATGCTCTAGAGAAGGTTGAGCAGGAGGGTATAGGACTAACTGCTTGGACATATGCCCATTCTTGATGGTCATATTCCCAGCTCTGTAGCTAATGTAGGCATCAAAAGTGGCCAACCATGGTCTCCCAAGGATGAGAGGGTAACCAGTAAGCTTAGCCTTAGGCTGGAGAACTAGGAAATCCCCATGGTACTCCCAAGAGTCAATGGAGACCATCACATCCTCCACAATCCCCTCAGGGGATACTGTGGAATAGTCTACAAGTTGCAAAACTGTTGTAGTCTTCCTCAATGAACCTTGGAGGTTGAGCTTCGCATGGTGTCCTTGGTCATCACATTAATGGCATCCCCAAGATCGACCAGAGTGTGTGGAACAATGGTGCCATTGATGTGCATATATACTACATGGCTTCTGTGGTCCAAATATTTTAGATAGATTACCTGCCCATCATTAAGTTGGATAGCTGCCCAATTACATTAATGGTAGGGGCATCCCTTCTTCAGCTCCTTGGATGCTTGAAAAACTTATCCTTAATCAACTTATTGTAAATAGGAACATCTTTTATTTCCTAGAGAAGTGGAATCTTTACACATAGATTTTTCAATTCTCCCATAAGTTCAATCTCTTGTGGGGTAGGCTAGAGTGGTTGGGCTAATTTCTGAGGAAAAGGTGGATTTATTTTAAGATTTATTTCATCTCTCTCTTCCTCAACCTCCCTAGGTGGAGGTGGAGGTTGGTTGTCCAGGATAACTCTCCTAGATCTCAGGTTAATCTCCTAGATTTCCACAGCATAAGCTAGATATTATGTCTCTCCACTGTATACTTTTTGAGCTTGCCTATTGTTTGGGTTCAGATTTGGCTGGGCAGGCATTTGGGGTTGCTTGGGTGGAGCAGAGTGTAGGAGCTGTGGTTGGGCAAGTGGTGGAGGCAATAGAGCTAGAGCATTGTTGTATTGGGGTCTCCACCCCTGGGGTTGTGCATTCCACTGAGGTTGTGGTGAAGCATAAGTTTGAAATGACTGGCTGGATGGCTGGGAGTGATATTGAGATGCAAAGGACCAAGGAGGGGGTGTAGACAAGGAAGGATGAGTAGTTGGTCCCCAAGAAGATATGGTTGTGGTTTGGTTCGGGTTGTAATATGCATGGGATGACCCTTGCATGCCCTATTGGTATGGTCTAGGCCCATGAGGTCTCCTTTGGTTAAGGTAGCAGAGTTGCTCAGTGACCCCTTTAGCTCGTTGATATACAGCTTTGATTCCAAGCAAAGAAGGGCACTTTGTTGTGGAGTGGTTTTCTTCACAGACTGAGCAAATTTCAATTGAGTTCAATGGACATTCATTCCTAGGATGCCTCCTAGTGCATCTAGGACAAAAATGGCCAAGGCTCTCTCTACTTCCTCCTGCTTCCTCT
This sequence comes from Pinus tabuliformis, assembly GCA_031772625.1. Taxonomy (NCBI): domain Eukaryota; kingdom Viridiplantae; phylum Streptophyta; class Pinopsida; order Pinales; family Pinaceae; genus Pinus; species Pinus tabuliformis. The sequence continues at coordinate 658,275,900 of CM062805.1, read as the reverse complement.
TAATGTGCATGGTGTCCATTTGAAAGGCAAGGGTTTGCAACATCTCACTTTTGAAATCTTCCAACATGTTTCCAATTTCACCCATGATGGATGAGTTGGAAGACGATGTATTGACCATAGGTTGACTACCCCTACCCTTTTTCCTAGCTGCCCTAGAATGGTTTCTGAAGATATTCTTGATATCCTCATAAGGTAATTGGTAGATATCTCCTCCTATTAACAAATGTAGGGTATCCATAAGATATTCCCTTACTCCCCTAAGTAGGACCAACTTTACTGACTCAAGGTCAAGTGTGCACTTGGCCCTTTTGTAACTAAGCTAGAACATTTCTTTGTAATCCTCTAGGGATTCATCATTGCCTATGGTCATCCTGAAAATTTCATCTTTAGTATCCTTTGACCGACAGTAGTCCCGATATTTGTTGTTAAAGGGCTACTTCATCTGAGCCCAAGTTGTGATGTTATCTCTAGGAAAACCCATGAACCAGTGCAATTTTGCATCCTTGAGGGTAGGTGGGAATAGTTTTAACTTTTTCTCATCATCTGTATAGACATAGGTTCGGCATATAACAACAAACTCAAATAAAAAAGTGTTGGGGTCCTTTGTGTTCAGGCCATGGAAATGAGGCAAGGCAAAAGGGTTAATATTTTTCATCTTAGTGTCCCCATTGGTTTCCCTGACGGGGAAGGAACCCTCAACTCTCTCTCTCTATTCCCTCTATTATTTCTGTTTTTAGCCATTGGTTCAGTAGGAATGGGTCCTTCTTCTTCTTCTTCCCCTGTAGGTTCTTCAAATATGTCAGGTTTCTCACCTAAGGGTTCCTCCAGCTCATAGGCATCGAAGAAGAGGGAAGGTTGGTTGTCTGATGTAGTTGGGGTATTTTGCAAAAATTTCCCTAAGCTATCCCTATTCCTACGAGGCATGAAAGGAAATATTTTTTGTTTGGTTTTGTATTTTTTCAAACTTGGAAAGTACTTGCATAATTGAAATTTTTGATTGAAGGAAAATTACTAATAGAATGAAAAACCTACATGCTGAATTGAAATCTTGCTTGCGAAATGGAAAGCAAAGTGGAAAATGAAAAATGGAAGAAAGGAAACAATTAGATTATTTTTGCAGAAATAAACTAATGGAAAAATATTAAAGACAAGAAATAGAAGAACAGAAAACAATAATCACATTCTACTCAAACACCTCCCCAGAAACAACACCAAAAAGTGATGAGTGCCAGTATTGCAGCAAGGATGTTGCAACTCCTGGGCTACCAGCTTTACTTATCAACCTGGGGTTCGTACAAACTTGGAGGTGATAGTACTGTATGCACAAGTAAAAGTGATGGTTCTGCCTATTTTCATTGTTCAGCTGGCGAGAGACCACTGGGGTTCTAAGCCAGACTTCTATGGATTCAGAAGAAGCTTGATTCTTTAATGGAAGAAAGGTAAATCTACTCTAAGAGAGGGTTACTCTACTACAATAATGGAGAAGGTAGACATGTAATGCTAAATCACACCATTCCCTAACTAACCATTTAAGAAGTATGGTAGGTGGAAATGCTAGATCAACATGAAACAAATGCTACTATCTAAGTTGTAGAAGTAAGAAGCATCAAACAACACTAATGTGTAAGTAAGGAGACTGAACTAAATCTATTTTTTCTTGTTTGTCTTTTTTATGCAAAATCAAGTATGCAAACTAATTTCTTCTGTGGATGTGGTAGGTAAATTTAGGATGTTTGAGGATGGATGGAAGGCTTATGAAATGGTTGGATGGTGTGGAGGACCCCTAGGAGGATTTTGGTGACTTCCTAGAGGTTTTCCATCAATTCAGCCTTAAAGAAAGCCATTTCAGGAAAACCTACATGATGATCCTGTAGGAATTACAGTGAACCTACAGGATACAGTCGAGAGAAAAATGTGAGGTGGAGGTGATGGGAGGCCTAGGAAAGGTGTGTGATGAGTGGAATGGAATGGGAGAAGGTCTAGGATTACTCAGAAGTCAATATCCAAGATAGTAGATGGCTGGATTCGCTCAATGTGCTTGGAAGGATTTCTATGAAAAATGATGAAAAACTAGTGAAGGTGGTGGTGAAAACAAGGGATGGCTAAGGTGGATGGAGTGGAAGGTGGCTGCTGGTTATGAAGTCTTAGTCTCCTCCTGAAGTGCCTACTCTTCATAAAACATATGTGTCTTCCAAAAAGCTATGCAAACAAGATACATTTTCATAAACTAGAAAAGCATAATTAATGGATTAATTGCCTATACTATGCATGAAGAAAGTTGTTGAAAGGAATGAAAGCATGGATGAGATCTACTGTAGAAATAAGGATGAAAAACATGACAATGGAAATATACCTTGCAAAACTAACCAAATACTAATTTAAAGATAACAAACTCCAAAGCTCATCAAAAGGACTAGAAATCTATGTTTTGGGGGCTACTTAAGGGTCCCTTCCTAAAGTCATGATCCCAGAGGGTAGAAGTGAGGCCAAGACACCTATTAACAACCTTGTGGTGATCCTTTTTACCCTTGCTAACTTGCTACGTGAAGTAAGACATAAATGGAAGCAAACTATATAACAACCGATCTAATCTACACTACTTGTAATGGAAATACATCTAAAATCAACTTAACAATGAAGCTAAGGAACTACATTAAACATACATCTAAAAAAAAGAGGATCCTTGGCTACTAGGGTTGGGCCCTAACCGAAGAGCTTCAGCCTTGTGAGTTAACTCAGTGATGGCTCAAAACAAAACTCATTCTTATTACCAAAACAACAAATTACATCAATAGAACTTTCACAAGTATTGCAGCTTGAAAATAGTTTAGATTTTTACAATAAAAATATGAATCGTACTGAAGTCCTGGGCCTCTCTACTTATACAACTAGAGTCCCCAACAACTTCCTTAAAATTAGGGAGGCTCGTCTCGGAAACTCAAGATAAACTGGTGCTTTGTTTCTCACTTGATTGTTTGCCTTCTAATCCTCATGATTTGGTTGTTTGCACTCTGAGCTAATGTGATGAATGGAGGAATATTTGAATGGAGGAGTAGTAAATGAGGAGGAGTCACCTCCTAAAATCCCTCTCCCTTGTCCTATTTGAGTTTTGACCTTAGTCTTTGCCAAAATTCCTTGATTTTCTCCTTTAATCCTGCATTCAATGCATATTAGCCCACTAAGCATAATATCCAACTCTAACTCACCTCATAAACAAAAAATAATAAAAAACATGTAATAAGTTATGAGAAAAGTTGGCTTGACTAAGATAAGAGGTGAATTAAGGGCCATATAGTTACCCAATGATGAGGATCATCAACAAGTCTGGATTGTACTGTATTTCATGCAGGTATCTCATGCTCCCATGCGTGGACATGATATATTGGATCGTCTCACACATTGATCCTAAGACGATGACATTGAGAAGTCTCAGCGAGATGGAAATTTCTACCTTCAGGGCACAAGATTATGATGAAATGTATCAGATGTTGGAGCCCATGATCCTCATGGAGACTCCCTTCAGTATACCCAGCAGTAATGCCAACTCCAGATACATTTTGAAGAACTAGGTGAAGGATCCTGCTAGATTTAGGATGACACCCAACCAGGTCTACAAGACAAAGACACTACGGAAGGCGTATCAATACTTGGTCATCTTTACATGTCGACTGAATGGCTAAGAAAGCACGGAAACCTTCCCAAAGAGTTGGGTGATTACATTGGACCAGCTGGACAGAGAAGTCAAAACATGCAACTGGTTCGGCATGTTGGCTCATCAACTGAAGGAATAGGTAACAAAGTCTCAACAGTCACCCGAAGGTATGCAAGTAGAAATATACATGTCCCCCTACATATTTGATGCAATCTATGCCCGACAGGAGTTCCTGGGCTTGAAGTCGGCATGGACACCAACAGAGACTACTATGAACACTTATTGTAAGATGTTGTTTGAATGCAGGTTTAGAGGAGTTATCACAAGGTTGTCTGATCATTTTGTCACCCCAGTTTAAAATATGATATTCAAACAGGTTCCACCCTGCATGTTGAAGGTGGAAATGGAGGCACTGATAGACATAGCTAATTGGTATGCGTCATCGTCTAGCACCTTCATACGAATGTATAATGCAGAGAAGTCTTTACATGTTCTACCAAAGTTTGCCTTGGACATACTCATCATGCAGGAAGTATCATATCACATCTCAGCAGGATTGACAACTAGGCTACACTGGAAGAAGAAAAACCTTGGCCCACTATTCCACTGCGCATTGGGTTATACGAGATTCAGATTTTCAAGCATGAGGATGTTGAAGCAGAACAGATGAAGAGGTATCCATTCGACCTTCAAAGTTACAATCCGTATGACCCGCATTATCTTGTGAAAGATCATTGCACACGAGTACAGTTCAACTCGATCCACGGATATATTGTTACAACTCATCCAGATTCAATGAACCGATTGACTTTGTAGTGGAATGGTTAACAAATCAACATGAAGCATCATCTTGGAGAGCACCAAAACTAGCAGCAGCAACAGAGGTGAACATACCAGTGTGAGACAAGGGTAAGAGGAAGATTGTCGATCGCATGGAGGAAGAGAAAAGTTGCAAGTTCTAAGCACATCCACTTGTGGAGAAATAAGCTATGGCTATAGAGGCAAAGAGGCAACAACGCGATAAGAGAAAGGTGCAAAGGCAGAGAGAGAAATGGAGAATGCAGGAAATGGAGAAGGAGTTGCATGAGTTGAACGAGCAACTCTAGAAGGAATGAGAGCTGCTCAAATAGGAGAAGGAAGCGCAACAAGAATAAGTAAGTAAGGGGTGCAACTTGTGCAGAGGGATGAAATAATGCATGTACAATTATTGGACTCATCAAAACAGCTAGCATCAAGAAAACAGGGTGAACCATCGCAGGAGTAGGACTTCACTTAGGAGATAGAGCAAGCACCTGAACAAATGGATATAGATATGGGGCAGCAGGAGTTAGAGCAAGACATTGACCTCATGGGTCACCACCAAGAGGTCAACCCACTAGATTCACCACATCCAGAAGATGATCAAGTCCCAAGCGACCAAGGAGACACTAACATCCTTGGAGATTAGCCGAAAGGAGAGATGCACAACATCTCATTCAACGAGTCTCAACATAAAGTTGTGCAATCTCATAGAGTGTCAACTCGAGAATATCATACATCTCTTGTGCAGTTTGAGGAACAAGTGATCATGTCTGACATATGAAAACATCCAACAACATTGTTTGATGCTACTAGAGCATATGCCAAAGCGACTAGCTCGATTGTTCACTTCCTGATAGTTGAGAATGAGTGAATGGCTAAGGAGCTACAGACGGCCAAGCAGAGAGAAGAGTTGGATACAACATTTGCCTAAGAAGAATTGAAGAAGGCAATACTAGATGAAGTGTTTTCCCTTGACATAGTCACGCAGGCATTATATTCCAAGTTTGTTACTGTGCGTAAGGTAGTCATCCATCTCAACAGGTGGTAGCAGTTGTGTGCTAAAAGAGCACGTATCTTGTCGAACATGCATGCTACTATGGATTACATGAAAACATGGACGATGAGATAGAAGGGAGCCCCACTTCACTTGCCTAAGATGATGAAGCCCAGAGTAGTTAAGTTCAAGGCACGCATCCAGAGTCAAATCCATAACTATGAAGAGATCCCTCATCTCATCACTAGTCTACAGGCTTCCCATGCATGTGTATTCAAGAGTATGGATTTCTTGTGTGTGCACATGTGATCCCATCTATTGGGATTCTCTGTTGGGAAAGGGTCCCCTAGGGTCAATTTTGGGGCAAAAGCCAAGGTTTTGGGGCAAAAATCCCAAGTATTACTGTATAAAATGTTAAGTCTACACAAGTTGTGGTCGTAGAGCTCGTAGATAGTCAAAGTGTCATAAAGGGTTTACCCTTTTTTTATGTAAGTTGAATAAGCTTTTGTAGATCCACCAATGGTTCACGGACCATGGGATTATACAAATAGGAGAGTCTTAGAGAGTCTAAGGCATGATATGAAGAAGAAGACGAATGTAATGGGTCAATAGAAGGAAAAGAAAAGAAGTCTTAGAGTAGAAGAGAGATTCTATAGCTATGTGCGTAGAGGCCTAGAGTAGAGTTCACAGCTGAGTGTGTGGACCCCTGCAGCTGATTGTGCAGGGAAGTCTTGAGTCTGTAAGAAGAACTGAAGTATTAATAAAGAAGATTATTCCAGAAATTCATATGTTTTGTTTATTTACTTCTATTATGAATGAATGTGCTTTATGTTGTGATGAATGATAGGTTTATGAAATAATGGGGTATTAATGCATGATTTTACATGATTGATATTGTTACATGAACACAATTACTATTAACTATTTTTGCGGAGATTATCTTATTGTATACAGAAGTTATTAAACACTTAAGCTGATCTGAGTAATTACTAGGCTAAGAGTAATCTTTGATGCGCGTAAGTAGTTGATTCACATATTCAAGGTCTGCGGAAGACAGTCATGAATGTTCGCAGAGGTATAGAAGCTAATTAGAGATAGTTATATCGATAAGCCCTAAAATCTTATTGATCTACGTGAAGGCAGGTTTAGGGAATAAAATGACATCATGCTCATCTCTAGGTGTAGAAACTTGGTTCCAGCATGCCCCAATACTGCTTCGAGTGAGACTTCGCTTCGTGCTCCACAGATTGATGCCAAAGGGCCAGTAGTGTAGGGATTTGTTTGGCAAAACTAACTATGAAGCGGGGTAAAGACCCACTAAGCCAACAAATGGTTCCATTGCCAAGACCATGATATGCATAAGGAGATGTGTGATGTCACATCACTAGAATCCAACAAAGAAAGAGATTAAGGAGTGGTTGGATAGAAAGATTCATGAATTTGTGGTGCAAGAAAATAGAAATCTATGCCTGACAAAAGAACAGTGGTTAGATAGATATCTATACACAAATATACACGAAATTTTCTTTGTTCCTTCTCGATTGAACTATACGAGTAGATCGCTAAATTGGTAGATGGGCAAGGAAGGTGGAGGCTTGATGGCCCAATAGTGTGGACCCCGAAGCTAGTGTAGAGATTGGAAACCTTTGAAGATAAGATAGTACACATTGTCAATCATTGGCTTGATCGTGTCATAGGAGGATTTGTGACAGAATTCGTGGTTGATACCTTCGTCAGCTATAGCGAAGTAGAGTAACACTTCTTCAAGGGACTGCGAGGTAAGTATTCAAGATCTTTGAATACTTGGATTAAGATGCTCTTGTGTGAAAAGAGGGTTATTCCATTACCTTAATGTTTGGAGCTACACGAAGTGGAAAGCTCTTCAGGGATAGAGGGAGAACAGGTCCTGAATATAGCCCTTTGATTGGACCTCCACTGAGTGACAATGAGGGAGCAGCACAGGATTCACCACAGAGCATTGTCCAGTTAATAAGGAAATGGTTTCTATGAATACCTCAACCATCTAGACCACCTCCACCTTCACCTCCATAACATTAACCTTCACCCACATTTCCACCATCTCCACCACCATTCAATATGTCAAATATGATGAAGTTTCACATTTTTAAGGGCTTGGGAAATGAGGACCTAAATCAGTTTTAGTTCATGGCGAAGGTCGTGTGGACAACACAGAATATTACAGATGATCATATGAAGAAATCATAGCTCGTTACCACTCCACAGGATCACGCATTAACATGGTACATTAAGTACTGCACTGATAACCCAATGGAATCATTGGTAGACACTCAAATCATGCTAAATAAGGAATTCAGTAGGCCCAAGTCTTAATCACAATCATTCGTTGGATTCAAGGAAATTATGATGAGGCTAGATGAAACACCCTAGGAGCTAGGTCAGAGACTGAAGTTCCAGATCTGTGAAGCTAACCTGAATCTCATAGATGGGTAGCACTGCAAATGGTTTGCAGCCTCACTCTTGCCTCACCTAAGGGTTGCCTTATCACAATAGAATATAGGGACCTAGGCAAAAGCCCTGGAAATTGCGATGAGACTGCATGAAATTCCTATTCAAGATGCTGCTTTGGGAGTTCAACAAATTCACATGGAGTTACAAAATCTTTGCCTAAAGTTTTAAAGCTTGAAGAAGGATAGAGTAGCTCGGCTGGAGGTGCACGAAGAATTTTGGTGCCTGAAATGTAAGTGCCAGGGTCATGATAAAAATCACTGCCATTTCTTCGTGAATTATGTTGTAGGAGGAGGGCCAATGCCTCTAAGGCTAGAAGCTCAATCAGGGCCAAGTACATGGCCCTCATTGTGGTGCGCTATCTATCAGGTAGTTGGAAAACATGTAACAAACAATTTCCACTTGCTGCAGAAATTTTTGCAAACATTGCAATAGCTCTTCTGCAACTTCTGTAAATCGGTGGTTCACAATGAGCGTAATTGCCATAGCTATGAGCTGATGATGGAAATAATTCCTACATATCAAATACAGACAAAAACTTGACCTCCAGATCAAGGCACTAGGGAAGCATGTAGAGGATATCAGGGCCACGAATGAGTTCAAGGAGGAGGAGTATTGGGTAGTGGTCGGGGGAAAGTTATTTGCTAAAATTATAGAGTGCCAAGACACTACGCATGGGAGTGTACAAGACAAACATGCATGTCATTCCAATACTGTACTCAGTTTGACCATGGGATAGAAGACTGCCCCGTATTGATAGCTAAGATGTAGGAGAAGAGGGCACAACCTTAGCAGCCTACCCAGAATCTACAAATGATAAGGGTCAAACCCCATGAAGAGGATCCCAATGTAAATATCGTGCTTCTAACTGGAATGATGACTAGTGAGGATAAAGGAAAGCAACTTGAAGAAAGTGAGTGGGTCCACAAGGCTCCAGAAAAAGAGGTTGTGTTTGACTTGGAGCGCACGAAAGAGACATTCATGGAAGTGAAGAAAATCTTCGCTTAGGCTTCTACCTCAGGAAGTCAGGACAAGCTGTCTAAAGAAGTTGACCCCTCCATGCTTACTACCTTCTTGGAGACTTGTATGAAGCTGCTACGCGATAGCAAGGCTGTGAAAGTGTTGGGTGTGACTTTTTACCTATTTTTTGCACCTTATTTCCCTAGTTTTGATCCTCTTATCCTCCAAGCCTATGAACTTTACATGATTAAATGCCCTTTTTCTCACTTTTATAACCTATTCCACTGTCATGTTATTTTGTTGTGTTTTACTGAATAATACAATACTTTATTCCTTTTTGTGGCTAACTGGGGTGAGCATTGGAGAAGTATTTGGAATTTCTTCTCCTTTTCAGGTGTTGCTCACAGGAACAAGGCTATGGAGTAAACAGGCAACACTGATCAATTATAGAGTAGGGTAGAGCAGTTCAATGTTACACCCTATATGCTGTTACAGGTTGTTGTTACACATTGAGTGCTATTACAGGATGTTGTTACACTATGCTCTGATACAAAGGTCCATTGTTACACCAAGGGTGTTATCACCAGTGATTTTCGTAACATCCCGAACTGTTATTCACTCATAGGATATTGTCGCATAGGAACTGGCAAGTGCGGGTACTATTCCACATAATAGATTTCGACATTAGGAATTGTTTATTTTGGAAGCAACAGACCCAAGCGATTGCAATCCTAACTAATGTATATTTTTATTTAGAAATAGGTTGTAACTACTTTTATTTTTTATCAACATGAGAATCGTGAGATTCTCATGACTGATCTGTTTCTAGTTTAAGGCATGTAATAACTAAAAAAAAAAAAAAAACTCGATTTCCTATGTACAAGGATGACATATAGAAGAGTATTGTTACTCTGCTTCCGTAACTCTGAATTATTTTTAATATTAATCACTATGGTGATGTTGTTACTTCTCTTCAGCCGATTCGTTAATTAATCTCGTATTATTCCTGCACCCCTGCTAAGGAGGAAGGGCCCTCCTCTTTTGCAAGGACTGTAGTGGTAGAGGTATTGTACATTCTAGTTTCGTTATTTGTTATATGGTTTCTTGCTATTTTTGTAAAAATTATGAATTACATTCGTTGTTGTTCCAATTTATATTATGTTGTTACACTGAGTTAATCAACAGAATGGTACGAACCAACTGATGTAGGTATTAGTCACTGTGTGGCACACCCTTACGTTGGTAGTTGCGAAGTGTGATTTCAATTCTATGGAGTGATTTTATTTCTACATGAATGATTTGATCCAACAATTTGATTCAATTAAATCTTTTACTGTTCTTTCCATTTTTTCATTCGTGGCTATAGTGTATCAGCACAAACAGTGAAAACTCCATTGAAACAACAAGACCTACCCTGGGTTGACAATTAAATGTTGTAGTCTTGGTCAATTAGGATTGATGAAAATAACACTACATTTTGGCATCATTGTCAGGGATTGTAGTTGACGATACAACTAACCAAGTTGTTTGTTTGATGATAAAGTGTTCCTAGTCCACAATCGATGGGTAGTAAGATGAGAGGTAAGAACCTGCACATATTTCTAACATACTTGGGCAGCCTCACCATTGTGACCATGAGGGAACTTAGGGCATATCAATTTGGTGTTTTATTTATCATGTCTTCAGCTCTTCAGTTGTTGGGCGGTAAGACGAGAGGTAATAACCTGCGCATTGCTTTAACATACCTGGGCAGCTCACCACTACCAAATACTAAGACACGTAGGGTGTGAATTAATACACATAGGGTCCATGTGTGCAACTGTATGAACTACAGAGATACCAAAACTACCCTCCACTCTAATTAGTCATAGGAAAAATGGGTCGTAAAAAGGAAAGGAAGAGTGTAGATTTGGGAAGGAAAACATTTATCCAGGAACTAATCTCTAAGGCAGAAAAGGAACAGCCAAGCTCTCAAAGGGATGTAAGGAAAATAGGGCCACAAAAATCTATTACTCCCATAATAAGGGAAAAAACATATGGCTCCTCTATCTCGGGGACATATCATTCTAAAGCTAGCATCCACACTCTAAAGATCAAGAATCTAATCCAGGAGTAGCAGGGGGAAGCCAGTAGCCAAAAATTGAGGACTGAGGGACAAGGGGAAACTGAGGGGGAACATCAAACACCTAAGATAGGAAAGCACCTATTGGTTTATCAATATCCAAACACAGGTAGTGCAGTGAAACAACCAGCCCCGAGGATACCTAAGCCATCAATCGCACCTGCAAGACCATCATAATAATAGTTTGAAGGACGTCCGTTACAGCAAGGGTTAGTAGGATTAGTCATGGGGGACAACAATGATAACAACGCTAAAGCAGATGCTTCCATCACCATCTTTGAGTTCCCAATTAGGGATATCAGAGGTGAAGCTCCTATGAAAAATATTCCTCTATCATCCTTACCATCCTTCCAGGCAATGACTGTGGAAGATCTAGACACCTTTTTATTTGAATTTTATGTCTTATGCAGAAGTTATAATTATACCTCAGATGCTCAGAAATTGAAATTATTTCCTCCTACTTTAAAAGGGGCAGCCCTGAGATGGTTCATGGGACTGGACTCTGCTTCTATTCGAACATGGAATGATATGAAGGAGACGTTCTTATCAAAGTACCAAGACTATTGCAGAACCAGAGACTTAAGGGAGGAGGTATTTAGAATGACACAGAAGGAGGATGAGAGCCTCAAATACTATGTAGAGTGATTCCACTATTATTTGTAGAGGTCTAAACACATCAATTTAGACCATGAAATATTGAATACTATATTTATCAGAGGAATGAGAGACGACTGCCTTGACACCTTGAACCTATTGGGGAAGGGGGATATATCGCAGGAACCATTCGCTAAAATGTTAAAGCTCTGTCTAAGATGCTCTAGAGGATCGTCTAAGGGGAGGAGCACAATTCAAGATGCCTCTACCTGAATGCAAAGATATGCACGAGGAGGAGTAACTAGAGTAGAGATTGGGAATTTGTTTGAAAATTTCAAGACCGATATCCTTAGCACTCTCTCTGCCCAGATAATGACGGCGCAGATCAAGAAGACACAAGTAGAAGCTGATACACCTTTGGTTGTGTTCTTTCTGAATTGCTAGAATAAGCATCCTTTGAGGGAATATGAATTGAATAGCATTAGCTTATGTAATATTTGTGAGCTGGAACATTCGATAGGACAATGTCTGAAGCTTCCTAGACTGAAGATAGTATTTAGAGAGTCAAGCGAGGAGGTACAGTCCTCTTATTTCATCTCACCAAGGAGGTCATGGCAACCACGACCTCCATCTATGTGTCAATATTTTTCCTCTTTCAACTCATGGAACAATGCATATAATTCTCAGAAATATCCATGGCAATATCCTACTCCTTCTTCAGCATAGTTTCCTTCACCATGGAACCAGTGTTCTCCATCTCCCTCTATTTAATATCCTTAATCTCAACCATATCTTTTGAATCAGAACTGGAGAGGAAGTGCCCATAATACAAATTTACTTGGATTACCCATGCAACAATAGCTGTAGTTACCTCCTTTCCAAACTCCTACTCCTACACTACATGTGCGACCCTAACTACCTGTGCAACCTAACCCAAACCCGAACAATAAATCAACTCAGTGCATAGAGGCTCCAACTACCTTCCAATTGAGCAAGGTAATTAAACCAAGTTACTCCCCTATCATTATAGAGGAGGAATGTGAACCATCTAGAAGAGATACTGGAGGCTCTGAGTCGGTTGTTGTGCCTATAACAACCAATACAAAGGAAGCTGCTACGTTTGTAACAACCAACCTGTGAAGAACTGTTACTGATGTAACATCCAACTTGGGAAAGGTTGATACACCTGTAACAGCTGACTCGACTACTGTAACTCAAGACCCTCCATATCCTTAGAGATTGGCTAAACATGGAATGACTTCATAGCTCGAACCTGATTTTCTTAGGGAGTTACAAAATCTGCATGTATGAATTCCTCTACTACAAGCCCTTAGAGAAGTACCTATCTATTCTAAAACAGTGCAATATTTTTGCATCAAGAAACCTAGGAGGAAGCCTAAAGACCCTGCTACCATACATGTGATGGGGAAATTATTTGAATTAATGTCTACTCAACCTCTTCTAACTAAGTATAATGATCCAGGAAATCCTACGATTACTTTCTACATTAATGATCAGCCCATAGCTAACACATTGATCGATATTAGGGCTTCCATTAATGTAATGACAAAGGACCTCTTTACCACTCTCAAGCGACAGGGACTTAGACATACTCCTATTGTACTTGAATTAGTCGACAGGTCATGTGTTAAATTTGAGGGTGTGTTAGAGGATATAGTGATTACAATAGCTTCCTAGAGGTATCTGGCTGACCTTCTTATATTACAACCCAAATCCAATTTGGGGGGGACATCCTTTGATCTTAGGGAGACCTTGGCTGGCCACTATAGATGCATTTATAGGCTACATATCTGGATCTATCGTGATCTCGGATGCCCAAGCGACAAATAACCTTAATATTTACCCCCAAAACCAAATGTGGATTTATACAACCCTTGGTGGGATGAGTTTGAGCCTGAATCAGATATTTCCCTACCACTCCTAACTCTATGGAAAGCCCAGTATTTCAAAGATGAAATAGAAGATGATGTCATTAATGGTTTTATTAGTAACTCGCTTTCTATCACTTCTGTTAAAAATGAGAATGAGGAAGAAGAGGTGGAAGATATAGATTTTTAACAAATGAGAACCACTTTGAATATTGACAATAGTCCAATTGAAATAGAACCGGGAAAGTTTTTGAATATTAACCCCAATCTGACTGCTAAGAAACCAAATGTTGTTATAGTTGTTACATAAATAAAAAAAGGCATTTGCATGGGACTATATGGATATGAAACGAATCCACCCTAACCTATGCTCTCACCATATTTATTTGAAGGATGGCTTCAAACCAGTCAAACAACCACAACGACGCATGAACGCTGCACTAAAGGAGGTCATGAAGGAAGAGTTACAAAAGCACCTGAGAGCTAATTTTATTTATCCAATATTTGAGAGTCAGTGGGTGTCGCCGCTTGTCATCATTCCTAAGAAGAATGGCAAGTGGAGAGTCTGTGTGGATCATAGAGAAATCAATAAGGCCACTCAAAAGGACCATTTTCCTTTACCATTTATAGATCAGGTCCTTGATACCCTTTCCGGAAAGAAATTATTTTCATTTTTAGACAGTTTTAGTGGCTATAATCAAATACATATTCGCCCAGAGGATCAAGATAAAACAACCTTTACTTGCCCTTAGGGAGAACCTTCACATGCAGAGTACTCCCTTTTAGACTCTGTAATGCGGCAGCAACCTTTTAGAGGGCAATACTAGGGATTTTTTCTAACTTGTTGAATGATTGCCTTGAAATCTTCATGGATGATTTTACACCTTATGGAGATGCTTTTGAAATAGCATTGGCTAATCTAGAAAAAGTGTTGTAACGATGTGAACAAACTAATGTTTCTTTGAGCACTGAAAAATGTCACGTGATGATGACTAAAGGGATCGTGCTCTGACACCACATTTCTACTGACAGAATCAAGGTAGACCCTGCAAAAATAGAGGTAACTGTAAAAATTCCAACCCCCAAGACGCAAAATAGGTATGTATTTTCTTGGGGCATGTAGGGTATTACAGGAGATTTATAGAAAAAATTTCAAAAATTACATCACCATTATTTTCCTTGCTCATGAAAGATGTCGACTTTTTGTGGACAGGAAAGTGTGGGAAGGCCTTTTTAAAGCTGAAATGATGTGTATGAGTAGCTTCGACATTGCGATGACCTAATTGGGAACTGTCATTTCATGTAGCTATAGATGCATCTGATATTTTTTTAGGTGTTGTTTTGGGCCAACTAGAGGATAAGTAACCTTATGTTATTTACTACATAAGAAAAAAACTAACCCCGGCTGAGCTCAACTACATAGTGATCGAGAAGGAGTTCTTAGCAGTCGTGCATGCCATTAATAAATTACGACATTATATCACAGGGTATCAATTATTTGTACACACTAACCACTCTTCTATTTGTTTTATAATGAATAAGCCAATTACCAATGGTAGAATCACACGTTGGTTATTGCTGTTACAAGAATTTGATATCACAATTGTCGATAATTTTGGAAAAGATAATGTAATAGTTGATTTTCTTTCTAGGTTAACTATTGATGAAAATTGCATTTCTACTGAGGATTCTTTCCCTGATGAAGATCTCTTTGCTATTTCTACTTACTCACCTTGGTATACATATATAGACAATTATCTTGCAGCAAGGAATTTTCCACAGTATCTGTCTCCAAGGAGAAAAGAAAGATTATACATCAAAGTGCTACCTATACCTAGATAGATGGGAATCTCTATCACACTGGACCATATTTCTAGGTCAGATGTTGTGTTATAGAAGATTAGAGCTTTGACATCCTTAAAGCTTGTCACAAGGAACCTTTTGGAGGGCACTTCGCAAACAAACGGACAGGACCTTTCGACATATTATTCGCCATCAATATTTCAGGATGCCAAGAAGTTTGTGAAGGGATGTGATGGTTTCCAAAGGATGGGCCAACCACTGCAATCATATGAGATGTAGTTACAGCCCAAAATCATCTTAAACATTTTGAGAAATGGGCCCTAGATTTTTTGGGACCAATTAATCCTTTATCTAGATAGAAATCTTACATCTTGGTCTGCACTGACTATGTCACAAAATGGGTTGAGGCAAAGGAACTAACCAAATACACAGAGTAGGTTGTTTCAGACTTTCTGTTTGAATACATCTTTCTCGATTTTGGCATACCCAGGGAGATAGTAACGGATGGAGGGCCCCAGTTTACATCCCATATGATACAGAAGTTGGTTGAAAAATAAAAAATCTACCATAGAATCACAACATCTGATAATCCACAAGAAAATGGCCAAGTGGAAAGAATTAACAAAGTCATTGAGGGGATCCTTACTAAGACTGTGGCTAGTCAAAGAAGGAATTGTTCCAACAAACTTCCAAAAGTGTTGTGAGCATATAGGACTACATGGAGGAATACCACGGGATTCTCACCATATGAACTTGTGTATGGAAAAAATACCTTATTCCCCAATGAGTTCGAAATCAAGACACTAAGAACAACATTGCAGGTAAATTTGGATCTGGCTACAATGCAAAAGTAAAGATTGAACTAGCTCAATGAATTGGAGGAGAAATGGTTAGCTGATATCCAACAAACAAAGATTATCTAGCAACAAAGAGCTAATTGGCATGACATATTCATCAAGAAGAAGAAGTTCCAAAAAGGAGATTGGACTCTCTTATACGACTCAAGATTCAAAGACTTCAAGGGTAAGCTCTGCACCAAATGGCTAGGTCCCTATGAGGTAGATGCATTCTTTGACAAACATAATAAAACAAAAAGAAAAACATAATAAAATAACCTGGCTGTGAAAACCTTTTTTGGGCGTAGATAGACAATTTCTATAGAAGTTGAAAACCCCCTTATGGCAATTGTTACACACTCTGTAACAACATTTGTTATTTCAAAGCATACTTTATGATAGTGTTGTTACATGATATTTTCTTCTCTATTTTTGTAAAAATTAATAATATATAATAGTCGTCTTGGTTGTTACACCTGTAACAGCTGACGACTTCTAGAAATAAGTGGAATAAGATATTTTATTGCAACAGACAACAAGCATCATCGTGGTTCTTGTCATTAGAGTTAAGTTCGCACGTCTCACCATTGGAGCTAGGTTCATGCATCTCGCCACCAATGACTTCTCCCCACATCACCCAGGTAAGTCATACAAAGTTAATATTGTTATTCACTTTTTTCAGTAATTATGGCAACTTAACACGACATCCATTTTGACGGCTGAGGTCGGCTGTCACATTTAAGCTGGGGAGGGGGTGAATCATGTTATGACATGACCTTTGCATTACCTGTGATTATTCAAAAAACCAGCAATTAAGGCATGGTGATTAGGTAATTATTGTTACTTAATGCCTAATCATACCAAAAAAGGGAAGTGTACCTTCGACAAGACCTCCCATAACCCAACATTAATAAGGCAATATTACTATACAGTATGAACCATGATTGCAAACTCCTAATTTTAAATCCTCACCTATGCCACCCTACCATTTACCCCTGTTAGAGCATTGCATCCCCATTGAGAGTTCTCGGAGAGGTGGGAAAAGAATAGTTGCAGGTTGAAAGAGCTAAGTAGTGTGTCAACTACCTTGGAACTTTGGAAGGAAAGGAAAAGGAAGGAAAACATCACTAAATTTGCGTAGAAATGGGTGGAGCAGCAATTTGACATGAACCAGGGTCAACAGAAGCCTTGGATAATTGCCCCGAATCATGCCATATTTTCAAGGATACAAGCTAGATTGAGTTCTTCCAGAGCTTGGAGGGATAAGACTCTGGATTTTGCATGGAATTTGCAAAGAATTTAGAGAGAAATGAGATAAAGGTTAGGGGGTTGAAGTTGGAGGTTATAGAAGAGATGATTGCTCAAGTGACGAGATTACCAGTGGAAGGAAAGATATGGTTTAACAGGAAGGTTATTGACCCCTCCCTGAAGGGGGATTTCCTCTAAGAGGAAGAGTCACTGGTTAAGAAAAGGAGGGTGATTGATAGGTTGTCACTTCCCCATCCATGGGTTGATGTTTCCCTCTACCTCATCAAGTACATTACCTGTGAGGGAAGTAAAAAAAAATTGTTCAATTACCACTTTCCATTGCTAAATCACCTTCAGCATTGACAAATGATAAATATTCCCTACTTCTTGCCAGGAAACATTAAGAATATGGTCACAACTGTGAAAATTGTTGCGCATCTAGAAACATGCGTCAGCAACCATCTCCTCATCAAGCTCATTGTGTTGTATGCCTTAAGTTGTCAGCGTAGGAATTGGGAGGAATTAATGGGGAAGAAGGCCAGGACCACCCGTAGGAGGCAAACTGGGTCATTTGAGGAAGCCCCAGTGGTGGCAAAGGAGCAACCCTAGCCTTCAACTATAAGGGTTGGTAAGAGGCCAGTTGACAAACCAATTGGTGGTAGGTGGCCAAAGCAGTGGATAAGGGTTAGCGAGCACCCAGAGTCCCCATCCTTGTCAAAGAAGAACAAAGAGGGAGTAGAGCAGAAGGACGAGGAGAAGGCTCAACTAGAGAAACCTTCTTCATCTAGTAAGAGTGAAATTGAATCCTTGGAGTTAAAAGTTGAAAAATTAGAAAAAGAAAATAGAGAGTTAAGGGAAAAACTAGCAGAGGGGAGGGCACAGGCAAGAGCCCCAGGGTTAGACACTTTGGCTGAGGCCATGGACAGTGCCAGGAAGGGAGATGTCCCAGGCACTGTATGCATAGCCTGTGTTGAGAAGCTAGTGACAGCGGGGTTTAGAGTCTGTGCAGCAAACACCATCTTGATGGAAACACAAACTAAAATTTGGGAGGCTGACACACAA
Organism: Pinus tabuliformis; assembly: GCA_031772625.1. NCBI lineage: Eukaryota > Viridiplantae > Streptophyta > Pinopsida > Pinales > Pinaceae > Pinus > Pinus tabuliformis. Next base: position 658,257,452 of record CM062805.1, on the reverse strand, counting down.
AAACCCATTGAGGACGTTGTTGTTACATAAGAATCAGCAATTGAGACGGCTCAGTCCATAGAAAGTAGTCTGGTAGCGGATACACAAGAGCCCTTGGTTGACACTGCTATTACACAAGAACCAACAGTGGAGAAAAAAGTCAGCCAAGGAGAGGAAGGAGACGCTGACATCCACGAGCTTATGGTTGACACTACTATTACAAGAGAACCAACAGTGGAGAAAAAAGCCTACCTAGAGAAAAAAGATATACAAAAGTCTGTGGATGACACTATTGTTACACATGAACCAACAATGGGAATGGAAGTTGATCAGGGAGATAAGGAAACTATAACAAAATCCATTGATGAAGTTGTTGTTACACAAGGAGCAATAGTTGAAGTGGATTAGTTTCACCCTTGGGAGGTTGTTACACCCTTAATTGATAGTGCATGTGGGAGAACACCGGGTCTTAATGAAGGATGGTGTTCTAAAAAGATGTTGTTGTTACCAAAGCTAAAAAAATGGAAGTATCATGCTCTCTCTCTACAAGAGGGGGTGATCTCGCTCAAGGAACATAAAAGGATGATGGATTCCCTTAGGGATAAGTGGTTAAAGGAAGAACAGGAGAGAGAATGGGAAGCACGGAGGCACAAGGAATTCATGAAGAAGAATGAACAACTGTATCAGTTACAATGATAGGTCTCAAACCTAATGAATGACAAGACCAATCTCTGTGATCTTTCCCTAAACCTGCTAGCATGCACGTGACCATCCCCATCATATCTAGTGTTCCTTTCGAAACGATATCATTTAATTCAATAGAAAGCAGTTTTTTGAGAATAGGTCTTATTTGGGTTCTTAAACCTGGAGTTTTCTTGAGATTTTTTGCTCTTGTGATTTTGATGAACAAAGCTTGCTTTGTGAGCTATTTTGCATAATATCATGTGTGAGTATGTCAGTGTGAAAATGGTAGCAAGTGTCTTCTCCTATATGGGAGATTTGTAGTTGTGGGCCTTTCTTTCATTTATGAGGAACTAGATTGAGTGGCATCTAGCCATGAAATCAATATAAATTAATGATGAAAGGACAACATTATGGGTCAGAGTAGAACCAAGGATGGTTTATGAACTCGGGTGTGAGTTTAATCTGTTCCTGAGCACTCCAGAGATTAGGGAACAGTCAACTGTATATAGGAAAAGGATTGTGAGGATCTGCCTCAATTTTCATTCACATATGAAAAGTCAAGCACTAGCAGGATGTCTTAAATGCACCGAGGCATGTATCGCTGAGTTGGAAGAAGGGGCATTCTGGATTGGGCTCAAATTTAAATTTCCTGAGTATGCTCGAATCATGCAGACATTGGGGGGCATTTTGGATTGGGCTCAAATTTAAATTTCCTTTGATTTGGTTGCCAGTAGAAGAGTATCAGCTGGACTACCACCTACGTTATTATGAAGAAGAATCATGGCCACGTCAGTTGATGAACATTCAAGGGTACAGATCTCCAAGTGAAGACATTATTGGTGCTTACAATTTCATAGACTTGCATCGGGGGTATAGGAGGAGAAGTTGAGATTATACATGGGGACATGTAGTTGCTTCAGTTGGGGGAGTTTTTGGGTGTGACTTTTTACCTATTTCTTGCAGCTTCTTTCCCTAGTTTTGATCCTCTTATCCTTGAAGCCTATGAACTTTACATGATTAATCACCCTTTTCTCACTTTTATAACCTATTCCAGTGTCATGTTTTTTTGCGTATTTTACTAAATAATATGATACTTTATTCCTTTTTTTGGCTAACTAGGGTGAGCATTGGAGGAGTATTTTGGAAGCTCTTCTCCTTTTCAGCTATTTCTCATGGGAACTAGGCTATGGAGTAAACAGGAAACGTTGATAAATTATAGAGAAGGATAGAGTAGTTCATTGTTACACCTTGTATGTTGTTACACATTGCTATTACACATTGAGTGTTTTTACAAGATGTTGTTACACTACGCATTGATACAAAGGTCCGTTGTTACACCAATGGTGTTGTTGCTAGTGATTGTCATAACATCTTGAACCGTTATTCAGTCATAACATCTTGATTGTCATAACTCTTTTGATTAGCAGAAAATATTAGTCTCATACATTACATGAAAGTAAAGAATAATAACATCAAGGACTATTCTCAGTAGCTACCATTAGCTGAATCAAAAACCCAAATCCCAATGAGCCTTTCAGCAATTTTACTTATACTAAAATGTTTTTGATGGCCTCTCCCTTTAAAATAGGAGTGATTCCCTCTAAGATCTTGAGAATTTTGGATTTGGTTCTCCTTGATATTCACATGGACTTGAAGTCCCTCGGTTACTAGTGTATTTGAGCCATGAGTGAGGATCTTGTGATCTTAAGCCGAGTTAGAGAGTTAAGGAGGTGGAAAATCCCCCTAGATTCTCTCGTGGTTGTCTCCATAAAGCCCCTACATACTAAATGTCTCAAAAATGCCTCTTTTTCCTGTAATTTAATCACATTAGGCCTCACAATATGACAAACACTTTTTAATCTTCTTACTAAGCATATTACGACTAAAATTGTGAATTAATGTGAGAAAGGGATAATTTTAAGGGCTAGAAAATGGCATAATGAACTTCAAAATATAACTATTAATGGGACCCATGAACAAGTGGATGCCCACTCATCAATTATATAAATTTGGAGATAGAAGTAATTGATCAAGAAATTTAATTGAAATCAAGAGACACAATTCTACTCTACTCTCACGAAAATTAATTCACAAATCTTAATTTAGAACAACATGCACAAACATGCATCATCATGTACGGAGATGTTTCTAGGGGAAAGAAATTGTGAAAACTGCTTAAGCATGTTTTCATTAATCAAGTGAATTGAGAAACAATTACAATTTCAATCTCTTGCTCTGAGGACAAATTGCAAGAGTAAACTCATTCTCACTATGCCTACACTCGCATTTCCCACCCTCATGCTGCCTACACTCATTCTCCTTGCACTTTTCATTCCTGGATTTGCTCCTATTTCCTTGTGAAATCCTAAGGAAATAGGCCCCTTTTTATCGTCGATTTTCTTGCACAATTCCCAAGGATTGATCACCTAACCAATACTCTAAACTGTACACTCGATCTAGTATATAATTAATTGTACACTATCTTGGAATCTCCACCTTGGATCAGGAACTTGAAATCCTTCCATGCATGAGCTATTTTTGTTGATTGATCAGTTAATTGGATGATATTTAAGTTATACTACTGTCCTATTGCACAACTAGCCTCCAGTTACTAGTTCTATCAACAGTTAGAACTACTTTAACTGAATAAAACTGGATTGCTATAAATTAGTAATCACACATGCATAACTAAACTCCAATCCATATAACTCGACTTTAATGTGCTAACTGACTGAAAAGAGCCATGTCACCTCAGTTAATTGCCTCCAAGTTATCTCTTGATGTGGAAATGTTGAATTTTCTCAATTTGACCCAGGTTAAGCTAAATTGAGTCTTTCTTGCTACACTCCTCAACACTTCCTCTTAGAAAGAAAGTGTTGGCTTAGTGGGGCTAGGCCTAGGTTCAGAGGTGATTTAGCCAAGCAAATCCCGTACTACTGGCCCTTTCAGAAATAGTCCATGGAGTGCAAATTGAGGTCTCACCCGAAGTAATATGGGAGCGTGCTAGAACTAGGTTTCCACACCCTTGGGATGTTTGATGGGCTTCTGGAGGTCCGTGGTTTAACCTGTCACTGCACTCACTTGCGATCCCTTCGCAACTTGCATCGTGGTTTCCGCGCAATCCTACTCGGGGCACGACCCATATAATACCAAAGTTCCTTGCTATTTAAACAATCACTTAACTTGTGTGTGAGAGATTTATGGTTATTATAGCATAATCAACAATCATATCAGTGCGCACAATACATAAGAAAATATAAACATAAAGAAGATAATGCACAACATTTACACTGAATTAGGATAAACTTCTCTTTATTAGCTTTCTATCCCAATTATAGACTCGACTCTGCCTTGCACACTTAGCTGCAGGGGTCCGCGCACTCAGCTATGGACTCTACTAGGCCTCTACACACTCAACTGCAGAGCCTCTTCCTACTACTACAACCCAAGACACTTAGACTTCTACTCTAAGATTGAACCATTCCTTCGCTACTCTCTCTATCCATCACTATCTTTACAACTTAGAGCCTCGCTCTATTTATACAATCCCATGGTCCACGAACCATGGGTAGGCTGACTTTACACTAGTTTACAATGCAATGTTTAGGGCGGACAACCCTATGACTCAATTGTACACTTCGCGCTCTGTGCCCACAATTTGTGAAGTTTTACATATTTGACCAAAACTTGGGCTTTGAGCCCAAAAACCTATTGTGGGGGGATTCCATGCCCAACAAGCCCCCAACACAATCATCGTGACTTATCTCAAGTCACTCTGTTGGTGTGGCGTTCTTAGCACGAAGCCCCTTCAACCGATCCTGCTTTGCTCGGAGGTCCGCGGTGCACCGTTCTATAGTCTGTTGGATCTAATCCACTCTTTTGGCTAAATTCTCACTGTCAGGGAAAAATTCCTGTCTTAAGGCATGCATTTCTTTCATCTATGCGAGCTTTCCTTTGATGTTTGTAGTGATGAGGAAGGCCTCATCAATCCAAGGCTAGATGCGTGCTTTAAGGACTACCTCTTTCTACCGTGTAGAATCCACTTGTTCTTTCAACACCTTTGCCTTTTGTAGCTTCGCAAGCCGTTGGGTCAAGATAATTGTCTGCGCCATTTCACGCACACTGTCATACTACACTTGAAGCTCCCATGCCTCCATTTCTAGGCACTGTATGTTGGGATCCTCCTGTAATGAAGTGAGGACAGCGAAGGATTCTTCCAACATGGCAATGCAATTCTGTATTGCCTGTCCTATTTCCTCCAACCCTTTTTTAATAGCGCCAGCGCGCTATTCCCTAACTTCCAAGGACGTAGAGGATTGCGCCTTTAATCGCAACTCAGAAATCTAAAGGTTGAGGTCTAGCTATACCCTCGTTGCTTCTTCCTTTGCTTCGCGGAATCCACTAGCTAATTTGTGGATTCGCACTTCAACTGGTAGGTCTGTCACGATTTCTAGCTCTGGAACACGGCGATATGCTTCCTCTACCATTTGCTCCAGCTGCTGCTTCTGTGCAAGCACTTCATCGTGCTAGAGACTAAGCTACTCAATGTTGATTATCTGTTCGTTGAGTATTTGTACTACACCTCCTTCCCTAGTGCAGAGTTCTGTTGTTTCTCTGTCTTGCAGCTGATATAATGTATCCCACGGAAGGGCGTCCAAGTTTAGGCCAAGTCCCTTGATCCTGCCCACCGCGGCTCTATCCTCCTCACTTTCCACTATTAGCGCTCCTTCCAGCAGCCCTATGCTGTTGGCCATTCTTGCACGCAGTAGCTGCTCTGTTGTTGATGTACCTGTGGCACCGTAGGCAGCTATTCTTCCTTCTTGTGGGGCCCGCATCTGAAGTTCCTGCAGCTGCGCCCTTATGGCCCCCAACACGTTCTATTGATTTGTCATAGCTTCTTGGAGTGCTTCCCAGATGATCTTGTGAACTGTGTCACCAATGTCATAGAGGTCACCCTCTGTCAACGTAATTGGCTTGATGTCCAACTTGGAAGCTTTGGCCTTCTTGCGTGGACCTGACCGCTCTGTGACATGTGGCCATTTCAATTGAGTGGACATTCTGCTCGGGCCTACGCCTTCTGCTGTATCTATGCCCTATCTTGTAGACACATCCTGTCCTCCTTCCTCCTGTGTTGTGGTGGCCCCTACTGCTTGTGCTGCTGTTACTCTTTCGATTGCCTTTGCCTATTCCGCAACTTCCTTTGCTACTTTGCAGGTGACCGTTACCTCCATGGCTACTTGTTCATTGCACCTCTGCTAGGCCAACTTCGTGACGTACAACTTCGTTGCATCCTTCTGCTTCTGTGCTACTATTTTATCTCTTGCTGCCAGATGTGTGGTGTGCCACTCGGGAGGCCATGAGTTGAGCACGGAGAAGATGGCATCATCAACTGTGATGAAAGGAAGCTTGGTCCAGTATTGTGCCAGATCTTTACGTGCCTTGATATACACATTGTGCATATCCACCTTGAAGTTTACCAATATCTGCAGACTGTAGTACATTGTGAGGGATAGGCATGACCTTCTATTAATCCACATCCAGACGCTCTTCTCCATGAGCACCCAGAAGATCTTAGTCTCACGGATCCGTGTGGCATCCTTTGTAGCCTAGCATGACGCATATTTTGTAGCCTCTAGCAAGTCCTGTTTAAGATGAGGGAACTGACTGTCCTCAGGCAGTTCCCTTGTCACAAGTAAGATAGACAAGAGCAACCACGTGTAGTGGAAGGTCTTGCCCTACTTCTGAGTTTCCTTGTAGTTGGTTAGGAATTCTTCACAAAGGAATTTGGCCCAGTTAAATTGGACCCTCTCTGCGCATTGTTCTGCCAGTGCAACGACCGGCGCTGGTACCTTATCTCCGCGACATTTTCTCATCACCTTCCCGGCCAGTATTTGGGTGGCTGTGCGCACCCATTTTTCTTTAATGCTACTGATTACGTATCCTCTCTTCTTCTTTTCCAATTTATACTTCTACTTCATGGCCTCTACGAGTGCCAAATCTTCGCTTTTGCCAACTATCTCCGTGGGGTCCTTTCCCTTACAGGGAAGCTGAGAAATCCTATAGATAAGCCCCGCCATGATGGGAATAGGCTCCTCCAGCCATAAATACCCATTGTGCACCAGGAAAAGAAGCTGCCTAATGAAAAATATCGTGATTGGTGTGTAGTGAAAATGTGGAATCCATAGTAGGTGGAGTAGTCCAACCTTCTCCACACTACACAGCCATTTCTGCAGCTCTAGCATTGTAACTGACCTCTCCTTGCTCTATTTCATGAGGTTCTCAGTCTATAAATGTGGGAACTTTTCACTATCTGCAAGGTCTCAGCCTTCAAATTTCATTGTGGGCATGCGGCCCAAAGCGGAGCCCTCAAACAGAATTCCATCTAGGAGGAGCGGGGTTTGAAGTGCGCTCTTAGTGGCATCCAAATCCTTAGGTACTTTAGCTTTTCCTTTCCTCGGAGGAATGTACTCGGGTAGTTTTGTTGCAACATGCACCGGTTTGATGTCTTCTTCCATTTCTTCATCTACCTTTATCTCATCTACGAGAGCCTGGAGGTCCTCCTCCTCATTATCTGTCTCAAGGTTGATAGCCTTGCCCTTTTCTTCCATGGAAGTTTACCAAATCGCAGATTTTTCGAGGACATGCGGACAGGTCCTGCTACCTGTGTATCCTTCTTGGGCCTCAACATCCGAGGTGATTTCAGAATTTTTGGTGCATTCCCCCACCTGCACCATAGGGCTCTGTGCAGATTCCTCGGTGGTAATCTCTACAAAACCCACACCTCTCCTGGTAGTTGTCATCTTGTTCAAACTGTTTGTGTTTTTTCATGAACTTGGGGCTCAAATACCACTTGGCTCTCAACACTTTGTGCTCTTCGTAATAGCTCAAATCTCAAATGAAAAAGTATTGTCTCGTGGCTAGCCTTGGGAGTTTTATAGCGTCTTTTGAATTTGAATTTGACCATTCCCCCCACTTCTAAGTCATTAATGCATTATTGGTGGTAGATCATCCCAAATCTAGCTCTTAATTCATGTCTTAATTGCCCACCGCCTGCTCCCTATTACCTTAAATAGGACATCTTGTCATGAACATTGATGTCAACAGTTACTTCCTAGTTGACTCGTGTAGCAGTGTAGCCCCCCATGTGTGGACACGAACCTTGTACCATGTTGATTCTGTGTGCATCTCCTTCCCCACATAGTTCCCAAACAAACTCTTTTAGAGTCCCACACTCTCTTTCAACTGTCTGGAGTGCTGAGATTGTGCTTCCTATGGCTAGTCAAGTGGTTGCACCGCCTATGCAAGACTTCAATTCACCTTCTAATATAGTTCGTGGACACTGCTCAATTTCCCTCGCGACACCCGGCGCCGCGTGCTTTATCTTATATGGTGCGCTTCCCTTGTTACTATTTTTTGTAAGGTGTAGTCTCATCCATGGTAATAGAATCATAAGTTCTCAACAACAATCTTCTAGTGCAGTGGTATGACCATCCGTATCTTGCCTTGTCATCCTTGGTTTATTGATGAGACATGCTTTAATGACCTCTTTTTCCCATATTTTGATCTCAGCATCCTTCAACCTACTTTTCTCCCTCAAACGTACCCAATCTTCTTCGAGTTCGCGAAGTCTAAGGTTCCCTTGTTGAATGGCTTCCCAAATCCTTATATATTCATCCTCGCATAGCTGTGTGATTCCTTCGTCCAGGTCTTCGTGCACTATCATAACTGTGGGAGATATTACGTGTGGATTCCTTTTGGTATTCCCTTCATAAATCATAGGTTCTACTCTGTTTCGCACCTTTGGAATCATTTCTGCACTCAGGTTTTTGCACATGGTCCTATAGGCCCTTCGAACCGCTGGCACACACAGGTCCCAATCAGTTCATCTTGTCTGGTAAACCTTGTTCCGTACTCCATGCACCCTATCGAATGCCTCATCATGGAGAATTGGTAACGTGCGTAGCCCTTCCTTCTACTGTGGTTTCTTATGATTCTCTAGGCTATGCGCTTGTGTGGACTGTATAGAATATGCATGTACCCATTGGGAAAGGTGGGCGCACAAGTTGTTCTGCCCCACCTGATTGGCTTTCATTCGAAGTTGGGGTTTTCCAAAATGTAGGCACATCATCCTTCCACATCCGCGCCAGTCTTCAAAAGTTCCTTGGTGCATACCCCACCATCATGCGGGTGTTGCGCATAGTGCCCACTTCAGCGAATCGAATCGCTACTGCTCTTGTATGCATATTCGAATTTGCTCAAGAATTTATCCACCATTGACAATCCATCATGTGTTGGTAGCTCCCTTGCCTCTATTTTTATGTAACGCAATGACTTGATCATCATATTGAAGTTCAGCGTTGTTACTTCGTGTAGCCGATTCTGCCATTACTCTATTTCTTTATCTGAATCCGAAGTGTAGGATCTTTTGCGCTCCCACCAAATCCCTCCATCCATAGTTGGATTCACCCAATCCTCTCCTTGTGCAATTATTTTATAGATACAGTTGATATCGTCATCATTATCATCATCGCACACCGGTTCAGTGTATCGCGTTCCCTCGGCTGGGTCTAGTGGTACTACTATACATAGTGACTTTTTCTCAAAGGTCATTTTTCACTTCTTCAGATTTATGACTCCGTTCATATCAGTAGCCCAGTCTATTCCTAGTAGCACAAGATAGGGATTCCTATCATTGACAATCTCTATCACTTCAAAATCCACTTGCGCACTTGGGCCTTCAATATCGACTGTTACCCCTTGCAATCTTCCCATGGGAAAAATCTTTTGTCGGTTCCCCATTCGTAACTAAACAGGGGACCATTGCAATGCGGGTCTGCCCATGCGTTCCCACATTTTCTTTGGTAGTACATTCGCACCCAATCCCAAATCCAAGATTACCTGATCCATTTCGTACTTGCCTATTTGCACAGTCAACCTCATCTCCCTTCTTGTGTGCAATGCATGCTTTCCAAGTTTTCGGACCGCGCGCTGTTCTCCTGAACCTAGCCATAAGTTCCTGTATCCCTTTGACTGCCTTGTTGTCGTGTAGCAGCTTCATGCATGTCTCCAAAAAGGTAGTGAGCACGGAAGGATCCATCCCTGGTTCTAGTTGATCCTTAGTACCTGAAGTGAAGGCCTCCGTGAAGCTCTTCTTAGCTTCCATGAATGTCTCCTTCGCGTGTTCTAAATCCAACTCAAGTTCCTTTGTAAGAACCTTGCGAACCCACACGCTTTCTTTTGGCTGCTTCCCTTTATCATCTCCTATTGTCACACCACTCCTGTGCATCATGTTTACATTTGGGTCTTCTTCGCACAATTCAGACCTCAACATTTGTAAATTTTGGGTTGGAGGGGGCTAGAGAACCCCCTTTTCACGCATCTTCGCTATCAGAAAAGGGAAATATTCCTCCTCATGATCAAACTAATTACAGTACCAACATGATATCCTAGTCAGTTTCATACAATCGCAGGCATAATGCCTTGGCCCTCTGCAATTGTAACAAATTATCTGGCCACGACCCCTTCCTGGTCCCATTCCACCTCGACCCTGACCGCGCCCCTGAAACCCAATGCACCATCCTTACATTTGGGTCAAGGGCTCGCATTTCAATCTATACCCTATAGGCAGGAGTCTGATCCATCATTAGTTCATAACTTCAGTAGGTGCATTCATCATGGCCTACTGGCCTACAGAAATTACAAAACAACTGTTGGGATGTCTATGTATACTTCTCCAATAGATGACAATTGTCCGTGATATGCTTTTCTCCTATCTGGCAGATCGCACACCATAATGCAAACGCCACACTCGGCCCCGCCTGTGCCTCTGGTCTTAATGGCATTGGCCCTCCTCCTGCCAAGTAGTTTGCGAACACTAGACAGTGATCTTTGTCATGGCCCTGGCCTTTGCATTTTATGCACCATACTTCCTCATGCGCCTCTGGCTGAGGTGCCCTATCCTGTTTCAAAATCTTCATTTCCAAACATAGATTTTGTAGCTGCGTGTGGATCTGTTGGACTCCCAATGCAGGGTCTTGTATAGGGGTCTCATGCAACCTCATTGCCATCTCCAACACTTCAGCCTGGGTGGAAAGTTTTTGCTATGACAGCACCATCCTTAAGTGTGGCATAAGTGAGGCCACAAACCATGTGTGATGATGTGCATCCGTTAACGTCATATTGTCTTTGAGGATCATACTATTCAGCCCTTGGTCCAAATCGTAGGGGGGCTCGCTCTATTAGGTTGTGTTATATTCTTTCCACGACTAGCCCACGTAGTTAACTGGGGGTTAGAAGGGGGGAGATCACAGGGGGTTTGAAGGGTACCCATAACCCCACTTTATGGGGTCCAGGGCAACACCCCAGAATTTTTTGGTTTTGGACCCTATGTTAGGCTAGGTGGACCCACCTATGGTTTTGTGCATGATTTTCGCACATGTTTTTTGGACGTGATGGTTTTCGGCCCATGGTATTGGACGTGATGGTTTTCAGTCCATGGTATTGGATGCAATGGTTTGTCGGTCCATGGTATTGGATGCTTTGGCATGTATAAATATGCATTATAAAATTGAAAGGAACATAATGAAAAATCAAGCTGGGAATCTTGGTTTTGGGATCCAGGGGAAAATCTCTGTGTATATGTGTTTTATGTGTTCTGCTCTCGCATTGTTTATTTTCTGTGTTTTAGAATTTGTATGCAAGTAATTTTTGTACGAGGTTAAAACCTACATTTGGTATCATAGTAGTTTTGGCTTCAGGGGGATGCCTTTATTGCTGAGGGGTTTTTCTTGGGCCTATGGTAGACCCTGTTCAATGGGAGATCTGTGAGATTGATTCTAGTGGTGAAAGAAGATGGTGAGCAGTGGAAAGATAGAGATCAAGAAATTTAATGGTCAGAGTTTTGAGTTGTGGAAACTCAAGATGGAGGATCTGTTGCTGGCTAAAGATCAGTGGATCGCAGTATATCCAGATACTAAACCAATGGGAGTGTCCAATGAAGAATGGAAGAAGTTGGATCGAAAGGCAAAGAACACAATATGATTGTGTGTCTCAGATTCAGTATTGTTGAATGTATCAAGGGAAGCTACGACAAAGGCTTTGTGGGACAAGTTAGGGAATTTTTACCAATCTAAGTCTCTGGTGAATAAACTGTTCCTACGGAGAAAGCTGTATAACTTGAGGATGAAAGATGGAGACTCGGTGACAGAGCATATGAACACATTTAATACTGTGGTAAGCCAATTGGCATCTGTTGATATTAAAATTTCAGATGAAGATAAGTGCATTAGTTTTTTGTGTTCTCTACTAGATTCGTGGGATAGTCTAGTTATTGCAATAGGTAGCAATGCAATTGCCTTGCAATTTGATGAAATAGTCTCAGCCTTGCTGACGGAGGAGATGAGATGGAAAAATATGGAGAGCTAGAATGGTGATGTGTTGTCTGCATGAGGATGGTCCTAGAACAGAAACAAAAATAAGTCATCAAGTAGGAGATCTAAATCTAGAGGGAGATCTAAATCTCCAGGAAAACCTGTGAAGGTGGTGTGCTGGAAATGCGGAAAGGAAGGGCACTACAAAAGAGAATATAAATCTAAAGCTCCTGATAAAGGAAAGGGATCTGATGATGCTCCTTCTGCAGAGGCGAAACCACCTCAGATGAAGGTGGGGATGTGTACTTGGCTTCTTCAAGTACACATGTAGATCATGAGGCATGGTTGATTGACTCAGGTGCATCCTTTCACTCCCCATAGAGAGTGGTTCTGCGAGTATGAGAAATATGATGGTGGTGATGTCTTCTTGGGGTATGATAGGAAGGCTAAAATCGTTGGTCGTGGAAAGGTAAAGTTGAATTTGCAAGGTGGAAGAGTTAGAACACTTCCAGGTGTTCTACATATTCCTGCATTGGCCAGAAATCTAATTTCTGTAAGCAAGATGGATGATGCAGGTGTAAAAACTGTGTTCGAGAAGGATACCTGCAAAATGGTTCGAGGAGCACTGTATTGATGCAGGGAGTTCGATTGGAACTCTGTACAAGCTGCAAGGTAGCACTTTTATTGATGGGTGCAACAATTCTGTGGTTCCTGAGGGTGGAGTAGAAAATCTAGTGGTCATTGGAGAAAAGACCATGTTGTGGCATCAAAGGCTTGAACATATTGGAGAGAAGGGCCTTCGAATACTTCATGGTAAAGGTATGGTAGAAGGTATGAGTAATGGCTCTCTGGATTTTGATTTCTGTGAAAATTGTGTATATGGGAAGAAAAATCGGGTGAGTTTCCCCTTTAGTAGTAAGAGGGCGAAACGGATATTAGAACTTGTGCATAGTGATGTGTTTGGATGTGTGAAGGTTCCATCACTGGGTAAGCCTGTGTAATATGTATCATTTATAGATGACTTCTCAAGGAATACATGGATATATTTCCTTAAGAAGAAATCTGAAGTCTTTGACAGGTTTAAAGAATTTAAGGCTCTGGTAGAAAACCAAACAGAGAAGAAGATAAAGGTGGGGAGGACAGATAATGGTGGAGAGTTTTGCAGCAATGAATATGAAGAATTCTATAAGAAGTGTGGTATAGCACGACATAAGACTACTCCATATACACCTCAGCAAAATGGAGTTGCAGAAAGAATGAATAAGACGTTGATGGAAAGGGCAAGAAGCATGCTCAGTGGTGCCAGGTTAGGACAAGAATTTTGGGCAAAGGCGGTGGATACTGCATGTTACCTGGTCAATAGGTCACCTTCATCAGCGTTGGAGGATAAGACTCCACAAGAGGTATGGACTGGTAAGAAACCCTCTCTTTCATGTGATGCATATGTACATGTTCCAAAGGAGAAATGAACCAAGTTGGATAGTAAATCTGAAAAGTGCATCTTTATTGGGTATAAGGATGGTTTAAAGGGTTATAAGCTTTGGAACCCAGTCACACGGAAGGTTGTGTACAGTAGAGATGTGGTGTTCAGAGAGGTGAAAGATGTTATTAAACATGAATTCCAACGAAAGGAACCCGAGAAGATAAAGTTTGAGCTTAAGGAGGAAGAATCAGACTCTACAGCAGAGGAGGAATCAGAATATGAAGAGCCACAAACTCCAGGTGTGAGAAGATCAGTTCGAGAAATAAGGCAGCCAGAAGGGTATAGTCCATCTACTTTCTGCTCAAATTTTTCTTTATCTATTACTGACAATGATCCCAAAACTGTGAAGGAAGCAGTAGATTCAGAGGATGGCAAACTCTAGAAAGAGGCCATGGTTGATGAAATGGCATCTTTGCACAGAAATAAGGCTTGGGATCTAGTGGAGTTGTCGACTGGAAGGAAACCCATTGGCAGCAAATGGGTGTTCAAGAAGAAGACAAATGTAGAAGGAAAGGTGGAGAAATACAAAGCTCGGTTGGTAGAAAAAGGTTATTCCCAGGTGTCGGGAATTGATTTTGGTGATATTTTTTCTCCTGTTTCCAAGGTAACTTCTATTAGATTATTTTTATCTATTATTGTTGCTTTTTATTTTTAGGAAGAACAGATGGATGTGAAGACAACATTTCTTCATGGGGATTTGGAAGAGGAGATCTACTTGAAGCAACCTGAAGGCTTTGCGGTGAAGGGTAAGAAAGAACTAGTATGCACGTTAAAGAAGTCTTTGTATGGGTTAAAATAGTCACCAAGGATGTGGTATCAGAAATTTGATACATTTATACAAGGACTTGGCTTCACCAGAAGAAAAGTAGATCACTTTGTGTATTTTAAATTAATTGGTGACCATGTTATTTATCTGGTCTTGTATGTGGATGATATGTTGCTGGTTGGAATGACAAAGAAATTATCTAAGATTTGAAGACCCAATTGTCCTCCAATTTCGACATGAAAGATCTTGGTGCTACAAACTATATTTTGGGCATGGAAATTAAAAGAGATCGAGAAAAGAGGAAGCTCTGGTTGAATTAGAGGAAGTATGTCAAGACAATACTACATAGGTTTAATATGCAGGATAGTAAATCGGTGAAGGTTCCTATTCTTATAGGTGTGACTTTATCTGCTGAACAGTGTACCAAGACACAAGAAGAGGAAGAGAACATGTCCCGTGTTCCATATGCAAGTGCAATCGGTAGCCTGGTGTATGCGATGGTCTATACTAGACCAGATATTGCACATGCAGTGGGAGTATTGAATAGGTTTATGTCAAAACCAGGGAAGAAGCATTAGACAACCGTGAAGCGGGTTTTCAGGTATTTGCGTGGCACTAGTGATTATGGTTTGTGCTACCAAGGAATACCATGATTGGACAGAGTGTTGGATATTTGTGGCTTTGTTGATGCAGACTGAGCTGGAGATCTAGATCAGAGAATATCTACAAGTGGGTATGTGTTTAACCTATTTGGAGGTGCAGTTAGTTGGATGAGTAAGAAACAATCTATAGTGGCACTATCAACTATAGAGGCAGAATACATGGCAGCCACTCATGCAAGCAAGGAAGCAGTTTGGTTGCAGAGATTGTGTTCAAGTATGGGGTTAGCACAAGGAGCTATAAGGATAGACTATGATAGCCAAAGTGCAATTTTCTTCGCACAGAACCCTACATATCATTCAAAGACAAAGCACATTGATGTTCAGTATCACTTTGTGAGGGATATGATAGAAGACAAAAAGGTGTTGCTAGTAAAGGTGGACACTTTGAAGAATACTGCAAATGCATTAACAAAATTTGTGAGCTCTGAGAAGTTCTCTTGGTGTAGAGAGACAATGGGCATTTCAGGGCTGGAAAAATGACTAAGCTCTCTTGTGGCCCCCTGTGGAAAGAAAACAACAAATGGGAGAATGTTGGGTTGTGTTATATTCTTTCCAAGACTAGCCCACGTAGTTAACCAGGGGTTAGAGGGGGGGAAGGTCATAAGGGGTTTGAAGTGTACTCGTAACCCCACTTTATGGGGTCCGGGGCAGCACCTCGGAAAATTTTGGTTTTGGATCCTATGTTAGGTTGGGTGGACCCACCTATGGTTTTGTGCATGATTTTTGCACATGTTTTTGGACACGATGGTTTTCGATCCATGGTATTGGATGCGATGGTTTTTTAGTCCATGGTATTGGATGCTTCGACATGTATAAATATGTATTATAACGTTGAAAGGAACATAATGAAAAATCAAGCTGGTAGTCCTGGTTCTGGGATCCAGGGGAAAATCTCTTTGTATATGTGTTTTATGTGTTCTGCTCTCACATTGTTTATTTTCTATGTTTTAGAATTCGTATGCAAGTAATTTCTGTACGGGGTTAAAACCTACACGCCTAGGAGCATCGTGATCTCTTTAAACCCGATGGTTGACTGTGTCTCTTATTTTGGCCTGCTAAATTCCCTGTTCAACGCATTCTAGATCTCTGCAATTCCTACGTTCAGGTGGTCATTAGAATGCTTGATATACCATGTTAATGCGCGATCCTGCAGCGCACTCACTATCATAGCCTTTTTGATATTTTCATCCATGATGCCCTATGCTTCCCATACTGCTCTTACTATGAACCAGAATTGGTCAGGATCTTCATTCCCTACTCCTCTGAATACTGGTAGTTTGATTGCACTCACCATACTGAATTGTGGAGGTGGCGGAGGTGGAGTGGGTGGAGATGGAGATGAGAGGGGTGAAGCAGGTGGCGATGTGGGTGGAGGTGGTAAACGCGGAATTCGTTACCTTATCAAACTGACCGCACTTCTCGGAGAAACCTTCGCAAGCTCATCCTCGCTCTCCCGCAAGGGTGAAATTAAGGGACTATTTTGTAACTCTTCATTACTTCCGTTTTTGTATATCTTTTTGCTCCACGCAGTCCCAAACATTAATTTATTCGCATAACCTGCTTTTCACACAATAGCATCTTAATCCAAGTGTTCAAATATTTAACATACTTACCTCGCGATCCCTTGAGAAAACATCACTCTGCCTTGCTATAGCTGACAGTCATGTCTACCATGAACTCAGTGATAAATCCTCCTATTATTCGGTCAAGCCAGTGGTCCACAGCTTGCGCTATCTTCTTTTCCGAGGCTTCTAGTCTACGCACTAGTTCCTGAGTCCACACTATTGGTTTGTCATGCCTACACCTTCCTTAGTTGTCTACTAACTTCGCGATCCGCTCATACAACTCCGATGGAAAATATGCAAAGAAAATTTCATGGATTTTTAGTGTACAAGTAGCGATCCAACCACTATTCCTTAGATACTCACGGATTTTTTTTTCCTGCATCGCGAACTTGTGAATCTTCTTTTCCAACCACTCTTCAGTTTCTTTCTTTGTAGGATTCTAGTGGCACGACATCATACATCCTTTATGCAGATCCCAGTCCCGGCAACTAAACCATTTGTTGGCTTAGTGGGGCCTAACCCAGGTTCGTAGGTGATTTAGCCAAGGAAATCCCGATACTACTGGCCCTTTTAGCAATAGTCTTCGGAGCACGGATTGAGATCTCACCCGAAGTAGTATGGGAGGGTGGTAGAACTAGGTTTTTGTACCCTTGGGATGTTTGATGTGCTTCTGGAGGTCCGCGGTCTTCCCTATCGCTGTGTGCACTTGCGATCCCTTCGCGACCTGTGTTGCGGCTTCCGCGCAATCCCACTTGGGGCGCGACCCGTATAATACCCAATTTCCTTGCTATTTAAACAATTACTTAATTGTGTGTGAGAAATTTATGGTTACTACAGTGTAATCAACAATCATATCAGTTCACGCAATACATAAGAAAATATAAACATAAAGAAGATAATGCACAACATTTACACAAAATTAGGATAAACTTCTCTTTATTAGCTTTCTGTTCCAATTACAGACTCGAATCCGCCCAACGCACTCAACTGCAGGGGTCCACAAAGTTAGCTATGGGCTCTACTAGGCCTCTACGCACTCAGCTGCAAAGCCTCTTCCTACTACTACAACCCAAGACACTTAGACTTCTACTCTAAGCTTCAACCATTCCTTCGCTACTCTCTCTATCCATCACTATCTTTACAGCTTAGAGCCTCGCTCTCTTTATAAAATCCCATCATCTACGGACCATGTGTAGGCTGAATTTACACTAGTTTACAATACAATGTTTAGCGTGGACAACCCTATGACTCAATTGTACACTTCACACTCTGTGCCCACAATTCGTGGAGTTTTACAACATCTTTGACCAAAACTTGGGCTTTGAACCCCAAAACCTGTTGTGGGGGGGATTCCATGCCCAACATAAGGGGATCACCAACCACCCCTATCCGGTACCTATGGAATGTACTATAGCACCAAATATCACTATTATTGTTGCTACTGCAACAACTACAACTAAGAAGCAACCAAAAAAAACAATGAATCAATTGTGTCAACAATTGTCTACTGGGAAAATGGCATTGTTGTTGATTCTATAGTGTGCCTCTTGCATTTCTATCAACATTTCCATATTCTCCTTAGCATATGACTACACCAACTGATGATGATCCTTCTGCTACTTAATAGTATGGGTTCATGTATTAAGGTAATGGTCCATGTGGAGGACACCTCAATGGACCCTGCCTAAATTCTGCAATTCTGGGGCTATGGATCTACATCACACCACCTCAATCCTGGAGGTATAGAAGCATGTGCTCCCTCTATGCCCTTGGCTTGAATTATCCTTCTAAAGGGCTCTTATTGGTCTTCATTATCATTATCCATTCAATCATCCCAATTGCCAACTGGTTAAGGCTCCACTTTGAGAGGTTTATCTTTCTCCCTCTCAACCATCACCTTTGTAATATTTTCCTTGTTCCTCAACATTGCACATTCATATTCCTCTAATGTGTAAAGGTTATTGACCCTAACACTAATATTCTTGATTTGACTTAAAGAAACATGCTTGAGGTAGGACTTCCCATTTCTAAAGACTACCTCATACCCTTTGTCTTCAATCGTTAGTTTTTTCATCAAACCACGTTTTCTAGCATCACCTTTATTTTCGAATAGCTCATTGAGGGTCCTCAACATATCAAAGAGATTATCTTTTCCATGTATCTTTGAGATGATATGGTCTCTCACACCCTCCAAGATTATTCTCCTCACCTTGGCTACATATTTCTTGCATTGGGCTAGGTTCTCGGCATCAATTGATCTTGGTTTTGGAACGTTTGTCTTGACATATTCCAATAATCCATTGTCATCAAGCACTACCTCCATGTGATCCTTCCAAGCAATGAAATTTGAGCTACCTTCCAAGGCATACTCTAATATCAATCCATTGAAGGTCATTTTCCCAACTCTAAAGAAATCAAGCTACACTGAACCTACAAATTCAAACCTCCTAAGGAACAACTTCAAAATTACTATTCTAATGTGAATCCTTCTTTGATACTTTATAGAAATTCAGTGATAGAATTGAAAATGCTCAAGAAATTTATTCTAAATCAAGAGACACAATTCTACTCTATTGCTCTGCGAAAATTAATTCACAATTTAGAACAACATGCAAAAACATGCATCATCAAATATATAGGTACACAAATGTGTCTAGGGGAAAGAAACTGTTAAAAACACCTTAATCCCATTTTCATTAATCAAGTGAATTGAGAAACAATTACAATTTTTATCTCTCATCCTAAGGAAAAACTACAAGAGTAAATGTGTTCTCTCTGCATGCACTCACGCTGCCCACACTCATGCTACCTACACTCGCACTGCTTACACTTTCTCTTCTTGCACTTGCGCTATCTTCACTCACTCCTATTTCCTTGGACAAATCCTAAGGAAATAAGCCCCTATTTCCCCCCTATTTTCTTGATCAATTCCCAAGGATTGGTCACCTTACCAACACTCTAAACTGTACACTCAATCTAGTATATAATTAATTGTACACTATCTTTGAATCTCCACCACAGCTGAGGAACTTAAATTCCTTGCATGCATGAGATATTTTTGGTTGGTTGATTAGTTAATTGGATGATATTCGAGTTACACTATTGTCCCATAGCACAACTAACCTCCAACTAGTTATATCAATAGTTGGAACTAGTTTCACTGAATGCAACTGGAAATAACTGAACTGGATTGCTATAAATTAGCAATCACACATGCATAATTGAACTCCAAGCCCTCTAACTTGAATTTACTGAGCTAACTAACTAAAAAGAGCCATGTCACCTCAGTTAATTGCCACCAAGTTTCCTGCTAATGTGGAAATGTCAAAGTTTCTCAATTTGACCAAGGCTAAGTCAAATTGAGCATTTCTTGATACACTTCTCAACACTCCCCTTAGAAAGAAAGGGATTATCAACCACCCCTATCTTGCACCTATGGAATTTATTGTAGCACTACCTCTCACTTTTCTTTTTGCTATTGCAACAACTACAACTGAGAAGCATCCAAAAAAACATTGAATCAACTGTGTCGGCAACTTTCTACTAGGAAAACTACACTATTTTTTATTCTGCATTATGCCTCTTGCAAGGTTATCAACATTTCTTTGTGCTCCTTAGCATTTGATTGCACCAACTAACACTGATAATTCTGCTTCTAAATATTATGGGATCTTGTATCAAGGTAATGATCTATGAGGAGGACACCTCAATGGACCCTGCCCAAATTTCTGCAATTCTAGGGTTAGGGATCTACATTGCCCTACCTCACTCCTGGAGGTATAGATGCATATGCTCCCTCTACCCACTTGGCTCAAAATTTCCTTCTAATAAATTTCTTTGATTGGTCATCATCATCATCATCCATCCATTCATCCCAAGTACCAACTGGGCTAGGCTCCATTTTGAGAGGTTTATCATTCTCCCTCTCAACAATCACATCCCAAATCTTTTCCTTTCTTCTCAAGGCTACACATGCATCTTGCTCTAATGTGTAGAGGCTCTCAGTCCTAACACCAATATTCTTGATTTGACTTGAAGCAACATGCTTGAGGTAGATCTTCTCATTTCTGAAGACTACCAAAAACCCTTTGTCTTTAATCCTTAGTTTGTTCATCAAACCAAGTTTTATGGCTTCATCTCTATTTTTTAATAGATAAATGAGGGTCTTCCACATAGCAAATGGATACTTCTTGCCATGTATCTTCGAGACTATATGGCCTCTCACACCCTCCAATATTATTCTCCTTTCCTTGGCTACATATTTCTTCCATTGGGCTATGTTCTAGGCATCAACTGAATCTGGTTTTGGAATGTATGTCTTGACATATCCAGCAATCTGTTGTCATCAATCACTGCCTCCATGCAATCCTTCCAAGAAATTAAATTCAATCTCCCTTCCACGGCATACTCTAATCTCAGTCCATTGAAGATCATTTTCCCAACTCTAAGGAAACCCTACTACACTGAAGTTGCAAATTCGAACCTCCTGAGGAACAACTTTGAAATTCCTTTTCTAATGTGAATCCTTCTCTGATACCATGTATAAATTTTGTTATATAATTTCAATTGCTCAAGAAATTTAATCTAAATTAAGAGACACAATTCTACTCTACTACTCTGTGAAAATTAATTCACAATTTAGAACAACATGCACAAACATGCATCATCAAATACACAGGTACACAAATGTTTCTAGGGGAAAGAAATTACTAAAAACCCCTTAATCTTGTTTTCATTAATCAATTGAATTGATAAACAATTACAATTGCGATCGCTCACTCTCAGGACAAATTTCAAGAATAAACTTGTTCTCCCTCTGCCTACACTCATGTTGCCCAAACTTGCACTACTTACTCGCATGTTGCCTGCAGTTTCACTTGTGGTACCTATTCTTTCTCTCTCTACACTCATGCTACCTACACTCACTCTTATTTCATTGTGAAAATCCTAAGGAAATAGGCCCTTATTCCCCCCATTTTCTTGCACAGTTCCCAAAGATTAATCACCTGACCAATACTCTAAATTGTATTCTCAATCTAGTATATAATCAATTGTACATAAGGTTGGAATATCCACCATAATATGGAACTCAAATTATTTGCATACATGAGCTATTTTTGGTTGATTGATCCATTAAATGGATGATTTCTAATTCAAATTATTGTGCCAGTACACAAATGATCTCCAACTAGTTCTATCAAGAGTTGGAACTAGATTAACTGAATAAAACTGGAAATAATTGAACTGTATTTTTATAAATTAGCAATCACCCATGCATAATTGAACTCCAAGCCCTCTAACTCGAATTTACTGAGCTAACTAAGTGTCAAGATCCATGTCACCTAAGTTAACTACCTCTAAATTGTTTGTTGATGTAGAAATTTCGAATTTTTGAATATTCTCAATTTGACCAAGGCTAAGCCAAATTGAGCCTTTCTTGCTACACTTCTCAACATCAATAATGCATCAAAGGATGGTAATGCTTCATATGATGACCAGGATATAAAAGGAAACTATAGATGGGGGTCATAGTGCATCGTTTTCTAAATCAAAAGACATCAATAGTGAATCGAATGGGTCAATTCCTCTTGATGCAGAAAGTAGGGCTTTCCATTGAGTTGGACATGTTTGGAAGACCTCCAACATTGGCATGGCTAAGGGATATTGTGCTAGGTCATTAACAATGCTATAGCTAGAGTTTTCCTTTGAGTTATGGGTAGTATGAAGTAATGGCCCTTTAATCATTTTCGGAAAGGGTTCAATAGGGGTTTGTGGTAACGACAAAGGTGGCATAACAATAGTGTTTGATGATGAGGAAGGATTGGTTTCTGGAGGGGTCCCATAATCACGATTTCATGTTTATAAGAGAACATCTAATTTTGGCCATGTAATTTTCATGATTGGTTATGTCAGTAGAACTTCCCCCAATTGGATTTTGGTATGGGAGAGTGGCAACCTCATGTTGCATGGCGACTATTCCCTAATGGGGAAAAGGGTTTTGAATTACTGTAGGTTTTTTATTCATTCCCCCTTCCCCTTGGACTCTCTCATTCACTTCAAATCTAGGAGTTGAGGATAATTATGGGTTTAATTCCCATACTCCCCACAAATAGCACACACATGGTTCGTCCAGAACAATAATGCTAGTTTTGTGGGTTGTTGGTACCTTGACTCTAGGTTGGATTTCGATTAGTGGGGTTACCCGTAGTTGGTGGTCATGGAGGTTTTTGTTGAGGTTTTCCCCCTGGCCTTGGTCCCTTTTTTATTATTCTTCCCTTTTTTTTGTTATCATTTAGCTGGGTAGTAGTATTTAGGCTTTCGAATGTCTATTGTTGTTGAGGGAAGGAAGGTTGCACGAAATTAACCCCAGTATTTGGCTAAAGTGGGGTGTAGATTGTTGAGGTATAGGGAAACGGTAGCAAGTGTTCCATTGAATTGGGTTAGAATATTTTTACTAAGAGGTTGACGCCATTTTTGTAGCACGTGAAGGTTATTGATGACCCTGCATGGGAAGGTTTTGAGTTACAAGTTGATTGGATAGAACTGAGGGTTAGATAGAACCGAGGATATGGGTGGCGTACTAAACAATTGAAAGTAAGATTGTGGACCATGCATGCTTCCAAGGTATTAGAAAGTATTTCTTGTTTGAAAGTATTGGTTTTTTAGAGTATGAAGTTTTCTCCCTTCATGAACATGGTTAGGGATGTGAGTAGAAGAAGTTTGGTGAAAGTGGGTCAATAATTCCAACCATATGTCATGAAATATTAGGAGTTAGAAAAAAGTGAGGAATGATCAAGTTAGGGATTCAAATGTGTCATGGGAACGATTTTCCTCACTCACATACCATTTCATTGCATAACGAGTGAGGGTACGTTGAAACGATCTCAGACAAACTGAGTCCTCAATGATGTTGCTTGATGAGCACCACAAATGAAAGTTCATGATGTGATTGGTGGGATCCTCCCCTTGTTTACCTTCAAACTTAGGAATGTCTAAAGGAATATTGGTTGGCATGGGAGGCCATTATGGATTATGGGAAATTGGATCATTTTTTAGCATAGTGAGATCTAGTGGTTATATTGGTATTTTCCATATTGGAATGAACTTGGGATGTAGTTTGAAAGGAGTTCCCTTGTGGGGGAGGATGAGTAGGAATACTTGGGGGAGTAGTATGTGGACTCCCCAATTGGGTAGTAAAATGGGTACCTTAAGGGAGAGTGTTCCCGATCAAGGTTTGTCCTATAAAGGTTGAGCTAATCAAAATATAGGTACGTTGTCTCCTTCGTCGGAATGGTGAGAGACCAAGAAGACTCCCAACATTGGGAAGGTTTTGAAGGCATCTAGAGAAACGGGTAATCCTAAGGTCCCCTATGGTGCCCAATAAAGTGTGTGTTACTTAAATGATGAGAGTGGAATTTATATCAAAATAAATGAACCACATACATTAGACAAAGCGAAAATGAATGGTTAATTATCCCTTTAATTTTATGTTATTCAACCAATCAAGCAAAAATGTTTTTATGTGTTTTTGCATGTGATAAAAAATGCTATAAATACCTAGACATCCTTTCTGCTCAAATAGTAAATAGGCCTTGTGAGTATTCTATAATAGGTTACTAGTGCCACGTCTCGAAAGTACAAGAAACGCTTCCAACAACCAAGAATCAGCCAAGGGATAGAGAGGAGTTATGATCTGGTGTATTGGGATGATTTCCTGAAAGAGCTAGCGATGTTTCCAGCAACCTTGCCAAGATCAGCTAAGGTCTCTATGCTCCTGCATCTCAACCTATAGGGAAAGATGCCCTAATATTTTTCCACTAAGTTACCTCGGTCTAGTGGGAATGATGTAATCTCAGCTTCCAATTGTCAGGTTTGGACCCAATACCCCTGCCATATTTTGAGAGATAGCATGAAGGCATGTGATAATCCACCCCCTAAGCCTTACCCCCTTCACAAGTTTCTCTACATTACAAGATTTGTCACTAGATTACACAAGGTTTTAAGCTCACTATAAGACAACTTCTATGTTTCAAGATGTAAAAAACCATCGTGTCTTATGGGATGCCTACCCTCATGGTCCTAACCTGAACTATAAATTATCTTGTGACCCTTGTGGGTAATTTAGTGTGTTCAAGTGTTAGGGTTGTTTTTAGAGAGGCTTATCTTCACTTAGGGTGTGAAAAATATAAGTTTCAAAGAAACTAAGTATCAATATTTCAAAAGGTAGATAGACTTGATGAAAATTTTAGATGAGCTTAGTGTGTGAGGTGGAAGTATGTGTAAGTGAACTTGTGAGCATACAAGGTGTGAATAAATATGGATATGCAGTGATGTGTTACATCTCCTCTAGTTACACTATGTTATGTGTGTTCCTTGCAAGAAAGAAATCATGTGTGGATAATGGGCAACTTACTTCCTTCCTAATTACATTATGTGAGCATATTGGGAGATGGAAACTATGTGCTTTGGGAAATCTTTCAGATGCAACCACAAGATTGTCACAAGGATGCAAGGGAAGTAGGGGATACTCCCTTTCATTACTAACACCTAGTCTTGTTCCTAAAAATAATTGAAAAAATGGAAAAATTTGGTTAGTAAAAAATATGTGTGGATTCAGTGCCACTTATTTTAGTCCCAATTAAAATACATGTGATGATTTGGAGTGAGAAAAACAAAATATAAAATACGTGTGGTGTATCACCCTCCTCCCACACATAATCAAGCTTACCGGTCCACTGGGGTAAATATGTGATGAAGACTTACTATGATATGATTCAACTCCCCAAGTATAGTTAAGGAAGTGGAATCAACAAACCAAAACCAAACTAACCTTCCTCATAAGCGACAAGAGCCCCAAGGGCTAACCAACCACTTCAAGTGTCCAACCCTTGATTTAACTTTCTTTTTAACTAAACTATATGCCTGGTCGCTCCCATGAAAAGCGCTCCATGTGACTATAACCCTCTAATCACTCCCACAACAAGGCCTTCATGTGACTACAATGATTTTCAGGAAATTTTGTGCTAGTGACCTGAAATCTGGGCCACTTTTTCAGTGCCACAAATCAGACCTCTAGCCATAACTTGATGAAATTATCATAAATGATAAATAACAATAAGATAAGGCCTCTAATGAAAAGCTTGAACAAGGACCTAACCTGACTCATCCTAACCATGATAGGGATTTGATCAAACACATCATCAACATGTAATATATAAGTCATAAAAACACATCTAAACATAGGGGTCTCTACTTATTTGAGATTCGTCAAGAAGGTCTCATGCCCTTTCACATTAGTTTCATTATAAAATATTAGGTCATTCATTCATTAAAATTTCATTTATTAACCAAAACATGATGAAATCCACAACTCAATACTCTCGTAAAACCATCCTTGTAATCATCATATAACCAAATAAATAACAATAATAGAACATCCATCATAGACACATAATAATAAAAGATATCTTATCATATAAAAATCAAACCAAGTCAAGGACTTCCATGTACCACCCGACCATTGATTGGGTTGAACCAAATCCTTCTTTCATCCAATTGCCCCTGCACCATATTCCAAGCAAGAATGTGTGATCTCATGGAATAAACCAATCAAAACCAAACCAGGGCTTTCAGAGACCAAACCACCTCAACCCTCAAGTAGTGATTCCACCTCACAATCGGAAATCACTAACCATCACAATATCAGTGTCCATCCAAGTTGTCTAGGGCTCCAGTGAATTTGCTCCAAACCTGCTTCTAGGACTAGTAACTCAACCCACAGCTTTCACCAAGCTCCAGATGATTTTTCCAACCAAGGCTTTTAAGACTAGTAACTCAACCCAAGCTATTACAATACTTCCAAAGCATTTTTCAAACTAATCCTCAAGGAACTAATAAGTCAACCAACATCCATAAAGAACATGAGCGCCAATTAGAAAACAAAAGATAAAACCCACAATGCCATGGCTATCTAGGAAATGGAATTGCTAGGAAAAACCATTACCAATCCAAGCAATCCTCCATGCCAATGAAAGATCATAACCAAATAACCACATGCATATTTCATGCATGTCAAAACTAGTAAGGAAATAATACATGCAACTCAATACCTGCAAGAAAAACATATTGTCGTTGTTGATCCCGTTGTCCTCTTGTGCTTTCATGCTTTTTATTTTTCCTTCTTGCTCCAAATCCCAGGTAAGACACAATGCTTCAACAGTGCTACAAGAAAACTCTATGTGTCCAAGAGTATGAGAGAGAGAATAGAATAGAGAGCTACAAACTAAAACTGACAAAAGGTTGTGAACTAATCCTCATAAGCATTTTTATCATTAAGACCTCTATTTTCTTCATTTTTCTCTATTTTCCTTGAATTTCCTCCTCACATGCAACCTATGACCTTTCACCTTCCTTTTCTCCTCCATTATTTTCATAAATAAAATGCTAATAAATGTCTCAGGCCTTTCCAAAGCCTTTTCCATTGCCTTTTCCAATTTCCATAGCCACTAATTGAACACAAGTGATCCCCATCACTATGTTTTTGCCAAAAATTTAGCTTGGAATCATGTCCCATGACCTTGGTTATTAATTTTCCTTTATTAACTTCATTACATGGATTTTTAACCTGGGGTTGTTAAATGTGGATTGGGGCCTCTTACTTTCCACTAGTTAAGCTATGTGAGTTGAAAATTTTTCAAAGTAAAAATAAGTAATTTCCGTACTAATAATGGTCAGAAAAAAATTTAGCATCCTATCTAAACTATAAAACAATTTTAGGAGTGTAGGCAGGTCACTAAAGATTGTCATAACACTCTAGAAAGAGGAATGAAATTTTGTCCTCTCTTTGTGTCTCGCGGGTTATGTTTTGCACAAGAACGAGACCCACTCGTCTGTGTGTTGGAAAAACCGTGAGAATGACTTGAAAAAATGACCAGAGGTATTCTTCAGGCTGTGAACAAGTCCTAGGGAGGCATGCACAGGTCCAGAAAAATTATGGAAGAAAAAGCAGTGAAAATTCATAGGAGGACCTGCAAAACAACCAATTAGACTAAAGAAAGCAAGAAAGTGGAGTCGTCATTTCATATTTGGGTGTTTTTTTAATAAGGGTTCCAAAAACACCCTCTTTGTGGTTGGTTGTTTCCTAAAAGGTGCGTACAAAAAATTGGATGATGTTAATGTTGAAACAAGAACCAACAAAGTATTAAATATAGTGGAAATAATGCATAAGCAAGGTTAAACTAAAACTAAAGCAAACAACATGAAACATGTTAGGATATTCTGACACATAGGATATAGTTAAGTTCAACTTGGTCTAGTGTAGAGTTAGGCATAGAGTTAGGTAAAGTGTGTTTCTTTACCATTGTACATTTTGTAACTTACAATCCGACGGTCACGATATGTAGTGATCCGACGGTTCACTCTCTCCTCGGTATTACCGACACTTGATCCGTGGCTTGACACCTGATTGGTCCATGAGTTCTATTTAAAGCACATGGAGGGTCATTGTTCGGGTAATCCGTGCATGAGAGAAGCTTATGTAAATTTTCATTCTTTGATTAATAAATTGCCTGTAGTAGCCACGTTGGCGCAGGCTGTGGACTGTTTCCCTCTTTGAGGGTTTTAACCACCTCAAAAATACTGGTGTATTGATCTGTGATCTAGTTGTGAGCGGTGTCCTTTTGGTGTTATTTCTGAGGAACCTACCCTGTAAATTCCTACATGGTATCAGAGCTATTTGAGGGCTGCGTCCGTTGGTGATCCAAATCTGAAGCCGGTAGAACTGCATCTGACTGCTGTTTCCTAGATCTGCTGTTTCTGACTGCTTTCGGGCCGAGAGGACTACTCTGTTGTGTTCGGAGCATCTGTTCCAGTGAGGAACCCATTTTGTTTCACGCGAAAAGGTTTCCGGTAGCCCTAGCTGCGTCATTTTTTAGATCTGGAGGTATACAGTCTTTATTTGCAGTTTACTGTTATTTTCTCTCTGCTTATTTCGGTTTCGGTTTATTTAGCTTTTTTTTAACCGGATCTATACCTTTCATTTCTGCGTATGCTCTTTGCCCTGCGACTCTGTGCGATCTGGGCAAATCAGAAACAGAAAGGAAGGATTTTTCTCATGCGTATGCTCTTTTCCCTGCATCTTAGTGTGATCTCGAAAAATTAGAAACATTGAGAAAAATATTTAGTTTTTCGGCTAAAGCTAACTTTGAGCCGCAAGGTTCTTTTTTTAAAATATCTAGTTTTTTGGCTAAAGCTAACTTCGAGCCATAAGGTTCGTTTTCTTTGCATGTCCGTGTTGGGTTTTGTGTTTTGTGTTTTGTAGGGAAAAAAGAGCTTTCTCAAGGCAAGCACGCAAACCAAGGCCCCCCCCCCCCCTCTCTCTCTCTCTCTCTCTCAAATTTTTTGTATAGATCAATTGGTTCAAAGATATTTTAAGATAGTAGAGGTCTTGGGTTCAAGTCTCCATTTTGTGGGGGCGGATTATTTCATTCCCGCACATTCGCGCACTTTGCCGGCAGCTTCAACAATTTTTTTTTAAAAAGCCATAACTTCTTCATCCGGAAGCCTTTTTCAGAGCCGTTTTTTTTAAAACCGCCTAATTTTTCGAGATCTATCCATTGGAACACTTACTTTTAGCATCTTCAGCTTCAAATTTTTTTAAAATGGAAAGTCCATGCCAAGTCATTCTTGACAGCACTAACTACTTCCAATGGATATCCTACATGGAAGATTTACTTAGAAGTAAAGGTCTCTACAGAATAGACACAGACCAAGAGAAGAAACCAAAAGATGAAGACAAGGCTGCAAAATGGGAAAATAGACAAGATCAAGCACGTGGTTTGATAGGGATGTCTATTTCTCCTGATCTTAGATTCCATATTGCAGAACTTGAAACTCCTCATGAAGCATTGGAACAAATCACTAAAGTTTTTGGGATTAAAAATGAAATTAGAGCCCATCAACTTGAAAATGAGTTGCTTACATTGGATCCTAATAATTTTTCTTGCATTGAAGATTTCTTGTCCAAATTCAAGACCCTTAGATATCTCTTGGAAGGTGTTAAGGTTAAGAAAGAAGATAGTAACCTTATTTATTCCATCCTTACTAAGTTGGGACCAGCCTACTCTGTATTTGTTTCCACCTTCCATTCTACAAGGGAAGCTTTCATTTGTCAAGGAAAAGACTACAAGGCCCCTTCCTTTGACTCCTTTTGTGATTCTTTAATAAGAGAACAAGAAAAACTCTTACACCTTGGTCTTCTTAATCTTGGAAACTCTTCCAAGAAAGCGTTAGCCGCCCAACAACAACCAAATTCAAAGAATCCTAAGAAGTCATATCCTAAAAAGAATGGTCCTAAACCAAACAAGGGTCCTAAGCAAACTCAGCCTCAAAATGAAAGATCATTTCAGCAAAATGATAGGACCAATAAAAATAAATGGAAGAAGACTGATAGACATTGTAACTTTTGTAATCGAGATGGCCACTTAGAATCTAAATTCTTTAAGAAGATGGAAGCCTTGGAAGCCTCAATGAAGAAACATAACATCCATGTGAAGCATTCTTCAACTTCAACTTCAACTTCATCTTCAGGAATGGCACTTTCTGCATGTCGTTGTCAATCATCTTAGTCTGGTTATGCATTAAATGTATCTTCTTCTTCTCATTCTCATGAGTGGCTCATTGATTCTGGAGCCTCTTATCACATGGCCAAAAACCAAGCCATGTTTTCTTCTATAAATGATTGTAACACCAAAAATATATATGTTGGTGATGATAGATCTCTTAATGTTGTAGGGACTGGAACTGTTCATCTAGACAATGGTTAGTTTAATGATGTATTATGTGTTCCAACCTTATCCTGCAACCTTCTTGTTGGAAATAATACTGCTGCAATATGTCTCTATCTTCTTTCAATTTAGAAATTCTTTTACAATGATTTTGTACTGGTGCAGTCCTTTACCAGTACGCAGGCTGCAACCTGCAGAGAGCTACAACTCTCTCTCGTTCTCCAGTCTCTCCTGGAAGGGAGCTACAACCCCCTACTTCTTTTCATGAAGAATCAAATGATCAACAAGTATACAACAGTTACAGTCCACTACAGTTATCAGATCAGTAATCACAGAACTAACCCAGAACACCTTATGAACAGAAAAATACAGTCAACAGATCATCTTAAGACAGGGACGCAATTTTTCTTTCTGTGGCCTGCGACTGGACGCAGTTTTACCTTCTGCTGCTCTGCGTACCGACGCACTGTTCCTTTAAACTGCTCTGCGTACCGGCGCACCCAACAATACTATCGCGCCGCGTCTTTTGCTTCAGAGACGCACCCAATAATACTATCGCGCCGCGTCTTTCGCTTCAGAGACGCACCTGAGCCCTTACTGTACTGCGTCTCGGCGCACTTGCACTTCACTGAACCTGCGTCCCTTCAGATATAAAAGATATGAAGACTTCAGAACTAGCCCAAACAGTCAGATCTGCAGATCTGATCATGCGCCATAGAGATCACAGTCCATTAGAAGATTCGCCCTCATAGATCTGGACTAGATCACACCAAAATATATTCAACCAAAGATGATGATAAATCCAAATGAACTCCTTTGCTTTATATAGGCAAGCTCCTCCCCAAAACATGGAACAATACCACGAGCCGACACCATAGAAACACAAAACCGTCGGCTAGATACCACACAAGAAACCCCCTCGTGCTTTTCTCTGTCTTGAGATGTGTGCACTGGGTGGACGCACCCCCTGAACGGCTGGCCTGTGTCCCTGGACGCGGGTTCTGCATGGTATACCTGCGGGGACGCACTTTCTGAACAGATTTCCTGCGTCCTTCTTAAAAATAGAGAGCTGATCATCAAGAATAGTGATCTACCACCTGAATGGGTTGCCATCAAGGACAACACCTGAATCATAATGCCAACAATCTCCCCCTTTGGACTTGATGGCAACCTCATGATCTTCAGCTTCATTCTCCCCCTTTGACATCAAGGGCAAAGGGTATGCTCCCCCTACGCTCATGCTCCTCCAGATCTGCAAATAACCAGAAATCCACCATGAAAGAGATAGAGACATATTGCAGCTATTTCCAAGATCTCCTTCTTCATAATGCCAACAATGCATTATGTGCTCCCCCTGAGCCTGTACCACCAATAAGAAGAGGTTCAACAAGATGATGCATCAACAACCCCCAGTTTTTGCCTGAGGTATTCAAAAGTGTCCCTGGGCAACGGTTTGGTGAAAATATCAGCAACTTGTTCCTTAGAAGGAACATACTCCAACTTGACCTTCTGTTCAAGTACTTGTTCCCGGAGAAAATGGTACTTGATTGGTATGTGCTTGGTTTTTGAATGCATAACCGGATTCTTTGAGATGCTGATTGCACTTGTGTTGTCACATAAGATAGGGATTGGAGGTGTACAAGTGATTTGATAATCCTGCAAGGTCTGCATCATCCAAAGGAGTTGGGTGCAACAAGATGCAGCAGCAACATATTCCGCTTCAGCTGTAGACAAGGCAATTGAACTCTGTTTCTTGCTGAACCAAGATACCAGTCTGGAACCCATAAAGAATGCACCACCACTTGTGCTTTTCCTGTCATCCACGCTTCCGGCCCAATCTGCATCTGTATAAGCATGAAGAGTGAGATCTGTATCTCTAGGATACCATAAGCCATAATTTTGAGTCCCTTGAAGATATTTGAAAATTCTCTTCACTGCCTGAAGATGAGTCTCCTTCGGATTTGCCTGAAATCTTCCAACTATTCCAACTGCATGCATGATGTCTGGTCGGGTACCTGTCAAATATAGTAAACTTCCAATCATAGATCTGTAGGTTGGTTGATGTACTGCTGCAGATTCATCATTTGCACTGAGACTACATCCTGTGACCATGGGTGTACATACTGGTTTTGCATCTTCCATGCCATATTTCTTCAAAATCTGCTTGAGATACTTGGTTTGAGATAAAAGGATTCCTCCTTCCTTTTGTTGGATTTGCAAACCAAGGAAGTATGTCAGTTCTCCTAGTAAGGACATTTCAAATTCTTTCTGCATGACCGAGGCAAAGCTTTGACTCATAGCTTCTTCATTGCTGCCAAAAATAATGTCATCTACATACACAACAAGTATTAGCAATTTGTCATTTTCAACTTTTATATACAGATTGCTATCTGCTGAACCTTTTGAAAAACCTTGTTGATGAAGATATTTGTCCAACCGGTAGTACCAAGCCCTTGGGGCTTGTTTGAGACCATAGAGAGCCTTTTTCAATCGGCATACAAGATTTGGATCATTTCCAAGAATGAACCCATCTGGATGTTCAATGTACACTTCTTCTTCCAAGTCTCCATTCAGAAAGGCTGATTTTACGTCCATTTGAAATACTTTGAAGTTTTGAAAACTTGAGAGAGCAAGGAACATTCGGATGGCCTCAAGTCTTGCAACAGGAGCAAAAGTTTCTTCAAAGTCTATTCCTTCTTGCTGCGCATACCCTTTACAAACAAGTCTGGCTTTGTTTCTAATTACTTCTCCATTTTCATTCAATTTATTTTTGAAGACCCATTTAGTTCCGATAACATTCTTATCCTTTGGTCTAGGAACCAGCTCCCAAGTGTTGTTCTTTTCGATTTGCTCAAGTTCTTCATCCATTGCTTTCACCCAACATTCATCTTTGCATGCCTCTTTCACATTTTGTGGTTCAGTAGAGGAGAGTAATGCCAAATAGCTTGAAGCTTCTGCAACTGTTCTTCTAGTTTGTATACCTGCTTCTTTCTGTCCCATGATCTGAGATTCTGGATGGTTCTTCTGAACATATCTGGATGGAGTCTTTTCTTCTATTCTTGTTCGTTCTTCTGCGTCTTCATGAGGTTCTTCTTGAGATTCTTCTTGAGGTTCTTCTTCTTCATCATTCTGTTTTTGAGGGTAGCTTTCATCTTCTTCGATGTCTTCACGATGTATTTGCCTAGGAATGTATCCCTTCTCATCAACCACTACATCAATGCTGTCAACAATTCTGCCAAGTCTTTTATTGTAGCATTTGTATGCTTTGCTATGTGGAGAATAGCCAAGAAGAATGCCTTCATCTGCTCTAGGATCAAGTTTGCCAAGCTGCTCTTCAGTATTCTTGATATAGCATTTGCTCCCAAAGATTTTGAAGTGCTTTACCGAAGGAGTTTTACCACTCCAGAGCTCATGAGGAGTTTGAGTGCTGTTCACCCGGACATTTGTCTTGTTGAGAATAATAACCGCAGCATGTGCAGCTTCACCCCAGAAAGTTGCGGGAGTTCCTGATTCATCAAGCATAGCACGAGCCATTTGTTGGATTGTTCTGTTCATTCTTTCAACAACTCCATTTTGCTGAGGAGTTCTAGCCGTAGAGAATTCTCTCCTTATCCCATGTTCATCACAGAAATCGAAAAATTCATTTGAAGTAAATTCCCCACCTCTGTCGGATCTGAGGCACTTAATTTTGTGACCTGATTCATTTTCAACCAAGGCTTTGAAGGATTTGAATTTTTCGAATGCTTCATCTTTGTGCTTCATAAGTCCTAACCAAACAAACCTGGAGAAATCGTCAATAAATAATATCAAGTATTCCTCTCCTCTAGGTGTTCTTTTCCTGAATGGTCCACATACATCTGTATGTACTAGCTCAAGAGGCATGCTAGCTGATCCTTCTTTCTCTGGAAAGTTAGTCCTGGTTTGTTTTCCAAACTGACATGATCTGCATATGGTGTTGTCAGGAATTTTGATATCTGGAAGATCGCGAACTGCCTGATATTTGCATGCTTTCCTTATTTGTGAGAAGCTTAGATGTCCCAATCTTCGATGCCATAACCAGTGCTCTTCATCCTTGCTTAGATAGCATTGTTGTTGTCCTTCTTCAAATATGTATAGATTATTTGGAGTTCTTTTCCCTTTGAGAACTGTTTTTCCTGTATCAAGATCACGAACAAGACATCCATTTGATCTGAATATAACCTCGGTTCTTTGATCACACATCTGGCTGACACTTAGTAGATTATGCTTCAATCCATCAACAAACAAAACATTTCCAGCCTTAACATCTTCTTTTAAAGGAGCAATACCTTTTCCTTTTATAGTTGCAGGAGTATCATTTCCAAAAGAGACTTTCTTTCCCTTTTCTAAAATAGAATAAGACTCAAGTTTTTCTTTATCACCTGTCATATGCTTCGAACATCCACTGTCAATGTACCATAGATTTTCCTGTCCTTCTGCATAAAACGCTATCCCACATCTTTCTGTTTGAGGTTCCTTTATTCTCCATGTTTTGGTTCCTGAGGCTTGTTCCTTTTTCCGCTCTTGTTCCTTTCTTTCCTGAAACCTGCTTCTGCATTCAAAGTCTTCATGACCAAAATTATTGCAAATAGAACATTCAACTTCATTTTCAAGAGCCGAAAAGCTGTTATAGGTCTTTTTTGTAATCCCTGTCATACTTCTTTGTTTTTGAGCTTCCCTAGTCATGATTGTTTTATACGCAACACATTGAGCTGCTTTGTGACCAAAGTTATGGCAAGAAAAGCATTGTCCATTGAAGAAGCTTCTGCGGTTATTGAATCTACCAGCCAACTGATTGTAATTTCTATTTTCATCTATTCTTGAACCAAACTGGGAAGATTTTACCTGTGGCTGGTTGTGGCTTTTGTTCACCCTTAAGCTGGATTGCCCCTGATAGTTTTTGTTTGAAGTTTGTCCCTGCTTTACCTGATGATCTTCATTGTGCTTTTGCTCATTTCTTCTTGCTGCATCAAGATAACTTTTTGAAGTGGATGCTTGAGAAGTTTCTCCATTATAGCCCAGACCTGTCTTATTTAGTGGAGACCGCTGCACACTGATAATCTCATCCAAAGTTTCAGATCCTTTGACAAACTTGAGATTAATAGCTTTTGTTTTCTCAATTTCTTTTCTAAGACCAACAATTTCACCTTCTAATTTTTCAAGATGTTTTTCCTTTTCATCAATTTGAAATTGTAGAGTATCAATGATCATGTTCTTTTCTTCTATACATCTCTTGAGCCTAGTAATTTCATCATAAAGGTTATCCACATCTACAGCATCCTCATAATCATCATCTTCAAATGCCATTAACAACCTATATTTATTACCTTGTTCATCTTCATCACTGTTTGATAAGCCATCACTATCTTCATGGGTGTAATAGCTTTTCTTATTTGCACTTTGTTTCTTGTTCCATCTAGCTGGTTCCTTTCCTTTATCCTTATAAGGACATTTTGCAGCATAATGACCTACTCTCCCACAAGCAAAGCATTTGAAGGGTAGCTTACCTCTGAACCTTCCAGAACCCCTTTGAAGATTTCTGACAAAATTTGATTCTTCTTCCTCTTCTTCTGGAACATGGCTTGCTTCATAGTGATCTTCTTTGCCTCATGCCTTAAAAGCAGCCTCCCTTCTGTCTGATGGACCTCCCTTTCTCATTTCATAAGCAGTTAGAATTCCATGTAGCTGAGACATAGTGAGAACACGGAGATTTTATTTTTCTTCTATTGCAGATACTTTAGATTCAAACTTGGGGGATAATGATCTTAGAATCTTTTGAACTACTATAGACTCTTTTACTTCTTCACCCAAATTTTTCATACAATTAACAATCTCATCTACCCGAAGAAAATAATTAGCTACACTTTCATCATTATACATCTTGAGAGTCTCATATTGAATCCTGAGAGTTTGAAGTTTAGCTTGTTTTACCTGTTCATCTCCTTCATAGCTCGTGATCATTTTGTCCCATATTTCTTTTGCTGATTTGAAGTGCATTACCTTCATGAATTCTGTTTGGGATATACTTCCTAATAGAGTACTGACTGCTTTTGCATTTGTTTCATACTTCTTTTTCTCAGCTGGATCTGTAGGAGTGGCTGAAGGAAAAGCATAGCCTGTTTCTACAATGTCCCAAACTTCTGTACCAAGAGATTGAAGATATGCAGTAACTCTTACCTTCCAATAATTGAAGTTTGTCCCATCAAAAACCGGTGGCCTGATTGATGCTTCTCTCTCGTAGTTGCTCATGATGAACGATCTACCTTCAAGCGATCAAGCTTTTCTGAAGGACCCGCTCTGATACCAATTGTTGGAAATAATACTGCTGCAATATGTCTCTATCTTCTTTCAATTTAGAAATTCTTTTACAATGATTTTGTACTGGTGCAGTCCTTTACCAGTACGCAGGCTGCAACCTGCAGAGAGCTACAACTCTCTCTCGTTCTCCAGTCTCTCCTGGAAGGGAGCTACAACCCCCTACTTCTTTTCATGAAGAATCAAATGATCAACAAGTATACAACAGTTACAGTCCACTACAGTTATCAGATCAGTAATCACAGAACTAACCCAGAACACCTTATGAACAGAAAAATACAGTCAACAGATCATCTTAAGACAGGGACGCAATTTTTCTTTCTGTGGCCTGCGACTGGACGCAGTTTTACCTTCTGCTGCTCTGCGTACCGACGCACTGTTCCTTTAAACTGCTCTGCGTACCGGCGCACCCAACAATACTATCGCGCCGCGTCTTTTGCTTCAGAGACGCACCCAATAATACTATCGCGCTGCGTCTTTCGCTTCAGAGACGCACCTGAGCCCTTACTGTACTGCGTCTCGGCGCACTTGCACTTCACTGAACCTGCGTCCCTTCAGATATAAAAGATATGAAGACTTCAGAACTAGCCCAAACAGTCAGATCTGCAGATCTGATCATGCGCCATAGAGATCACAGTCCATTAGAAGATTCGCCCTCATAGATCTGGACTAGATCACACCAAAAGATATTCAACCAAAGATGATGATAAATCCAAATGAACTCCTTTGCTTTATATAGGCAAGCTCCTCCCCAAAACATGGAACAATACCACGAGCCGACACCATAGAAACACAAAACCGTCGGCTAGATACCACACAAGAAACCCCCTCGTGCTTTTCTCTGTCTTGAGATGTGTGCACTAGGTGGACGCACCCCCTGAACGGCTGGCCTGCGTCCCTGGACGCGGGTTCTGCATGGTATACCTGCGGGGACGCACTTTCTGAACAGATTTCCTGCGTCCTTCTTAAAAATAGAGAGCTGATCATCAAGAATAGTGATCTACCACCTGAATGGGTTGCCATCAAGGACAACACCTGAATCATAATGCCAACACTTCTATCTGTATATCAGATAACTCATTCAGGTGAAGGTAAAATTGTTGAATTTTCACCTCATGATGTTGTAATCAAGGATCTGAGAGATCCTAAACAGATTCTAGCTACTGGTATTGCTGATGATTCCACAAGGTTGCATAAGTTTCACAACTTTGGGTCATCAAATCTTCCCTCAGTATTTGTTGCTCATAATGATGAAGTGAGCAAACTTTGGCATGAGCGCTTTGGTCACTTAAACTATCGCTCCCTTCAACATCTATGTAAAGAAAATATGGTGACAGGTCTTCCTATGGTATTTTGCAGAGATGGTGTTTGTTCCGGATGTGTACTCGGAAAACATCATCGGGACAGTTTTGAAAAACGTGCCTCTTGGCACGCCTCAGCCCCTTTACAACTTGTGCACAGTGATTTATGTGGTCCACTTCCTGTTGCTTCATTCTCTGGCTGCAAGTATTTCTTAACTTTCATTGATGATTTCTCCAGACACACTTGGGTATACTTCTTAAAACTCAAGAGCGAAGTATTTAACACTTTTTTGGCCTTCAAAGCCTTTGTTGAAAAACAATCTGGACACCAAATTCTTAAGCTAAGAACTAATAATGGTGGAGAATATGTTAAAAACACATTCATCAACTTTTGCACCGAAAATGGAATTCAAATGCAACATACTGTTCCATACACTCCACAACAAAATGGTGTAGCTGAAAGGAAAAATTGCACCTTAAAGGAAATGGCTAATTGTATGCTGCAATCTAAAGGACTCAGTCTTAGTTTTTGGGCCGAAGCAATTAATTGTGCAAATTATATAATCAATCGCACTCCTACTAAGGTTCTAAAGAATATCACTCCAGAAGAAGCTTGGAGTTCCATTAAACCAGATGTAAGTCACTTTCGTGTTTTTGGAAGTGAAGCATAGGCCCATATTCCAGATGAAAAGCATAAAGCTTTAGAACCTAAGAGTGAGAAATTTACTTTTGTTGGATATTCTGAAGATGTAAAAGGTTATAGACTTATTCCATTTAAGTCCAAAAATGTTATCATTAGAAGAGATGTAAAGTTTGATGAAAATAAATCGGCCTGCGAGCCTAGTCCGGCGGATGTGCCACCTCTTCCTATCTCTTCTACTTTTGAAAACATTTCTTCTTCAGATGATGAAAGTGAGGATGAAAATCCTCCCCCACCTTCTCAGGATCCTCAACTTCCAAGATGGGTCCGTGCTACTCGGGATGCAGCAGGTGATCTTGCCGGTGATCCTACAGATCAGCGACGTACACGTTCTCAGTTTGAAAGAGCCTCTTCTTTACTGGCTCAAGCTCCAGTAAATCATGATCCTGACACTTTTGCAGAAGCTTCAGGCCATCCACATTGGGAAGCAGCTATGAATGAAGAATATCATTCATTGTTGACAAATGATACATGGGATCTTGTTCCTCTACCAAAGGGACGCAAACTTGTTAGATGTAAATGGGTTTACAGAACCAAGTATGGACCAGATGGGAAAGTTGACAAACATAAAGCTCGTCTTGTTGCTAAGGGCTTTTCACAGGTTGAAGGCATTGACTACACTAAAACCTTCTCCCCTGTTGCCAAAATGAACTCTATCCGCCTTGTTCTTTCCCTTGCTGCCTCTTTAAAATGGGAAGTCCATCAGATGGATGTTAAATCTGCCTTCTTGCATGGGGACTTGCAT
Source organism: Pinus tabuliformis (assembly GCA_031772625.1). NCBI lineage: Eukaryota > Viridiplantae > Streptophyta > Pinopsida > Pinales > Pinaceae > Pinus > Pinus tabuliformis. Next base: position 658,218,081 of record CM062805.1, on the reverse strand, counting down.
GAAGAAATCTATATGGAACAACCCATTGGCTTCATCCAAACAGACTCCAGCCTTGTATGTCGACTTAAGAAATCTCTTTATGGTCTCAAGCAAGCTCCTCGGGCTTGGTATGCCAAAATGGATAGCTTTCTTTTAGAATCTGGCTTTTCTAGGTGTTATTCTGACAATACTGTCTACACCAAGAAAGTGGGCAACTCTCTTATCATCCTTGTTCTTTATGTTGATGATCTTATTCTTACTGGTAGTGATCCCAACCTTATAAACCATGTGAAGTCCAACCTTAAAAAGAAATTTGAAATGACAGACTTAGGACACTTACACTATTTTCTTGGTCTTCAAGTCTTGCAATCTAAGGAGGGTATTTCCCTTTCCCAGTCCAAGTATGCTTGTGATATTCTTCGTCATTTTCACATGGAAGACTGTAAGCCAGCCCCTTCTCCCTTTCAGTCTGGAGTCAAACTTTCAGTCTCTTGTACTTCTCCTGAAGTTGATGCTACCTTATACCGTCAACTTGTAGGAAAACTCTTGTATTTAACCCATACTCGTCCTGACCTTTCCTTTGTTGTTGGCCTTGTTGCTCGTTTTATGCAAAACCCCCAAGAAAGTAATTGGAAAGCAGCTAAAAGAATACTTCATTATGTTCTAGGTACAGTACATTTTGGGATTCATTACAGTGCCAAAGCAACTCCTCTATTAGTTGGTTTCACTGATTCTGATTGGGCTGGTGACCCTGATGATCGGAAGTCTACTGCCGGTTATGTCTTCACTCTTGGTTCAGGACCTATTACATGGGCTTGTAAGAAACAGGCTGCCATTTCTCTTTCGTCAGCAGAAGCAGAGTATCGTGGTGCCGTGGAAGCCAATAAGGAAGCCTTGTGGCTTCGTCAGATCCTATCAGAGTTTGGCTTTGAGCAGCAGCATCCAACCACACTTTGGTGTGATAATCAAAGTGCCATTCAGCTATGCAAAGATCCAGTCCAACATCAACGCAGAAAACACATTGAACTACACATGCACTTCATCAGAAAGCTCATTCATGACCATGTTCTTGAAGTGCAATATTGTTCAACAGATGATCAGGTTGCAGACATCTTCACAAAGGCTCTGATAGAGGTGAAGTTCACTAAACTTCGATATATGCTTGGAGTTCAGGAAGTTGTCACTAAGGGGGGATAGGCTCTAGTGCCTCCTTCCTTCTCCTATTGTGTCATATTTGTAAATCCTTCAATCCTATCCCAAGTTGTTCTTAAGGGGGGATGTTAGGATATTCCGACACATAGGATATAGTTAAGTTCAACTTGGTCTAGTGTAGAGTTAGGTAAAGTGTGTTTCTTTACCGCTGTACATTTTGTAACTTACAATCCGACGGTCACGATATGTAGTGATCCGACGGTTCACTCTCTCCTCGGTATTACCGACACTTGATCCGTGGCTTGACACCCGATTGGTCCATGAGTTCTATTTAAAGCGCATGGAGGGTCATTGTTCGGGTAATCCGTGCATGAGAGAAGCTTATGTAAATTTTCATTCTTTGATTAATAAATTGCCTGTAGTAGCCACGTTGGCGCAGGCCGTGGACTGTTTCCCTCTTTGAGGGTTTTAACCACGTCAAAAATACTGGTGTATTGATCCGTGATCTGGTTGTGAGCGGTGTCCTTTTGGTGTTCTTTCTGAGGAACTTACCCTGTAAATTCCTACAAAACAAGCTTAATGAAGAAAAAACACATCAACAAAGGTATAGGAATAGGATCCTCTTTATTTATTATAGGTGGTAGATGAGCTACAAATAAGATATCAAGACACTTGAAGAGGGTTTCTTGAGAAATGGTGCTCCAGACTCTCAGCAAGGATTTACCTTCTTCAATGTCCTTTGCAATCTCCTCCTTTCTCAAAGAAGAAAAGGGAACTCTCAATAGTGGTAAAATCCTCTCAACAATGGAATGCAGGATCACTTTGGAGCAATTTTTCCAACATAATAATGCACAAACTTCTTCTCCTCTTGGTCTTCCAATGCCTTGTATATATAGTATTTAAACTCATCTTTCCCTCCCTTGGATCATCAATCAGAAAAATACTTGAGATAAGGACAAGAGGATTCCTTTACGGGTTGCATATCTCAAATTAGCTTAAAACGAATTTGCGTTGGGTAGTACTTGTCAACGAAACTCAACTCAAATCTTGTAGAGTGGTCCCAGACTGCTGACTAGTCTTTAGGCGCCCCTCGTGGCTATCGAAGGAAAAGAAATGAGGTATATATTTTTTTTCTTTATAGCACCTTTGAGGGTTGATTTATTTAATTGGAATTTGGAAACCCTTTAGATGTGTTTTTTTATGCAACCAACTCACTAAATAGAAGAATAGATAGGTCAATCACTTCAAAAGTAGCCTCTTCGAGGGGCAACCTCCTTTACATTATAGAAATGAACAATTCTTGGATGATACAAATGACAATACCTCCTTTCTATATATATGAGTCTAAGGGGTCACAATATAATTAGAGCCTACATAACAAAAATATTGTAAGGGAGAAACAATAACAATAGTAGGTTTCTATGGGGCACAATAATAACAATATGGGGACTACATGGGCACAACAATACAATAAGGGGGTTGCATTAATAACAATAAGGGGCTACACTAGTAGTATAGGGACCTAACATGCCCTTCTTCAAAAAAGAGTTTTCCTCAACACTTGAGTAGTTCTAGATGCTTCTATATAAATTTCTCATCCTCCCATGAGGAATCTTCAATGGGTAAGTTCTTCCACTTGATGAGATACTGTGAAATTGATCAATTTCGTAGTTGTTGGGTTCTTGTTTCTATGACTTCTTTAGGTTCCAATATGATTTTCCCTTCCTTGTCAAGTTTTGACAATAATGTTTGAAGTAGGAGCTTGTCACCTATAACCTTCTTTAAGCATGAAACATAGAGAACTAGGTGTACTCAGGAAGATGCAAGAAGCTCAATTGTGTATGCCATAGTACCAATATTTTGCAACACCTTGTAAGGAGCATAGTACTTTGGTGATAATTTATTATCCTTATTAGCTTGCTTGAGGTACATTTTTTTTTATGATTGTAGTCGTAAAAACACTCAGTCGCCTACATCAAAACACTTTTCATTGTGATGTTGATCTACATGTTGTTTCATTCAATTTTGAACCAAAGTGAGGTTATCCTTTAAGAGTTAGAGAACTTGTTGTTGATGGTCAATGTGATCCTCCACTGCTTGAACCTTAGAATGATTTTCCAAGACTTTTTGGGGATCTAGAGGAATAAATGATTTCACTATTTGAACCTCTAGTGAACATAATTGTGAAATTATGCCACGTTGTTCTTTCTTTAGAAGCTTTGTCATGACATTAAACATGGTTATCTTTCTTGGTTTCCCTGCGATACCCCTTAATTTATCTTTATTTCCTTCCAAAAAAAATAAGGAAAATTTCTTGAAAATTAAAAGCTATTGTACCCAAAGATTGTAACCATTGAACTCTTAGTTCAAAATCAACACCATCCATTGAAATGGAAAGCATTGGACTATTCAATACATATTCTCCCATGGATAGATTGATATTATGGCACTTTCCAGATCAATATATGGTTCCTCCATTTGCAACCATCACTTGACACTTTGGTGCTAGATATAGAAAGCAATTCAATTCCCTGGCTATCTTACAATGAATAAAATTATGGGTACTACCCGAATCAATCAACACTATTACCTTCTTCTTCTTGATATGTCCTTCTATCTTAAGATTTTGAGGAGTGGTAATTCTTGCCAATGCATTACAAGATATAGTTGGATTAATTTATTCTTTCTCTAGGGTTGGTTCTTGGTGTATATCCTCTTCTTTTGAAGTTTCTTGTTCCTTTTCTTCCTCATCTTCCTAATATATGTAAATTAACTTCTTCTCAGCACACTTATGACCTTTACTGTATTTTCTATCACAACTGTAACAAAGCCCTTTTGCTCTTTTTTCTTCCAATTGTTGTGGTGTCAACCTTGTAGGTTGTGGAAGGCTAGGAGAAACATCACTTCCATCTTTATAATTGTGAGTGGTAAGATTCCTTGTTGCCATAATTTTGCTTTCATTTTTCTTGCCAACCTAAATGCCTTCTCCAATGAATCACGTTCCCAAAGACAAACCTCATGTTGGATTCTATCCTTTAGATTTCGTACGAAGGAATCAATCCTATGCTCCTCTGTAATATCATTTACCCTTATATTCAATTTTAGGAAGTCCACAATGTGCTCTTTCATTGAACCCTTTTATTTGAGATTTATAAATTGGCTAAAGAAGGTGTTTCTCTTTTTATCCTCATAACTTTCTATCATTTCCTCCGTAAAAATTGACCAAGTGACAAGTGGTTTACGATAAAAAATCCATCGATACCATACAAACTGATTAGATTCTAAATATAAAGATGCAATGCATACATTTTGTGTGTGTTGCACATTATGGAGATCAAAATATTGCTCTATCTGTAGTATCCATGTTATCGAATCATTTCCATCAAGCTTCCTCATATCGAACTTCGGAATATGGTGAGTCTTCAATCCCAAGTTAGAGTCAATGAAAGCATGATTAACATTCGTCATTAGGAAGCATTTCTTGTAGCAACTTTGTCAAGCCTTCCTTCAAATCTTCCATGTCTTCTTTTAAACCATTCTTCAAATCTTCCATGTTTCCTTTCATTTTTTCTTCTATTCCATCTTTCAAACCTTCCATGTTTCTTTTTAAACCATTCTTAAAACCATCAATCTTAGCTTCCATTTCATTTTTTATTATTCTTTGTGAGAGTGAAGTTTGTTGCACTTGGTTGCATAATTTTCATATATCAAGTTGCATTTCTTCCTCTTCTTCGTGCGCCATAGTAGAAATTTCAGGTTGCTTACTTCGTGTTTCCATTTTCTTTCTTCGAGTCATCAATTACTGATATTTATGCTTCACTATTCCCTTCAAACTAATTTTTCAAACAAAACTTATGCAATTTTTTTTTAAATACACACATTTTTCTTGATTTGTATGAGCTCGATATTGGATCTGTTGTACCTATGTAATTTAGGATCTCCAAGGTCTGAAATTTTGTCCTATGGTAGCACTGTGAGTCCTCTTTCCAATCCCACAAGTCTTATCATGATTGTATTCCTTAAGAAATAGTTATGTCCAATCTCCCACAATGGCCTGATTATAGACTAGATCAGTAGATCAAACTTGTACGACATTCCATTTGTCATTGTTTTAACTTTCAGACCTTAAACAATGCCCAAACAACAAAAAATTTGTCCCATTTCTATCACTTTTTACAAAGTTCCATTCCCATGCTCCGAGAGAAAGTTATGACAATTTTCCCAAGGTCACATGTTTGAGATTGAATTCTGGAGCCTATAAAAACCCTAAATTCCTCAAATCATATCTCTGAAAAATATAGCAATCCAAGATATGAAATTTTCAAATGAGGTTCACCAAGATTTTTTATCCACTTGGTTTTAATTTTAGCTTCTTAAGCTTCATATAAAAACATTCATAGTGAGCTTGAAATATGACATGAGAAGGGTCTTTGAGAGTGATTCTGAGCTGAACTCGCAGATCTTGCCCAAATTCAACGATGGAGGATGATTGGGACATGGCACTGAAGAAGGCGTCGAAGCCGGTTTTCTGACTCTTCTCAGCGGAATGCAATGCTCGGTGGATATTCTTCCGGTCGTTGGCGAGTTCAGTGGATCAAGGTTTACAGAGAGATTCCCTTCACTAATCAGGATCTTCGAAATCTCAATGGGGTTCGAATTCGGGGACTTATATGAGGTGGGCTTCGGTGCTCGTCCTCAGTGCTGGTTTGGGTTTACTGCAATTTCCAGAATTCAAAAGTGAGTTTAGTAATTCAAACGAAGATCAATGAACGGAAGGACGCAAAAACAGATTTATTCTCCGAGGAAAGCTGAATTCTCATAATAATGCCACGAGAGGAAAAAGGAAAGGGGTTCTAGGCACTGTGGGTATCGGATCTGAAGCATTTCCCATCGGATCCAATGTTGAAATCAACGGAGGAGGGCCGCATGAAGCGGATCTGATCCCTCCCACTGTAAATAGATTCAAATACCCCAAGATCTGGCCTGGATCTACCCGATCCGAACAAAAATCGAAGGAAACGCCAAAATCCAAGAGATCTGGAACCTCTCTCGGATACAGAGCTGGATGATTCAAATCTGAAAAGAATCGAGCCACCCCAGATTTCCAGGTCAGGTTTCCAAATTTTTGCAAAGATGCCAAAAGGAACCACAATCATGATCTGAACTTATGACAATGACAGGGCTTCAAATCCGAAGAACAATATCGCCGATCAGACTGGCTACCCAGATGAGGAACAACACCTGTTAAATGAGGGCAGATCACTGCAGGAATGCAGAACCATGCAAGAATACAACATCAAGTCGGGCTCCACAATCATTCTCAATATGAGATTACGAGGAGGAGCTGAAAACGCTGGAACCAGCTCACAAAACAAAGGGTCTTTTAAGGAAGCAGTGAAGGGCAAAGGAAAAAATCCCACAGCTGTCACTGAACCTCTGGGGTAGTACATTGTAGATCAAATACCGGAGAGCCCATCTATCTCCATCGAAATACCAGAGGTAAAAAATATATATTCAGATTTACAGAAAAGTGCAGTTATTTGTAGATTTAATGGCTTTTGGCCTAGAACTGATGCACTGTATCAATGGATCCACTCGGTTTGGACAAAAAATTGCCAAATCTACCTATACCCTAAAGGGTTTTTTATAGTATGTTTTGAGACAGAAGAAGAAAAGGAAACCGTCCTCAACCAAAGGCCATGGTTTTGGGGCAGTGTTGGTCTTTTTATTACCCCTTGTTTTGCTGAATTCGATGCTAACACCATGGTGGTATCAAGGATGCCAGTATGGGTTAGGCTGCATAATCTTCCTTTACACTTTTGGCATTCAAAGGTTCTAATAGAAATTGGAAATACCTTGGGGAGAATGTTAAAGATAGATGGAGAACGATACATAAAAGGAATATTTACCTTTGCCAGAATATACGTCAAGGTAGATCTTAGTCGAGGACTACCTGAGAGCATCATCCTGAATTTCAATAATACACAGTGGAAACAACCTTTGGACTATGAGAATACAGCCTTTAGATGCCGGGGATGTCAACAAACAGGTCATCTGTACAATGCATGTCCAAGCCTCAATAAGAGCAAGCAACAACAAAGGAAGCCGAAAGGATGGCAGAATATAGATGCTGCATATAAGAAGGCAAATACAATAAAGAAAGAAGAGAAAAATACAGCAAAGGATAAAAATCAGGACAATAAGGACAAGGAGATTAATGAGGAAAAGGAACAAGAGATCCAGCTGGAAATAGGTGGTAATAAACGAAGTCACAGCCCTGAAGGATCAGATTCAGATAAGGAGCAACCAATGAGTACGATGGAAAACCAGCTAGCCGTTCTTGACTCCCCTCCCAACATGGATGGTTGGCGAAAAGTGGAGAAGAAGAAGGGCAAGAAGACTTAGGCCAGCTGGGTTTCTTTTTTGGGCTGCAATCACGGAAATTGGAGCAGCTCTTTCTCTTTCTACCTTTAGGCAGTGCTGTATATTGTAGGCTGTGTGACCTCCTCTCACACAGCTAAACTGAATTCTTAACGCATATGCTTGTAACTTTTATTTTTTTAATAAAAAGTTCACTTTTTTCTTTGGGAAAAAAAACATTCATAGCGAAAATTCCACGATGACCTGTTTGAAGCAACAAAATCCTAGAATCGAAACCTTTGATACCAAATATTATGCAACCAGCTCACAAAATAGAAGAAGAGATAGATCAATGAATTAAAAATTAGCCTCTTCGAGGAGAAAACATCCTTTACATTACAAAAATGAATAATTATTGGATGATACAAATGACAAGACCTCCTTTCTATATATAGGATTCTAAGGGGTCACAATATAATCAGAGCCTACATAACAATAATATTGTAAGGGCACAATAATAACAATAGTGGGTTTATATGGGGCACAATAATTACAATATGAGGCCTACATGGACACAACAATACAATAAGGGGATTGCACTATTAACAATAAGGGGCTACACTAGTAGTATAGGAACCTAACATTCTCCTCTTGGTCTTCCAATGCCTTGTATACATAGAATTTAAGCTCATATTTCCCTCCCTTGGACCATCAATGAGAAAATGGCTTGAGGGAAGGACAAGAGGGTTCCTTTAGGGGTTTTATATCTCAAATCAGCTTAAAGCCAATTTTCCTTGGGTAGTACTTGTCAATGAAACTCAACTCAAATCATGTGGAGTGGTCTCAGACTACTGACTGGGCTTTGGGTTGCCCTCGTGGAAATTAAAGGAAAAGAAACGAGGTATTTATTTTTTGTATTGAGAGCACCCACAAGGGTTGATCTATTTAATTGGAATTTGGAAACCCTTTATATTTTTTTTATTTTCGTAATGTTTCCAGCTAGAAAATATTCACCTGTACATGTTGATGTATGACTCTGGGTGTCATCTAACTTGTACAAATGTGTGTATGATTTTTTCATATCAACATTGTCACCAAAGAGAATTATCAAAATCACATGAAGGTAGGGGCGGGGAGAAATATTAGGAAAAACATAATATGAGGTTAGGGATATACTATTATATGTTTTCCAATATTTTCCTCCACCTTGAGGCCCTCATATGAAAGAAAAACATAATATTATAATATTATGTTTTTTAGTGATGGTGAGGGGAATTATTCATAAAGACATAATATTATAATATTATGTTTTCCCCAATATTTCCCCCCACCTTTCCTTCATATATTAGGGTGGGGTGGGTGGGAAATATTGGGAAAATATATATAATTTCTATATATTTCCCAATATTCCCCCCCACCCAAAAGCTTTCCTACTTAATAATATGTTGAAGATATAGACTAATAACCCAAGAACAACTAAAAGCACATCAAAATAATTATAAAATAAACCCTACTAACAAAAATGTTTAATGGGTACCCTCACACTAAAATAATCATGAATAATATATATGTTAGAGTGATTATACCACCTGTTTTGGGTGTTATGGCTATATTACCTAACCCTAACCCCAACGATCATTGTAAGCTAGTTAATGGTGTGCTAGAAATGACATTAATGTCCACTAAAATATCATTAAGTCAATGATTCACCCACTATATGAGTTATAACTATCCAATAAAAGTGTTTAATGAATCATAAATTATTTTAAAATCATCAAATCACAAATTAAGATTGGTCAATTCATTTTTAAGAAAATAAATATACTAAATTTATATCAAATTTAATAGTCATGTTTAATTGAGAATATTTAGTGTTTTATTTAAAAATATAATAGAGTAGGCATTACCTTGGAACTAACATATCACTCAAGGCTTTATGACCCATTTTTTAATTTTTAAAACCTTTAGTTTAAGTGATTTTAAATGGTACATCACTTTTAAGTATGGATAAAATGAATATGTGGAATTTATAAGGGGGTGGGGGGGTGATTCACCTTGGTGGAAAAATAGAAAATAAATTTTCATGGGGTTTAAGACAAGTCTCTAATAATCAAGCTAAACCACATGCATTATTTTAAGAGTTTCCTCAAGTATTTTCTCTAAACCTCAATCATCTAATAATTCTTGAAGATTCACAAATCATGATTGGTTATTTAACAAGGAACCTTCCCTAGCCAATTTAAAGCTTAGAAAAATTCTTAAAAGGATTAGGTCTTTGTTGCAAACATTATCAGGATATGTAGCCTTTCATGTTTTACAATATAACAACAAGGAGCATGACCTCCTATCCAACCTAGGAGAAAATTTGGACATGGGTACTATTGTTGTAAACGATAGAAGAAGTTATTCTCCAATCCCTAAAGTTATGAATAAATGAATTATCAATTTAAAAGGTGGTTTATTCAAAGGGAAATAATATTGTATGTCTATGTCGCATGAGGTATGGCATGCAACATCCCCCTCAACAATGTTGGTGCTAGTAAAAAACACCCTGTTCCAAAGGGGGCTAAAGGGATTAAATTCTAGAATGTTGTTTAGAAGTGGTAAAGGATGTGGTAGAGTAGGATGGCACAGGATGCTAAAGATCTTAAAGTGTGGGGATGTTTCTAACCTCATGTGGCTAATACAATTCCCTTATGGTTTGTGTGGGGGGGGGGGGGGGGGGGGGGGCGCGGTGGGGGTTGGGGGGGTTGGTTACCAATTCCACTCTCATGATCAAATAATTAATTCATATTCTAGATTGACAAGTCAACCAAGTAATATGAAGTCAGTTTAAGCAAACGGAATTCAAAGCTAGTTGTTTGGATTATAAGGGGACATGGTTATATATTGTGGGAATTTGATATGTAAATAAATATGGAATCTCTTTGATAGGTGGAAAAATCCTCCTACGACATGGGATCATCACCTGATCAAGGCCCCAATTAGGCCTATACTTGTTTGGTGTGGTGATGTCCACCAATATATGGGCCTGATTTCCACTTAATGAATTGCTCTTCAAAAGGATATTTCAAATATGTTGTCCTAAACCTAAAATTAGTCTAATATAATAATAAAAATAAAATAAATAATCTACCTAAATATACCTCCTATTATAAATATAATTATCGTAATTGGGATAAAGAAGTAGTTCATAGAATCCCAATTAGGAGAAAAAAACTTTGGCTATAAGATATTGAGAGGAAGATAAACCACTTTAGACAATAAATAGTTCACTACCTCAACAATTTTTTAGGTACATGTATAACATATTTATAGAAGATTACATTATCATTTCGACATCTAAATATCATTAACAGAAAGAAAATGGATAATTCAATTAAAAAATTGAACATAGTTCCTAACCTTAGAAACAAATATTATAACACATTTACAATCAAACATGAGCATAGTCCACACAAAATTACTAAGAATTTATTTTCACTAAACATAGGATTTCAAATCCTTTATTAAATTTATATAATAATATATAAAATTCTCCCCGACAAACAGGTGGCCTACAAAGCCCACCTGGCTCCCACGCACCCACTGAATTCTCCTTAATGACTATGGGCATCATTAATACCCACCAGGCGGGCATCCTTCCCGTTGTTTATGTCATTAAATTTCTATCGCATCTTGGGAAGGCTTTCAGTGTATTATGCTAGGCGATGAGGTGGGGTTCTATAGAGAATTTGGGCTTTAAACTATGGTTTTCCTGGCAATGGTCATGGCCTTCGGTATGCAAGGGATGTGAGGTATGGATTGGTTGGGAGAAATGTGAGTTCTCATCATGGGGAGGCCCGTGGGATCTGACACACTAAGGGTGGTTGCGGCATTGTGGCTCCGTCAGGATCTTTTGATTTTTTTTTTTTTTTTTTTGTGTCAGTTCTACCCACGAAGGAAGAATTGTTCTCTAGGCCACATCACTGGCTCCTTAGACTGTGTTTCAGCTCTAGTTTGGATTCAAGGTGGGAGTTGCTTCAGGTCAATTCCATCAGTATTAAAAGGGGCAGTTTCATGATGATTACCTCCTATGGTCCTATTGTCTTGGTGGGTCACGTAACTCTCTCCGAGAAGGGTGAAATTCATGCGAGCTTAACTTGGGGTGGTGTAGAGGGCCTCGGGAAGTTGAAGTGTCAAACCTCCAATCTAGGGTTAGCAAGGTCTGGTAATTCATTCTGCGATTTCCTATTCACTGCTCATTTCGGTTCAATTTGGTTTTTTCTATCAAAAGGGAGGTTAAACTATAGGACCCTTGGAAAGTGTTGCTCTAGTTAGTGTGGGTTTTCCTTTCTATCATTGGTCATCTATAATTTCACTTGGCTTGCCTCAATGTTGTTTCGGAGGGGTTGTTTGTGCCAAGGGGGAGTTACTCCTCATCTAGAAGTAAATCAGTGTCATAATGAGGGCATCCACTCATCCTCTGATGATGCCACCAACCAGGACACAGAGGAGGATGCAGTGATTTCTCTTGCTCACTCTTTGGAGCAAGTCTTATCTCCAATCACCCTAGATATGATTGCAGACCAGTTGCACCATGTCCAATTGAATATAACTATTATGAGGAACTAGCGCTATGAGGTTTGGAACGAACTGGTGGCTTACATCAATGATGTATAGCATGTCTAGAATGAGATCTTGGACAACTTGGAAAGCCTTTGATGACAACATTGGTGCACCAACGATCACCTTTGCACTCTAGAGGTGAGGATAGAACACATTGACTTCCACTTGCATGATCATCCATCTCTCTTTGCTTCCCCTCCAGTCTTTCCACCCAATCCACCTCCATGAGAGGTTTTTTCTTATTACAGATGTGGCTCAATTTTGGTAAATGTGTGGTATGGCCAGTAGGCCAAGCGGAAATAAATTGTGGTACTAGGTGTAACGTTTTTCCTCCAAACCTTATGCTCTCTAAATCTGGATGGCATGAGAAGAAAGGGTCTTTGGAGATGAATTTGTAATTAGATTCCTTTCGATAGTATAATGCAAGATTGTATATAAAATAGTATATAAAATTTAATATTAGATTCTTCAATGAAAGGAAGCACTAGAATTTGAAATAGATATGCTAATGGTATACAAGGCTAATTTCATTTGCATGTATTTCCTTTACAAACCATCAATTCTTCCTCTATCCTTGATAGTAGTGCAAAATTATCAATTCTAGATTGCAACATTCAACTCTAGTTGATGCGCCCCATCAATAGGTATATTATAAGGCCCATTTTTCTATCCTCCAACCTTGAATTTATTATTTTCTCACATTAATTAACATATTTTGGCTATAATGTGTTTAATAGGAAGACTAAAGGATGTTTGTCATACTTTGTGGCTTAATGTGGTTAATGGGCTGGAAAAATAGCATTTTTTAGTGCATTTACTATGTAGAGGCACATTGGAGGAAACTATAGGAGATGTAGGAAGCTTGTCCCTGCATTTACTCTCCTACAACACTACTTGATCCCTAAAATCACTCTTCTACAACTTGAAGTCTACTAGCATCCAATGCACTTAAGTAATTGTGAGGATCTAAGGGAGATAGATCCACTATTTTCTATATTTTGGAGGGAAGAATTCCTCTTTCCAAGGAGGTTTCCCCTCATTCATCCTTATATAAATAAACAAGTTTAAGGGCTCAATAGGATTCGAATTTTTGAGTAGAGAATAACTACTAAGAGCTAGGAGCTTGAGACTTCATTTTGATTTTCCTTTGCATGATATGCTTGAAATTTGTTTCATGTCAATGAAAATTCTAATGTTGTCTCATATCTAAGTTTTTTTAAAAGGGATGAGCCCCCTTGGGTTAGGGCCCAACCTAAAGGCTCCAGTTTCTCATTTTGTATCTTAAATACACATTAATTTTAGTAGCAATATCTCTTTCTTTCTTAGTAGAAATTTACTTGCAAAAATTGTTGTTGCAGGTCTAGTTACCAGCTCTCTTGTGGGAAGTGTGATTGAAAAGTATGCAGTAGCAAGCCAAAAATATGTGGTTATTTTCCTTTTCATACTTTAAGACCTTAAATTAATACTCTTTTACATATGTTAGATCTAAGAATTTTTTTGATCCATATTGTAGATACATGTCTTTCGGATTAATCACATCATTAGGATTTGGTCGAGGTTTCGAACCAACTAATGTGGTTCATCCTCAAGATAAGGTGAGAAAATCAATCAATCTTCAAGAATAAATAGCATGGATGCATCATTGTCCAAAGTTAGTTGTTGAAAACTAGTCGTTAGTGATTAGTTAATAATGTAAATAAAATATTCTTAAAACTGGCAGTTAGGAGTTATTTATTAAAACTATTATATATTAAGTTATAAAGTAGCTGTTAGGAATCATAATTTTTTTTTTTTTTTCATTTATCTATTAATATATTAAGAATAATTCTTAAATTAATTAAAGTAATCCTAGGATTAAGAATTGGTTGTAAAATATTATCTTTATAAGTAGAACTTCGGCATATATCACATAAAGAGAGACATTTATCGACGTGTTTCGAACCAACCAGTGTGGCTCATCGTCAGGACAAGTTGAAGAAACAAATCTAGCCTATGCATGTTAAATAGTCTGAGCAGAGCCTCCAACGACTATCTTGATAAACGACTAATTTTGACTTAGGGATAGTAGTTAAAAAGTCAAAATGATAATTTAAATGGAGTTAGTTAGATTACAGATGTTGATTACGTTAATAGTTTAATAAAATCGTGACTTGTATGGGAATTAGTTAGATTAAAGACCTGATATATATATATATATATATATATATAAGTTAGTTAGATTAAAGACCTGACTTATATATATAGATATATATATTAAATATATAAAAATTAGTTGATGGTTTGATTTAAAAATAAAGCAAGGGGAATTAGTTATGATAAAGACCAATATAAAGTTAATATTAAAAAATAAATAAAAGTTAGTTGAAAGGTATAAATCTAAAAATAAATTAAGGGGAATTAGTTATAATAAAGACCTATATATATATATATATATATATATATATATATATATATATATATATATATATATATATATATATAAGAGTTAGGTTAGTTAGTTAAATTACTAGAAAAGAAGAAATAATATTATTTTATATGGTGATTACTTATTGGTAGGTTAAAATTTTATTTTCCATTGTATTTTTTATTAGTATTTATTTATTTATTTATCTATTTTATTTTTATTAATTTTCAACAGAAATTATTTAGATAAAGGCATAAGTAATATAATTCAAGGTGATGGTTATAGTAATTATAAATTACTAATATGCTAAAAAAAAAAAAGGAAAAAAATAAAAAATGAATAAATGAATAAATAATAATAATACTAATATTTACGACCATATTTATATAAAAAAAAATTATCAGAAAGAAGCAAATAGAAAGAGCGCTAGAAAAGAAGGAGAAGAACCAGAAAAAGCCTTAAAACAAGAAGGACAAACACTAACGACAACAAAGAAGAAGAAAAAAGAGAGGGGCGGGCGGGGGGGGGGGGGGGGGGGGGGGGGGGTGAAGAGAAAGACTAGGATGAAAGGGCGGGGATCAAACATCTACTGATCTTCCAGCCGTCATCCCTATTGAGATTGTTTGGCCTTCTTTCAATCTCAATAGCTTCCCTGAATTTACGATGATAGAAATGAGCAACTTTGGCGACAACCTTGGCCTCCTCTATACACACCTGATGCTTGGTCATCCCTATTGAGATTGAAAGAAGGCCAAACAATCTCAATAGGGATGATGGCTGGAATATCAGTAGATGTTGGATCCCCGCCCTTTCATCCTAGTCTTTCTCTTCCTCCCCCCCCTCCCCACGCCCCTCTCTTTTTTCTTCTTCTTTGCTGTCGTTAGTGTTTGTCCTTTTTGTTTTAAGGCTTTTTCTGGTTCTTCTCCTTTTCTAACGCTCTTTCTATTTGCTTCTTTCTGATAAATTTTTTTATATAAATATGATCGTAAATATTTGTATTATTATTATTATTATTATTATTATTAATTTTTTTTTTTTCCTTCCTTTTTTTTATCATATTAGTAATTTATAATTACTATAACCATCACCTTGAATTATATTACTTATACATTTATCTAAATAATTTCTGTTGAAAATTAATAAAAATAAAATAGATAAATAAGTAAATAAATAATAATAAAAAAATACAATGGAAAATAAAATTTTAACCTACCAATAAGTAATCACCATATAAAATAATATTATTTCTTCTTTTCTAGTGATTTAACTAACTAACCTAACTCTATATATATATATATATATATATATATATATATATCTAGGTCTTTATTATAACTAATTCCCCTTAATTTATTTTTAGATTTATACCTTTCAACTAACTTTTATTTATTTTTTAATATTAACTTTATATTAGTCTTTATCATAACTAATTCCCCTTGCTTTACTTTTAAATCAAACCATCAACTAATATATATATATATATATATATATATATATATATATATATAAAAGTCAGGTCCTTAATCTAACTAATTTTTATATTTATATATTTAATACATACATACATATATATCCCTTTCATCCTAGTCTTTCTCTTCCCCCCCCCCCCCCCCGCGCCCCTCTCTTTTTTCTTCTTCTTTGCTGTCGTTAGTGTTTGTCCTTCTTGTTTTAAGGCTTTTTCTAGTTCTTCTCCTTTTCTAGCGCTCTTTCTATTTGCTTCTTCTTTGCTTTCGTTAGTGTTTGTCCTTCTTGTTTTGAGGCTTTTTCTGGTTCTTCTCCTTTTTAATCTTGATGATGGATCCCATTTGGGATTTGAAACATTGGTATAAAAATGTTCATACTGTGGATTCTCCGGTCAATAATTCAAAATGATCATAAATATTATTATTATTATTATTTTTTTTTTTTTTCTTTTTTTTTTTTATCATATTAGTAATTTATAATTACTATAACCATCACCTTGAATTATATTACTTATACATTTATCTAAATAATTTCTGTTGAAAATTAATAAAAATAAAATAGATAAATAAATAAAAAAATAATAATAAAAAAATACAATGGAAAATAAAATTTTAACCTACCAATAAGTAATCACCATATAAAATAATATTATTTCTTCTTTTCTAGTGATTTAACTAACTAACCTAACTCTATATATATATATATATATATATATATATATATATATATATATATATATATATATATATATACATATATATATATAATTCCCCTTAATTTATTTTTAGATTTATACCTTTCAACTAACTTTTATTTATTTTTTACCCGGATGCGGGTGTCAGCCTGAGGAGCGAGTGAATCATATACATAAGGCAGATGGCATTGGCTTATGTCACGACTGGACGACTTTGGTCTCTCATTAAAGATTATAAATGCTGATGAGATTGAAAGGAATTTGTGTGATGGTTTCAAGTATGGCGAATTTAATCGCTCTGTCCTCTGATCCGGCTGGCGATGCCCTGTATCGTTCCAGATCATTCCAAGCGGAAGTCTATTTAATGGAGTATTGGCTCCAGGTTTGCAATTCAGGTAGTGTTGTTTTGAGTTCAAGTGATAATGGAAGGAAGGTGCCCAATTCTAGCTCTGTGAGGAGTCTCAGAGGTCTCACTTCCGACCAGCGTGCGCCCTCTGTCATTCTCAGGGTGGGAAATTCTTCGCTCTCGACTGTGCAGAGGAAGGTGCGGTGTAAAGATTCTGTCTCGGGCTCTTTTAGAGACTTTCTGAGTGATAGGGTCACGACTTTGCCTCTCAATTCAGGAATTGCTGGTTCTGTGTCTAGTTTTGGCACTAAGTCTCTCTGTGTTAATTGCTTGTGGTCTCCCCTGCTCATGGCCCCGCGTCAAAGAGGAGTTCCGAGAAGAGGGGGTGTATGGGGCGTAAGAAGAGGGTAGGAAGCTCGAGCCAGAGCAATTCCTCCGCTAGCTATAGTTGTGCCACCCTCTTCCCCCTCAGAGGAGTCTGACCCCTCTGAGAACATCCATGTACACACCTCCAGATTCACCTTCAAGTGCAGGCGAAATCAACCGCTTATTTCAGTCATGGTAACGGTGATTGCTTCTGAGGAAGAGGAGGAAACAGTTAGCTCGGAGGAGGACCACGGGGAGCAAATTCGAACACGGAACGTCCAGATGAATGCAGAGGATGGTAATGAAGCAGCCCCTCCTCCGGATGTCAGTAATCCTGTTGCTCCTGTTGATGGATTGGCCACTCATCCGCATCCGGTCCCTCCACTGGAAGTTCGCCTGGAAGATATGGGAGATGGAATTATGCTCGATTGGCTTCCTCTCCCGCAAGATGCCAACAATAGCCTACAAGGTGAGCCTCCGAAGGCTTAATTTCTGTTACAACTCTTGATCGATTTGCATGTTTTGGAGCTTTTTGGTGGGGGTTCTTCTATACGCGTGGCGCCCAGTTTTTGTCAGTGGGTATCGGACCTTTCAGAGCTCGTGGTGTTTCCAGAACTCTGGAACTGATGGTCTCCTTACTCTTCTCCGCAACACTGCTACGAAGCAGCAAGCCACAAGCCACAAGCTTATGAATCACTGGATAGACAATTCTGCTTACTGCTGTTCTTTTGATGGGGTCTCTTTTGTAAGTCAGGTGGCCACTTGCACCTGTTCTGCTTATGTTCTTTTTGCTGAGGTCTCTTTTTGTAATTCAGGTGGCCACTTGCACTTGTTCTTGTTTCTCTGACAGAGGGTGGGCTCATGCATCCTCAGAGGTTAAGTCCTCTTTGTAAATATTTTTCTACTTTTTAATACAATAGCTTAGTCTTTACACATAAATTTTTTTTTTTTTTATTTATTTTTTAATATTAAATTTATATTGGTCTTTATCATAACTAATTCGCCTTGCTTTACTTTTAAATCAAACCATCAACTAATTTATATATATATATATATATATATATATATATATATATATATAAAGTCAGGTCTTTAATCTAACTAATTCCCATACAAGTCACGATTTTATTAAACTATTAATGTAATCAAAATCTATAATCTAACTAACTCCATTTAAATTATCATTTTGACTTTTTAACTACTATCCCTAAGTCAAAGTTAGTCGTTGATCAAGATAGCCGTTGGAGGCTCTGCTCAAACTATTTAACATGCATAGGCTAGATCTATTTCTTTAACTTGTCCTGACGATGAGCCACACTGGTTGGTTCGAAACGCGTCGAAAAATGTCTCTCTTTATGTGATTTACCCGAAGTTCTACTTATAAATATTATGGATCACAGAAGCCTCAATTCAACAAAATATTATCTATTTATAAAGTAGCTGTTAGGAGTTTATTAATTTTAATGAAATAATTCCTAATAAAGTAAAAGTAATTAATTAAAAAAGAAGCTCTAAGGGATAAAAATTGGTATATTTAATATAAAGTAGTTGTTAGGGGTTTTAATTATATTAAATAAAATAATAATAATAATAATAATAATAATAATAATAATAATAATAATAAATTATAGATTTATAAATAATAGGGTTAAGAATTGGTACAAAGATTTTATATATCTATGAAGTAGTTATGAGTTTATTTAATACTTTTAATTATATTACATAAATTTATAATATTGCAAAAAATGAATAAAGATAAAAGGCTAAGAAAAAGTTATAAAATATTATTTATATAAAAAGAAAAAGAAAATGTTAGGAGTATATTTATAATAATGATGTTCAACAACCTGGATGCGGGTGATCATCCTACGCGTGCTTAGTTAGCAGAGAGCCTTAACGGCAACTGGTTGTACACCCGTCCGGCATTTATGTACGCAGATTACATAGCAGGTGTAAGATATTGGTTCTTGCGTGCAGTAAGACTGGTATGGTACAGAATTTATGATAGTCAGGTGAGCGCAGGTGCATTAACGCCATTAAGATTGCCAGTAATGAGGATTCATTGCCTTAAAGAGCTCCAGCTCCTCCTCTGCCTTTGGCAATTCCTGTCTCTAAGCTCTGTTGAGTCAGTTCGTAGTTTTCATTCCCCTGGTGTCCTCAGTTCGCGTCCCCCCTTCCTGTATCCTCACCTGTTCGGCTCTCCCAGTCATTGGCTAGTGATTAAGATGCCTAGGCGCAAAGGAATATCACGCAGAGGTGGTTCTTCGGCTCCCAGAGGTCAAGCTTTGCCTTCCCCTTCTCAGAATGTTATCCCAATTTCTTCAGCTTCTCCGTCCTCACCCCCTCCCAATTCAACCCGCCAGATCCCGAATACCTCCTTTCAATCCTCCAGATTTACCTTCCGCAGTAGACTGAATAGGCCTGTGGTAACTACCACCGTTACCATTCTGATGGCTGAAGAGGAGGAACAGCAATGCGACCTCGTAATCTCCTCATCTACACAATCTCCGGAGGAGATTCTGGCTCAGGGAGAATTGGGGGGAGCGGCGCTCACTGCTGACAATATGCAGGAGGATTCCCCTGCTGCCGAGGTCACCACCCATCAAAGGAATTCGACTCAGGAAGATGCTCTGGTTTGTGGACCTGTTCAACATGATTTTAGCGTTCTTCATTTAGTAACTTCTACTGAGGGCGAAGCGGAAGGCACTGAAGAAGCAGGTTTCGTTACCTGGGTCGCCTCACCCAGCAAGCCGGCTAAGCAGGACACACACGCTCAGGCTCCGAATGAATAAACGCTTCTTTCATGCAGTTTGGTCTCTCTGACTCCAAGGTTCAAGTTTTGATTCTCAGGACCTCTGTCAGTGTCTTCTTTACAATCTAGCTATGTTGCAAGTTTATGTATGTTCAATATCCAAACTTGTCAAGTTCTTGGGAAATCCGGTTGCTGTTACCACTTTTTGGGAAATCCTGTTGCGCGCAATTTTGTTGCAGAATCCTGTTGTTGTAACCACTCTTACGCGCAATTTCGTCTTATTACAAGAATAGTTGTTCTTAGTTTGTTTAAGAAGTCAAGGTTGTCAGGATATGTTAACAAGAAGCAACTCTTATGATTAAGGCAGAGGGGTTTTCTGTTCATGCACAACTACTCCTTTTTGGGTACTGTTTAATCCCCAATTTGGAAAAATTTCCAGTCATTGCTGTCAAGGGCTGGTTCATACCCCCTCTGAGGTTGCGACCTCACTGTAAATACCTCTTTTTTCATTTTAATAGAAATAGTCTTTATTCAGAAAAAAAAATAATGATGTTCAACAAAAATAAATCATAAATTAACAAAATTTTAAATAGTAATAAAGAAATAGGGGATTATAAATGGTAAAAGGCAACAGGTAACACTTCTATTGTGTAAGGTTTACCCATCAAACATGTGATTTCAATGAATTCCTGCTAGATTTTAGAGAAATTAGACCGTAAAAATCCACCAGAAAACCTTCAAAAAAGTCGCACTAAAAACAACTCCATTCTTATGGGCGTTGTTTTTAGTGTGCCCTTTTGGAATTTCCAGTGCCGGAATCTGACATAAAAAAATTGCGGTGAAATCATGATTTGTGTTATTTAAACTAGTTTTTTGACTCTATATATAGATTCAGCACCCTGAAAAACCCCTGGGGCACTTCTATTGTGCAGGGTTTACCCATCAAACTTGTGATTTGAATGAATTCCTGCTAGATTTTAGAGAAATTAGACCATAAAAATCCATTGGAAAAGCTTCCAAAAAGTCACACTAAAGACAACTCCATTTTTATCCCTTAGAGCTTCTTTTTTAATTAATTAGTCTTACTTTATTAGGAATTATTTTATTAAAATTAATAGACTCTTAACAAATACTTTATAAATATATAATATTTTGCAACCAATTCTTAACCCATATAGGATTATTTTAATTAATTTAAGAATTATTCTTAATATATTAATAGAAAAAAATTTAAAAATAATAATTTTGATTCCTAACAACTACTTTATAACTTAATATATAATATTTTTAATAAATAACTGCTAATTGCCAATTTTAAGAATATTTTATTTACCTTATTAACTAATCACTAACAACTAGTTTTCAACAACTAACTCTGGGCAATGATGCATCCATGCTATTTATTCTTGAAGATTGATTGATTTTTTCACCTTGTCCTGAGGATGAACCACATTAGTTGGTTCGAAACATCAACCAAATCCTAATGATGTGATTAATCTAAAAGACATTTATCTACTCTTTTACATACTTTGTTTTTGCATATTTGCGAGTTAAATCAAATTCTTTTTTAAGCTTTTAGAGATGTAGGTTAAATGCATGTTGTAAGTTAGTATGTATTTTGATGTAATAAAATTAAAATCATCATTTCTTGTTATTTGGTTTCATAAAATTAAAATCATCCTTTCTTGTTATTTGGTTTCATAAAGTTCAACTCATCCTTTGTTTAGTCATTTTGTTGCAATTTGATCATTGGTTTGGTATTCTTTTCAAGTGAAAAAAATAATTGTTTGTTTGGTCTGAAGGTACTACCAGTGGCCTAAGGGTTGGCACACTCAACCTACACTTATATTTTCATCATTAGCCTCTTCATCTTCATCTCCTATTGCCCTCAAAATTCATCCACTGAAACTATATTTATGGGCCATTGAAGGACATCGTGTGCATTTGCATTTGTGTAAGATGGGCCTCTAAGAGGTGCTAGGCTTGGAAAAAGTCCCATACAACCTTCATATACCTTCATCTACCCTATACGACCTTTAGAACACGTTTTTCACCCTTAAGACACTCACAGATCCAATTCTATAGCAAAACGGGGCAATCCTATAACACCCTGTAGCAATCATGTAGTAATCTTATAGCATCATGTAGCACCATGTAAACTTGACCATATTTTCTCCAAAAGATTGGTTTTTTTTTATTTTAGGCTTGAATAATGACCCTTAGGATCTAAACCTATGATTGAGGAGGACCAAATACCCATCAAATGGTTAGGTAATCTACTTCGCATTTGTTACAGATGTTAAACCTTTCAGAACCATTTGATGGGTATGCCGATGGAGCTATTCATAGTACACAGAACTTATCTTATGCAGCATGGGCCATTTTCACTCCAAGTGGCGAGTTAGTAAGTTTTAGAGGGATATGTATTAGTCACTTGAAAAACAATATCGCTAAGTATATCACATTGATTGAACTCCTATCTGATGCCATTTCACTTGGCATATGCCGAATCATCATTAGGCTAGAATCACAACTTGTCGTACTACAACTTAATGGTGTTTATACCATCTGAAACCCAGAAATTCATCGCATGTTCCTTAGAGTTTGTATTTTGGAAAGGTATTTTGAATTTATTCAATATCAACATATTTCCAGAAATTTAAACACATTAACTAACTCTCTAGCAAATTATGTGTTAAATAGACATTTGCGACATTTATAAAGTAAACATTTTCAACATCATTTGAATAGGATTGCATCAATTAACCATGATAAAACTATGAAAGTCAAATAGATAGTTGTAGATAGTTGTATATAAGCTTTTACAAATAGTTTTTGTCCAAGACAAAAATTGGTCATCTGACCCAAAAAACTCAAAAATGTATGCAGAAAATATCCCAATACACTAGTGTTGTTGATGATAACAAGTCACAGCCTGTGCTATCATACACAAGAGTCTCATCTAATGACTCGGCACGCTAATGGTATGGCGTTGCAATCGCATAGGTAACTCCTCAATCCGGACATCTAGAATACCAAGGGTCAAACCCTCTATGTGATCCTGTAGCTCGGCCAAGGTCTCTACGAAATCCAAGTCTATGAGAACTACCCTCCCAACAACTCTCTACACTGGCACAACTGCCTCCCGTTGGCGTACCACAGGTCGAACGGATCCAGCATTTGCATACATATAAAAGTTTGTTTAGTCTTGGCAATAATAAAAAATACAAAAAAAAAATAGAAACTTAAAAAAAAAAAGTTGTGGTCAAACAGTTTACCAATAGCACTCCATTGCGCCCTAGCCAGCAACACCAGATCTGGATCACCATAGAAATCCATCCCTGAATATGGATATTCCGCAAAGGCCATCTCTTGACTGTCAAACCACTCAAAGAAAGCAGAGGAAAATTGGTTGAGGGGAAAGTGCAGAAGGCACCAAGGACTTCATACCTGGTCAAGGGGAAAATCTCAGCATAATAATCTTGCTCTCCTTTTTCTCTCTCCCTTAGGCCTTCCCTTTGAGGTATTTTTATACCATCTCCAAAGTAGTTTTTTAGTTAGGAGTTGGTTGGGAACAGTTGGGCCACGGGCACTAACAGGTGATCAGCAGGTAAAACCCGCGATCTCCACCCGAAAATAAGGAATTATATATTTTTTTAAGTGTTTTAATACATACACGCGGGTTGGGTATACACATACCCGCGTGTACACGCATTTAACTCAGGGCAATGTCGCGTATAAGGGATAAAACACTATTTTTTAAATTGTAGGACCAGGTCTGGAAGGAGGGGTTGCCCTAGGCCATGAGTACAACATCACAAACCATAAGAGTGAGATTTGGAGCTATAACAGATGCCCCCTAATATATGAGGTCAGAAGGGGAACATGATGGCTGGTGGGCTCCAGTATTGTAGCAATAATGCTACAACTCCTGGAGCTTCCTATCTCTAATTTTATCAACCCGGTAGTTCGTACAAACTTGGAAGCGACGGTGCTGTATGCACAAGTACTAGCTCTTGTCGCAGCTGTCACTTGGTCAGTTGGCACAAGTCCGCTAGGGCTCAAGCCAACTTCTATATGTTCTCAGAAGAAGCTTTCTAAATGATGGACGAAGGCTATTTCGAAGGAAATTAATCTACTTTGCAAAAATGAACTGAAAGCCAACCAAAACATGAAACCCTAGTAAACCGTAATCTGACTAGTTTAACCTCTATGATGCAATAGTGAGAGTGCAAATGTCTAAAAATGATGCCATTACTTCTAGTGATGTGAAATGCATGAACTCAAACTACTTCCATTGAAAAGAACATTGTTTTTGTATTTTTGCTTAAGTGGTTGGAGTGATTACGGTTTTGTTTCTTATTAGGGTTTGGCTGTGCAGAGGTGGTGCGAAGGGAGAGAAAGCTTGGGAAAGGTCAGGAGGGCTAGGAGAGGTCCTAGAGGATCCCTAGCATCAGTCCATAGAAGTCCACAACGTTCAGGTGCTCGGCAACCAAGTTTGTAGGCTTCTACATGATGTCTGCAGGGGATCCTACAAGAAACTAAGGAATTCTACAGGAAGTCTGCTACCTTCTACAGGATGTCCTACCGTGGGAGTTTTGGGGGATGGTGAAGTGATGGAGAGGTATGGGTGGATAGGTAAGATGGAGATGGAGCTTGTGATGGCTCAGGGGCAGAGAAATAAGATGGAGAAAGAGTGCACGAAGTTGGTTGGTGGATAGAAGGATGGCAGCAACGAAAGGTCAAAAAGATGGAGCTACGTGGGAAATGGAAGAGTTGGAAGGTAAACGAGCTGAACAGAGGTCGAGTAGGTGGCTTGAGGCGAGGTTAAGAAGAAGAAGAAGGAAGTGGAATGATACTGAGCAGTGTAAATAAAACAAATTGCTTATGTCTTGCACCAAAAACGAGAATCCATTAACCTGTGCTACCTGTGCTATTAAACCAATGAACAACAATGTAAATCATGAAGAAAAGTCGTGCATGGAGGTAGAATGAAGAAGTATGGCTCTAGAGCAAAATGCATGGAAGGATCCACGATTAAAACGACTGTGTTGCAGCTTGCATAAAAGTAGAAAAAGACTGCGTTTTTTTTGGTGGTTGGTATATACTGCACCCCAATCTCTAAACAGAGATGGCAGTGAAGGCACTAACAACCTTTTCTTGGAGCTCCAGTGAATTACAATCCTCCTATTCTAATCTAAGCAACTGAAAGTGATTTAACCATAAGCTAATCCTACTCAATCTCATTAAAGAAATC
The DNA here is from genome assembly GCA_031772625.1 of Pinus tabuliformis. Taxonomy (NCBI): domain Eukaryota; kingdom Viridiplantae; phylum Streptophyta; class Pinopsida; order Pinales; family Pinaceae; genus Pinus; species Pinus tabuliformis. The sequence goes on along the minus strand of CM062805.1, from coordinate 658,192,699 downwards.
AAATCAGCAGACTGTGTTCTTGAAATGCATATCAAAACAAAGAAACAAAGTGCTGGAAAGAAAGGCAAATAACACTACAAGAAGAGGAGATCTATTGCTCTCAGGTTGGGCCCTAACCTGAGACTTAAAAGCTCAGAACTAGATCCAAATCTACTTGCCTTTATTCATAATCAAGAGTCTAATGTCATGCCAAAACTGGCTTACAAAAAACAAACACCGAGCTGTGCTCAGAAATTACAATATCAGTTCAAAAGTTCAAAAAGCTCCTAACAAAGGCTACGACCTTCATATTTATACACAATGAAGATCAAGCTGGCTTCCTCCATTCGTGGAGCTTGGCTGTCCAACTGAAAGTCAAACTGCTGTAAACTGCTGATCCTGTAGAACGTGTTGGCTGCCTTTAAGCTCGGTGGGGAGAGCTGTTGGAGCTCGGAGTTAAGGTGAAAATCACGAGGAAGGTCATCAAGACTGTGGACAACCTCCCTATGAACCCGCAATGTCACCTTTGCTGTCTCCTTGTCTCCATTTGCGTGGTCTTTTGCTCTCTTTAATGCCAAAAACCTAAAATCATCATGTATTAGCCACATAGATATAATGCCTGCCCTTCTTCCTACAAACAACACGAATATACTAAGAAATGAATGCATAAGTGATAAAAGATGAATGGTTGAGCAAGGTAAAATAGGCCAAATGAGCCCAAATTGTACCAAAAATTGGGGCTCATCATCACCCCCCAGCTAAAATATTTGCTCATCCTTGAGCAACCTTGCTCCAGCTCCTTGTCCTTGGCCGAGAACTAGGGCTCGGAGCATGCTCTTCCTTTCCTGTTCTTGGTGGCCCTGCCTCTTTTGCCCCTGGCAGTGATGAGGGTGGCGCTTCTTCCCTCTTTCCTGTTTCCTTGAGCCGGGCTTCGGAAGCCGATTGGCCTATCCTTCGTGTCCAGGAAGTTATTTTTGGGCTTCCCCTCTCAGGGGTGGCCGATGTTTTAGAGGGGGATCTTTCACTGGGTGAAGTAGGGACACCCCCTATCATGGTTTGGCTACTGGGTGGAGGCTGCGGCTTGCCCGTGTTTATTCTCTTACTTCTCCTGGCTTCAAAAGGGAAAGGGATCTCCCTCTCTCTCTTCTCCTTTGGCTTTGGAGGTGTACTGAGGGTGGCCAGCGCAGCTGCTGCCTCCTTTTCGAGAATGCCAGCCTTCTCTTTCTTGCGTTTTGCTTTCTCAGGGCTCCCTGTAGAGGACCCCTTCTTTTCTGATTTCGGGCTTCCTGTAGAAGACCCTGCTTTACCCACTTTCGGGCCTTCTGTAGAAGACCCTTTCTTTACCAATTTTGGGCTTCTTGTAGAAGACCCTATTTTAGCCACTTTCGGGCTTCCTGTAGAAGCCCCTTTTGCCAATTTCGGGCTTCCTGTAGAAGACCCTTTCTCTGTTTTCGGGCTTCCTGTAGAAGCCTGTTTCTGCTTTCCTGTAGATACAGGTGTCACCACCTTTGCTTGCTTTGCTGCATGGGTTTTGCTTTTTGGTTTGGTTGCAGGTGCTGATGAGGTACTCGGGCTGATGTGGACCACCTCAGCTTTGTCCGTTCTGCTTTTCAACCTCTTTTCTCTTGTTGACAAGATGGGTGTGTCACCTTTTTCTTTATCATCCTTTTTCTCATGCTTCTTCTTTTGTTCTTTCTCTTGCACTGTGGTCGGGGTCTTTGGCCTGTTTCCTTCTTTCCCTCGGCCACTGATTCTTTTTCCTCACTGCTGGAGGAACCCGTTTCTTCAATCAATGTCCTTATGTCTCCATCTCTTGTCAAATTCCTAAATGATTCCCATGAGAGGGGAACCTTATATGAATGAAGCGCATCCTCCACAAGAAGTTTGATCAACCCATGGTGGGCTACCTGATCTGGTATGCCTTCTTTTAACTTTGTGGCACACTCAATTAGAGACTGTAACAGGAAATAAGGAATGCTCAGTTTCTCTTCTACAGGAAGATCAATCCGGTGCCTCAATTCATTGAGCAACCGAAAGTGATACGCGTACACGATGCTAAAACGGCCTTCACAGGTTATATACTTCATGATTTGCAGGCTAACTTCATTCCATGGTGGCAGCAAACTGGTTCTACGCACCCCATTTTTGTCCTCCGAGAATTCCTCCTCAGGTGGAAAGAATTCTTTCTTGGCCTGCTGGCTCAACTTCCTTTCTTCCTTGTCCCATGGCAAACCCATTGGAAGTTCAGTAATTCGACTGATATATTGCGGGGTGAGCTTGAGGCTTAGACCCCTGAAGTTCACTGTGGCCAGTGTCTTGGATTTCGGCCTCAGAGCCTGCAAAAATTCTTCTGCCACTTCATCGTCGTAACCCTGCAATTTGTCACAAAAAGATATCCATTGAACCCGTGTGAAGAGCTCTACCACCTCCTGGTTTTCCCTTAACTTGGTTGAATCAGTGGGTTCTCGTCTAATAAACCCACCCGGCATGATAAAACAGTTCCCTTAACCAGAGGTGGTGATTGTGGAAGAAATTTGGTCTTCTGAGACAGAGCGTAGAATTACGCTTCTGTCATGCACGTAACCCACAAAACTTATCCCTGAGGAACTTAACACAGTTTAATTACCCTGACATCCTGTAGAATGACAGTATAGGCACAGCAGACAACAATTTCACCAATTTTCTATGACCAGACTGTGGACGACGATTCTGCCACCTTTAAAAACCAGTTGCATGAAGAGTTCAGGGTTACCTTTTTAATTTGCCACCTTTTTACGTGAGGCACCCGCCTTCCTGTAGAAACTGCGTTCCTGTAGAATGACAGCGTTCCTGTAGAAGCAGCGCGCGATTTTCGGGAAGGACTGCAGTTGGTCTGCGCCTTGGGTGTGCTTCACAATCGTTCTGATAGCCAAAGGCTCGGCGTATCGAACTGCAGAAAGATCAGGATAGCCACTCGAGTTCAAAACGGTGGTTGATAAATGCATGAGTGCAATCTAGCCGATTAGATTTTGAATCGGCGGAATCCGTGGCGCGGGGGTGAGCTGTCCCCACCGGACCGTTGGGCGACGTCATCCCATCATTCAACTGCGCGTTCACTTGCTGCCGCATCAATTCCCGCAGATCTTCCACCGCCTCTTCTGTTAAACTCGTTTTTTTACCCGACGGGATTGCTCTCACGTGCGTGCTGCCCATTCTTCTTGTCATGGCCGCCACCCAAACATCCAACTAGACCATTAACTGGCCGACGTGGCCGGCCAAATGGCCATATGGCCGCTCAACCCATTCACCTTTACACTTTGCAATCAATCAAAGTAACATTCATGCAATCTGATGGAAGGAAGGGTCGAGACACTTACCTGCGCGACTGCACACGATGTTTCAGTTCTTCGGACGCTGATGAGTGGATTTACCTGCTGCTGGCGAACTTACACAGGCCTGGAGGTCCATGTTTACAGGCTGCCGATGATGGATTGGATGCTTTGGTTGCATGCGCCCGCGTTTCAATGCATATGGCCTGCGCTGTGAATGGTATCCACTCTAGCAGGCTTAACTGTTACAGGACTCCCACGGGATGTCTTGTAACAGTTCTTCCTCCTTGGGTGCATGCTGCACGACGAAGGATCTGGCCTCACGATCACGCTCCCGGAGCTTCTGGATGACTGTGATGAACATGGTGTGAGATCTCTAGCGTTTTTTCATTTAAAATTTGCTTTTTCTTGAGAACTCATCGATCTGCTTTGCTGGTGCAGGTAACTTTGTTGCATGTCGACAAGGATGGTGGAACAAGATAACAGCAATGTGCAAGGGTGACAACAGTGGCTTGCATGCGTCCAAACCGATCCTTAGCCGTTAGATCTCCTCATGAAATGGATTCTGGGCCGTTCTGAGCTTCTATAGGAAGTTTCCTGTAGAAATACAGAGCTTCCTGTAGAAAGGTTGCGTTTCTTGTAGAGAGTCTGCACCTTCCTGTAGAAAATATGGATCTTCCTATAGAAACTCTGCATCTTCCTGTAGAACATCTGCGTCTTCCTGTAGAAGACTCAAGCTGTAATAAAATTGCACATACCTTGGAGAAAATGAGTATTCTTGGAGGAGGTGCTAGTGAGGTCTCCTAACAGCATGATAAGGATCCTGAGCTCTGAGTTGAGAAGCTTCCTCTCCTCCATAGAACACCTGCATGCAACTTTACATAATGAATCTGCTGACCTTGTTTTTTCTTTTGTTTTTTGTCCTTTTTTGTCCTTTTTTTTTTTTTTTGAAAGATAACAAGGGCGCCTCATTGAGGTTTTCACCCTTTGCCATCTGCCTTAAGCGCCTCAAAGAGGTTTTCACTCAAGGATCTTTTTCCAATCTTTTTTCTTCTTTTTTTTTTGAAAAGACAATAGGGGCGCCTCAATGAGGTTTTCACCCCTACCACCTACCTTGGGCGCCTCAGAAAGGTTTTCACCCAAGGATCTTTATTATTTTTTTTTTTTTTTTTTTAGATTCTTCAGGGTATGCCCAAAGCAGAGGCAGAACCCTTCTCTATGAACAACACTGCCTTCTCCATAGTTTTGATGAACTCTTGTCTTGAGAGAGGCTTCCTGTAGATCTTCAATCGATGCCCATTGACAAGCATGGGGATGGCTTCCTCATCAATGGTCCGAATAAGAACAGATCCATTGTCATGACACTTTTCCACTGAATATGGCCCTAGCCATCTGGTTCTCAGCTTCCCCTTGAAATCTTTGTATCTGTAGTCATACAACAAAGCCCAATCTCCCGGCTGAAATTGCTTGTCATGGAGATGTTGGTCATGCCACACCTTTCTCTGAAGTTGAACCACTTCTGAGTGAAGGAGGGCCTGCATTCGGTGCTCATCCAGTCCATTCAGCTGCAATAGCCTTTCTTGTTGTGCATGGCTGAGATCTAGATCCAGCTGAGCTGCCATCTTCAAAGTGTTGTATGCAAACTCAATGGACAGCAAAGCTTTCTTCCCATAGACCAGCTCATAAGGTGTGAAGCCGGTGGTGGTCTTCGAAGTGGTGTTGTAAGCCCATGTGGCATCAACCAGGCGATCTGCCCAGTCCTTTCTGCTGCTGCTCACCGCCTTAGTCAAGATACCTTCTAATGCTCTATTGGTGACTTCCACCTGCCCATTTTCTTGAGGGTGATAGGGGGTGGAAGTCCTATGCTTGATCTTGTGATGAGCTAGTAGATCTTCAACCAGGTTGGAGGTGAACTGGCTCCCTTGATCGGTGACCAGCTCTCTTGGATAGCCAAACTTATAGAAGATGTTTTCTCTTAGGAACTCGGCCACCTTTTCTTCTGTTGCTGCTTTGATTGCTTTGGTCTCTACCCACTTTGTCAGGTAGTCAGTGCACACAATGATGTAAGACCTTTGCCTCGAAGGAGGGTTGATTGGGCCCACAAAGTCCATACCCCACTTCTCAAATGGCTCAAGAGTCACCTGAGGTTGGAGAGGCATCTCATCCCTTTGGGTCGGTTTCCCCATTCTTTGGCATTGGTCACACTGGCTGACATATCTTCTGACATCTTGATGAAGTGTGGGCCAATAGTAGCCTGCTTGCAGGATTTTGAAGGCAGTTCTCTTTGCTGCAAAATGTCCTCCACAAGGCCCATCATGACAGGTGAGGAGGATATCAAAGACTTCCTCCTCCCTTACACAACGCCTTAAGATCTGATCGGGGCCAAGCTTGAACAGATTGCCCCCGATCCAAGTAAATGAGGCACTTTTTCTGATGATTCTGCTCTTCTCTTTTGAAGATAGGTGCGGAGGGAACTGTGCTGAAACAAGGTAGTTTGCTATATCAGCAAACCATGGAGAGAGTACTGAAATAGAAAACAGGTGTTCATCGGGCATCTGGTCATCCACGGTTCCATCCTCATCTGCATACAAATCCAATCTAGATAAAAAGTCAGCAACAACATTTTCTCTACCAGGTTTGTCAACAATGGTCAAATCAAACTGCTGCAATAAAAGTAACCATCTAATAATACGAGCATTCACATCTGGTTTATTCATTAAATATCTAATTGCAGCATGGTCTGTATGTACAAAGGTTTGATAGCCAGTAATATAATGTCGGAACTTGTTAAGTGCATGGACCACAGCCAAGAATTCTTTCTCGGTTACAGTGTAATTCAGCTCAGCTTTGGACAAGTTTTTGCTAACAAAGTAAATGGCATATGGAAGTTTTTGCTCAACTTGTCCTAAAGCTGCACCTATGGCTTTGTTCGAGGCATCAGTGTGGATGTGGAAAGGTAGGGCCCAGTTTGGACCTCTCAGGATTGGGGCTGACACCAACTTGTCCTTCAATTCATTCAAAGCCCTCTGACAATCGTCAGTCCATTTAAACTCCACATCTTTTGCCAACAAGCCAAACAATGGCGAGGCTAGCTTGCTGAAGTCTTTGATGAATCTCCGGTAATATCCTGCTAATCCCAAGAAACTCTGAACATCCCTTACCTTTTGAGGAGGTGGAACCTTCTTGATGAGAGCAATTTTGTTAGGATCCACCTGTAACCCTTGGCAAGAAATGGTATGGCCTAGCACGGTCCCTTCAGTCATTAGGAATTCACATTTTTCAGGACTAAGGGACAAGTTCATCTCAATGCATTTGGTTAGGACTTTTCCCAGATTGGATAATGCTTCTTGGAAGTTGGCCCCATAAGGAGTAAAGTCATCCATATAGATTTCCACTGCATCATGGACCAGCTCCGAGAAGATGCTCAAGACAGCTCTCTGGAAGGTAGCAGGAGCATTGCATAGCCCAAAGGGAAGGACTCGGTAGGCAAAGGTGCCCCAAGGGCAAGTGAAGGTGGTATTATCTTGGTCTTCCGGGCTGATTTGAATCTGGTTGTACCCTCTAAACCCATCCAGGAAAGAGAAGAACTTCTTTCCTGCCAGTCCATCCAACACTTGATCTATGAAAGGTAGAGGGAAATGGTCTTTCTTGGTAGCTTTGTTCAGTTCTCGGTAGTCCACACAGATTCTCCATTTCCCATTTTTCTTGGGAACCAACACCAGAGGGAACACCCATTCACTATCTGAGATGGGGTAGATGAATCCGGCATCCAACAGTTTTTGCAATTCTTCCTTGACAATGTCCTTAAGGGCTGGATTCATTCTCCTCTGGGGTTGCCTAACCGGCTTACAATCCTCTTTGATGTATATGTGATGGGTACAGACCGAAGGATGGACTCCTTTCATCTCCTTATAGCTCCAAGCAAAAGCATCTAGGTGACTGGCCAACAGGCTACACAGCTCCTTTTCCTGGGAAGGAGATAGGGAGGAGCTGATCTTTAACGTTCTCTCAGGGCCGAACTCCACATTCTTGACTCTGGGAGTGACAGGGTTGGTTGTACAAAGATCCACTAAGGTGCTAGCTTGGGCATCCTCCACCAATTTCTCTAAGGATAGTGCACTGGAAGGTGGATTCTGGATCAAGGTCTCGATCAAGTCATCCTCGGTTGGGGGGTCTCTTCTAGTGGTATCTAGGGTGCACAGAGGTGCTGAGTACACCTCGTCTTCCTCTCCTTCCTCTAACCAGAGTGGTAAGTCATGCTCTAAGGAGGGTTGGGCAGGAGGGTATAGGACTAGCTGCTTGGACATAGGACCATTCTTGATGGTCATATTTCCTGCACGGCAACTTATGTAAGCATCTGTAGTGGCTAACCAAGGCCTTCCCAAAATGAGAGGATATCCAGTAAGTTTTGCCTTGGGTTGCAGAACCAAGAAATCTGCAGGGTATTCCCAAGAGTCGATAGAGACCAAGACATCCTCCAAAATCCCTTCGGGAGTCACAGTGGAGCGATCTGCTAATTGCAGTACTGTCGAGGTTTTCCTCAAGGAACCCTGAAGATTGAGTTTGAGCATGGTGTCCCTGGTCATCACATTAATGGCAGCCCCCAGATCAATCAAGGTGTGAGGTATGATGGTGCCATTGATGTGGACATCTACTACAGGACTTCTAGGATCTAGGTACTTTGGGCAGATGACTTGTCCTAACATAAGGTCAGACAGTTGTCCTATGACATAGATGGTTGAGGCATCTTTCTTCCGCCTGCCTGGGTGTTTGAAACACTTTTCCTTAACCAGTTTGTTGTATATTGGCACATCCTTGATGGCTTGGAGAAGTGGTATTTTTACACACAACTGCTTGAGCTCACCCAGAAGCTCATCCTCCTCTGGGTTGGGTTGTGTGGTGGCTGTTAGTCTCTCAGGAAAGGGTGGAATAGCCTTTGGTTCACTTTCCTGTTTACCTTCCTCATCCTCTGGGGGAGGAGGTTGGCGATCTGGTAGAGTCTTTCCAGATCGAAGATTGATCTCTTGGATCTCCACAACATAGGTAGGGCATGAGGTTTCCCCAGTGTATACCTGCTGGGTCTGTCTATTGTTGGGGTTTGGGTTCGGTTGAGCAGGCATTTGAGGTTGCCTTGGAGGAGCAGGAGGTAATGGCTGAGGTTGAACTGGTGGTGGAGGCAAAATGGCGGGAGGAGTATTGTACTGGGGCCTCCAGCCCGACTGAGATGCATTCCACTGAGGCTGTGGCTGGGCATGTGAATGATATGAATGAGAAGTAGGTTGAGTAGGGTACTGAGGTGGATAAGACCATGGAGGAGGCATGGACCAGGAAGGATGAGCAGGGGGACCCCAGGAAGGCATAGGAGTCGATTGGTTGGGGCTGTAATAAGCTTGAGGTGCCCCTTGCATTCCCTGCTGATAAGGTCTAGATCCTTGTGGCCTCCTTTGGTTGAGGTAATAGAGAGGTTCGGTGGGAGCTTCTGTCCCTTGGTACATGGCTTTAAACCCAGGTAAGGTTGGACACTGATTTGTGGGATGGTCCTCCTCACAAACGAAACATACTTCAACCGAATGCAATGGGCATTCGTTCTTAGGGTGTCTCCTTGTGCACCTAGGGCAAAAGACAGCCAAGGCTCTCTCAGCTTCTTCTTTCTTCTGCTGGATCCTGAATGTGTCCAACTGCATGGCAATGGTCTGTCTCACCTCACTCTTAAGATCTTCTAATTGATTTGCAAGCTCATGTTTGGAGAAAGGGACACTAGTCGAGAGGAGGTTTCCTCTACCTCGTTTCCGTGCTGCCCTGGAGTGGTTTCTAAACACAGTCTTGATGTCCTCATAAGGCAGTTGGTAAATGTCCCCCCCAGCTAACATGTGAAGGGTATCTAAGAGGTCTTCAGGGACTCCTCGGAGCAGGACCAACTTGAGGGATTCCGGGTCAAGTGTGCACCTGGCCCGCTTATAGCTAAGTTGGAACCTCTCCTCATAATCCTCTAAGGACTCATCATTTCCCATGGTCATCCGAAAGATTTCTCCCTTGGTTTCCTTAGACCTACAATAATCCCTGTACTTGGTATTGAAAGCTTGCTGCATCTGAGCCCAAGTGGTGATACTATTCCCAGGTAAGCCCATGAACCAGCGTAATGCTGCATCCTTAAGAGTTGAAGGGAAGAGTTTCAGCTTTTTCTCATCTTCAGTATAGTCATAGGTTCTACAAAGGACAACAAACTCAAACAGGAAGGTATCAGGATCTTCAGTAGTCAGTCCATGGAAGTGAGGTAAGGCGGAGGGGCTAATGTTCTTCATTTTCATCTCTCCATTGGTCTCTCGGATGGGGAAGGCACCTTCTATTCTCTCATCTTCTCTTCTATTGTCAGCCATAGCTTCAGATGGAGTGGTCTCTAACTCTTCTTCTTCTATAGGACCTTTGTATATCTCGGGATGTTCACCTATAGGTTCTTCTAGATCACTGTCACCAAAGAAGAGAGAAGGGTGACTCAGTGATGTGGTGGAGGTGTTGGGTAGGAATTTGCCTGATTTATCTCGGTTTCTACGAGGCATGAAATGGAAAAGGCTTTCTTTTTTTGTTTGCTTTTGTTTTTTTTCTCTGGCACCTGCAAAACTGAAACAGATTGATCTACAACTAACTATAAAGATGCAGAATTAAACTGAAAGCAGGAAAGAACTAATCTACTTTGCTCAAATGAAATTGCAGAAATGGAAATGCTAGTCTACGCTTGCAGAATTGAAACACTAATCTACGCTTGCAGGAATGAAATGCTAGTCTATGAAAGCAGGAAATGCTAATCTATGAAAGCAGGAAATGTCTATGCTACTTTTGCAGATTAGAAATGAAATAAACTACTTAGCAGAAGGCAAGAGTAAGAAAATAGAAGAAAAGCAACAATTACTAATACTCTGACGCTTCCCCGGCAACGACGCCAAAAAGATGGTGGGCTCCAGTATTGTAGCAATAATGCTACAACTCCTGGAGCTTCCTATCTCTAATTTTATCAACCCGATAGTTCGTACAAACTTGGAAGCAACAGTGCTGTATGCACAAGTACTAGCTCTTGTCGCAGCTGTCACTTGGTCAGCTGGCACAAGTCCGCTAGGGCTCAAGCCAACTTCTATATGTTCTCAGAAGAAGCTTTCTAAATGATGGATGAAGGCTATTTCGAAGGAAATTAATCTACTTTGCAAAAATGAACTGAAAGCCAACCAAAACATGAAACCCTAGTAAACCGTAATCTGACTAGTTTAACCTCTATGATGCAATAGTGAGAGTGCAAATGTCTAAAAATGATGCCATTACTTCTAGTGATGTGAAATGCATGAACTCAAACTACTTCCATTGAAAAGAACATTGTTTTTGTATTTTTGCTTAAGTGGTTGGAGTGATTACGGTTTTGTTTCTTATTAGGGTTTGGCTGTGTAGAGGTGGTGCGAAGGGAGAGAAAGCTTGGGAAAGGTCAGGAGGGCTAGGAGAGGTCCCAGAGGATCCCTAGCATCAGTCCATAGAAGTCCACAACGTTCAGGTGCTCGGCAACCAAGTTTGCAGGCTTCTACAGGATGTCTACAGGGGATCCTACAGGAAACTAAGGAATTCTACAGGAAGTCTGCTACCTTCTACAGGATGTCCTACCGTGGGAGTTTTGGGGGATGGTGAAGTGATGGAGAGGTATGGGTGGATAGGTAAGATGGAGATGGAGCTTGTGATGGCTCAGGGGCAGAGAAATAAGATGGAGAAAGAGTGCACGAAGTTGGTTGGTGGATAGAAGGATGGCAGCAACGAAAGGTCAAAAAGATGGAGCTACGTGGGCAATGGAATAGTTGGAAGGTAAACGAGCTGAACAGAGGTCGAGTAGGTGGCTTGAGGCGAGGTTAAGAAGAAGAAGAAGGAAGTGGAATGATACTGAGCAGTGTAAATAAAACAAATTGCTTATGTCTTGCACCAAAAACGAGAATCCATTAACCTGTGCTACCTGTGCTATTAAACCAATGAACAACAATGTAAATCATGAAGAAAAGTCGTGCATGGAGGTAGAATGAAGAATTATGGCTCTAGAGCAAAATGCATGGAAGGATCCACGATTAAAACGACTGTGTTGCAGCTTGCATAAAAGTAGAAAAAGACTGCGTTTTTTTTGGTGGTTGGTATAGACTGCACCCCAATCTCTAAACAGAGATGGCAGTGAAGGCACTAACAACCTTTTCTTGGAGCTCCAGTGAATTACAATCCTCCTATTCTAATCTAAGCAACTGAAAGTGATTTAACCATAAGCTAATCCTACTCAATCTCATTAAAGAAATCAAATCAGCAGACTGTGTTCTTGAAATGCATATCAAAACAAAGAAACAAAGTGCTGGAAAGAAAGGCAAATAACACTACAAGAAGAGGAGATCTATTGCTCTCAGGTTGGGCCCTAACCTGAGAGCTATAGCTCCCTTAAAAGCTCAGAACTAGATCCAAATCTGCTTGCCTTTATTCATAATCAAGAGTCTAATGTCATGCCAAAACTGGCTTACAAAAAACAAACACCGAGCTGTGCTCAGAAATTACAATATCAGTTCAAAAGTTCAAAAAGCTCCTAACAAAGGCTACGGCCTTCATATTTATACACAATGAAGATCAAGCTGGCTTCCTCCATTCGTGGAGCTTGGCTGTCCAACTGAAAGTCAAACTGCTGTAAACTGCTGATCCTGTAGAACGTGTTGGCTGCCTTTAAGCTCGGTGGGGAGAGCTGTTGGAGCTCGGAGTTAAGGTGAAAATCACGAGGAAGGTCATCAAGACTGTGGACAACCTCCCTATGAACCCGCAATGTCACCTTTGCTGTCTCTTTGTCTCCATTTGCGTGGTCTTTTGCTCTCTTTAATGCCAAAAACCTGAAATCATCATGTATTAGCCACATAGATATAATGCCTGCCCTTCTTCCTACAAACAACACGAATATACTAAGAAATGAATGCATAAGTGATAAAAGATGAATGGTTGAGCAAGGTAAAATAGGCCAAATGAGCCCAAATTGTACCAAAAATTGGGGCTCATCAATGGCTGAAATATATTATGTAAGTACATGGAAAGGAAGTCTGTCGAGAAACCGAGGAGGACTTCACCAGAATTCAGCCTGCCAAGTCACCAAAGGAGATCAGAAAAAAACACTGTCTGAGGCGGGCATACCCATGCTCAGAAAAAGTAAAGCATGTCCGCATATCAAGTACAAGCGGATCCACTAAGTACACAAGTATAAATGACTGAAGGATACAAAATGGATCATCTGATCATGATGAACAAGTACAAGTCTAAATATCACATATAAAACTGTCAATGATGCTGAAGGACGCAACGGATCACTGATATCAAAAGCTGATCCCAAAAAGTACCAAATGAACATGATGGAAAAGTATGGTAGTATACTGCAAACTCAGGTGCCAGCATATAAAATGTCGCCATGACTGACTGCAACACATAAAGGGGAGTGGTATCGACTAGCAGCAACAGGAGCAACTGTCAAGTGAACCAATGAATGCTGACACAACCTGAGGTCTTCACCGACTGCCGTGGTACATTTCTACACAATGGGAATAAATGAGCTGAAGTCGACCATGTGAGAAATCGTTTTATTACCGGTCATTAATGTATACCGTTAACAAACGCGAGACTACTCACCGATAATGATAATGAGTGTCAAGGTACCCAGTACAATCTAACAAGTGTGAATAGATGAGCTGGAGTCAAACACCTGTAAGAATCTATCGATCAGGAGACAATAGTGGTTTCCCACTGTCGATAGCGAAGGATCTGCCACTAATGATTGCAAACCCCAAGGTACTGTCCAAATGGACTCTAGATCTTTGCCCCAGAGCAATAAATCGAAGTCGATAGGGAAAGATCCGCTAGAAGGAAGGAATTAAGGCATCCTTCATCAATCTAGCGCGAGTGTAACCCGTAGGCCAATAATGTGGAAGGAATCGGACGAAGAAAGATGCAGTAACCCAACCGAAGTACGTTTCCGGCATACACAAGATGTGGTTAGCGCATGGCAGAAACCCTCTGAACCAACCAATAATAAAAGCTGACACAGAGGCGAAGTATCCATCAATAGGGTCAAATGGAAACCAAGGTACGGCACGAATCCCAATGTGTGATAAGGTAAGCTGACGTCGAACACAAGGGAAACCACTCAGTCAAAGACCCATGATACTGATCGATGCTGAGTACAAGGTGACCTATCAATAATGAAAATAGGGCCAGGGTGCGACTCTAGGCCTGTCCTCAGAGCAAGATGTCGTCGTCGATAAGGACAAGACCCGCTAGCAAGAAGTCAATGGGGACCCCCTCAAACCGGCACGAGTAAAGGACCAATATAGCTGATGTGATGATAGACATGATACTGACAACGAGGGATGGCCGACTGAAAATAAGTCAAGAGACACCGCTGAAAGGACGACTCAGGCTAACTTCCCTTGAACAAAAGCACGACTCAATATGACTGTATGGCAGCAGATGATGACTCTGTATAAGTTCGCCATGCAGGAGGCATGGGCGAACCCTCCATATGATTGGAAGAGGTAACCAATCGGGGGAAAACTGACTCAATAACAAGGTTAGGGCGTGCCTAAGTCAAACTAGATCCCACCAATGCGGAGGAGACTGTAGTAGGAGTGCTTTGTTCAAGGGCGACTCAACTGACTCTAGCTGCCAACAATAGATGGAAATAATGTCTCGTTCCCGCTCTTTTTAGAATATTTAATTTTTTTTTGTCTTTTTCTGTTTAGCTGGAAAAAGAATAAAAGAATGCTATGGTATAGTGGAAAGAACGAGTGTCAGTGAAACAGATGATCTAGTTCCTGGGAAAGGAACGTTCCTATGCTCAATGCAGGGAGGTGAAAACTGGTTAGTGACACTCAGAGGTATGTTCCTTCCACAGATCAGGGTATGTCAAGCTGCAGAAGTCAAAGGTATGCAAGGTTGATTTTGCAGACGTCATGGGCAAAAGTTGGCTTAAACACGAGTCCAAGTGAAGCCGGCTCTAGGCCAAAAGGTGCAAATGGTCAACATGCAATGCAGTAGTACAACTCGACACACATAGGAGCCTCTAGGGTATAAGGCCAGAATGAAGCGAAGAAGCAAAGAGGAACGAGTCTTCAACGCATAAGTCATGGCGGGACTATAGAGGACTCCCAATCCTACTCAAATCGAGGCAGCATGGGCAACAAATGTCAGTGAGGTGCTAACTACGATGCCCATGTAAAGGGATGGCTCTACCATCGTGTCATGATTTAAAGAATCGGCGAGTGAAAATGGCTTACAAACCATAACACGATGGGGTGGACCCTACGGCAGATGTATCGGTCACATGGAGGCTAGTATGCATAATGCAACGGAAAAATGGTGTCCCTAACTTATATGTCAGTGAAAACACGATACCTGCCATGACGGGTCAATGGTCATGGAACTGTCTCGAACTGTCGAAAAATGTCCAAAATGTCCTGAAAAACAAACCAAACTCGGCATTCCAAGCTCCCAAGTTAAAAGTCACATGAGGCCAAACAAAATAAAATTTTGAAAAAATTTTGCATTTTCAAAACTTATAAAAAGCATTTTGGACTCACCATTTTCACCATTTGACTTGGAGAGCAAAAATTGTGGAGCAAAAGGAGCAAACTTCCCCGTGCCCAATTCAACCGTTCAAACTTGTCGAAAACTTCCAGGTAAGCCTTAAACTTAGCTTGCAATTAATTGTGATAGTTTTTAGAAATTTTAGTTGATGTTTTACCGTTGGATTTTGCAAAAAAAATCCTTCGCGGCGTACACGTGGGTTGGAAATATCAAACTCGCGTATACTAAGGCCCTACACGCGACTGTGTGTATAGTAAACCCGCGTGTGCCCAACGAACTATCTTTTAAAAAAAAAAACGGATGAAAATGATTTTTTCTTCCAGGATGACTATCACATGGCGTGAAAGAGAGCACGCAGCTGTGGATAATGAAGTTATGAACGATGATGAAGCATTAGATGCCCTACGGGGGTGCGGGTTGCTTAAATTCTTCAAATTGCCAAATATGAAAGCGAACACGCGTTTGCTTGAGAGGCTCATTGATTATTGGGATGTCGATGAGGAAGCATTCATGATTGATCAGATGCCACTCAGGATGGAAGTGGAAGACATATATTTTATCACGGGCCTTTCCCGAAGGGGAGAGGTAGTACATTCCCGGGGCAGGACACGGAATAGCCTCAGTGTAGATGACTATGTACAGATTTACTGCCCGGGTCATCAGAAGGTCGGGAGCCAGATCTCTATCCCACATGTGGCGAGTTTGTCACTCAGGATAATCCTGTTCACCATAGCTCGAGTGAACGGATCATCCTCACTACATCAGGCGTCACGAGTAACCATGAGCGTGGCAGTGGACTGTCTCACTACTGTGTTTGACTGGTGTACTCTGTTAACACCCAGGTTGTTCCCTATGACTCCCAAGGGAATACGGCCGGGGTAACCACTAACCAACCTTTGGATCACAGCTTCTAGCCAAACTGTGATCAGAGAGGGCTCTCTCTTTATGATTTGTCTCTGTTATGATGGTGTTTTAGGCTAGCTATTATTCTCAGGTTTTGGTTTATGTTTTGGTTGAAGGATTTCTTTCAGATCTTATGACATAGTGTTTAGATAGTGAAATACCATTGGGCAATGGAGTCTGGAGTTGTGAAATGATCTGATACGCTGGATTGGTGGTGTTCAAACTGCAGGGCCTATTGTGTATTTTAGACAAACAAAATTAGCTTAAATGGTGATGTATGTCAACCAACAGAAAGCAATTAAGAATTTTCTATTAAGTTGATGAGGTGAAAGTGTAGCACGGTGCACAGGAGCAAAACTTGAATTCCTGGGACAAAGGCCAACATGAAAGATGTATTCTGAAAGTGCAGCAATTAAGAATTACACTTATGTAGATTACAGCTGAAGAAAACATTCATAAACAACACAGATTGAACTCAGGGTACTCAGTGAATAAATCCTGAAAGTTATTCTTTTTCCTTGTTGCTTAGTATTGAAGATCAGGTAACATATATGGATTTTAACAAAACAACTAGTTGACAGAGAGAGTTACAGAGACTTATTGTATGGTGAAATACACAGGAATCCAGCAGTTATCAACAGACACCAGCACGCCTTCAACTCTTCAAAAATCTGAGAAATTCCATCACTTTCTTTATTAAACTTCTGAAAGGATTACAGCATAAGAATTTCTTTAGGAGAAATCAACAACAACCCTTGCAAGCTCATGCGAAGGGGACTTTATAGGAATGCGTATACAAAATATCTCAGGCATTGAGTCATCTGAGAGAGAAAATATCTTCATAAATTTGTTCAGAAAGTAGAGAAGAAGTTATTACAACTTTTAAATGCAGCATAAATGCCCTTTATGTCTGTCAGAGGATAATTTTGACCTTTGGAGGTCATTGAGTCGGTTGCAACGCTTAGCTTTAATGCTGATAAATGCGCCTTTATTTCTTGCTGCGCTGTATTCTCTCGGCCTTGCCAGCTGTAGTCTTCTATCTCTGCTTTGTTGGCCGATCCATCTGCTGAGTTGGCTCAGCTTTAATCCGCCGCGCATGCTGATTTTGTTAAACTTTGCTTTGCATGACCACTGATATTTTTAAGAAACAAAATTGTTAAGTGACTCCCTGCTTAAAAAATCTTCTGTATTGCGTTTGTCCACCATTCTTGCGTAGGGAGTTGATGCCTGAGAATAGCATCCATTGTCTCCTCTGCCTCTGTGTACTTGAAGAAATTGGGAGCCACCCCAAACAGGTGATTGATCTCATTCATTATAAAAAATAGATTCTCGACCCTGTTGTAAAGAGACTGTCCTGTGGCTGGCCCTGTTTCCTCTGAGGTGCTGGGCTTATCACTGATCTAGCTAGTGGCAAATGTATTGACCCTTTTAGCATACTGGTCATGTGTGAACAATCTCCCTGCGCTGTTCAGTAAGCCAGGGAGTCCTCTGCTTTCTAACACTTGAAACTTTTCCAAAAACTTGTTCACCTCAGTCTGCATGTCCTGGGTTCTTCTCTCCAATGTCTGTACTAAGTTTCTCAGTGTGAGAACCCTTTTGACCATTTGGATAGTCTCAGTTCTGTTTGTAATTCCCATGGTAGCCAACTGAGAACTTGTTCTATGGTTAAGTACGTTGATCATTCTGGTGGCCACTTCAGGCATATTGCCCAATGAAGCTCTTGATCTGTAAATCTCCTTCTGTGCCTTTGGGATGAGCTCTAATTGCTCATGGATTGTCTCAATATATGGCCATTGCACATTGATAGATTGACCAATGTTAGCCCACAGCACTATTTTAAGCTCAGCCACCACCTTGTCTAACTTGAGCTCATTCTCTAGCTCTTTGATCTTGTCTTTGAGGGCTTTGATTTCCCTGCCCTTTTCTGCCACTTCTCTCTTTGATTTATCATGTCTGTCATTTACCTTGGCCAACTTATCCCTGGTCTCATTTAACTCTGTCATTTGAGCTTCCAGGATTTGGATTTCATTCTTCAGCTTTTGCATATCCAGGCTTTGGGCCTGCTCTGTAGTTGTTGGCACTGCTGAAGTAGATGTTGCTGTCTGTTCAGTCTGTTGAGGAGGAGGAGCAGTGATAGGAGCAGTTTCCTCAAGATTTATGATTTGAGGAGGAGGCTGAGAGGTCTGACCCTCTTCTCTTTGTTTTAATGCTGCTTGCAATGCTGCCTTTGCAGCCTCTGATTCTCCTAATTTCTCTTGTGCTTGAACAAGCTCTTTATAAATGGAGATCAACAAATCTGTGGTATCTTTCTCCTGCCTTTGTTGGGCTACCTCATCTGTCTGAGGGTGCATGGTGGCTGGGAGTTTGATTTTCTTCCTCATGGCAGCCATGTCAGCATCCCTCAACTTCAAGATTTCCTGTATCCCTGAAATATCTTTGGGATCATGCCCAATTTCGACGATTATGTCTTCCAGGGACCTTATTCTGTTGTCCTTCGCCTGGGATGATGCCTTCTCCAATTCCAGTTGAGAGGCTGTGGCATTGAGGCTGCTCTTTAGCTTATAATTTTCGAATGTTTCACCTGCTAAGGAGGCATACACCATCTCACCAGTCTGTTTATGCAGTTCAATTTTGTCCATTGGGTGTATGTCTTTGGCCATGACTTCCAGGTTGGTCCTGAGGTAATCTGAGGCAGATTGGGGATGCAGTGCTGTGGGCATAAAATGACTCATGATCATTTTGCCCTCACCTACATCAAAGGCAGACATAAGTCTTTGCTGATTGGTAGGAGCCATGTTTAGCAGGTGATTGTACAGCTGTATTTTGATAGGATCACTCCTCCTTTTGATGTCTATGAATTGCTGTTTGATGCTTACTTGTCCTTCTTTTTGCTGGCTGGCGGAGCTGACCTCCCCTCCCATAGTCCTGTCCTATTCCTGCTGGAAGGAACTTGCTGAAGCTTCTCTGCTCTCCTTGGTTGATAGATGAAGTGAGAGGAGTTTCTCTATCCCTTTTTCTGCTTAAGTCCTCCTTCTGTGGAGTTTGGAGGACCGAGGCATCAGTGGTGACTTCTGGCCTAGGAGGCACTATGTTCTGAGCCTATTGCTCAGTGGAAGTTGGATTATCAATCACTCTCTCCTGCTGCAAGGGCTGCTGTCTGTCATGTTGCCCTTCTTCTTGCTGCAGATCTTGTTGCTATTGTTGCTCTGCCTGCTGCTGCTCTTCTTTATCTGTCTGCTCTGACTCCATTTCCTTTTCTTTGCCTCTGCTGGATATATTCTCGGTGGCCTTGGTAGTTTGCTGTTTGACAGTTGAGGAGGATTCAGCTGCTCCCGTTTGTGTGCTTGGAAGTGTGAATACCTGTGAACAAAGCTCAAGGTCAGCCAACTTCTTTAGATTCCTTAGTGCCCTCTTGTTCAGCTCTTCTTGTGACAAGGGCTCTTCTAAGGTCCCTCTCCTCCATTTGTCTTGGTTTGCATATTTTTCAATGTGAGGGATGCTATGGTGATCATAGGCAGATAACTTATATTTGAGCCTCCTCATGGATATGAAATGATTAGGGTCATAGGGTACCCATATGAAACTGGTTTGCAGGCCAAGGGCCTCAAGCATTCTCTCTGCTTCCCTCCATCCTTGCTCCCTCTCATTATAGATAAAATGGCCAAGTTGGCTTTTGACCTTCAACTGTGCCTTTTTGCCTTTTCCTGAAAAATGAAGCACATCAACTCTGCCAAATTGCCTAAAGTACTCTAGGGCAAATAGCCTCATAGGCACATACTTGGGTAATTTGAAAGGAGGTAGATCACATCCATATATCCTGATGACAGTGTGGTTTTGGTAGAAGTACCAATCCCCAATGCTATAAACTTTGGACAGCTGAAGAATTCTCTGCATGTCATCAGTGAGTCTCGGAGGAGGTGAGCTCATCAGCATTGCCATAGTTGGATGGATGAACAGATCCATGAATTCACAATAAGTGTATGGAGACTCAGGTGTAATGTGGAAGACAGATGACCAGTAGACCACTGATCTGGGATTGCCTTGGGCATCCATTATTTTGATTGAAAAGTGAAATTTCTCATGTTGATGGTACAAGATCAAATGGTAGATGTAGGAGGTGTATCTGAACATCCTATCTCTCCTCAAATTCATCAATTGCTCATGAATCTTGTCTGATATGTAGGTGGCATAGTCATAGCAGATTGGTGACTTGCTAGGAGAAAACATAAGCATCATTACCAGCACAGTTGCATCAATATGCTCAATTGAACTATATCCCAAGGTGGGAGAAATCATATCTGCAAGGTCTCTGCCCAGCTCATTGAGGTATACATGAAGAATTGGAGGGCCCATCCCAATGTTAGTTTTGATGTATAATTGATTAAATTTGACAATTTGAGCATCTGTGAGTTTATCCCCTTGTTTTATCAGATTTACCAGTGATAAAGGAACCAACTTCTTCTGAGGGTTGAAGCAAAGCATGTCTCTGATAGCTTGAGGGGTAACATAGAAAAGTACTGAACCAGATGGATCAACAACAGCTCTCTGAGAAACATCATATTGTTCAACACAGAGGTGGATTAGTTCAAGGAACTGGTTGACCTGAGGGAGCTTAAAAATAGGGAGGAAAGAGTCCCATAAGCCCAATATATCTGTCCCATTTTCATGCTTGGCTTTCAACTCATTCAACAGATGAATGTGGAATCTGCTACTCATAAGATTTTCTTCTGTAATTTGGTAATCCATATCTGCCAAGGCTTGCCATTTCAAGTCCCTTTGAGGGGCATTCAGAGGCTGAACATTTAGTACTACAGGAGGGACTGATGGGTCCATGGTTTTTCTAGGATTGTGGGTAGAGTTGCTATGCAGAGCAACACAATCATGTTTTCTTCAATGAAAGATGTGAATTGTAGAGGACAGAGAGTGAATGGGAAGGTTGCAGCAATTGAAATACTGCTCTGAGCCAATAAACCAGTAGCAGGACTGAGCAAAGTGTCTTCTGTGGTGAATTTGGTTACTGAAGGTAGCTGGTTCACGACTGCGCGAACTATCTACAGATTTCAGTTCAATTTGTCCAATGTGGCCTTATAGGAGTGCAATGGATGCACTGGCTGTGTACAAGTGCTGGTTACATTGTACTTTAATGGCGAAAGCCAAGTTTTCAGGTGTGTTCACAGATTACTCTCGGAATTACGGATAAAACAGACTTCTGGGATAATTATCGAGAATACCTGGTGAATTCGTCGGCAAGAATGGAAAATGCGCTAGTGCTGGAGGCTCTGGCGGTCTCGGAATCCCTTTAGCAAGCTGGTGCTGGTCTGGACGTGAGCCACATGCAGAAATAACAGTAGAGTTTTTTACCAAAAGTAGAAAAAACGTGAAATTTTGGCCTAAATATGGAATTTTGGTAATACTGGCGCACTTTTTTGCTGACGTCAGCATGACGTCATAGGTGGGGTCAGGGTCGGATGACGTCAGCAAGACGTCATCAGGCTAGGTGGCGGGCTCTGATTGGTCCAGGGGGATGATGAAGTGGCATGACAGATCGGCCAATGGTTGAGCGCAAAGGATGACGTGACGGCATCGGTGGCAGTGACGTGAGGTGACGGGGAGCTGACGTAATACAGGTGGGATGAGGGAAACCGGAAACCGTCAGCGGTTTCATATCGCACCGCTTACGGTACGGGGGAGGTATGTGTCAGGTGTACCTCCGACGGGCTGTGGCGGGGACGCGTGGCTGCCGCGTGACGTAACCAAAATACGGCCATCGGAAGATAACTTTCGGATGGGAGATCCGCTCCGATGCAACGATGGTCGTCAGATCTGGGGAGTCTGATCGGACGGTTGTCGGGGAACTGATGTGACCGGGGAATAAGGCGGGTAAACAGCGGACGTCGGAACAACTCCACTGCGAGTAGAGCCGTTGGATCTTCAATCTTTTCATCGGACGGCTGTCAGGAGGACGAAATAGTCAACGGATATGGTGGGGGGGCGGGGATTATTTAATGATTATTTCTCGGCATATGTGCATGAGCGGAGAACATTGGACTTATGGGTTTTCGTGGAATTTTTGTGACTATGCGCCCGACCTTTGAACTTTGGGTAAGGGGGAACAAGTGGGTCTTGATGTATTTTTAGCAATTTTGAGCGGGTAAAGGTAGAAACAAGGTTTTATAGGTTTTATGTGTAAATGGGGACCAAAAGTGAGAAAATGGATTTAAAAAAGGGGAAAGAGGGTTTGGCTTAGGCTTATCAAAATGACCAGATGTCATTTGATCCCTAACATAGGACTTATTGGCTATAATGCCAAGGGGGTGGGTATTTATATAAGATTTGGGGTTTATACACCATGGTGTTATCATTAGTAGGGGAAAGGTGAAAATAGGGGAGTTACATAATAGAATTAGAGGTTAATATGGATGAGGAGGGTAAGTGAGGGAAAAAACACTAAGTTTGTTTGAAACTCACTTAGTTTAGGGAGTAGATCAAAATGAAAAGATTTTTAGACAAGAAATGTGGCTTCTAAAAAGATTAAGAACACCATGAAACCATAATTTCTTCTATGAATCTCAGCTGATGAGCGAATGTTAGTAATGAAATGGAAAGGGGAAGGAGGGAGGTTAGTCATGCTCCTTGCTGTAACTTGATGAGGATGAACACCTTGTCAATTGATTGACTTTACTCTGGTAAACATAGTTAACATATATGCAATGGTAAAGCTAACCTTTCTGCAACCCCAACTACTTACCCAACTACTTACCTAGCATTTTTTATTTCTTCTTGGAGGGTGCACTTGGACTTGCAGACCCTTACTTGCCTTTTCTTTTCTTTGGCTTTTCCTTTGTTATTTCTATCTACTTCTACCCTTATCTCTTCCAAGGTCCCAGATTAAGCTGTTGGGAGCCTTTTCTTCTCTACCTGAACTACTTGTCTGCCAAGTTTAAACAGTTTGGACATACTTTCTTCTCTAATCTACAACTGCAAATTTAAACCATGGAATGATCCAGATTAGACTGTTGGACCATCCCTCAAAATTGGGATGCATTAATCTATTTACACACCTTGTACTTCCTTGGAAATATGTGATCTTTGCATGATCAAAGCAGAACATATTTGGACCTTCCCTTGCCAATCATGAAATATGAAACCTATTGGTATAGGTAGCTAACAGTGGCTCCACATGGGGATGGTGTTTCATTTGAAAGATCAAGAACAGCAGGTCAGATTGCCTTGCTCCTTGTTTACTCTTGTCCATCTTGTCATTTGCTGCTTTGAAGTGCCCAAATTGTGTGCTTCTCTTCTTGGTAGACCTCTGATTTTATTTACCTTTCGCTGGTCAGTCAATAAACTTGGAAAACTGCATTTTTACAATCTAAACAGAAAATAATATGTACATCTGCATATATACAAGGGAACCTCAGGTTGCACTCATGGGAAATAGTCAAAATAGTGCTTCAGCATCCTGCCATTGACAGGACCTTCATCCAAGTCAGCTTCAGTTAGGCTTTTGAGGAAATATGTATTATTACCTTGTACTGCTTGGACAGCAAATGGTCCTCTCTAAAGGGAGTCAAATTTTCCATGTTTTCCTTTGTCTTCTCTTCTTGCATCCCACTTGAGGACTTTATCACCAACATTAAAATCTTCTGCTTTGGTTCTTCTGTCAAAGGCTTTCTTTAGTTTGTCTTGTAATACCTGAACTCTACTGAAAACTTGGTCTCTGGTTTGATGCAGACATATGATTTGATTTATCCTTCTTTGCATATCATTTGGTTCAGCTTGGCTTTCTTGAAGAAGCTTCATAACAGGCACTCCTAGTGAAGAGGGAAATTTGGCTTCTAGTCCATAAACCAACTCATATGGGCTGGTCCCAATTGATCTTTTTGTTGTTAGTCTATCTGCCCATAAGGCATTGACTAGTTTCTTATGCCAATTCTTTTTGTTCTCTTCAAGTACCTTCTTTATAATATTTACAAGGCTTTTGTTTGATGATTCAGCAAGGCCATTTCCTTGGGGATAGTATGCAGTAGAATGGCCCAAAGTAATATGAAATTTATGACAGAAATTCACCATTTTCTTGGATCTGAAAGCAGCAGCATTGTCTGTAATAATTTTATCAGGGCAGCCAAATCTAGCCAGTATGTTGTTCTCCAAGAACTGAATGATTACTGAATCATTTGCTTGTCTGCATGGGGCAGCTTCAATCCACTTAGTGAAGTAGTCTGTGGCTGTTAAGATCCATCTATGTTGGCCTGAAGATGAGGGATGAATTTCCCCAATGAAGTCCAATCCCCATTGTTGAAAAGGTCTCTCTGTTGCAATAGGCCTTAAGGGGAGTGGCAGCAACTGTCTTTTGCCCTCAAACACTTGGCATTTATGACAAGATGTGATAAATTTCTTGACATCAGAGAACATGGTGGGCCAGTAGTATCCAGCCCTTAGTATTTTATCCACAGTAGACTTCCAGTACAAGTGTCCACCACAGTCTCCTGCATGAAACTCTTGCATGATATTGTTGGTTTCATTTTCAATTAAACAGTGCAGCAATATCCCTTCATGGTTTTTCCAAAGTAAATTGCCATCCATCACACAAAATCTTGATGTTTTCATTTTTAGGAACCTACACTTAGTTTTGGACAGTCCTGGGGGAGCACACAGGTTTTGTAACACATAACAGATATCAGAGTACCAGGGGGATTGTTCAAAGGCTACATTGATCTTTGGAGTCGCCAGCTCTGTTTCACTGTCCAGCTGATTGATGTCTAAGGCTTGAAAATTTGTTTCTGTCATTAATTTGGCCAAGCCTTGCCCTTTTATTAGTTTTGTAGGTTTTATCTCAATGTCAAATTCCAAGATGCTGGCAATCCATTTTCCTCTTCTGCCTTCTAAATTTTCTTGGGTGAGAATGTCTTTGACAATAGGACTTGGCACATATGCTTTGACATGGGAATAAAGGATATAAATCCTAAAGTCTTTGATTGCTTTGACTAAAGCATAAGCTTGTTTTTCCATGATTTGATACTTCAAAGGTGCATCTCTGAGAGCTTTGCTAAAGAAAGCAATTGGCTTCTCTTTTCCTTGGTCATCCTTTTGTAATAAAACAACAGCAATAGTATGTTGGGAAGCAAAAGAGAAAATGATAAATTCTCTGTCAAACTGAGGATTGGTCAAGACTGGGGTCTGGGTAAGGGCCAATTTTATACCTTCAAATGCTTGATTGGCTTCAACAGTCCACTTCACTTTTGAATCCTTTTTCAGCATGTTATTTAATAATCTGGTTAGCTCTGCTAGGTTTGGGATAAACCTTCTCAAGAAATTGATTTTTCCCAAGAATCCTTGTAATTCTTTGACATTCCTTGGGTGAGGCATTTGTAGGATAGCTTGTATCCTATCTGGGTCAATTCTAATGCCATCTTTTGAGATGATGTGCCCTAAGAGCTTACCTTCTTCCAAACCAAATAATGATTTCTTAGGATTTAAGGAAATTCCATATTTTCTGCATTTTAAGAAGATCTGTCTCAGATGTTTTATATGTTCTTGGTCTGATTTTGAGAAAGGTGTTAGGTCATCTAGATAAATGACTAAAAAGTCATGAATCTCCTTTGCAAAGGCAATATCCATTGCTCTTTGAAATGTTGCCCCTGCATTCTTCAATCCAAAAGGCATCTTTACATATTTGAAAGTTCCCCATGGGGTTGTAAATGCTGTTTTGTCCTGATCATCGGGGTGAACTAAGATCTGGTTAAAACCTGAAAATCCATCCAGTAATGAGATCCTTGAGGCCCCCACCACCCTTTGAAGAATGTGATCCATCTTGGGTAAGGGGTAGTTGTCCTTTAAGGATACTTGGTTTAGATTCCTTAAGTCCACACACAGCCTGATCTCACCAGTCTTCTTTCTTGTAGGGACCAGGTTAGATATCCATTCTGAGAATCTGATTGGTGCTATGATGCCTGCTTTGAACATTTTATGTACCTCTTGTTCCATTGCTGGGAGAAGCATAGGATTGATTCTCCTCAGTTTTTGTTTAAAGGGCTTTTGATCAGGTTTGAGAGGGATGGTGTGTTGGATTACAGAGGTGTCATAGGACTTTAGGTCCTCATAGCTCCATGCAAAAACCACCTGGAACTCTTTGAAGAGGTCAATGTATTTTGGCTTTTGGTCAGGAGGTAAGGAAGCAGATAATTTAATTATCTTGGGTTTGTCAATTGTACCTATGTTACATTCTTCAATGGCTGCATTTTTGGTTTTCTAGGAATATCATTTGAGTCAAAGATGTCCTCTAGTGGGGTTAGGCCTGTTGGTAGAAAATTGTCTTTTAGCTCAATGATTTCAGTTTCAGCATTGGACACTCCCTCTTCCCAGTCAATTTGTTGAATTTGCTGGATGTTTTCTATATTGAAAATAGTTGGATTCAGCATCTGTTTTGCAGTTCTAGGTGATATTGGCTGAGCAGTCTGTTGAAACTGTATTTGTGATGGACTTGCTCCATTGAATATTTGTGATTGACTTGCTGTCTCAAGTATTTGAGATTGACTTGCTGTCTCAAGTATTTGTGATTGACTTGCTATCTCATTGTCAATATTTAATCCTGCAAATTCTTGCTGCAGAGTTAAAAACTGGTTTATTTGCTTGTCATCCTCAAATACTTGCCAATCATTGATGTTGTTTGGAATAGATGGTCTGTGTTTTACTTCAGCTGTGAAACAATGGTGGGGCTCAAAGGGCAGCTTGCAGGTACTTGCAAAGGTGGCTAAACTATGAGCATGTAGATTTTGGGTTCTGGGAATTTTCGTAATTTGGAATTCAGAGAACAAGTTTAGTATCTCGGCAACAGCAGACCTACAAGTCCTTAGTCTTTTGTCATTGGTGACAAAGTTCCCTTTCACTTGTTGGATAACTAAATCTGAATCTCCCATGATTGAAACCCTGGCAGCTTGTAAGAATTTTGCCAACTTGAGTCCTAGTAAAAGAGCTTCATATTCTGCCATGTTATTAGTACATCTGAAATTCAATCTATAGGCTCTGCCTTCTAGGGCAGTCTCATCATTCAATTGAATGTTTTTGACAACTAAGGCAGCAGCACTATCTAATGTTTGATTGGCTGTTGTTTTATGAGTGATACTACCCTCGTTTGCATCTTCCTCTTGTATGAATATCTTGGTTTCAACTTCACCTTTTGAGGGAGTGGTTGTATCATTGAAGAGAATGTATGAGTCTATGTCTGAATGGACAACATATATAGGAAAATTTTGAGGTTTTTCTTCACTACTTACCATGTACTTCATTAGTGTTTCTCTGTACAGTCTTTTTGGTTGCCCAAACACAGAGATGGTGGCATATGACATGTCTAATTGTAGGGAACCTTGGAGTTTGGCTCCCCATGATCTTGATAACAGCATTCCATACTTAGGTGGGATATCAGCAACTACCACATCCATTAGGATTGTCTTGTTTGGGTATTGAACTAGAGAGACACATAAGTCTTTTATGAGACCTAGACACTTGACTTGGCTGGAGTCAAAGGAAAACAGATCCTTGTATGGTCTTGTTATGTCTAAATTCAATCTCTCCATGACTGCTTTTGGCATAAGATTGTGAGAGGCACCTGAGTCAAACATTGCATTATGTAATATTTTGTCATGAATATGTAAACTGACATAAAAAGGCAGTACCCCTGTGACTACTGTTTTTCCATCCACTTCTGGGCCAAAGAGGAGTTCTGGTGTGTCATCCAGTACATTGACATCATCTTTGTTACTAGTGAGTTGAAGGGACCTTTTGATTTGCAATTTATAGCTGTCATGCTTGGCTAATTCCAAGAGAGGAATAGCTATTTTTATTTTGCCAATTTCTGTTTCAAGATCAAAAGGTTTCTCAGATTGGGTCTTGGGGTTATAGGTGACAGTTCTTTCCTTGTTCATTAAGTCTCCTTCTAGATTTTTATCTTGACTTTGAGATTTATCCTTTTTACTCATCTCTTGAGGAGTAACATTTAAATTAGGATGAGAAGATGAAGTGTCCAGAGATTGCTGTCTTAAGGACAGTGGCTCAGTGATTTCTTCAACAATCACTTCTTCTGTATGTGAAGTCATTTTGTCATTAGGTTTAATGACTATAACTCTTTCAGGCTGCTGATTATCCTTTTTCTTTTCAGGCTGGTTGATATTCACCGTTCTGCTCCTTAGCTTGTACTGTTTATGGACTTCATAAACAACAGTGTCATAGCCTTGTTTGAAGTCAAAGGATTCACCTGATTTAGTTTGGAATAGTTTGATTTCATCATCTTCATGATCTTCTTGTGTTAAGAAAACTTGACTTCCACCATCTAGACCCATTAAATTAATCTCAGGATCTTCATTGGGCTCAGTTGATGTGGAAGTTTCTGCATAATTTTCTTGGAAAGGGGGTCTTATGTCCTGGTCAGCGCTGGCTTTGCCAATGTTTGGGTTTGGATTTCTCCTAAAATTTGGATTCCTAGGAGGATTATTTTGTGGTGCTTCCCATGATGCTTTTCTCTCCACTGATTCTACCCTATCACCCAACCTTTTCTTACCATTAAGTATTGCATCAAGTTTTTGATCAAAGGCTGTAGATTCCTCTTTGTATATGCTTCTCTTTTCTAATCTTGCCCTGTTTCTTTTGGCAATCAGGTTTGCTTCTATTGTGACAGCAGCCTTCTGGGCGTCTTCAAGGGTTTCAGGTTCTCTTTCCTTCAACTGATATGCCATGTCAGGATCAAATCCATCAGGGAATTTGTACAAGGCCAAATCAGGAGGAGGTCTGAGGTTTTGTGGTATTGCATTGTACACATTGTTGAATCTAGCACAATACTCCAGAACGGTCTCTTGAGGACCTCTCTTGATTGTTTCATATTCAGCAAGTATGTGCAGGGGATCTTTCTTCTTCTCCCATCTGGTAGTAAAGGTCTGATAAAGGTCATCAGGGGTTGCAATAGAGTTTGCATTCAGGGATCTAAACCAGGTTCTAACATCCCCAGTTAGGCTTTGAACAAACATCCTCATCCTGACACTGTCATCATCAATTTCATAGGTCTCAAAATGATCTTGCATCCTCTTAGCATGCTGAGCAGCTGTCAGAGGGCCATTGGAGTCAAAATATGAGATTTTGGTTTGGTAATCTTGGGGTAGAGCTGCAGCATTAGCTGGTATCCGCAAGGGTGCATATCTGTTAGCCATATTTATAGGGTTTAAAGGATTAACAGGGGTTGCTAAACTGATAGGAACAGTGGGTACCACAGGGGTAACAGGCGAAGCTGAACCTAAAGTGTGGTTCAAGGGAATATGTGCAGTGGATGAAGATGGGGGAGGAGAGCTTTGAGATGTAGATGGTGAACTAGGGGAACTAGGAACGGACCGAAAGAGGACTTTAAGTGGAGTAGAAAGGCTAGGGAAATCTGCAACTGAGGACAAAATAGCAGGCTGGTCCTGCCTTTGTTGCTTCCTGATGTTTCTAGGGATGGTATTTGGATTATCAACAATGATAGGAGGATTAGGGTCAGGATTTGCCCTAGTATGCCGAGGATTTTTCTTAGGAGCCAGTTTCTAACTTTTTTTTTTTTAGGATTTTGTAGGAAATTTTATTATCTGGAAGGACTGGATGAAGATTTTGGAATGGCTATGTATATTTCAAAGCTAAGATGAAGATTCCCTAAATAAGCTCTTCCCTAAAGCTGTCACTGTGATGCAGAAACAGTTTTAAGGCCTCTTGGCTGATTTCAGGCTTGATGGTAGCTATGGAAGATAAATAGCAATTTAACAAATCCTAAAGATTCCCCAGTGGAGTCGCCAATTATGTTAACACCCAAGTTGTTCCCTATGACTCCCAAGGGAATACGGCCGGGGTAACCACTAACCAATCTTTGGATCACAGCTTCTAGCCAAACTGTGATCAGAGAGGGCTCTCTCTTTATGATTTGTCTCTGTTATGATGGTGTTTTAGGCTAGCTATTATGCTCAGGTTTTGGTTTATGTTTTGGTTGAAGGATTTCTTTCAGATCTTATGACATAGTGTTTAGATAGTGAAATACCATTGGGCAATGGAGTCTGGAGTTGTGAAATGATCTGATACGCTGGATTGGTGGTGTTCAAACTGCAGGGCCTATTGTGTATTTTAGACAAACAAAATTAGCTTAAATGGTGATGTATGTCAACCAACAGAAAGCAATTAAGAATTTTCTATTAAGTTGATGAGGTGAAAGTGTAGCACGGTGCACAGGAGCAAAACTTGAATTCCTGGGACAAAGGCCAACATGAAAGATGTATTCTGAAAGTGCAGCAATTAAGAATTACACTTATGTAGATTACAGCTGAAGAAAACATTCATAAACAACACAGATTGAACTCAGGGTACTCAGTGAATAAATCCTGAAAGTTATTCTTTTTCCTTGTTGCTTAGTATTGAAGATCAGGTAACATATATGGATTTTAACAAAGCAACTAGTTGACAGAGAGAGTTACAGAGACTTATTGTATGGTGAAATACACAGGAATCCAGCAGTTATCAACAGACACCAGCACGCCTTCAACTCTTCAAAAATCCGAGAAATTCCATCACTTTCTTTATTAAACTTCTGAAAGGATTACAGCATAAGAATTTCTTTAGGAGAAATCAACAACAACCCTTGCAAGCTCATGCGAAGGGGACTTTATAGGAATGCGTATACAAAATATCTCAGGCATTGAGTCATCTGAGAGAGAAAATATCTTCATAAATTTGTTCAGAAAGTAGAGAAGAAGTTATTACAACTTTTAAATGCAGCATAAATGCCCTTTATGTCTGTCAGAGGATAATTTTGACCTTTGGAGGTCATTGAGTCGGTTGCAACGCTTAGCTTTAATGCTGATAAATGCGCCTTTATTTCTTGCTGCGCTGTATTCTCTCGGCCTTGCCAGCTGTAGTCTTCTATCTCTGCTTTGTTGGCCGATCCATCTGCTGAGTTGGCTCAGCTTTAATCCGCCGCGCATGCTGATTTTGTTAAACTTTGCTTTGCATGACCACTGATATTTTTAAGAAACAAAATTGTTAAGTGACTCCCTGCTTACAAAATCTTCTGTATTGCGTTTGTCCACCATTCTTGCGTAGGGAGTTGATGCCTGAGAATAGCATCCATTGTCTCCTCTGCCTCTGTGTACTTGAAGAAATTGGGAGCCACCCCAAACAGGTGATTGATCTCATTCATTATAAAAAACAGATTCTCGACCCTGTTGTAAAGAGACTGTCCTGTGGCTGGCCCTGTTTCCTCTGAGGTGCTGGGCTTATCACTGATCTGGCTAGTGGCAAATGTATTGACCCTTTTAGCATACTGGTCATGTGTGAACAATCTCCCTGCGCTGTTCAGTAAGCCAGGGAGTCCTCTGCTTTCTAACACTTGAAACTTTTCCAAAAACTTGTTCACCTCAGTCTGCATGTCCTGGGTTCTTCTCTCCAATGTCTGTACTAAGTTTCTCAGTGTGAGAACCCTTTTGACCATTTGGATAGTCTCAGTTCTGTTTGTAATTCCCATGGTAGCCAACTGAGAACTTGTTCTATGGTTAAGTACATTGATCATTCTGGTGGCCACTTCAGGCATATTGCCCAATGAAGCTCTTGATCTGTAAATCTCCTTCTGTGCCTTTGGGATGAGCTCTAATTGCTCATGGATTGTCTCAATATATGGCCATTGCACATTGATAGATTGACCAATGTTAGCCCACAGCACTATTTTAAGCTCAGCCACCACCTTGTCTAACTTGAGCTCATTCTCTAGCTCTTTGATCTTGTCTTTGAGGGCTTTGATTTCCCTGCCCTTTTCTGCCACTTCTCTCTTTGATTTATCATGTCTGTCATTTACCTTGGCCAACTTATCCCTGGTCTCATTTAACTCTGTCATTTGAGCTTCCAGGATTTGGATTTCATTCTTCAGCTTTTGCATATCCAGGCTTTGGGCCTGCTCTGTAGTTGTTGGCACTGCTGAAGTAGATGTTGCTGTCTGTTCAGTCTGTTGAGGAGGAGGAGCAGTGATAGGAGCAGTTTCCTCAAGATTTATGATTTGAGGAGGAGGCTGAGAGGTCTGACCCTCTTCTCTTTGTTTTAATGCTGCTTGCAATGCTGCCTTTGCAGCCTCTGATTCTCCTAATTTCTCTTGTGCTTGAACAAGCTCTTTATAAATGGAGATCAACAAATCTGTGGTATCTTTCTACTGCCTTTGTTGGGCTACCTCATCTGTCTGAGGGT
The DNA here is from genome assembly GCA_031772625.1 of Pinus tabuliformis. Lineage (NCBI taxonomy): Eukaryota > Viridiplantae > Streptophyta > Pinopsida > Pinales > Pinaceae > Pinus > Pinus tabuliformis. The sequence goes on along the minus strand of CM062805.1, from coordinate 658,160,654 downwards.
GCATGGTGGCTGGGAGTTTGATTTTCTTCCTCATGGTAGCCATGTCAGCATCCCTCAACTTCAAGATTTCCTGTATCCCTGAAATATCTTTGGGATCATGCCCAATTTTGACGATTATGTCTTCCAGGGACCTTATTCTGTTGTCCTTCGCCTGGGATGATGCCTTCTCCAATTCCAGTTGAGAGGCTGTGGCATTGAGGCTGCTCTTTAGCTTATAATTTTCCAATGTTTCATCTGCTAAGGAGGCATACACCATCTCACCAGTCTGTTTATGCAGTTCAATTTTGTCCATTGGGTGTATGTCTTTGGCCATGACTTCCAGGTTGGTCCTGAGGTAATCTGAGGAAGATTGGGGATGCAGTGTTGTGGGCATAAAATGACTCATGATCATTTTGCCCTCACCTACATCAAAGGCAGACATAAGTCTTTGCTGATTGGTAGGAGCCATGTTTAGCAGGTGATTGTACAGCTGTATTTTGATAGGATCACTCCTCCTTTTGATGTCTATGAATTGTTGTTTGATGCTTACTTGTCCTTCTTTTTGCTGGCTGGAGGAGCTGACCTCCCCTCCCATAGTCCTGTCCTGTTCCTGCTGGAAGGAACTTGCTGAAGCTTCTCTGCTGGGTGGGCCCATGCCCAATGCTTGTCTTATTGCTGCATCATCCTCAGAAAAGTCATTTAATCTTTGTCTCTTCTCTCCCTGGTTGATAGATGAAGTGAGAGGAGTTTCTCTATCCCTTTTTCTGCTTAAGTCCTCCTTCTGTGGAGTTTGGAGGACCGAGGCATCAGTGGTGACTTCTGGCCTAGGAGGCACTATGTTCTGAGCCTGTTCCTGCTGTAAGGGCTGCTGTCTGTCATGTTGCCCTTCTTCTTGCTGCAGATCTTGTTGCTGTTGTTGCTCTGCCTGCTGCTGCTCTTCTTTATCTGTCTGCTCTGTCTCCATTTCCTTTTCTTTGCCTCTGCTGGATATATTCTCGGTGGCCTTGGTAGTTTGCTGCTTGACAGTTGAGGAGGATTCAGCTGCTCCCGTTTGTGTGCTTGGAAGTGTGAATACCTGTGAACAAAGCTCAAGGTCAGCCAACTTCTTTAGATTCCTTAGTGCCCTCTTGTTCAGCTCTTCTTGTGACAAGGGCTCTTCTAAGGTCCCTCTCCTCCATTTGTCTTGGTTTGCATATTTTTCAATGTGAGGGATGCTATGGTGATCATAGGCAGATAACTTATATTTGAGCCTCCTCATGGATATGAAATGATTAGGGTCATAGGGTACCCATATGAAATTGGTTTGCAGGCCAAGGGCCTCAAGCATTCTCTCTGCTTCCCTCCATCCTTGCTCCCTCTCATTATAGATAAAATGGCCAAGTTGGCTTTTGACCTTCAACTGTGCCTTTTTGCCTTTTCCTGAAAAATGAAGCACATCAACTCTGCCAAATTGCCTAAAGTACTCTAGGGCAAATAGCCTCATAGGCACATACTTGGGTAATTTGAAAGGAGGTAGATCACATCCATATATCCTGATGACAGTGTGGTTTTGGTAGAAGTACCAATCCCCAATGCTATAAACTTTGGACAGCTGAAGAATTCTCTGCATGTCATCAGTGAGTCTCGGAGGAGGTGAGCTCATCAGCATTGCCATAGTTGGATGGATGAACAGATCCATGAATTCACAATAAGTGTATGGAGACTCAGGTGTAATGTAGAAGACAGATGACCAGTAGACCACTGATCTGGGATTGCCTTGGGCATCCATTCTTTTGATTGAAAAGTGAAATTTCTCATGTTGATGGTACAAGATCAAATGGTAGATGTAGGAGGTGTATCTGAACATCCTATCTCTCCTCAAATTCATCAATTGCTCATGAATCTTGTCTGATATGTAGGTGGCATAGTCATAGCAGATTGGTGACTTGCCAGGAGAAAACATAAGCATCATTACCAGCACAGTTGCATCAATATGCTCAATTGAACTATATCCCAAGGTGGGAGAAATCATATCTGCAAGGTCTCTGCCCAGCTCATTGAGGTATACATGAAGAATTGGAGGGCCCATCACAATGTTAGTTTTGATGTATAATTGATTAAATTTGACAATTTGAGCATCTGTGAGTTTATCCCCTTGTTTTATCAGATTTACCAGTGATAAAGGAACCAACTTCTTCTGAGGGTTGAAGCAAAGCATGTCTCTGATAGCTTGAGGGGTAACATAGAAAAGTACTGAACCAGATGGATCAACAACAGCTCTCTGAGAAACATCATATTGTTCAGCACAGAGGTGGATTAGTTCAGGGAACTGGTTGACCTGAGGGAGCTTAAAAATAGGGAGGAAAGAGTCCCATAAGCCCAATATATCTGTCCCATTTTCATGCTTGGCTTTCAACTCATTCAACAGATGAATGTGGAATCTGCTACTCATAAGCTTTTCTTCTGTAATTTGGTAATCCATATCTGCCAAGGCTTGCCATTTCAAGTCCCTTTGAGGGGCATTCAGAGGCTGAACATTTAGTACTACAGGAGGGACTGATGGGTCCATGGTTTTTCTAGGATTGTGGGTAGAGTTGCTATGCAGAGCAACACAATCAGGTTTTCTTCAATGAAAGATGTGAATTGTAGAGGACAGAGAGTGAATGGGAAGGTTGCAGCAATTGAAATATTGCTCTGAGCCAATAAACCAGTAGCAGGACCGAGCAAAGTGTCTTCTGTGGTGAATTTGGTTACTGAAGGTAGCTGGTTCACGACTGCGCGAACTATCTACAGATTTCAGTTCAATTTGTCCAATGTGGCCTTATAGGAGTGCAATGGATGCACTGGCTGTGTACAAGTGCTGGTTACAATGTACTTTAATGGCGAAAGCCGAGTTTTCAGGTGTGTTCACAGATTACTCTCGGAATTACGGATAAAACAGACTTCTGGGATAATTATCGAGAATACCTGGTGAATTCGTCGGCAAGAATGGCAAATGCGCTAGTGCTGGAGGCTCTGGCGGTCTCGGAATCCCTTTAGCAAGCTGGTGCTGGTCTGGACGTGAGCCACATGCAGAAATAACAGTAGAGCTTTTTACCAAAAGTAGAAAAAACGTGAAATTTTGGCCTAAATATGGAATTTTGGTAATACTGGCGCGCTTTTTTGCTGACGTCAGCATGACGTCATAGGTGGGGTCAGGGTCGGATGACATCAGCAGGACGTCATTAGGCCAGGTGGCAGGCTCTGATTGGTCTAGGGGGATGATGAAGTGGCATGACAGATCGGCCAATGGTTGAGCGCAAAGGATGACGTGACGGCATCGGTGGCAGTGACGTGAGGTGACGGGGAGCTGACGTAATACAGGTGGGATGAGGGAAACCGGAAACCGTCAGCGGTTTCATATCGCACCGCTTACGGTACGGGGGAGGTATGTGTCAGGTGTACCTCCGACGGGCTGTGGCGGGGACGCGTGGCTGCCGCGTGACGTAACCAAAATACGGCCATCGGAAGATAACTTTTGGATGGGAGATCCGCTCCGATGCAACGATGGTCGTCAGATCTGGGGAGTCTGATCGGACGGCTGTCGGGGAACTGATGTGACCGGGGAATAAGGCGGGTAAACAGCGGACGTCGGAACAACTCCACTGCGAATAGAGCCGTTGGATCTTCAATCTTTTCATCGGACGGCTGTCGGGAGGACGAAATAGTCAACGGATATGGTGGGGGGGCGGGGATTATTTAATGATTATTTCTCGGCATATGTGCATGAGCAGAGAACATTGGACTTATGGGTTTTCGTGGAATTTTTGTGACTATGCACCCGACCTTTGAACTTTGGGTAAGGGGGAACAAGTGGGTTTTGATGTATTTTTAGCAATTTTGAGCGGGTAAAGGTAGAAACAAGGTTTTATAGGTTTTATGTGTAAATGGGGACCAAAAGTGAGAAAATGGATTTAAAAAAGGGGAAAGAGGGTTTGGCTTAGGCTTATCAAAATGACCAGATGTCATTTGATCCCTAACATAGGACTTATTGGCTATAATGCCAAGGGGGTGGGTATTTATATAAGATTTGGGGTTTATACACCATGGTGTTATCATTAGTAGGGGAAAGGTGAAAATAGGGGAGTTACATAATAGAATTAGAGGTTAATATGGATGAGGAGGGTAAGTGAGGGAAAAAACACTAAGTTTATTTGAAACTCACTTAGTTTAGGGAGTAGATCAAAATGAAAAGATTTTTAGACAAGAAATGTGGCTTCTAAAAAGATTAAGAACACCATGAAACCATAATTCTTCTATGAATCTCAGCTGATGAGGGGATGTTAGTAATGAAATGGAAAGGGGAAGGAGGGAGGTTAGTCATGCTCCTTGCTGTAACTTGATGAGGATGAACACCTTGTCAATTGATTGACTTTACTCTGGTAAACATAGTTAACATATCTGCAATGGTAAAGCTAACCTTTCTGCAACCCCAACTACTTACCCAACTACTTACCTAGCATTTTTTATTTCTTCTTGGAGGGTGCACTTGGACTTGCAGACCCTTACTTGCCTTTTCTTTTCTTTGGCTTTTCCTTTGTTATTTCTATCTACTTCTACCCTTATCTCTTCCAAGGTCCCAGATTAAGCTGTTGGGAGCCTTTTCTTCTCTACCTGAACTACTTGTCTGCCAAGTTTAAACAGTTTGGACAGACTTTCTTCTCTAATCTACAACTGCAAATTTAAACCATGGAATGATCCAGATTAGACTGTTGGACCATCCCTCAAAATTGGGATGCATTAATCTATTTACACACCTTGTACTTCCTTGGAAATATGTGATCTTTGCATGATCAAAGCAGAACATATTTGGACCTTCCCTTGCCAATCATGAAATATGAAACCTATTGGTATAGGTAGCTAACATACTCCTCTTCTGGCCAACATGAAGGAACAATTCACTTCTATCAGGAGGGGACATACCAAGAACTTTGGGTTCGGAACCATCTTGTGCACTTTCTTCTTCGAGAAGGTTCCCGCACTCCACCCCAGGTTAGCAGTTTCCATCAGTACCCCACGTGATCCACGCATGGGCCGGTGGGCTGATTTGATGAAACGTCTAGGGGGTGGGGAGGTCCCAAGGAATGCATTTGACGATGACTTCTTTACCTGGTGGGAGCAGAAAATCATCGCCATGGATGACTACCCCTATGCTGGGCTGGATTTCCGAGGAGATCCTGATCTAGTGTTACCACCAGATGCAGCATGGGGCGAGATTGGTGAGAATTTTTTATTTTATTTTATTATTTTTTGGATTTTTCAAACATAATTATAAACTTTGAATTTTTTTTTTTTCTGGTGAGACTCAAATGGCTAATATGATGATCATGTTTCAGATATTGGGCCAGTACGATCAGATGGATTCCCACGGCATAGACGGCGCGACCGAGGAGCCGAAGAGGCGGCTGCAGAGACAGAACGGACCCTACATAACGTTCAGCGACACTTGGCGAGAATGAGCAGCCGAGTACCGATGGCGGCTATAGAGGACCTTCCTGAGGACATGCAGCGTCATGTGGTTGGCATGCCACGTGACTGGGTTCGCATCTTTCGGTGTGTGGCCAATGCTATAGTTACATATTTAGGCGCTCATCCTGAGCCGGGGCGTTAGATATATCAGACATGATTATGGGCATTTGAGTCCCAATTTTGTATATTTTTGGACACACATATGTACACTCGAGACGCTTTATGATATATATATATATACAGTTTGACTTTTTGATTTATGATTTTATGATGATGAATGATTGATATGCCAGTCTAATGCTTGATTAGCGATAAAATCAGCTAACCAATTTTGAGATCTTGGAATGTGCAAATAATTAATGTAAATAAATGATCTTTGCAACAACCTCACCCTTAAATATTGGCGATATAAAAATGGATCCCTAACCCGATAAATTTTATTTAATTGAGACATTATCAATTGAGAATCAAGATATACTACCAACGAGTCGATCCCATAAGAGATTGCCTCGGATAATAAATTAATAACAGATGTATACTCGGCCATATTGTTTGAAGCAGGACCGATACACACGCCTCTCGATACCATCAATTGACCAGTTGGATAATAAAGTACCCAAGCTGCGGAAGCAAGATTCCGAGTGTGCCGACTAGCACCATCGGCGAACCCAAAATAGACCAAATCATCCATCAGCACCTGCCACAGCAGACCAAAAAGTATTGATATAAGAAAACACTCGACGATATATGTACAAATATGCATAAAGTACAAAGAAGTCGTTGCTTGGCCTAAACTAAGCAAAGTACTTCTTTAGGTAGAGCCCATTTCGGGGCTCCGCCACCTTATTCCTAGGGATGTTTATAGGTACGACGATTGAACCAATCAATATAATCCCTTCGGCAAATGAATGTGTTGGAGCCAAAGGGACCGTACAAACATCACTAGTCGAACTGGAGGACCGAGATTCGATTTCATGCACAGGGGAACGTAAATGTAACCGATGATGTAAATCTTCCAAAGGTCGATCTACAACTGTCATTGCTTCGAATATCGCTTCATCCGATGGAAAAACAATATCCGAGCAATCCAATGCAGAGGTGGAATCAAGGGTCCGAAAATGAGCCACATCACCATCTATTTCTTTCCCAGAGGAAGAAGTAGAATGGTTATCTGCAGAGTTATCGATAGACTCGCATCTAAGCTCTACTGCAGACATAAGAGATTCTATTCCACCCACCTTGTCGTCACCTGATGTGGTCACAGATGAAGCTAAGGTTCCAGGATTCGAAGAATAAGGAGTTTGGACAAACTCTCTCCGTAAAGGATCCCTGGAGGATGAAATTGTATCTATACCAGCTATAGGAGGGGGAAGATTAAACGTACCCATCAATGAAGAGTACATCCCGACTCCTAGATTCTTAGTAGGCGGACGGGGGTTACCCACTAAAGGAATAGTAGAGTCAGAGTTTGCTTGAGGATCAACTGGACAATAGTCCAATTGATCAACCTTAACGATTTTCCCCTCATGAGGAAAGCAAATGACACGAAACAGAGTCGAAACAACGGCATCCATCTCGTATACCCAGTTCCTTCCTAAGAGGAGATTATAGTCTAGGTTAGCATCTATGACCTCTACTTCGATATGGACGACCTTCCCTCCAACACATACAGGAAAGGCCGGGATAATCCCGTATGGCTTATGAGAATGACCATCAAATGATGTCAATAGGGTGGGTGAAGGAACAACCGATGGTGATCCAATGGCCTTCCAGCATGACATAGACATGACACACGTGGAAGCTCCCTCATCTACAACTGTCTGAAAAATATTCGTTTTCTGGTAGGTAGACTTTATCTGGAAAGCCATGTGATGAGGAAGTCTCTTTTTGACATTCCTCATATCAAAAGTGAGAGCTAAGGAATTACTTGGATCTACTGCCCCCATTGCCGATAGCAAGGCACTTCGTTGAGCAGGACACGACTGGAGAACCTCTAAAGCGGACATAGCACATGGACTCTGGGCCAGATCCTCAACAATAGAGTAATTCTGGGCTGCCCTAATATTAGGGTTGATAGTCGTGCGTTTTGCGGAACCTTTCGGCACCCGAGGTATAGTCTCAACAGAAGGTCGCTCAATATGAAGTGGGTTGTTAGTTTCGGGAGCTGATTTACCCTTGGAATTTTCACCTTCACCATAATCGCATGACCGTGTGGTCACATTAGTGTGAGCACCCATCATGAAAACATTCGATGACTTGTCCCCTTCCTGGTTGCCCCCTGCGGAGGTACCAGGGTTTGAACTCGCGCCAGCAAGAAGTTGCTGCCCTTGGGGAAACAGGTTAGTTAACACAGCTTGGGAACTAGAAGTCCCTTGCTGTCCTAACAAGCGCTGAGTGTCTTGAATCTTGGGGCAGAGATGGGTTAGATGGTCTCCATTGCACAACTTGCAAGGAAACTTGACTTTCTTTCTCGACTCATTTCCACCACCACCAGCATTGTTGCCGGATTTATTTGCATCAGGCTTCCCATCCTGGTTCTTCTTCTTACCACGTCCTTTCTTTTTCCCATTGGAACTTTGATTTCCTTTGGGTTTATCGGATTGGACGGCATTAATTGAAGAAGTTTGGGAAGCGGGAGGATTAGACGATGTGACTTGGTTGTTAGAAGCAGTTTGCAAAGACAACTGCTGCAATTGATTCAACAAGTTCACTGTAGTTGTGTCTACTGACCCAACGATACCATCCGCGTGCGGACCTGGATTCGGCTTAGCTAAATCAACCTTAGATCCAGGAGAATCTGGCAAGTATTTTTGTAGGATCCCAGACTGAGAGTAAATCAATTCTAATTGCTGGGCCCTAAAACTAGCTTGCTCCTCAGAATAGACCCCAGACATGGAGACATCTTTGGAGATCTCAGGTTGTAAAGATTTCAAAAACCACTCGAGACAGTATTCCGGAGGAATTTCGGCTTTGATGAGCCTCTTTCTCCGTCTCCATTCCTGAATATGGTCGGAAATGTGAGTAGCCTTATCCTGACGAAAGGTGGCCAGAAGTTCAGTTCCGGCGTCATAGCGGACAGGCAACTGAAAGTGATTTAAGAAGATGTTGGCTAAGTCAGCGAAGGATGTGAAGCTACCCCCTGGCAACTCTATATACCACTTGGCCATATTACCAGTCAAGGTGCGCTGAAAGAGTCTCAACCTAATCGAATCATCGATGAGGGAGTTGGACGAGCACCACAAATGGAATGTGGTTACGTGGTCACCTGGGTCTTCACCACTCTTCCCTTCGAATTTTGGAATGTCCGAAGGGAGTTTGGTTGGGACCGGAGGCCAGGCCGGATTGTATTTGATTGGGTCATTTGTTAACTTTGTGAGATCTGGCAAGTTTAATGTTGCCAGAAATGGAATTCTAGGAGGACCTTGGGGATTCCACCCAGACTGGGTGGAACTCCCAAAGTTCTGAAAATATTGTCCTGGAATTTGTGAGGCACCAGGCTGCCCTAAGTAACCAGTAGAACCAGCTGAACCAAAAGGCAAGCCTTGAGATCCAGAAAAATTCGGAGTTTGACCAACTCCGGCCGTATAACCTCCATAACCTGCAAAGTTTCCTCCTAAAGAATGGTAAGGAGTTGATAACCCCTGGTATGGATTCCAAGCCGAAGCAAGGGGAGGAATACTTTGAAACGAACTAACCGTGGAGTACAGCCTATTCCCTTGTTGGTCGATAAACGGATTCCTAGTTCCCGCGCTACTAACCCCAGGGTTATTCCAACCTTGGAAATGATTGTTGCTTTGTCCTACAGAAGAAAAAGGCATGGATCCTACCGTCGAGTTGGAATGTGGTATATGACCACTTCCGAAAGGAAAACCCTGGAACGAAGCCGATCCGCCCGCCATGGACGTAGCGGCGCTAAACGGAACTGATGGAATACCCTGTGAATGGGTGCCAAATGGGAAGAATCCAGTACCAAAAGCATTGGTTTGGGTATTTCCACTCGTAGACGGAATGGAGGTAGACCCAACTAAAGATGTGCTAGCAAAAGATCCAAACAAGGAAGTGGAGGGGATGGAAATAGTTCCTCCCCTTGCACTGATGTTGGGGTTTGCATAGTCGTAGCACTTGTAGAAGCCATGCTTCCAGTAGTGGTCATGAATGGTAAGCGCGTAGCATAACCTAGACTTGATGGTCTATGTGACGGAGTCCCAACGTATTGCAATACGTCTAGATGACTAAATGGTAGGGGAGAATTCGGAGCCCCTAACGACTCTGAGAATTCTTCTACCTCTACGTTATTCTCCGCTTGAAAGAGAACTCAAGAAAGGACTGGAGTATCCCTCTCTTGTTAAGAAGTACCAGGCCTTGCTTGGGCACTAATGCCCCCGCTAGGAGGATCAATCTCCGATGCGTCAACCGGTGTGGGATGAAACCCACCAGTGGTATTCCCTCTGTGCCTTCTAGGAGAAGGCTCTAAACTTGGCGGCGAAAGACCACGAAGTCTTCGAGACCGTCTAGGAGATCGGTCAGCCACTTTGAATTTTTTGTTATGATCTAACTAAAGACTCAAAAAATTGAAAGCTAGGCCAACTAAGAGCACAGAGCACACACTATAAAGTCCCTAAAGATACATCCAGTCAAACAACTTCCAAGTATTTCCGCTCCGGGTGATTAAGACCGGACACCAAAATACGAGAAAGTGAATCAAGGGGCCTTCCGAAGATAGTCTGGGATGATGAGGGCCCAGTCCTATCAGCGAAGGTATCAGAGGAAGTTAAGCTGACCTCCTAACAACAGCCTGCGCCGGTGCAAGCCCCCAAGCTTCGCAAGGGTGCCCTCCAGTAGTACTGTCGAGAGTGATACAACGTCAACCTCATGTGCCACGGGATTCCCCTCCGCAGCCACATGTGTAGATCCCTAGGAGTGGCAACTATGGATACCAACTCGTCGCAGAAGCCAGGCGGAACAATCGTGAGGTAAGTTTGGACAAGTAGGAGAGGGGGTATCTCTCTTCCCTGTCTTCACAGACCCTCGTGCTTAACTCCCAGATCCGGAGCTTTCCTGGTCTTCCTAACGCTATTGGATTTCCTCTCGTTATTCAGACTCTTATGTTTGACGTTTATATGGCCTTGGAGAGTTAACTCTCCACTCGCCTAATCCAAGGCCCTAAAATCCTAAACTTGTTGGTGTAACTGACCAAAACAAAAAGTTCTAGTGAATTTTAGTTAGCGCTTGATTTTATTAGGTTGTTCTTTAAGTCACAAGGTAATGGCAATGAAACTTGTGGTGTTTTTTGGAAGCAAAATAAATTAATAAAACTTAGCTACATGCATATGCACTTTTTGTTTTCGATGAAGAGCAATTTCTATGTGGTTCAGAGGTACTTCTAATTTAAACAAATTTTTCTTTTCTTTTCAGACTCCACACTCACAAAAACTAACAAATCTATATATGCCTAAAAAGAGATGCAAATCTATCCTAATGCAAGAACTATATGTGGATGCAAGATTTTAAGACTACTCTAAAAACAAAGAAGGAAAGTTGCTCACTTATCAAATTTGTCTTGCCACTAAAATGCTTAGATAGAATATGATGTGCTATCAATCATTTCGTCCAAACACTTAAAAACAAGTTCTAAGATAAACATAAAGCACTTTCACTTCGCAAAAAGAAACCAAATGAAAAGCAAGTTTAAGAAAGTGAAACTCAAAACTTTCAAAAGATTTTCTTTCAAACAACAAGAAAAGAAGTCTTTTTCAAAGAATGCTCTCAAAAATACTGACACTAATGATTGAAGAATAGGCAACCAAACACTTTTGCGAATTGACACCTTTCAAATGATGAAAACCCAACAAAAATAAATGTGTTTGAAATCGCTCTTGACAATCAAAAGCAGCAATGAAAGTCCAAAAGATAAAAAAGACAAGTCTCAAGAAAGTGACAACCAACTTTCTCGAAACGAAGGAGCAAATGGTCACAAAAACGGTTTCGTCAAGCAAACAAAAAGGTCACTAAAGCAAAATGAACACAAAGATCGAATCCAATCTTCCTACTCTGCCAAGACAGAGCAGCCAAGATTCTTAGCAAGAAATCTTGTGTGTTTTAGCAAAAAACAATGACGCTTGCAATCAACGAAAACAAGACTAATACTCCTTATAACTAGAGAGAGTTCAGAACAAGATACCCCCTGTTAAACAGAGGAATGTTACTGTAAAATGACTGCTTCAAACTGACCCAAACCACTAGACAAACATTCAGCAAAAATAAGATTTATAAATCTTGAAAATTATATAATATACGCGCCTGCACTTATGTACAGAGTGCGTGTACACGCGACTGTAACTGAGGAAACCTGCGTATACGCGGGTTCACTAAGTTAAACTTGCGTATATATGCTTCTGTAATCCAACAAAACAACGTCTCTGAAGATTTTCAAGAAAAATAAAAATACAGACTGAAAAAACTGGAAAGGCTTAGAGTTCAAGAACAGATCAGACAGTCACAGCAAGCAAACAAAGGGGCTGAGCCTTGATTGGCTTGAAGACTACCCAACATGGAACAACAAGAATGTTGTTCCCCAGCGGAGTCGCCAATTCTGGTTGAGGGGAAAGTGCAGAAGGCACCAAGGACTTCAGACCTGGTCAAAGGGAAAATCTCAGCATAATAATCTTGCTCTCCTTTTTCTCTCTCCCTTAGGCCTTCCCTTTGAGGTCTTTTTATACCATCTCCAAAGTAGTTTTTTATTTAGGAGTTGGTTGGGAACAGTTGGGCCACGGGCACTAACAGGTGATCAGCAGGTAAAACCCGCGATCTCCGCCCGAAAATAAGGAATTATATATATTTTTTAAGTGTTTTAATACATACACGCGGGTTGGGTATACACATACCCGCGTGTACACGCGTTTAACTCAGGGCAATGTCGCGTATAAAGGATAAAACACTGTTTTTTAAATTGTAGGACCAGGTCTGGAAGGAGGGGTTGCCCTAGGCCATGAGTACAGCATCACAAACCATAAGAGTGAGATTTGGAGCTATAAAAAAAATGAAATCAGTGACTAGCTGGCATGCCCAGCCATAAGATCCACCCACCTCTACATCTGTGGGTCTCTAGGTCTAGGTACTCCCAGTGAGATGTGTTATGGCTGCATGAGTGGGATTCTCTCCAAGGCAAAGGAAATCAAGATAGACCCATAAACAAAATTTTTTGTCTTTTCATTCTTTACCTTCGTTAGTTGTTCTCTCATAGATGGAAGAATTGCCTCACACCAGTTGAATATTTTTGGCTCCAAGCACTCTAAAGCATACTGCATATAAGACCTGTATGCCAAATGTAAAGTTATGCTGCCAGCGATTTTGGGTAGGGTAAAAAGGATTGTTCTCAATGGTAGATCACTAACATCTTGGATATTGATCTTTCTGTCTCTGCTGGGTTGAGATCCTTCCCGGCAGAACTGTCACATATAATCTCTCATTGATTCACCTCCTCTAGTAAATCATGATAATGATATGGGGGCACCCCATCTCAACAGTCCCATTATAAAGTAAATATCCTCAATGGTAAAGGGGATCACTTTGCCCCTAATGTGAAAAACCTGATCAGTAGGATCCCAAGAACGAACAAGATATTGTAACAGTTCAATTTGTTGTCACGTGTTAGATAATCGAAAAGATTTCAATAACCCACAATTCCTAATGGCACCAACTATTCCCTAATCATTTAGGGCAATCATGTCTTGTTCTTCATGCTCTCGTTCTCTCAATATAATGACCATTTTGATCCGATGAATGTCTGTAATGCAACCATTAGACAAATTAGGATCCAAATTTTGCAAAAAACAGTTGAAAATTTGGGAGAAAACAGCTGTCAAAATTTGGTTTCTGCGCCCATCGCACCCCTCCATTAGAGACAATGTGCTGCATTTCATACTACCTACTAGGTGTATGCAATGCAACACACCTTTCGATATAGAAAGGGTGTGTTGATCCAGAGAGCGCAAAATGAAACACTAGGGATCTCAGAAACCAAAAATTTTCGCTCAAAATTGAAAATGAATGGAATAAAATGGAAGAGAATAGGGATAGCTCCTACCTAGTCTAGATAGCATGAGAAACGATCCACAGAATCCTCCGCAATCAGCTGGTGAAGTTTGGGGTAAAAAACTGCTCCAGAGCTCCAAAATCAAAAGGTAAAAGTGAAATGGTAAAAATGAATTACAAAACTTGTTTTTATGTTTATTTCTTGCATATTAGTCAAGTAAATGTTTATTTTTATTCATTTTATCCATGAACATGTACTTTTAATCCTCTTCGATGGAGTTTTTGGGCAGGTTTAACAACTGAAAGCAAAATTCAATGTGTTAAAAGGTAAATTGGACATCTTTGACCACAAAGCAAACTTTTGTTTCTTTTTCTAGCTTTGTTAAAAATGAAAAGAAACCCCCTTAGAGTCCTCTTTAAACTCTTTTCAGACTCTCTAAATAAGAAAAGATCATCGAGCGCTTATCTATTCTAGCTCGTTAAAGGATTGGAAACGATATCTCTCTTGTATTATTTTACTCTTTTTCAGACTTGAGAGACTATTTTACGAAAAAGAACTTATGGAGTTTCCTTTTCATCCCTTTCCAAACTCTCTAAACATGAAAAGGACCAAGTTGTCTTTGTCATTAAACTCGTTAAAAACATCAAATAGAGACAAACTTGTCCATCTAGACAAGGTCGAGTTTCACCTTCGCTAGACTCATTAAAGCATCAAATAGTGATGGGTTCGCCCAAAGGGTGAATTATACAACAAGCATATGTTATCCTCCTCAAGTTTGATAAAAAATAAAGAGGTATTGGTCAGCAATGACTGGGGAAAATGGGAAAAAGTTGAGAAAACTTTTGGTAGCGAGTCGCTCTTGAACATGACACTTTCAATTCATCTCTGTGACTATTTGGGTTGGGTCATTCAGCTTGATGGTCATCACAATGTTGGTCTATCATACCATCCATCACTTTTTTTTTGGGTCAATGCTACCAATTCATCTTAGTGTCGCCAATATGTTCAAGAGAAGTCATCCAATTAAAACTTCATCTATTGCAATACTGTAAACCTTCATTTTCATGACCGCCATTCCTGAACCCTGTGTCGTTAGTCGATTCTCATCTCCAGATATCATTTACCTCATTTCATGTCGTAGATGTGGGATACATCAAGGCTCTCCTGTGACGAGTCGCTTCTTGTTGACATCAGCTCATCATCCAATAAATTGACTAAGAAACACCCCTTCAGTGCCTTGAAGCTTGCATACATCAATGGCAAGTTTCTCACTTCCGGTGATAGGTTGAAATCAATGGCCTTCGACCGAAAGACTTTGTATGGTGTTCGACATTAAATCATTTATTCACACCACCCGAAATGTGTTGTAGTACCTTGAGGGTCATCATGATTATTAGTGATTCCTCTCACATATGTTAATAGTTCACATCATTGGCTGGTAATCAGACGATGTCTTTCCTTTTTCAACTTCAAAACATCTATTCACATGGTTAGACTTGTACATTGAGTGAAGATTGAACAAGTTTAAAGACCTCAGATCTAGTTTCATCCATTCGGGCTGCATTATATTCAGGAGTACTAAATCAAATGTACAATGGCCTTACATAGATGGTCATCCTAATCATGGGTCTATATCTATAGAAACATGAGTCTATATATGTAGACGACTATCTGATTTATGTACATGTAATGAAAGTTGATAAGTTGAGCATGGGTATGCCTCCCTCAGCTAATTCATGAGAAAAATCAAATTATCATGATATATGTATTGTAATTGATGCAGGTCACCTTTTGTTCGAAACCTCCTCTCCTCCTGATAAAGCATTTCACCTGACATATATATTTACGACTTCATGCCTTAGGGGGCAACTGTTACAGATCCATTTGGGCACATCAACCCCAAATTACAGATTAGTACTATTAGGGCCTATCAAACCCTAGTGCAGTTGTTACATGCCCTAAAGAAGTTAGTCATCGGAATTCCTTACTTCCCAAGAAGTTCCATCACTGAAAACATCCAAAAACTACCTCTAAGAAGATCAGGGTAGGTAGGCCTTCATCAGGGTGCACTGCATTGCAAACCATACACTGACAGGGTGCTATGTAGCGCACTTGGTCCCTCTTTGGCCTGCACTGAGTGAATTTGAGAAAATTTCTGTGAGGGTTTGAAGATTCCTTATCCATTGGAAGCCTCTAGAAGTTTCTCAATGCCACCTGCTCCTTTGAGTTTGCATTTGGATGAGAAAGGGAATTAGGAAACATTAATCCCCTGTCCCTTCCTTCATGGAACTGATTTCTAAATTTAGAAAGGCATTCGTCATCACCATTGATGGCATAACCTCCTTCACTCACCTATAAATAGATCACTCATGTAAGAGATCTGCGCTGAAAAATATTGAGCTGTAAGGAGATGCTGGTGCTATAAGATTAGAATTGAGTGCAAGTATTGTCATTGTGTTGGAGTGTTTTGCTTGTCATGAGGCTGACGAAGGTTTGAATTGGAAGGATGACATTGGACCGAGCTCATATGGGTTGTAATCTTTCCTCTTACCAATAAAGTTTTCAGGACTTTTTCCCGTATGCTTGTGTTATATGTTAATGCCTTCATATGTATACCATGTTTTTGATTCCATGTTATTTATAAAGAATAGATTGATATCATTACGCTTTGATGGGTTTTTGTTTCTGTAATTACGTAGGTACTTCTCAAGCGACTTAAGTATGAGAAGGAGCAACGGAATCAATCGAAGGAGACAAGGAGCTAGCGAAAAATACAAGTAGGTTTATCTTCTCTCTTGTTTTATCTGTTGATTATAGAAAAGGTTAAGATTTCTTTGCCTGTTGTTTCTAGATTAGCTACTAGATCTAGAGGGTTAAGTCCAAGAACACTAAATATTCCCGAAACACTAGGGTAGGGCTGTAGAATGAAAAAAAATTTAGAGGCACCCTACAAGTCTCAAAAAAAGGGGAGAGAGAGAAAAAATAGAAAGAGAAAGAGAAAGAAACGCAGAGGTAAACGAGCTCTTACACTAGTTCTACTAACACGTTTTGCAGGGTTCCAGTCATGGTCAAAGGAACAATAGTCAAAGGAAATATGGTTCCACATCCCACTTTTCCACCTCCCAAGCTAGCCTCCTACATGTTCTTCATAATTCCACCCATATCCCTACATTTCTGCATCATCAGGAAACCCATATCACTCAAGTTTTCCTCAATCTTGTAGTGTTATAGGATTGTATTGAATTGCTACAACATTGACCAGAATTGCTACATGATTGTGATCAGCATAAGGATAGGGGTAAAATCTCACGTTTTCCTTAGGGAAATGAAAAGGGAAGTCTACCACACCTTCATCATCTTTCATGCATAATATTTAGCCATTTTTCCATCCAAAACTTCATCTTTGTTCATGAAGAAACTCCATTTCCACCCCTTCTTCCACATTTTTCACCACCATCAAAGTTTCTAGTCCCTTTCAATGGGCTCACCATGAATTATATGAGATTCTAAATGCATTTCATGAGGGATCCTATTGCAGCCTACACAAACCCTACAGAGCCACAATCAAAGACACCTGATAGCTCCAGAATGAAAACTTATCCATCTTGAAAAATTAAGAGACCATCGTTGAGATATTGGGAAACCACACCACACTTGAGGAGTAGCTACAAGGAACTGATCACCTCCAACAACCGCGGATCTCTTGAATAACCTACATCAAAATAATTCACTCAGTTAAGCACCTATTAGAGAATATCCATAAAAAAATATTTTTTGTTCAAAAAAGGACTAGTGCATGAAACAACTAGCATGAAAGGTAGCACCTCGAGAGGTCATCATATCAATAATTGTCCATAAGAAGCATGCAGGCATAAAAAAAAAACTAAACATCACTAGGTAGGCTCATGTATGACACTCCTCATCTCTTCCTTTAAGTTGGTTTAAAAGTGTTTTTAATGGATAAGTAATGAATTTTATAGGCTAGAGGTGGCCAGTAAACTTAGCCACTCTTGAATAATTAAATTGCAGTTCACTCACCTTCCATGTAATGTTGAAAATTCAAAACGATGGGGTGATAATTACGAAGAGTGGGGCCAACGGTCCAAAAAAATAAATGTGTGTATGGGAGGTTTGGGTCATCTCATAAAGCTTGTTAAGCCCACTACCACAAGAGGAAATAAAAAGGACAAGTCCGATTTCATTTCAACTGAGAATCTCATTCCCAAAAACATTAGAGAGGCCCACTAAGACTTTGACAGTTGATCTAACTATGACTAGGGGTCCCCTAAGGTGCTACATAGAAGCTACAGGGTTGGATAGTAGGTGCTGCAGGATCATTAGGAATTGCTACAAGATCACAAAAATTGGCACAAGATTGCAAAACATTGCTACAGGATCAAGCCGAGAGGTGAAATAGGGTTCGACTTAATAAGAATTTTCCTCCAAACCCCCACAATCTTGAAGAAATAATTTTGGGAATGGTAATTAGTATTTTATCCTCACCTTCCATGGTCCAAGAAATAAAATAATTTGGTTGAAACTTTTCCTGTACAAACATCCTATAGAAAACTCTTGCAAAATTGAATTTCTCTTAAAAAAAAAAATCATATGAAAGAGGTAAGGTAGAAGGAGATGTATTTTACTTGAATTTTTGCATATAACTACCAACCATATCCCCCATATATTGAAACCCTAGGATTCTCATAACACAACCCTTCACATGAAAATATTTGAGAAAACTTGAGGAAGAAGTAGTAGGAAACATGGGAGGGAGTGTCAATAGAAGGGATCCCACAAACACTAATAGAATCCTTCAACAACCTCCTTGAAAAAATAAAGGGTATGATGATGAGATAACCCATGAATTTGCCATGGCCCTTCAGTCTCAAGGGGAAGACACTGACACCATTGTTGTAAGGGGACTTGTCATGCATTTGAATGCAGAGCTCATTAGGACAGTCACCACCATTCCCTTAGGTGTTATATGGGGTAAGGAATATAGGACATAATCCATCACATCCAAGAGATATTTCTTCTTCCCTGAAGGAAAGCCAATTGAAGACAAGAATGGAGTTATAAGAGAGAGCCTTCTTTACCCCTGAAATGAAGTGGCCTATAGCATCCTAAAGTACATATCTTGTGAAGGAAATTTGAGTGTTGTGTATTCCTACCAATTCAGACTACTCTATGAGTTGAGGTTCCAAATAGAGTTCCCCATCCCAAGTAGGCTTAGTATTCCACATTTTCTCCTTCAGTCCATGATTGAAATGAGCTAAAGGGTGAGAGAAGGGAAACACTAGTACATTTCCCATCATGGCCTCATAAGGCTCATTGTTATGAATTCCTTAAGTCACCTCATGAGCCCTGTGCTATGGACTGATTTTTTGGACATGGATAGGGAGGCCTTCATCGAGACACAAGCCCAATCTCTGACAGAACATGAAGAGACCACCAAATCTAGCATTGTTAAGGAATAAGGTGGGCAAGAGGAGGAAGAATAGGTTGAAGAACCAGAAGAAGAAGAATTTTATGAGAAGGATGAGGAAATTGAAGAAAAAGTTTGAAAAGAGAGAGAGGGAAAGGAAGGGAAAATAGAGGGAACATAAGAGACCCTTAGGGAACGCTCTATACCTTAGAAGAAGAGAAAACAAGAGAAGCAAGTAAGCCTCTCAAGAGGGGATGCAGAAAAAAAAGGTGGTTTCCACCCTGGAAGCCATTAGTACACCCATCAAATCCAAAATGAGATAGCCTAAGTAGGGCCTCTTATACTTCAAAAGGAGGAAAAGCATTAGGATCAAATAAGGGAATCCTCCACCTCCTTCTACAATGCCAATCACAATTGAGGAATTTGTTAGCCACTGAGAAGAAGAATTGGGATGAGGAAAAAGGAAAATTGAGGAATTCACCTCCCTCAAATCCAAGTGAAACCAGCCTCAGGCCACTAGGGCAGCTAAAGTTAAGGAGTCACAAGAAGAAACTTCCCTACTACAAGAAATAATAAAATTGCTACCGGATAAGAGGAAATTGCTAAAGGAAGGGACAATAGCATATCAAGAGGGAGAAGGAGGTACATAATATCTCCAAGAGACTAATTCACTGGTCTTTGATCCTATTACAAGTTTGTTGAAGCAGGAAGAATTATACCCAAAAAGTTTTCAATTCCCCTCCTATTTGAGTTAGAAAAGGAGAGAATTAGAACTCATCGGTGGATGTGTATTTCCAAATCAAAGGGAGTGGAGAATGTAGGCCTCATGGAATAAACGATAAAGAAAATTGGTGAAGAAATGGTTGACTTAATATTCAAATATTCAATCAAGAGGGAGCAGTTGCAACTAGAAAATCATAAACTAAGAGAAAAACTATAGGAAAAGGAGGCACAACTTGCCACCATGACAAGATTGACCATGGAGGTCATCCACTACAGGAAGACATCCAAATCATATGCCATCTTCCACAAAGAATAATGGCTACAATTTCAAATCAAGACATCGGCACAATATGGCTCTCTCACATTTCAGGATTATAGGAAGTTCATTTAATTTTGCCAACAAGCAAACATTAAAGACATGGCCAAATTGGTTGAATTCTACATGTAAGACATGATCCTCACATAAATGAACTTTTTGGACCTAAATTCATGGTTGGGAGATGCGCATTCGATGGACCTATCCTCTTGGCTTGTCCATGAAGAAGAAAGGGCTAACAGAGTGAAGAAAGTTATGGCCAAGGAAGCAAGTGAGCCTCTATATATCAGATAAAAACTAACAAGTCCCAAGGCTATCATAAGAAACCATAGCCTCATCTTTGTAAATCCTAAACTAGCCCTTCACTACCTAGAGAAGCAAGAGAAATTCATCTTTCATTTTGAAAACAATTTTAGGTTTTTGGGACTAAGATTTTACACACTTTCCAAAGGATATGGCATGCTGTGCTCCACAATCTACATATCAATAAATACCACTCCCTGAGAGGTTGATAAATTCCCTAGAAAGGACCCCACTCTATAAGAGAATTATTCAAAGATTGAAGATCAATTGGATATGGCTAAAGCTCGGTCCTCCCTTGCTATTAGGCTTATAGTAGAGAAGAGATCAAGCAAAGGAACAAAGGGAGTGGGCAGCCATAGAGGAAAATCCAGGATTCTATCCACAATAGGGTACACAATATTAGGTGCCTTGGGATTTCAAAGATGCCATTAGGGCCATCCATGAGCTACAAATGAGTGAGTAGGTTTCTCAGAGGGCAAGAAACACTTTCAGCAAGGGACGATGTTGGCCCCCGTCAATAAATTTATTATAAGGCCCATTTTGTTATCCTCAAGCCTATAATTTCTTCTTTTCTCACATTAATTAACATAATGTGCTTAATAGGAAGACCAAAGGATGTTTGTCATACGCTGTGGACTAATGTGGTTAATGTGCAGGAAAAAGAGCATTTTTTATTGCATTTACTATGTACAGTCATGTTGGAAATAACTAGAGGAGATGTAGGAGGCTTGTCCCCTGCATTTAATCTCCTCCAACTTGACTTGATTCATAAAATCACTCAACTACAGCTCGAAGTATACTGTCAGCCAATGCACTCAAGTAATTGTGAGGATCTAAAGGAGCTAGATCCACTTTTTTTGAGATTTTGGAGGGAAGTAATCT
The DNA here is from genome assembly GCA_031772625.1 of Pinus tabuliformis. NCBI lineage: Eukaryota > Viridiplantae > Streptophyta > Pinopsida > Pinales > Pinaceae > Pinus > Pinus tabuliformis. The sequence continues at coordinate 658,139,504 of CM062805.1, read as the reverse complement.
TGTTTCTAGGGAGGATTCCCTTAGTCATCCTTGTATAAATAAACAATCCTAAGGGCTCAATAAGATTCGATTTTTTTAGCAGAGAAGGGCTACTAAGGGCTAGGAGCTTGGGACTGACATTTTCATTTTCCTTTGCATGATGTACTTGAAATTTTCCTTATGTCAATGAAAATTATATTGTTCTCTCACATATGAGGTTGTTTCAAAGGGTTGAGTCCCCTTGGGTTAGGTCCCAACCCAAAGGTTCAAGTCTCTCTTTGTGTATCTTATCTATGAATTACTTTTAGTAGCAACATCTATTTCTTTCTTAGTAGAAGTTTACTTGCAAAAATTGTTGTTGCAGGTTTGGTTACCACCTCTCTTGTGGGAAGTGGGTTGAAGAGTATGTAGTAGCAAGCCAAAAATATTTGGTTATTTTCCTCTGTAGAATTTTAGACCTTAGATTAATACTCTCTTACATACATTGTTTTTGCATATTTAGGAGTTAAATAACATTCTTCTTTAAGATTTCATGGATGTATGCTAGATGCATGTTGGAAGTTAGATTTCCATTTGATGTAATAAAATTAAACTCATTCTTTCTTGTTATTTGGTTTCATAGAATTCAACTCATCCTTTCTTGTTATTTGGTTTCATAGAATTCAACTCATCCTTTCTTGTTTAGTTCATTTTGTTGCAATTTGATTATTAGTTTGGTATCCTTTTCAAGTGCAAAAAAGGATTGTTTATTTTTTCTGCAGATACTACTAGTAGCTTGTAGGGTTGTCACACTCATCCTACATTTCTCCTATCATCATCAACCTCTTCCTCTTCATCTCCCATTTCCCTTGAAACTCTGCTACCAAAACTATATTTCTGGGCCATTAAAGGACATTGCGTGCATTTTCTTTTGTGCAAGATAGGCCTCTCAGAGGTGCTAGGCTTGGGAAAAGTATTGTACAGCCTTCATATTCCTTCATCTACCCTCTCCCCACCTTAAAAACACATTTTTCACCCTAAGTATGCCCATGGATCTAATCTTGTAGCAAAACAAGGCAATCCTGAAGCACCCTGTAAAAATCTTGTAACAGTCTTGTAGCACCGTGTAAACTTTGACTAGATTTGCTCCAAAAGCTTGGTTATTTTTTTTATTTTACGCTTAAATAATGACCCTTAGGCTCTGAACCTATGATTGAGGATGACCAAATGCCACTTTAAACCTTCATTTTCTTGACCGCAACACAATTATGCAATCAGGGTTAGATGACCGATTTCCAAATTTGAATAGTAATGATGACTTTCTTATGAAATGCACATGGACTTTGTTACTAAAGATAAGTTTATTTCCAAACAATGATAAAGAGGGTGATTTATCAATGCATAGATTAGGCATGTTTTCTTCAATTTATGCTCTCTTAGGGTTTCAGTTAGAAGCACTATTATTTCATAAGTTAATTTCTTGTTCAAAACAACTTTTCACATTCTGCAACTAGACTAATGTTCACATTCTTGCAAATAGCATAGATTTTACACTCTGCAAGTATATTAGTATTTTTCATTTCTACAAATAGCACATTATTTACATTCCTGCAACTAGGGTTAGCGTTTACATTTGGATGAATAGAATTTTCATTTCTACAAGTAGAATAAAGTTTCCATTCCTACTATTAGAATATATATCTCCCTTTTCATGCAATTTCCTTCTTTGAGCTAGTTGAAACAGTGGTCTATGTATGCCTTGATCTGGTTCATTGCTTGAAGGTGGCATGAGTAGACCTTGACCTACTATGCATATACATTGTCACCTCTTAATTTTATACGAACCCCAGGTTGATAATTAAAGCTGGTAGCTTTAGAAGTCTCAACATTCTTACTGTGATACTTACGCTCATTAGTAGTTTCAAAAGAGAATCCCATGATATCTCAAGGATATCCTTCTATTGGTTTAGTCATTTTTAAATCTTCAATTATTTTCCTCTTATTAAGAATATTGAATAAGTATGAATCTACAAATTTCCAACCCCCTCAACTCTTAAGTCGTGACTCTTTTCATTAAAAAAAAAAAAAAAAATGTTTTTCTCAAACATTTTCTTTTCACCCAAAAATAAATTGAATATTCATCCAATTAATTTGAGAGAACCACATATTAAAAATGAATACAATTTTAAATCACAATATTATCAATACTTTCTTTCTTTTCCAATTCAAGACTTATATCTTAATTGAAGATTTTCTAGTTGATAAAAAGCCTTCGCATTAAATCCTTTACTTAAAATATGTTTCAAAATAAAAAGAAATTCATTAATATGGACATAAAATAAATAACAGAATACTATAGATAAGAAATCACTAATTATTATAAAATAAAATAAATCCTTTACTTAAAATAGGTTTCAAAATAAAAAGAAATTCATTAATATGGACATAAAATAAATAACAAAATGTTATAGTTAAGAAATCACTAATTAATATAAAATAAAATGTAAATGAAGAGATAAATATATTATTTTTTAACTCAATATATTTAGGATTTAGTTTCAATTTCTTAAAATAATTAAAAAAAAATATCCATTATAACAACCCAAATATGCAAAATCTTTTATTCCCATTTTTTTAAGGTTTTATTTTTTATTTTCTAAAAACAATTAGAAAAATATCTGTTATAATAACCAAAATATATTTAAAAGATTTTCAAAATCTTTATTTCTTTCTTAAAGGTGGTCAAAATATTAATATCTGGAATAAATATTTAGAACATTTATAATAAAAATAAATTAAAAAAATAAAAGAAAATTTATAACAAATTATCGAACTAATAAAATTTACAAATAAAACTATAAAGAATAGCAAGCATGGTGATTTAAACACAAAGTATTTTCTTCATTTAAAAAGTTTATTTACAAAATTAATAATAATAATTTCTAAAAAATAAAATTTATTCAAGAAAGTATCCAAGGAATGCAATCAAATTTCATCCATGGGTAAATATAATCACACTTGATGAAGCTTCTGTCAACTAAAATAAGTACATGAATATCAAAACCAAAAGCAAAGTGTTTCGAGAGAAAAAGTAATCAAATCCATTAAAAACAAAATAGTGAAAAGTAAGAGATTTGTAAAAAATGATACTTTTCTCAAAATGAATATAATTGACTTGGCTCTAATCTTCTAAATATTTTCTTTTAAAACCCATTCTGGGTTTCATATGTGTAAGCCTGAATTGAATCGTTTTAATTTGTCAGGAAAAATATAATTATAAATAAAGGTATAATTTTAAAATTATAAATAAAGCATAATTTTTAAATTATAAAGAAAAGATAATTTTTTAATTACAAATAAAGCATAATGCACTCATTATCTTTTCAAGGTTTCATTTCAAGGAATAAATTCATTAATCCATGAACCAAATTCAATCATAAAACACTTCAAAAATTAAAAATAATGAAAAGGTTGAAAAGAAAATATCATAGAACCACCATTTTAAATTAAGAAATATAAGATAAAGCAACATTAAAAAGACAACCATTTGAAAATTTAATTTGGGGAGTGTTGAGTCCTAATTTCGCTCATTTCTAATCGAGTTTCTAAGGTCTTAACCCCTTTATTTTGAACCTTTCTTAATCCTTAAACACCCTCTTTTACCATCTTTTGTGTATTTTGACCATGAAGGTGTGGTGAACTCGAAGGTATGCAAATTATTTTAAAATGTATCATTTTACTTTAAATCCTATGTATTTTCAAAGTTAAAACGTTATCTAATCGAATCACCTACAATGTCAAAGGAGTTGACCACATCTTGCGTAGATCAACCATTTTCTGAAGCAGCTCTAAGTTTCCTACAGCTACTCTGCAATTTACTGCAAGTTTGCGATCTCCTATAGACGCAGAGATTTCCTGTAACTTCCCCGATTTCCTGTAGTGATATCCATGGTTGAGAATGTTTTGGTTAGCCTCGAGGAGAATGAAGACATGGGTTTTGTTGAGAAAGTCACTAATATAGATGTTGTCCTTTTGGTCACCTCAAGGTTTCCATTGAAATTGCCTAGACCTTCATTCCTTTTTCAGATGGTCGTATTAAGAGGCAGTAACAACAACTTCACAAAATCTGTTTGATCCATGCTTTCAGTCATGGATCAAACTCATCATGCTTATTGCTGCTATCTTTATTAGATATTGTTAGCTAGCAGTTGTAGGATGTTAGATTTTCTAATTCGAGGTAGGTTATTCCCATGTATTTGTATAAAATATATTTATGTTTATTAGGAGGGGGATAAATAGGATCTGGAGAGAAGAAGGACAGATTGAATATATCAGACCTATATTACTGTATATTTTCCAGATTAATATAATACTTGATGTTCTGCTAAATTTCATTGAGTAACTCCTTTCGTAGTTGAAGGGGTTGTGAGTAAGGGAGGGCCCCCTTTACTCACAACTCCTATAGATGAAAATTTGTTTTATTTCCATTTATTCTTGTCATGCATCAATAGAATTAGTACACAGTTTGCAGTTCTCTTTTCTAATTTGTAACAGCTTGTGAATGATGGTTAAATGTGAGCTTATTTGATGAATGATTTGGAATTGTTGAATAGGATTTCATTTCTATTATGCAAAGTGTGAATTGAGTTAATTGTTGTTGTTTGGGTTTGTATCTTTTCTTGATCTGCATCAACAATTCTAGGTGCTGTAGAGAGATGAATTATCTACTCCATAGCCTTTGTTGCTAAGTGTTGATGAGGAAAAGAGTTCTTGAAGTTGTGTGTGTGTGATTTTATTTAGAACAACACTTACAGTATTAGCTTACATATATTTTTCACAACATCTCACAAGCTTACCTACCCCTAGTCGATAATTTATGTCTATCAAATTATAAGTCTATAATTTGCCCAAACATTTTGGTGTCGTTGTCAGGGAGGTGCTAAGGGATGATACTGGAAGTGTTTTAGTATGATTTCTTTTGTTTAAGTTTTTCAAGACTGGGGGAGTTGAAGTGGTAAGATGTGGGGTAAGGCCTACGCACCTACGGAGATCAAAATTCACCAAAGCCATGTCCTGATTGTTTTTTAAGTAGAAGTTTTTAAATTTCCTGCATAATATATTAATAGGGCCCAATATTTTCAAATATTTTTAGTGGTGGTATGAGCACCACTTCGTTCACTAATAAATTGGTAAGGAAGAGGAAGTTCATAAAATAAAAAGGCAAAGGAGATAGAGGAATCCAACAAGGGGTTACAGCTCTGAGCAGGGTTTGATAGTTGATCCTAAGCGAACTAATACTCCCACAACAAATTCTTTTGCTAGAAAATCCTCTGTTGTTTCTCATTCAGAATTTGCAATGGCACCTCAAAGGCCATGGCAAACACATCTTGCAGTTATGTCACAACAACATTTTCAATTTTCTTATGCCCAGAATTAGATGTGGAAGATCCCAATGCCTTGGCAGCCCTTGCCTCGGTAGGGGAATTTCCCTTACCCACATGCACCAAATTATTTCCCTCAAAACTTTTATTTACAACAAATGGTACAACAACAACAACTTCCTGCCTGGACAGTACCCAATATCAACAATAAAAATATCCAATCTACTCACATATTGGAATGGTCATTTATCCCACTTATCCTACCTATTACATTGTACCTCAACCTCTGAAGGAAATTTATGTACCTTTATTACAAGAGTTTCCTGCGTCTCTGTAGGAAATTAAACTAAGGTTAGGAAAAGTGATGACCCAACCAAAAAATATTTGAAGAGATTAAAGATGAAGTAACCCCTGATACACCTAAAATAGAAAATGTACAACAAACAGTAGAACCAAGCAATCTAAGTTCACAAGAGCCTTCCTCATCTCAAACTATCCAACCTCCTTTTCCTGATAAGTTGAGGGTGGGAGAAATGAAAAACCAACCCAAATTTGATCTAGTATCCAAGTTAAGAAATTTATTCATCAAGATTCCTTTACTACAAGCGATTAGGGATATACCAATATATGCTAAAATAGTTAACGAACTTGTATCAAAAAGATGGGGAGACAAAAGAAAGAACCCTCTACAATTCAAGTAGGTGGGAAAATTACAAGCCTTATGTCTACTAGATTTGCCACTAAAACATATGCAGATCCTAGAATTCTTTTGGTTACCACCTTCATCAATGGATATCCAATAATAAATTCTTTAATTCATTTAGTTGCAGACATTAATATAATGACAATGGAAACATTGTCCCATATAGGATCATTTGACTTGCTTCCTACCCCTATTGTGTTAGAATTAGAAGATAGATTTAAGGTCAAGCCAGAGGGTGTATTGAAAGACATTGTCATTTCATTAGAGTCCTAGGAATATCCTACAAATATTTATGTTCTTCAGCCTAAGACTAATTTAGGGAGCTACCCTTTGATCTTAGGGAGACCTTGGTTGGCCACAATAGATGCCTACATTAGGTATAGGTCAGGGAACATGACGATCACTCATGAGGCTGAAATTAAGCACATCAACCTATACCCCCCTGCTAAACCCCTCTTGAAATCAGAAAATATTCATTGGGCTAAGGAAAAAATTAATTCAAAAATTATTCAACCAATTTTGACAATAGCCCAAGCTATGGGACTTAAAGAAAACACTGGGGATAATTTAATTAATTGCTCTATTTCAAACCCTGATTTTTCCCAGCACTTAGAGGGGCAATCAAGTCATGAGATAGATGTCATTGTTGAGCATAACTTCCAAGACCATAGTACAACAACTGAATTAGATTCATCCCTCTTAACTTTATTTCCTGCAAAATCAATGACTGAAAGTGGAAGCAAGGTAATTGAGATCTTTCTCGGAAAAACTTTAATTATCAATTCTGCCCTAACTTATGAACATGAAAATCGATTAACTCAAATATTGAAAGATTTTTCAGACACATTTTCTTAGGAATATGCAGATACGGATATGATACTTGGTATCTTCTCTGATATTTTATATGATTTCATAGAGGTTTATATTGATGAATTTACGGTGGTGGGTGATATTTTTGAAGAGGCTTTACTTAATCTTAGGAAGGTTTTGCAAAGATGTAGAGAGATTAATATTTCACTAACCAATGAAAAATGTTCTAAAATCATGACTGAAGGCATTATCTTGGATCATCATGTTTCTGCTGCAGGAAGTAAAGTTGATCCAACAAAAATCAAAGTGATTTTGAAGAAGAAAAAGTTGGAAATGGTGGTAAGGGGGGTCATTCCTTTCACTACCTCTTCTTGATCTTCTGCTACAATAAACTGAGCTTACTTTGATTCTTCTTGTGCTCATTAAATCAGGAGAGGAACTTCTATTGGGCACAAGTTTATTCCTTTTTCTAGGCCCAATGGACTAATTATGGAAAAGGAGCCCCCTTGGAGTCTTCCTTTTCAGTATTTCAGACTCTCTAAAATTGAAATCTGGCAAGCATGGACTATCTTGGGCTCATTAAGATAATGGGTTAGTAGATCCTTATGGGTCCTTAGAATAAATTTCATTTTTCAAGACAATTTTTGGTTTTCTCATGTTGGACTGATGTGGGATTTCTTAAGGCCCTCCTTCCAACAATCTTGGCCCATTGACATCAGAAAATTATCTGGGTTTCAATATTAGGGACTGGTGATGCCTTGAAGCTAGTATACCTTAATGATAGGCTATCTCATCAGCAGCAATGGTGATTCATTATGGCTCCTTGACTGCTGGATCCTACAGGGGGTTCGACAACATCTCATACATTCAAACCTGAAAGGATGCATCAGATGTACCTTGGTCCTCACTCTCATCATCGATGATGGGCCTCGCGTTGGTTAACAACTGACCTTAATGGCTGGTAATCCAGTGAGTCCACTATACATTCGACCTTACACATTTATTCATGTGTAGTGAACTGTACAAGAAGGGGAGAATATGGTTTCTTGTAGATGGATTTCCTACAGAAAATTCCAGCAGCTGCATTTCCTGTAGCAAAAACAATTATTTCCTGAAGAATGAGTTCAAGCAAAGCATATTCTACAGAATTTGGAAAGTACCATCATTATTATTTGAGGCCACGTAGCTACATGATCTTTCCTCTGACATGATTTTGAAGTGGTTTATAATTTCAAGGTAGGAACAAATGTCATCAAAAGTACTAACCGTTGTAAGGTAAGATCGAAGGTATGTTTTGACGTCATAATACTTAAGGTAAGAAAAGGTAATGGTACGAAAATTTTGAATTTTCATAAGTACGAGTCATGGCCACCCTCGTGGAATAGGGTGGCTAAGAGCCATTTCTATCATAACACGAGTCCCCATTCCTGTTACAGGGATTAGTGTCTATTTAGAACTGCTCTATCCCACTAAGGTATGGTAGCTGCCTTAGAAACAACAGAAGAAAGTCTACTTTGATTCCTTTTATAATAAGTAGATAGAAGAAGAATGAGGAGGCCAACCTTTGTCTTTCGCTTGGACTCCTTTTTTGATTCTTCCTCCTTCTCACAGCCTTTTGATGCTTGTCCTCTCGTATGCCCAGCTTCAAGGAATACCTGCGAGATCACAACAACACGAGACTATGGAAGAACACAGATCTACTAATATAAATAATCTAGGGTCAGTATAGATTAACCATACAAATGCATAAACATGTATTACACAAAGATATGGAAGGAAACAAGAATAGCTTTATTGATAATCAAAGTGAAGTCAAGAGAGTTACAACTAGCTGTTTCGACCCAGCATCATCCTCTTGACAAGAAAAGTTCTCTTTTCACCTCATACAAAAGCTTAGATCACCCAACAAGCACTGATATCACCTCAAGAAACTATCAGCAATTCCTTGCAATATGCCCAATTCCAACCTCTGGATCTCTTGGATGAGGGATCCATATATAGCATCTTGACAAGGGTATGAGTCAGCTTCTGTGTTTTTGATTAGTGTCCTCCCGCTAATAGTCCTTGCTTCCACTTGGAGATTGAGCATCTCTTACTCATCCTTGGTCGAATTCAAAGAGGCAAGTGTCACAGGAGAGAGTTATGGAAGATTCCATGCCTTTCCACCTTGCAAGATGACACTGCCATTTGTCTCTTTCCCGATAAGCGCACCCCATAGAAGGGCTTCCTGCTCTTAAGCGCACCCCCATAGTGTATTCAGGTGGGCTTAAGCGCACTTTGACCATGGAGCAAGTGCACTGATCTTAAATTGACTCATTCTGAGCAGTTTTTCATGGAGAACTTCTGGGAGGAGCTGTAATCATTTGACCTTGTTCGTTTAGGGGTTGAAACAACACTTTTAGGGACTTAGGATCCCTTAGTTTATGGATATTTGCTGCTTGGGGTTGTAGGGCCCAAAAATATCTATAACAGTTGCCCCCTAAAGCATGAGGTCGTTAATTTTTCTTTTAAAATGTCGGGTGAAATGCTTTATAATGAGGATCCAGAGTTCTTTCGAGCCAAGAGGAGACCTGTAATAAGATACAACACAATACATTATCTTCATAACATTTTCATGATCTAGCTGAGGCGGGCATTCCCATGCTCAGCTTTATAAACTCATTCTCATGTACATAGGACAGATAACTGTCTGAAAATAGACTGATGATTCTGGTAGAGCCATCATCCTTTTGATTGGATGATTATCTGTGCCATAATGTTGTACATTTGATGTTTTTATTTTCCTGAATATATATCGCAGCCCGGATGGCTGAAACTAGATCCGGGGTCTTCAATCTCTTCCGATCTTCACTCAAAGTACAAGTCGATCCATGTGAAAAATGTTTTGGAGTCGAACATGGAAAGACATCGCCTGATTACCAGCCAATAATGTAAGCTGTTAACAGGCGCGAGAGGAATCACCGATAATGATGATGACCCTCAAGGTACTGCAGTACAATCTACGTGGTGTGAATAAATGACTTGGCGTCGAACACCACGTAAAATCTTTCGGTCGAAGGCCAATGATGTAAACCTTTCGCCGGAAGTGAGAAACTTGCCATTAAGGCATGCAAGCTTCAAAGTACTGAAGGGGGTATTCCTAGACCGAATTCTTGGATAATGAGCTGATGTCGACAAGAAGTGATCCTTCATAGGAGGGCCTTAATGAATCCCACATCAATGACACGGAAAGGAGCAAATGATTCTCATGGAGGTGAAAACTGTCTGATGATATAAGGTTCAGGATGGCGGTCATGAAAGGATGGAGTATAGATGTATTGTGGTGGGTGGACTCGGTTGAATTCTCTGAATGACTTCTCTTGAACATATCGGCGACACTGACATGATGGATTGGTAGCATTAAACCCAGATGTGGATGGTGTGATGTGACCATGGTGATGTGACCGGTGAATGAAACAACCCAACCCAACGCGGATGCGGAGTGAAAGTGTCATGTTCAAGAGTGACTTGCTACCAACAAAGTTTCTTCAAGTTTTCTTCCCAATTTTTCCCCAGTCATTGCTGACCAGTACCTCTTTATTTTTATCAAGCTTGAGGAGGATAACATATGCTTGTTCTATAATTCGCCCTTCGGGCGAACCCATCGCTTCGTTTTACCGAGCTTAGCGATAGTGAAACTCGTTCTTGCCTGCCACAGACAAGTTTGTCGCTATTATGTTTTTTAACGAGTTTAACGACAAAGACAACTCGGTCCTTTTCAATTTTAGAGAGTCTGAAAAGGTACGTAAAGGAAACTCCAATATTCCTTTTTCGTCATCTAATCCCTTAAGTCCGAAAAAGTATAAAACAATACAGAAGGGATCGATTTTCGATCCTTTTAACGAGTCGAACAAAACAAGTGCTTGATCTTTTTGTGTAATGATCCCTCAAGTCCAAAAAGATTAAAATCTAAAGGAGGGATAACACTTCCAGTCCCTTTAATGAGCTGGAGAGGCCAATAGCTCAGCGATCTTTTCATATTTATCGAGTCGGTTGAAAAGAGCTTAAAGAAGACTCGTCTTCTAAGGAACGAGTGATGAAATGGGTAGCAGCTGATTCCAGGTAAGGCTTGGAATTTTCCAATCACGGCAGTGTTACAAGGATGGCTATAAATGATCACTCTTCGCAGCTGTTCCTCAAAATGGGTAAACAATCAAATGGAGGTGAATGATCGGCCAATGCAAAAAGTGGAGGTGGTGGTGCAAACACACCCAAGGCTTTAAAAGGCTGAAATCTTATATTCACGATGGTCATTTACCGGAGATTGGTTCATTTTTTATCGATGAGCTTGAACTCTGGGGGAACATGTGCTGAGATTCTTATATTTATTTTTTAACGAGCATGAAGTCCGCGTTAAAACTGCTCGATTAATCCAGTCTTATGAAAAGGATGTCTCATTTGATATTGGAAAATTTTCATTCGTTTGCCCCACTTCCTTTCTTTATGCAAGTTAGGAAATGACCAATCCTACGAGTTTAAAGGGTTAGCCTACGGGTTTAAAGGGAGGACCTAAAAATTTAAAAAATAAATGGTCGCTCTTCGCTTGCACGCCAAAAGGTTTGCATGCCACCAGGTATAAAATATGGTTTCAAGGTTACCCCTACTTCTCTACGCCAAAACATTTGTTTTACCGAGAGGGGCCTACCTCTTACAGGTTACCAAAGAAACAGATTATCTTTGGCGATGTCTACCGAAATAAACAACGGGTAGTGGCGATGCCCGACACTCGCATAACTTTGACAAGAGTATCTTATTCCATTCCAACCCCCTCTTCCAATATTGGATGGGGATACGGAGGTCATATATCTCTCGCGGAAACCTACCTTATACCTGAAGTTTCTTCTGCCGAAGCAGACCATGGTGCATGCCCCCTGGGTTTCAGTCACGCCACCGAATCACTCGCCCTCATCAGGCTGACGGACTGGGTGTTGAGACATTCCTTGCGTGAAAATACCATTTAGGAATGTTGTATGACTATTTGCTATGTGTGAACCGGGGAATGAAAGTTGGTCTATGAGCTTGACCACTCTTCCTTCGTGCGGGAAACACATTACTCTAAAGAGTGAGGAGACAATTGCACCCATGCAATAAATATAGTCTCGTCCAAGGAGTAGATTATAATCTAAGGGACCTTGGACTACCATCACGTTCATTTGAACTGTCTTCCTTTTCAATGTTATGGGTACATTGGGAAGAATACCTAAAGGTCGACTGGTTCCTTTATCAAAACCTGTCAGATTTCTGATTTCAGGCAAAAGCGTTGGCGAACCAAGCGCTTTCCAAGTAGTTGAGGAAAGGATACTCACAGAAGCCCCTTCATCAATGATGGTACCGGCCATGACCATTCTGTAGATTTGAACTATAATTCGAAATGGTACACTAGCCGTAAACGGGGTCTGCCTAGTTGATTCCAGTCGAAGGAAACAACCAGGTTGCTTGGAGGTGGGACCGAATAGACGGCCGGATATGACTCTGATGAACTTCCTTCCTGCGGTAAAGGAATGGGTAAGTCGTTCCTTGATCATTAGAGTCTGTGTTCACGAAAAGAATTTGGACGGTGCTATCCTCATTCTCTTCGGTGATGGTATCATCCGAAGATGGGACCTCTGAAGGCAAGACCGGGTCAACTGCCGTCTCGACCTTTCGAATTTCGTCTGGTGTTGATTTAGATGGTTCATCCTCGATGATAGATGCTTCGGCTGACCACTTCAGAGGGCCAGCCGGATTTTCGACTAGTGTTGGACTTGGCGAGAGTTTCTTATATCCAGGTGGAAGTCGTATAGGTGAAACCGGACGATCTTCCAGAACTCTTTTTGCTTCGTCTAAGAAGGGACAACGGTGGACGGCATGATCGCCTTCACACAGTTTACAAGGAAACCTATACTTTCCTTTTTGTCCATGGACTTCACTTTCACTAGTCGACGATGCATTTTCAACATGAGCTTCAGAGGTTGACGACACCGGATTGTGCAAACGAGGGGACCAGTCCCTTAGGATTTGAGGGATAGAGGGGCAATCTCTGTGATAATGGTCCCCTTTGCAAATGACACATGGTGATTTAGGCCTGGTCGGTGCAGTGTGTGGATTTTCGCTAGATAATGATTTGTTGCCCCCTTTCATTTTTGGCTCCTTTTTCTTCTTCTCTTTCTTCTTCTTTTCCTTCTTCTTCTCAGGTACTTGATTTTTGGCTTTTCCAGCCTTACCAAGCGAAGAGGAAGGAAGTGAGGAAGAATTGGATGAAGTGGAGGTTTGGGGGGTAACTTTTGGATCGTTTAGCTGCTGACTTGACTGTTCAGGAATTGCGGTGTTCATAACAACAGAGGTTGAGAAGAGCCAGACCGGCAAGCCTATTGTCAACCCTGGAAGTGACAATGTGGCCATGTGGGGTGCACCGATATCTCCCCAAGAGGAGAAGGGACTAGGATTCCCTCCAAGGGGGGGTCCTTGGTCGGTGGACTCCATTTTCTCAACCTAAGATCAACGTAGGAAAGGTGATGATTATTCCGTTTAAAATAAATTTTAGGACGCTTTGACACAACTTGATTTTTCAGTTTTAAAGAGTCGAGAAAAAACAAAAGATGACTCTAGTCTCCTTTGATTTTTAATGAGCCTGAAGTGACAAGTGCTCAGATGGACCTTTTCTATTAAAGAGTCTGAAAAGGAACGAAAGGGACTGCTCTGGAGATCTAGGTAGAGGGTGTACCAAACCAATCGCAAAACTGCAGAATACGTTTTACGGTACGACAGTCAATCTTCCCGAATGTTGTGTTCGGTGCATTGCGATCAATAAGGCGGCAGACACGGCTTCCTATGGATAAAGGATAAATCCTATAGTGGTCTCCAAAAATATACTCGACGGTACGTGGGAGCACAAGTCCGTATTGGCACTTGTTGTCTCAAAGTGGAGGAATCACCCAACCAACAGTGAAAGCGACAGTTACCACGTTTTACGATGCCGGAACACATCTCTATCCTAGACCTCTAGATGTTGTGTTAGGTTCCAAAGCATTGTTAGATTCATTCAATTTATTTTAGAGTTGATCTTGTTTATGAAATTTTCCTTTTGGGTTCACCGCGTGATGTATAGATATAATTCCTAAAATGCAGTCTAAAGATGATAAACAAACTTTTATCTTCTTTTAAGCCATGAAAATCCTAGCTACTAGGGAAAGAGAATGAAATTTATTTCATCAAAGAGCAAAGAGCACACACTAAATGCACTTCTCCTAAATCAAGCCAATCAGACTGTCTAAATGCAAATGCACATGCATGTATTTGTTTTTCAACTTTCTTAGTATATGGATGATAAAAAGAAAGCTTAAGGTGTAAATTCGAATTACTTTTCAAAGCGATAGCAATTTAACAACTTCCTTTTCAAAGACAAGTGAGGGAAGAAAGACACTCAACGATTTTCTAAAGGAAAAATAGCTTTTCAACACTTTAAAAGTTACACCAATTCGAATCAAATGCAAAAGTAAATCATATAATTGACACTTTTCAAGGGGCTTGCTGTCTATGGATGAAAACGACAGTTACGACACTTTTCAAACAGAAAACGACAACTCGATTACGTTACTTCCTGCAAAAGAGAGACTGAAAATGATAAAAAAACACTTAAAACATTAACAGTTCTTTACACATTAGAGGTTGGAATATCAGCAAGCAAAAGGGTTTCAAAACAGAGGGTTACTGATCTCAGGTTGCAAAATTCAAGAATAGGACTGAAAGAAGTGAATCTGGAGACCAAAATTCAGTGGCAAAGGCTCAATCTGGTCAGCGCACCTATAACACAGGGAATCTGCCTTCCAGCGCAGGTTCACCTATCGGGAAGTGCGCTTAAGAGCAGGTGCATAGTTTAGAGGGTGCGTTGGTCCAGAGACGAGACTTTGAACAGGCTCCGGGTCACAATTTTCAGTTCAGTTCAGGGTTTTTGGCTGTGAAACAGAGATCAATAACTTGATAATCAGGGGGTAGATCTAAATGAGGCTACTAAGGCTACCACAAAGAACAAATAGGGAGTTTGTAGATTGAATGTTCAAATTATAAACAACCCGGAGATTGACTAAAGCAGCTTTGATCTACTTTGCATTCGTAAAACGAATGCAGTTCGAAAGCTAGCTGGCTGATCTTCAGGCTCCGTCTATGTGTTTATAAAGTAAACAATCACAAATGAACAAACAACCTAATCGCTCCCCAGCGAAGTCGCCATTTTGTTACAGGGATTAGTGTCTATTTAGAACTACTCTATCCCACTAAGGTATGGTAGCTGCCTTAGAAACAACAGAAGAAAGTCTACTTTGATTCCTTTTATAATAAGTAGATAGAAGAAGAATAAGGAGGCCAACCCTTGTCTTTCGCTTGGACTCCTTGTTTGATTCTTCCTCCTTCTCACAGCCTTTTGATGCTTGTCCTCTTGTATGCCCAGCTTCAAGGAATACCTGCGAGATCACAGAAACATGAGACTATGCACGAACACAGATCTACTAATATAAATAATCTAGGGTCAGTATAGATTAACCATACAAATGCATAAACATGTATTACACAAAGATATGGAAGGAAACAAGAATAGCTTTATTGATAATCAAAGTGAAGTCAAGAGAGTCACAACCAGCTGTTCCGACCCAGCATCATCCTCTTGACAAGAAAAGTTCTCTTTTCACCTCATACAAAAGCTTAGATCACTCTACAAGCTCTGATATCACCTCAAGAAACTATCAGTAATTCCTTGCAATATGCCCAATTCCAACCTCTGGATCTCTTGGATGAGGGATCCATATATAGCATCTTGACAAGGGTATGAGTCAGCTTCTGTGTTTTTTATTAGTGTCCTCCCACTGATAGTCCTTGCTTCCACTTGGAGATTGAGCATATCTTACTCATCCTTGGTCGAATTCAGAGAGGCAAGTGTCACAGGAGAGAGTTATGGAAGATTCCATGCCTTTCCACCTTGCAAGATGACATTGCCATTTGTGTCTTTCCCGATAAGCGCACCCCATAGAAGGGCTTCCTGCTCTTAAGCGCACCCCCATAATGTATTCAGGTGGGCTTAAGTGCACTTTGACCATGGAGCAAGTGCACTGATCTTAAATTGACTCATTCTAAGCAGTTTTTCATGGAGAACTTCTGGGAGGAGCTGTAATCATTTGACCTTGTTCCTTTAGGGGTTGAAACAACACTTTTAGGGACTTAGGATCCCTTAGTTTATGGATATTTGCTGCTTGGGGTTGTAGGGCCCAAAAATATCTATAACAATTCCTGATTATTATCTGGATGTGTACAATGGTTATATTCCTGATATTTATTCTGCAGGACGAATCATGATGGAAATCATGAACATGTTCCACATCTCTCGAAGTTACCCATTGCTCCTGAGTCTTTCCTAATTAAGCCCTTTTGTGAAACCTATCAATGAATGAAATTAAGTTCTCCTCCCTATTTCACTCCTAGCTATGGTAAAAATGAGATCTATTGTGAGATATGAATCGTACGGTCCCGCACTACTTGACGCCTACCCACAGAGTAAGGTGAGGTTGGAGAAGGTAGGTTGGCTACCTCTATTCATGAAATATAGTGACCACAATTTGGAGGTTAAAAAGTCCTTTTCCTTAAAATTAAATGGAGATAAGGCGCAAGTGGGGAATATGAAATTTAAGTTGATAGAGGAACTGGTTGCATGAGCATGTAGATTTCACAAGATGGAGAGCGTTGGTTCAAGAACCAACGATTTAACAAGGAAATGTGTGTGCACTTTATTAGGAAAGAACATGCAAACCCATATTGGAGTAAGGGAAATTCCCAGGAATTCCTCAGAAGTAATTACTGCCAAATTTTGTTTTTGATGCAAAAATATATCACTTGTGAGGGTTGCTATGGTTTAGCATTTCTATTTTATATTCGTCTTTTAGGCCATTTTAGAGACAATCCCCTAAATTTACCCTACTATCTTAGAATGTCTCTCATGAACATGGATACCTCTGCTAAGGAGAGGGCTTCTCATATAGAGGAGAACATCTATCATCATGGAATGGTAAAAATCATTATGAAGGAGGTTTTGCAGAAACAAGGAAAAACATGGGATTAGTTCTTAACTGAGAATTATTTTGTTGACGATGAGAAGGAGCCTAATGTACCTGAAACTAAAGAAGTGGAACCAATGGAGAGGCCTAAAAAGAAACCCCGAACCCATGGTCAACTAACTTAAGTGGTTAAGAAAGATGAAGAAGTGGCGGTTGTCAGGGAAATTGTGGGGGAAAAGCCTAAGGCATCAAAGGGTACCTCTACTCCTGCTAGGTGTTTCACGAGAAGCCATGCAACGAAGCTAGCGACAAATGAAATTTCAGAGGAGAAGGAACAAAAAATTAAGATTGAAAAGAAGGATAAGAAGCCCCGGGACTTGTCTAAGGGTAGCATGAGAATATTGAATTGGTTGAGTTTATCGAAAGAGAAGAGTGAGAAACTGTGTCTTTCCAAGAACCACCGATGTAGGAAAGTAGGGAGAAAACAGTTGAAGATGGTCGGAAACGAGAAGAACTAAGTTCGCCTCAATCCTCTCAAGGATAGAATGGGGATGAAGGAACCTCTAAGAAAAAAAATCACATAAGGAGATGGAAGATACCATTAATGAGCTCATCGTGTCTGAATAGGTGCTCTAGATAGAAAATAAGACCTTGAAGGAGAATAATTTTCGATTGCAGAAAGAGGTGGAAGAATGGAAAGAAAAACATTAGAATACTTTTCGTATTATGAAGAAACATCAAGTTCAGATTGATCATTTGTAGAAGAAGAATGAAGAGTATCAGAACAGGGTATAGAAAACAGAATCTAACAGGTCACCCCTAGACCACCTGGTTGCAATAGTTGCAACCCAGAGAAAGCACTAAATTTTCTTCCTGGAGGAACGTTTTTTCTTGCATAAGGGACATGCAAGAAGCTAGGTGTGGGAGATGTTGAGTCCCAATTTTTCTCATTTCTGATGGTGTTTCTGAGGTCTTAACCCCTTTATTTTGAACCTTTCTTAATCCTTGAACACCCTCTTTTACCATCTTTTGTGTATTTTGACCAAGAAGGTGTTGTGAACTTGAAGGTATGCAAATTATTTTAAAATGTATCATTTTACTTTAATTCCTAAGTATTTTTGAAGTTAAAATGTTATCTAATCGAATCACCTACAATGTCAAAGGAGCTGACCACATCTTGCGCAGATCAACCATTTTCTGAAGCGGCTCTGAGATTCCTACAGCTAATCCACAATTTCCTCCAAGTTCACCAATTTCCTATAGACGCAAAGATTTCTTGTAACCACCCTGATTTTTTGCAACGATATCCATGGTTGATTGTGTTTCGGTCAACCTCAAGGAGAACGAAGATATGGGTTTTGTTGAGAAAGTCACTAATATGGATTCTATCCTATTGGTTGCCTCAAAACTTCCATTGAAACTGTCCAAACCTTCATTCCTTTTTCAATGGCCGTATTAAGAGGCAATTCCAACGGCTTCATGAAATTTGTTTGATCCATGCTTTCAATCATGGATCGAACTCATCATGGTTATTTATGCTATCTTTGTCATATATTTTTAGCCAGCAGTTGTAGGATGTTAGATTTTTTTATTTGAGGCATATTATGCCCATGTATTTGTATAAACAAACTTTATGTTTATTAGGATAGGGATAAAGATGATCTGGAGAGAAGAAGGACAAATTGAATATATCAGACCTGTATTACTATATCTTTCTAGATTAATATAATACTTGATGTTCTACTAAATTTCATTGAGTAACTCCTTTCATAGTTGAAGGGGTTGTAAGGGAGGGCCCTCTTTACTCACAACTCCTGTATCTACAGATTGTTTTTATTTCTATTTATTCTTGTCATGCATCAATAAAATTACTACACAGTTTGCAATTCTCTTTTCTAATTTGTAACAGCTTATGAATGATGGTTAAATGTGAGCTTATTTGATGATTTATTTGGAATTTTTGAATAGGATTTCATTTGTGTTATGCAAAGTGTGAATTGAGTTAATTTTTGCTGTTTAGGTTTGTATCCTTTGTTGATTTTCATCAGCAATTCTAGGTGTTTTAGAGAGATGAATTATCTACTCCATAGCCTTTGTTGCTAAGTTTTGATGAGGAAAAGAGTTCTTGAAGCTATGTGTGTGTGATTTTATTTAGAACAACACTTGCAGTATGATCTTGCATATATTTTGCGCACCATCTCACAAGCTTACCTACCCTTGGTCGATAATTTTATGTCTCTCAAATTATAAGTCTATAATTTTCCCAAATAGGGAGGCAAGGTGGAAAGGAGGGGCCTTCTTTTTTACCAAAATTTAGGGGATTTTTTGAGGTCTCAACAAGTTTAGATGACAAAAGCCTCGTCCTTGATTCCTTTAGTTATTGCTTGCACATTGTAGGATTTTTTGGATCAGTGCCCCATTGCAAAGAAGTTTTATTAAGATTGGATCATTATATAATTTAGCATCCATCTCAATGTTTTTGGAGTGGAAAATTTAAATAAATAAACTTATAGGATCAATTATGTCAACAGGATCTAATTTGGAGAGTTGGGGTATGAAACCTTCTAGGCCAGTTTGAGACCTTAAATGAGATTTTTGGGGTAAAACGTTCCTTCGTAACCGGTGAACCCTGTAACATTTTTCTACACTTTAATACCTTTCTAAAGATGTAATAATTGCATCAATTGAATTTTGGTTACATAATTTATGATTTTTAGAAGTTGACCTATCGTTATTAACCACCATAATTCGAGAGGATGCCACATTGTCCCCCAATACTCGTTGAAAGGGGCTAGTCATGTGGGTAATATGAAGAAAATTCTAGAAGGGTCAAGTTGTACTCATATTGAGGGTTGAATGAGTCAAATATAACCCTTGGTTGGCTATCATGCTATGTTATAACCAGGCCACTAGGAAGGAAAGGGTTTTCATTCTATTTGCTTACATTTTGTTCCATAACAGAGTAGAGTAGCTAAGTGTGAATAGAGAGAGAGTATTACAGATGGGGTATATGGTCTATGGTATGCCACGAGCTATAGGTATTAGGAAATTCCATGCATATTTCCTTCTCCTTTATACTTACATCATTTTTATTCTAGGAAAAAGAAAGAGAGCAACCTCACCTTCCAACTGGGCTTTCTTCCATGAGAGTTTCTTAGATCATATATTGGTGTTCATTGTAGTTTGTTAGTGATCATATTTAGCTATTCGATATTTTTCACATATTATATATTGCATTCATAAACAACAAAATATTGATAAAAATCTCTAATATAAAAGGAATTAACCCTTCATAGAGCAGATTTCAGTTTATTTTCACAAATATTTTTTTCTTCCTTGGAAGAAAATAATAATTTTATTTCATTTGAAAATTATACAAAATTACATTATTTAGATACATACTATTGTATGCATTCATGTAGTATTCAAATATCACATAAATGTATGACTTTTAGCTTCCGTTTGATACAAAAATATTTCCCAAAGCTTCCCATCTTTTACATAAATTTTAAGCATAAATAAATTAAAAGCCTCTTAATTTATATAGCTATTTTCTAAAAGAAACTAAAGTTGTATCTCAAAAAGATGCCAAATATTTGTTGCATTTAATTATTCAAGGATCTATTTCTCCATGATCTCATGCCCTATTCAGATCACTAGATAGCAAGATAAAATGGCTAAGACAATCTAATAACAATCCCCAATCCATATGGCCACGCATGTAGTTTCCATGAAATTTCTAATGCTACAATGTATGAGAAAGTACCTTGCCTCCTCACAAGTTGGGTAAGGGTTTTGGGCTTGATGTATAATCCTTGCTCTCTAATCAAGTGGTCTATTTCATCAACTCTCAATCCAAATCCTCCACACAAACACAACCAAACAAAGATGACGAGTGATCTTCCGCAGAAGATCATTAGCTCAAAACGTCTAGAAATCACACATATAAATTACTACAAAAATGATATAAGGGGAAGGAACATAGATTTTTATTAACCATATAAATGAAATTACATCAAATTTATACCTTCTAGCAAAGGAGATCCTCTCCTCAAGCTTGTAGTAGGGTCTCTTCTCCCAATACATTAGATCTCTCGCGTTATAGTTTGTATACTTCCTCTTACCCCCTTTCCTGTCAGTGAAATTGTATATGCTCATTCTATCCTCCAGGAGAATGTATCTAGACACCTAGGGGTTTCAGAAGTTAGGAAACTTATATAATAATGGACCCCTAGCCAACTCATACACAAGTGGGTCAATTTGATCTCCTTGGGAATGAAAAAATCTAGAAACATTTTTCACAATTATGAGTTTTTCTCAATTATCTCAATTATGAAATAATTATTATCTCATAATTATAATATTTTGGGAAATTAATTATGAGAAATAAATCAATCATGTAATTCAACCCTTTTATTATGGGGTAAATCTCACATAAGTAAAAGAAAAGGTGAAATGGGATGCAATTTAGCCAAGCAACTAAGGTAAGTTGATGTTGGATTTCTTTCACTATAATGGAGTGGAAAATAGGGTTATAATAGATGCCCCCCTAATGCATGAGGTCATAAGAGAAATTGATGGCTAAAATCCATTACAATAATACTCAAAGCTCAAAATGGGAGGAAGGAGCTAAGACTATGAAGCTAGATCAGAGGAAATCAAGTGTTGAAGTGTCGACTCTATTGACAACAACCTCGAGATGATAATACCCATGCTTGGTCATAAGAAAATACTAAACATGGTGACCATAAAATACACTACATATCCATGACATGAAATGCTAGAAAATGGCGGCGAAGACATACACAATGGATCCATGTGGCTCAATAGATAGAGCATAGCCACCAACAAATACAATGTGGATCTATGTCACAATATACATCAATAGGACTATGGACACATGACAAACAGAGAAGTATCCCAAATAGCCCTCAAAGTAAATCAATGATACATAACTCCAACACATCCTAGGAAGAATTCCATATAAGAGTGAGATGTCCCCAACCTAATGTCTTTGACATAGCCCCATTGGTATGAATCTACATCATGCAAATACCTCAACTAATTTAGTCTAATTACCCTCCAATGAGGTAAACCAGTAATAGACTCGAGGGAATCCATTGTTGGGGCAAAGTGATTGACTGTCATTGAATTTTTCAACCCAGGGGTTTCGTAAACTTGTGAAGCATGCATGCACTATATGTGACAGAAATTATCTTTCAATTTAGATCAATCTAACTACAAAATAATGAAAACCAATTCATCTAATCTATGAAATCAAATAATGAAAATGAAATTCAAGTAACCTATGAAATAAAAAACAACTATTGTATACTTAGTTACTCCAGAATTTAATTATGAAGTGTTACCTTCTTGAGATGATGTGTAAGCAACTATTTATACTTTAACTTCTAATGCCCTAGAAAAACAAGAAAAGTGTGCCAAAAATAACTCAGTAATTGCATGTATTAAATATTCAACCATTCAATCTTGAAATATGATTAAATCAATTTCTTAGAATGATCTTTAGGAATATCAGTTAATGCAATTAAATGAAGATCTTAAAAACAAATATAAAAGCATGAAAAAGTAAAGCTCAATGATTGCATAGGTTGAACATTCAATCACCCAATTTGAAGTCACCTTCTTGGCCTGATCTTTTATTCAATTATACAATGAATTGATAGTTTGATCTAAGAAAGTAAATAACAGAACATGAAAGGAAACTAAATAACTATGAGCTCTTGCCTCAAACTTAATCCAATTGGAAAATACATAAATCTTTCCTATTGAAATGTTTTTAGAAAAGAAAATATTACACAATCATTCTAAAACTAATACTAAGAAACCAAATGATCTTTAATCTATAAAAGCAATTAAATCTCACACAATTTAGGTAGCCGATCTAAAAGTGTGAGAGATAGTAAATCGAGATGCTCCATATGTAAGAAAAACCAAGTCAAAATGAAGGAACATTCATGAGTAAGGTGCCACAATCTAATTTTGTATTCAAAGCTTGAGCATAACCCCAATTTTACACATGAAAATGATAGGAGAAAACTTCCCCTATTTATACAAAAAGATGAGACATTATCTCATTAATGAGAGTCCACGAATCTCTCCCCATATCTCTAGAGTTACAATCAAAATAAGAAATGATAAGATACATGTCTTCTTAGAGTTTCAACACAAATAGGAAATGAGACACATATACTCATGATCCCATGATCTACTCCACTCAAATTCGAATTTGGTTTTGGGAGGCCACATAAGGGTCTTTTAGAAGCTTCCTTTTGCCATACACATGTCAACAATCTCGTCCCACTTGTTAGGTATAAGCATATGCACATTATTTTTTAATTTTTAACCATAAATTCACTTTAAAATGCTAAGAATTAATAAAGCTTGGAAAAACATAAATGTGACCCAATAATGATAATGATAAGGTAAATGTAATGAAATAGAGGTGGAGTGAAGGTGACAATATGGAAATATAAGAGAAAATGTAATGGAAGTGAACAACAATTTCAAGGCCCAACATACCCCCAATTGAAGCTATTGCATGCCCTCATGCAATCTATTACATTAATTCTATTTTATCCTTGAGCTTTGGCTTAACTTTGCATGATATCATTTGATAGCTTCATACTTTTGCAAAATATTTTAGTTGAAATGCAACATGGTTGGTTCTTGTGTTACAGCCATATTTTGTTGTTGCATTCATTTTTTATCTTTGAAGTTTGCATAATGATAATTTGATTACTGTTGCAAAGTATATCTTTATTGGATTACATCATAGTTGGTTCTTGTGTGACAACCATTATTTTGTTTGTATCCGATTATCTTTTTAGTACTTTTGACAAGCCTTTGTATGCTCATAACAATAATATAATAGTTAATATCTTTTGGAAGTATGTGGGCTTTTGAATGTGATATAAATATGGAAAAATATGAATATGAATTTATCTCCCCCCCCCCCCCCAAATCATGATATTGGCAATTTTGTGAGATGAGGAAGAGAAATGTTTTTTTCCAAAAATTATCATTCTAGCTTTTCAAGGAATTTTATGGTAAAAAGTTAGAAAATGACATACCTTAACTTACCCTTTAGAAATGGATGAGTTGCATGTGTGGTGGCTGCAAAATTCTGATCATAATCTTCTTCAAGTGGTTGGACAAGTCATGGAGAAAAGAGTCAAGATGACTTTTTATTTGCTTTTATTAAAACTTGTTGAATCTGCTGCAGAATAGTGCTAATTTTGCTGCTGCCATTTGATTCCACAGCTATTATTTGATTCTACAGCTATCATCTGATTCTGCAGTTAATGTCTGATTCTGCAGTTGCTATCTGGTTCTGCAGCTACTGTCTAATTCTGCAGCTTCCATCTGGTTCTATAGTGGCATATCTTCTACATTTTCTCCAAAATACTAAAAATGATAGTCTTCATGTATTCAAAACTCATTGGCACAATTCCTGCTATGTGAATAAATGTTCTGATGTCGAACATAGCAAGAAATTGTTGACTTAGTGGCCATTAATGGATGCCACTAGTCAACACGAGAACTCTCATCATTGATGACAATGAGAGTCAAGATGCCCAAACACATCTTGCTAAGTAGGAATAATTTCGTTGTTTTCGACTACCTAGAAGATCCGATGAACAAGGAACATTGATGTATTCCCATTGTTCATCGACATGAGGAATTGCCATTAAGGCATGCAAGCCTCAAGGTGTTTTTGCAAGGATTTTAGACTCAAAGGACTATGGACTCAATAATTTGCTTTGACGCAGGGTTTATTTGCGAAATGAAAAAGGATAGGAAAGGAAAAATGAAAATAGAAGATGACAATGGAAAATAATAATGACAATGGGCAATAAGCATGTAAGTGACCTTATTGCTTTTATTTGTGGGTCAGGCGGAAAGTGTATGTGAATAAAGGAAAATGAACAACTGACTCTTGCTAGAAAAAATGACTGTGGCTTGCTTTGAATTGCTTGGTTGGATTTATAATTCAAAAGGGAGGAAAGGTAATGGTTTTGATGGATATTGACATGGACTTATTCTTATGTTTCTCATGGGATCGATCCTTTGAAGACCAATTGTGCGCACAATTAGTTTTCTTCAATCATCATGCGATCATCCCAAACCTGCAAAAAAAACTTGACATAAAGAACATAAGTGTGTTCAAAAAGAAATGAACGGTTCCTTTCTGATTCTTACACAAAATGTCAAATGAAACAGACTAAGGAAAATCAAAAAGTGTTATATTCAGTCCAATTCATGATATCGATAACAATCCATTTTTAATAAATAACCATGAAAATTAAATTAACTCCCTGTTGTCAAATGACTTCATGCACTGTGCTCAGTAAAACAATTGGCATCACAAAGATTTTCTTTGCTCTGCAAATTAAAACTTCATAGAAATATACACAGCAACAATATTAATGCCAAATGTTCATGAATCATCTAAATAATTTTCCAATTGTTTTGCAAGCCATTATTGAATCATCATTTGTGCTGCAAAAATAACATGCTATCAAAAATATTTGAAGCGGAAAAAATATGAAAAAATACTTGTAAAAAAAAAATAAAAAAATTATTTCAATCAAATTTTGCAAGTATTTTTCACTTTATAAATTTCTTCAATAAATTGATTGCATATGTATTAATCATCACAATTTTTTTTATATATTATAATTTTTTTTTCACAAATAAAATTACTTCTTTCATTCAATTTTTGAAAATTATTGTTGTTTGTTTCATTACTTTAGAAGTAGGGACCTTTCTCATTCTAGCAGCTGGCGTTCCTGGCCTTGGATAAAACTGTGAAATGTGAACATGCAGAAACTTGTATTCTTTGATCAGATTAATAGTGGTCTCGAAATTATCTTCCTTTGTTTTGCCTGGAAATCCACATATCACATTAGTCGCTATCTGCATGTTTGGCACAAGTCGTATTAATGTATCAACCACAAATCTAAATTCACTAATTGTGTATTCATGCTTCATAGCATTCAAAACAGAATCACTCCCTGACTACACTGGCACATGATGAAACGAGTATACACATGGGTGCAGCATTAAGTTAGCAATTTCTTCCAAGTGTTCAAGGATGTGAGGAGGGTAAATTTGTTGAAATTTTGAGGAGGAGAAAGAGTCATTGTTTGATTAGAAGTCTTAGTGAATTAAATGTGTTATTGCCAGCAAAACCTCATGCATAAAAAAAAAAAAAAAAAAAAAAAAAAAAAAAAAAAAAAAAAAAAAAAAAAATGTTTTCCTCTTGCAATCACCAAACAGGGTCCCAAAGAACTGCAATTTTCTCCCGAATGGTTAGGAATCCGAGGAAATTGTTTTTGGATTTTTAAATTCATCCCGTTCCATAAAAAAACCCAAGTCCCCGTTTTTTCAGATTCACCATGGTTTGCTCAGAAAATTCGTTTTAAAATCGGGTGTCAAGATAGTTACGCTTTCTAGCAATTACATTTTCTGCACAAATCAATTTTAGATTTCTCCTAAATGGTTGCAAAATCTAGAAAATTGCTCTCAATTCGCCTAATTCCCCCTGTTCTAGAGAAAACCCATGTCTCAATTTTGTCTAATATTCCTTGGTTTTCTCAGAATTTGCGTTTTAAAATCATGTGTTTATGCTGTTGCGTTTTAGAAATGTTCCGAAGATTTTTTATTTGCAGGTTTTGAAGGTTGGGCTTGTGGCTACATGGATGTCTTCCAGCAAAGGAAAAAGAAAGATCTAACTATATCAATCATCCTATAGACAATTCTGGGGGACTTGAAATCTAGAATGAGATAAAAGATGGGATAACACTTTGAAGAAATCTATCATTTTTGTAATCCCGCAGAAAACTCTTGCATTACAGAAGTAAGGATTTTTGCACATGGATTTGCAAGTCTTGCAGTAGCTAAATAATTTTTATGATATACTAACAAAACAATTTCTTTTTTTGATCCTCCAAGTCACACGAAGTGCAAAAGGAGAGCATACTTGAGAGATTTATTTTGTTATCATAGTCAATATTTTATCAATTGATTCCTCTATAAATTTTGTAAAAATAAAATGAAAAGGATTGATCTCATACCTTAAATTATCGTTCATAATCTTCACTTTCTCCTTGTTCTCAACCATTTGTTTTATTGCAAATTTTTCCTACCAAGGGTTAGTAGATGGGTGGTTCTTACTGCACCATAAAACATCAAATTTATCCTAAAAACTATAGAATTTTATTTTTATTTTTTCTATCTATCTAAAAACTATTTTTTTTTTTTTTTTTTTTTTCTGAAAGTATATTCATGCTTCCAATGAATCCATTTATGAATTAGAATTTTTGAAATGCTCATATCCCAACTTGAAAAATGTACCTGATTGTTTGTAAGGATATGTGAAATCGACTTGACCTTTCGATTTTCCGCAAGGATCTCTTGAAGAGTTGATGAATATTGTGGCGTAACCACTTCTTGATACCATTCCTCAATGTAGTCTTTGGGCTGCATTCTAGATCCGTTGTCCATAAATGGTTAATAAAAACGAAAAC
The DNA here is from genome assembly GCA_031772625.1 of Pinus tabuliformis. Lineage (NCBI taxonomy): Eukaryota > Viridiplantae > Streptophyta > Pinopsida > Pinales > Pinaceae > Pinus > Pinus tabuliformis. Next base: position 658,112,041 of record CM062805.1, on the reverse strand, counting down.
AAATAAAATACACTCTAAACTGAAAGCTAGTTCCTATGCACACTTCCCTGGCAACAGTGCCACAATGTTGGGGCAAAGTGATTGCCTGTCATTTAATTTGTCAAATCGGCAGTTTCATAAACTTGTGAAGCATGCATGCACTATATGTGCTAGAAATTGTCTTTCAGTTTAGATCAATATAACTACAAAATAATGAAAACCAATTCATCTAATCTATGAAATTAAATAATGAAAATAAAATTCAACTAACCTGTGAAATCAAAAACAACTAATGTATACTTAGTTACTCCAGCATTCAATTATGAAGTGTTACCTTCTTGAGATGATGTGTAAGCAACTATTTATACTTTAACTCCTAATGTCCTAGTAAAATAAGTAAAGCGTGCAGAAAATAACTCATTAATTGCATGTATTAAATATTCAACCATTCAATCTTGAAATATGATTAAATAAATTTCTTAGAATGATCTTTAGGAATATCAGTTAATGCAATTAAATGAGGATCTTAAAATAAAATATAAAATCACATCAATGATTGCATAGGTTGAACATTCAATCACCCTGTTATGAAACCAGCTCAAGAAAAGATAGAAAATATAGATCAACGCCTTAGAATTCAGCCTCTTCGAGGGGGCAACCTCCTTTACATTACATAAATGAACAATTCTTGGATGATTCAAATGACAAAACCTCCTTTCTATATATAGGAGTCTAAGGAGTCATAATATAACCCAGCCGACCTAACAATAATAATATAAAGCCACAAAAATAATAATAGGGGGATTCTATGGGGCACAGAAATAACAACATGGGGGTAATAGGGGCACAACAATATAAATAAGGGGTATAACTACAATAGTAATGGGGTAATCACTAGTATTATAGGGACCCAACATGCCCCTCTCCTTCAAAAAAGTGTTGTCCTCAACGCTTGAGTAGTTCTGGATACTTCTGCATAAAATTCTCATCCTCCCATGTGGAATCTTCAGCGGATAAGTTCTTCCACTTGATAAGATACTCTGAAATTGATCGATTTCGTAGCTGTCGAGTCCTTGTTTCTGTGACTGCTTCCGGTTCCAATATAATTTTTCCTTCCTCGTCAAGTTCTGGCAATATTTTTTGAACTGGGAGCTTGTCGCCTATAACCTTCTTTAAACATGAAACATGGAAAACTGGGTGCAATCGAGAAGCTGCAGGAAGCTCCAATTTGTATGCCATAGTACCAATCTTTTGCAACACCTTGTACGGACCATAATACTTTGGTGATAATTTATTATCCTTCTTAGCTTGCTTTAGCGACATTTGCTTATATGGTTGTAGCCGTAGGAATATCCAATCACCTACATCAAAACTTCTTTCACTGCGATGTTGATCTGCCTGTTGTTTCATTCTATTTTGTGCCAACATGAGGTTATCCTTTAAGAGTTGGAGGACTTGTTGTTGATGTTCGATGTGATGTTCCACTGCCTGAACCTTGGAATTTTCTCTTAAATATGATGTGATCGATGGTGGTTGATACCCATAAAGTGCCATAAATGGGGTCATTTTTGTTGCTGTATGGAAGGAAGTGTTATACCACCATTCAGCCAGAGGCAACCATTTGACCCATTGTGTTTGTTTATCAGATACAAAGCAACGAAGATATCCTTCCAAACATTTGTTTACTATCTCAGTTTGCCCATCAGATTGAGGATGATAAGATGAGCTATGAGCTAACTGAGTACCAAGACAAGAAAATAATTCTATCCAAAAATTTCCAGTGAAAATGGGATCTCTGTCACTTACAATAATCTTCGGGTTTCCATGCAGCTTTTGAATTGTTTCCATAAATGCAGTAGAAACTGTACTGGCTTTAAATGGATGTGATAATGCACAAAAGTGTGCGTACTTGGTAAGTCTGTCAACTACCACCATGATGACGCTCTTTCCCTCAGACTTGGGTAAACCTGTGATAAAATCCATTGAAACCTCCTCCCAACGTTGGCTTGGAATGGATAAAGGTTGTAATAGACCCGGTGTCTTAATTGTTTCAACTTTATTTTGTTGGCAAACCAAACATTCTGCCACAAACTTCTGAATATCTGATTTAAGGCCATCCCAAAAAAATTCCTTCTTAACCCTGTGATAAGTTTTTAAAAATCCTGAGTGCCCTCCTAAGGGAGAAGTGTGCAATTCCATAAGAATCTTTTGTTTTAGCTGGGAATTCTTACAGAGGTATAAGTGATCTTTGTACCATAATGAATCATTTTTCCAGCTAAATGTATCAGACGTACTGGAATCTTGTTGTAGCCTTCGAATAAGTGCCCACACTTCTTCGTCATTCTTCCATTCCTCCCTTGCTTCGTTTATCCAATCTGGTTGGATAATAGAAATGGCGCACAACAATGCTTCCACATCCTCATCCTTTCTTGAGAGTGCATCTGCCACCACATTTTGCTTCCCCTTTTTGTAGATGATTTCAAAGTCATAACCCAACATCTTTGTGACCCACTTTTGTTGCTCTTCAGAGGATAATCTTTGTTCTAAAAAGTATTTAAGGCTATCATGATCCGTTTTTACCTTGAAGTGTCTTCCCATTAGGTAGGGTCGCCATTTCTTAAGTGCATGGAGTATTGCCAACATTTCCTTCTCATAAATAGCTTTGCTTAAAAACTTTCCCTTGATTGGACGACTTTCAAAAGCAATAGGTCTTTCATCTTGCATTAGAACAGCACCAATTCCATTTCCTGAAGCATCACATTCCACAATAAAGGTTTTTGTGAAGTCTGGTGTAGCTAAGACCGGTGCTTGGCACATTGCCTCTTTAAGATGTTCAAAGGCATTTGTTGCTTCCAGAGTCCATGAAAATGCATCTTTCTTCAATAATGTTGTTAGAGGTGCTGCTATTCTCCCATAATTCTTAACAAATTTGCGATAATACCCTGTCAACCCAAGAAATCCTCGCAGATGCTTTATGGATGTGGGGATTTTCTATTCCTTAATGGCTTTAATTTTGCTAGGGTCTACCTTAACTCCTTCATAAGATACAATATGACCCAAATATTCCACCTCCTGGACTCCAAAGAAACATTTGGATCTTTTTGCAAATAATTGTTTCTCCTCCAATAGTTGTAGCACCTTGTCAACATGTTCAACATGATCCTTCCAAGACTTGCTGTAGATTAGTATATCATCAAAAAATACTAACACAAATTTTCTAAGGAATGGTTTGAAAATTGAATTCATCAAACCTTGAAATGTTGATGGTGCATTGGTAAGGCCAAAAGGCATGACCAAAAATTCATAATGACCCTCATGAGTTTGAAATGCCGTTTTCGGAATGTCTTCAATCTTCATTCTGATTTGATGATATCCCGAACGGAGATCCAACTTGGTGAAGTAAATTGATCCATGCAATTCATCCAGTAATTCATCAATGACAGGAATGGGGAACTTATCTTTAATAGTGAGCTTGTTGAGCTCCCTGTAATCCGGACACATGCGCCATGATCCATCCTTCTTGTGCACCAATACTACTGGAGCAGAGAAAGAACTTTGACTTGGTTGAATTATACCTGCCTCTAACATTTCTGCAACCATGCGTTCAATTTCACTTTTTTGGACATAGGGATATCTGTACGGCCTGATGTTTGGAGGAACACTTCCTGGAACTAGATGAATAGCATGATCATGGTCACGCATAGGTGGGAGACCTTTGGGAGTCTCAAATACCTTGGAATGATTGTCCAGGACTTTTTGCAGATCTGGAGAAATAGATGATTCCAATGTAGAAACATCTAGTGAACATAATTGTGCAATTACACCTCTTTGCTCCTTTTTTAGAAGCTTTGTCATACCATTAGAGCTGATTATCTTTCCTGGTTTCCCTGCAATACCCCTTAATTCAACTTCCTTTCCTTCTGTAGAAAATCTAATGAAAAGTTCTTGAAAATTAAAAGCTATTGTACCCAAGGATTGTAGCCATTGGACTCCTAGTACAACATCAGCACCTCCCATTGGAATGGAAAGCATTGGGCTAGTCAATACATATTCTCCCATGGATAGCTTGATATTATGGCACTTTCCAGAGAAATTTATTGTTCCTCCATTTGCAATCATAACTTGACACTCTGGTGCTGGATATAGGAAGCAATTCAATTCTTTTGCTACCCTACAATGAATAAAATTGTGTGTGCTTCCTGAATCAATCAACACTATTACCTTTTTCTTCTTGATTTGTCCTTCTATCTTGATGGTTTGAGGAGTGGTAATTCCTGCTAATGCATTACAAGATATGGTTGGATTTATTTTTTCTTCATCTAGGCTTTGTTCCTTGAGTATATCCTCTTCTTTTGACCTTTCTTGCTCCCTTTCTTCTTCCTCTTCACAATCTATGTAGAATAATTTCTTCTCAGCACACTTATGACCTTTAGTGTATTTGCTATCACAACTGTAACAAAGCCCTTTTGCTCTTTTTTCTTCCAATTTTTGTGGTGTCAACCTTATAGGTTGTGGAAGACTAGGGGCAACAACACTTCCGTCTTTATAGTTGTGAGTGGTATGCTTCCTGGTTGCCATAATTTTGCTTTCCATTTTTCTTGCTAACCTGAATGCCTTCTCTAATGAATTAGGTTCCCAAAGGCGAACATCATGTTGGATATTATCCTTTAAAGACCCTATGAACACATCAATCCTATGCTCCTTTGAAATATCTTTTACCCTTATGTTCAATTTTTGGAACTCCTCAATGTGCTCCATAATTGAACCCTTTTGTTTGAGACTTATCCATTGGCTAAAAAAAGTGTTGCTTTTTGTATCCTCATAATGTGCTACCAATTCTTCTGTAAAAATTGCCCAAGTGATAAATTGTTTACTAGAGCAAAGCCATTGATACCATACAAACTGATTTGGTTCCAAATATAAAGTTGCCATACGTACCTTTTGTGTGTTTTGCACATTATTGAGATCGAAGAACTGCTCCATCTGCAATATCCATGTGGCAGGATCCTTGCCATCAAACTTCCTCATATCGATTTTTGGAATATGGTGTGTCTTCGATCCAACATTAGAGTCTATGGAATCATGATTAACAACTCTTTTGTTCACATCATGAGTTTCCTTTACAACCTTTTCACCATTAGTAAGTATTTCTTGTAGAAAATTTGTCAAATCTATCTTCAAATCTGCCATGTCTATCTTCAAATCGCTCTTCAAATCTGTCTTCAAATCTGCCACGTCTGCCTTCAAATCATCCATCTTAGCTTCCATGCCCTGTATCTTAGATTCCACGCCATTTACCTTAGCTTCTGTTAGCTTTTGTGAGAGTGACATGTGTTGCACTTGTTCTTGTAATTTTGATATATCATGTATCATTTCTTCCTCTTCTTCATGAGTCATGCTAGAGCTTTCAGGTTCCTTACTAGGTGTTTTCATTTTCTTTCGGGGCATAAGTTACCGATAATAATGCTTTACTATGCCCTTTGAATTCCGTTAAACCAAGCTTATGCAAAAATAAAAAATAAAAAAAAACTACACACCTTTTTTCACTTTGCAGAAGCCTGATATTGAATCTGATGTATCTCTGTAATTTCAGATCATCCAGTTCTGAAGTTGTGACCTGTAGTAGCCTTCTGTGTCCTCTTTCCAATGCCACAAGTCTGATCCAAATTGGATTCTCCAAGAAAGAGTTATACACAATCTCCCACAGTGACTTTCTTTTAGACTAATTCAGCAGGGCGAACTTGTACGACGTGCCACGAGTCACTGTTTCAACCTTTGGATCTGAAAATCGCACACAAGAAACTATAGTCCGTCCCCTTTCTGTAAATTCTTACGAAATTTCAATCTGATCCCTAGAGAGAAAGTTATGACGATTTTACCCAGGTCACCTGTTTGGAATGTAATTGAGGAGTCTGCAAAAAGACCGACTTCCTCAGATCATAACTCCGAAAATATAGCGCGAAACTCTCTGAAATTAGGACCCAAGGTTCAGCGTGATGTCTTCTCAAATGGGTTTTGTTTGCGACTTCTGAAACGTCACAGAAAAAAAGTTATAGCGAAAAGGCCACGATGACATGTTTGGAGCAGCGAAACCCTAGAATCCAAAGCTCTGATACCAAATGTTATGAAACCAGCTCAAGAAAAGATAGAAAATATAGATCAACGCCTTAGAATTCAGCCTCTTCGAGGGGGAAACCTCCTTTACATTACATAAATGAACAATTCTTGGATGATTCAAATGACAAAACCTCCTTTCTATATATAGGAGTCTAAGGAGTCATAATATAACCCAGCCGACCTAACAATAATAATATAAAGCCACAAAAATAATAATAGGGGGATTCTATGGGGCACAGAAATAACAACATGGGGGTAATAGGGGCACAACAATATAAATAAGGGGTATAACTACAATAGTAATGGGGTAATCACTAGTATTATGGTAATCCATTTATGAATTAGAATTTTTGAAATGCTCATATCCCAACTTGAAAAATGTACCTGATTGTTTGTAAGGATATGTGAAATTGACTTGACCTTTCGATTTTCCGCAAGGATCTCTTGAAGAGTTGATGAATATTGTGGCGTAACCACTTCTTGATACCATTCCTCAATGTAGTCTTTGGGCTGCATTCTAGATCCGTTGTCCATAAATGGTTAATAAAAACGAAAACAAATAAAATACACTCTAAACTGAAAGCTAGTTCCTATGCACACTTCCCTGGCAACAGTGCCACAATGTTGGGGCAAAGTGATTGCCTGTCATTTAATTTGTCAAATCGGCAGTTTCATAAACTTGTGAAGCATGCATACACTATATGTGCTAGAAATTGTCTTTCAGTTTAGATCAATATAACTACAAAATAATGAAAACCAATTCATCTAATCTATGAAATTAAATAATGAAAATGAAATTCAACTAACCTGTGAAATCAAAAACAACTAATGTATACTTAGTTACTCCAGCATTAAATTATGAAGTGTTACCTTCTTGAGATGATGTGTAAGCAAATATTTATACTTTAACTCCTAATGTCCTAGTAAAATAAGTAAAGTGTGCAGAAAATAACTCAGTAATTGCATGTATTAAATATTCAACCATTCAATCTTGAAATATGATTAAATAAATTTCTTAGAATGATCTTTAGGAATATCAGTTAATGCAATTAAATGAGGATCTTAAAATAAAATATAAAATCACATCAATGATTGCATAGGTTGAACATTCAATCACCCAATTTGAAGTCCCCTTCTTAGCCTGATCTTTTATTCAATTATACAATGAATTGATAGTTTGATCTAAGAAAGTAAATAACAGAACATGAAAGGAAACTAAATAACTATGAGCTCTTGCCTCAAACTTAATCCAATTGGAAAATACATAAATATTTCCTATTGAAATGTTTTTAGAAAAGCAAAGATTACATAGTCATTCTAAAACTAATACTGAGGAAGCAAATGAACTTTAATCTATAAAAGCAATTAAATCTCACACATTTTAGGTAGCTGATCTAAAAGTGTGTGCGATGGTAAATCGAGATGCTCCATATGTAAGCAAAACCAAGTCACAATGAAGGAACATTCATGAGTAAGGTGCCACAATCTAATTTTGTATTCAAAGCTTGAGCATAACTCCAATTTACACATGAAAATGATAGGAGAAAAGTTCCCCTATTTATACAAAAAAATGAGACGCTATCTCATTAATGAGAGTCCATGAATCTCTCCCCATATCTCTAGAGTTACAATCAAAATAGGAAATGATAAGACACATGTCTTCTTATAGTTTCAATACAAATAGGAAATGAGACACATATCTTCATGATCCCATGATCTTCTCCACTCAAATTCGAATTTGGTTTTGGGAAGCCACATAAGGGTCTTTTAGAAGCTTCCTTTTGACCTACACATGTCAACAATCTCATCCCACTTGTTATGTATAAGCATATGCACATTATATTCTAATTTTTAGCCATAACTTCACTTAAAAATGCTAAGAATTAATAACGTTTGGAAAACATAAATGTGACCCAATAATGATAATGATAAGGTAAATTTAATGAAATGGAGGTAAATGTAAGGAAATAAAGGTGGAGTGAAGGTGACAATATGGAAATATAAGTGAAAATGTAATGCAAGTGAATGACAATTTCAAGGCCCAACATCCATCAATGAGGAAAATGGACCCCAAGGTACCTAGTATAGTCCACTACTTGTGAATAAATGAGCTAATGTCGAACACCAGTGAACTTGACCAATCAGGATCCTATGATGTAAACCAACTGTCAATCATGAGGAAGCTTTCCAATGAGGTCTGCAAGCTCCAAGGTACTACTGGTTCCTAGATCAAACTCCTAGATAATGAGATGAAGTCAATAGGAAAATATTTTTTGAATAAGGGCCTTGATGTATCCCCCATCAATCAACACAGAATAAACCAGGATGATGTGATGTATGGATGAATTCATGAAGCAATGAAGTTCAGCTAACATAGGGATGGCCAACGAAAAATGGTCAACAGGCTACTGCAGATAGTTGATGCAGGCTGAGACTTCCTTTGAACACATAGCAACACAACACAAAAGTGACTTGGCAGCATGGCTAATGAACGCGAGATGATATCATGCAATGACAAAGAAGGCATCGAGGCATGCTCCATATGACTGGAAGAGTAGACAGACTCGTATGTATGGTACGGCTCCTAGGAAAGATAAAACCCAATTATGAGACAATGAAATAGAAAAGAGCCATGTTCAAGGGTAATGTAAATGATGCTTCCATTTGATGACTAACAGAAAGAAATGTTCCCTCCCTTCTCTTTTTATAATTTAATTTTTCGTAAAGTTGTCCCCCAAGCCTGAAAAAAGAGATAAAAGTATACAAGGGGGAACCTTCTAGCCACGGTAGACTAGGGTCTTTTGTAACTAGTCTATCCCAATTCGAAAAAGGGGTAAACATATCCTAGGTAGATGACCCTTCAAGTACTTTAATGAGCGTGAAGGATACAAGTTCACTCAACAATCTTTTCTATTTTGAGGATTCTAAAAGGAGCTTAAAGAAAACGCCTCCTAGAGGAACGAGTGGTATAGTGGATAAAAACTAGTTTCGGTAATGGTGGAACTACTTACGACATAATGAGGACAAGAGGCTGACTAATAGGACCACTCATTGCAGTGCTTCATCCAAGAACAGGTAAAATACCAAGTGAAAGAGGATGATAGGCTAGGCAGATGATGACGATGGAAGAGAGAAACCAAGGCTCAATCTCCAAAAAAAAGGCTAATAAAAGTGGAAATCACAAGGGATAAAAGTGGTGGAATTCTCGTGGGGTATGGACAAAAATGTGATGAAGAAGAGGAAATCAGGCTCAAATTCTTGGTCATGGCGGGTCAGAAGGAGGGATTCCAAAAAGAGAATAAAAATGATTACATGGACAACAAGATGGAAAAGAGGTGCTAACTATGGTATCCATGAGTAGGTAAGCTTTACCGCCAAGCAACAACATGCATAAAATAAAGTGGCTAAAGTCACAACATGACAGGGTCAGACCTAAGGCATAAATATGGCACTAACGGTTAATAATCCAATAGTGAGGGTGATATATGACCTACCCCTATATTCCAGGTTCAAATAAATGCACCTAAGGTTCAATGGATGTCACAATTAGAACACCACCCTATCTTGTAAAAACCATATAGAAAGACTAGACCCATGGTTAAATCACATAATGAAATAAATAAACATGGACGAGGGAAAAACAAGACCATATTTTTTTGGATTTTTGAGTTTAATAAAAAAAAATGGATTTTTGGCATAAATAAGGCATGACAAAACTTGCATCACACACCAAACCAAAAAAGGGTAGAAATATCACACTCCTATGTCCAACATGTACAAGCGCAACATAGTCAAGTAGGTCACTTTAATGTGTGCCCACAACTGGGCACAGGCCAAGGGTTTTTTATACATGAACTCATGGAGGGTAAATGTACCATATGGTTCACCAATGTGGTGCCATGCCAAAGGAAATAAAACAGACCAATCCGGAAAGGTTGACCATTCTAGGGACATTCTAACATAGTCGCACTCTCGAAATTAATTTGATGACATAAGGGAGGATCAAGAGATAAAGAGGGTACAAGACACTCTTCGATAGGTGGAAATGAGTTGGATATTTCATTAGCAAGTTTGGTAGTAGAATCCCAAGACTTGACTTGGTCCATGGGTGGCATTTCCAAGGAACACTAAGGAGGTTCCCCCTGAGTCAATTCAAGGTTTCCAACCTCTACTTGTTCCGAATCGGGGAGACTAGGGGTAGAAAGAAGCATAATCTCCCTAGGATTATCAAGGGGTAGATCCATGACTACCGAGTTGACTGGCCAGGGAGGAAGGTCTTTGAAGGAGTCATGTGGAACATGTGTAGTGACAACCCATGTGAGAAAATGAACCTAGTTATATTCCATATTATGATGGAGCTTCTTACCAGCATCAGGTAGTACTGACAGGACTGCCAAGGAGGCAATCTCTTCCACTAAAGGTGGCAGAGGGTGCTCACTAGCTTGATCAAATTTCATAGAATCGGGAGACACCACCCAAGGATCAAGATGTTTATGGGGTCCACAAGTGTCAGAAGAGATGATATGCATAGAATATTTAGAAGAAGATGAAGGAATGTCAGGTGGTGGTAATTGAGGAAAAACTCTCATAAGGGCTGAACTTTTAAATAGTCCAACACCAACACTCTAGAATTGATTAGGGTTATCTACCACAAGTAGTATTGAATTCCTCGTAGTGGAAATTTGGGTTGATGGCACACATTAGTCAATTTGGTCAATGGTAGCAATATTTCCTTTGTGGCAAAAGCAAAGTACATGGAATATAGATGAGATAACTGCGGTCATGGCATAGAACCAACTACAGCCAAGGAGGAGGTTATAATCGAAAGGAGCATCGATGACTTCAATATTGAAATATTTATTTCCCCTCCTAACTCAATGGAAAACTTGGGAAGAACTGCCTTAGGTTCAAATTTGTGTCCATCAAAGGCTTGAAGAGTGGTATTGGACATGGCGAGCGTCGGAGATCCAAGAGCTTTCTAGTATGATGTTTACATGACACATGTAAAATATCCTTCATCCACCAAAGTGCAATGAAGGTTCCTATGGAAGACAAGCACGATAATCTAAAAATAAATCTGGTGGGAAAGATGAGGAGAAGGCTTGTCAGCATTCAACACATTTAGACTTGAGTCATATAGTTTGACTCCACTAATTGTAGACAATAAGGCCTTGTGCTACTGAGGACAGCTTTGAAAAACCTCCAGGGAAGACATGGCACAAGGAGTCTAAGCAAGGTATTCAAGAATAGTGTAATTTTGAGCAGTTCGGGTAGAGGGATTATGTGTTTTCTTACAGACGACACCCTTAGGGTGGTGATAAATTGGTTCCAAAGGCTTATCTAACATGAGATGTCCTGTGGAAGTAGGTGGAATGAGTGAGTCCTTAGAAGAAGAACTCGACTCAGGGAAATCATATGATTTAGCTTGCATAGTCACATTCACATCTTCTTTGCACATAAGTATGGATGAACTATTGGTGGAATGAGAAAATGACCCCCCATTTCCCCATTAGGGAGGCAGAGGAATTTGAGCAACCATCTAATGTTGATTTGTGCAAGAAATGGGTGAGTCAAAATAGTAGGTTGTTGAGTAGAATGTGGTGAAAGGATCCTATGGACTTCATCGAACTGAGGGAACTCATAAGTGAGGTGGTCACCTTGAAATATTTTTCAAGGGGATTTGATTTTATGATGATTTTCATTGGTGCCCCCTCCCTGACTTTGAGGGTTGGTTTGTGGTTCCTGAGCACTTTGGTTTTTTTGTTTAATCTTCTTGTTTTTCTTCCCACCAGATTGTTGGTTTTCTTCAGTTGAGTGGATTTCACCATAAGTACATCGATGGACTACTCAGGAGAGGATGCTTTAGTAGAACCAAACACACTTGTTGGGGCTTGAGATGTAACAATAAATTGCCCAAGTTGGGCAGCAAGTTGGCTCACCAAATCGGAAATAGACCCAATCACACCATCGGCATGTGGGCCAGGAGCAGGTTTAGCAGGGTCAATAGAAGGCCTAGGGGAATTAGGCAACACTTCATATAATGTACTATAATGTGAATAGATAAGATCCAACTATTGGACAACTAAAATGTCTTGCTCCTTAGTAGTGGCTCAAAACATGGACACATCCTTGGTAATCTAGGGTCGGAGACATCGAATGAACCACTTACATAATATTTCATCAGGTAACTTGGTTCTCACTAACCTCTTGCAATGACGACAATTATGAATGTGATTAGAAATTAATGTGGCATCATCTTGTTTGAATTTTGACAAGAGAACAAATTTGATATCATATCGAGTAGGCAACTAGAAGTGTGTCAAGAAGGTTTGAGTTAAGGAGGAAAAGTTATTGTAGGATGTAATATCTAAGTCGATATACCATTTTGCAGCATCCCCAGTTAATGTATGTTGGAACAAGTGAATTTTAATAGAACCATCCACCAAAGAATTAGAGGAACACCATAAGTGATAGGTGGTAATGTGGGTGGATGGATTATCCCTAGGCTTCCCTTCAAACTTGGGAATATCAGATGCTAATTTGGTGGGCATGGATGGCCACTAAGGATCATATCAAATGGGGTCATTAGTTAACTTTTCCAAAGTCAGTAAATCAAGAGAGGATAAGAATGGATTTTGGAGTTGGCTAAATGGATTTTGGAGGTGAGAGAAGCTTGTGACCAGTTATGCGGTCCCCCCATATAAGGATAAATGACTCACTTGTTGATCAAGGAAATGGTTTGCCCCAACATAAGACTATTGCAAGCCAAAATTACTAGTAAATGGATGTTTCCCCCAAGGTATGTACCCCCAGAGAGAAAAGAACCCCCAAGAGCATGGTTTCTCATGGGGTTGTACCCAGGAGTAAAATAAGGACCACTCTACGTAGTAGGACCGACATAAGGAGGATAACTTGTGTGGCAGATGGTACTGGCAGTGAGGTTGCCCCAAGGTAAACTAAACCCCCCAAGAAAGGTTCTAGTGGGTGGCATCCCTCCAAAGAGTGAACTGTACCGATCTTGTGATGTATTAGATGCAAAATTTCCCCTAGCTTGACTAGGAACAACTCGTGATCCCCCCCATGGATTTCTCGCAATAACTATACATAACTGAGGGAAAGGAATAGTGAATTCAGTGAAGGAAGGAAAATAAATCCTAACCCTACTAGATGACTAGGATTAACACCCATGTTTGGTGTAGAAGATGGAGTAGGCATAGACACATGAGGGAAATTCATAGGAGTTATAGAGGAAATAGGTGGAATGCCCTAAGAAGTTGTGAGAGGTATAGATGGAGGAGTGGGTATGGCCCCACTAAGAGGTGGAAATAATGACATGGAAACTGACACTACCGATGGAGAAGGAAATGAGGTCTTAGACTCAACCATAGAGTAGAAAAATGATAAAGGTATAAAATTATAAGCCGATGTAGAATCATCATGTTTCAGTCGCAACAACTCAGATCCTAGTGGATCATTCAAAGGTGGATTGGTAGGAGCAGCATAATCATCTACCAAATTCTCAATAGAGATAATATCACTACTATAAGGACCAGGTATAGACTCCAAAACTATGTATTGATCTAATTCTTAAGCACCAACATGAACTCTCCATGTGGGAGTGATAATTCCACCTCGTTAAGGAGGCAAACCATGAAGACTACGTGACTAGCGGTGACTAAATTCAGCCAGGGTGAAAAAGTATAATTTAACACAATTATGTTAGTGCAAACACCCTAAGGCCAAAAATATTGACTCGAACCAAACAACACACACTAGAAACTTCCTAAAAGATAGCACATGCAAACCAAAATACAAAGAAGCCAGCAGTGGAACAGTTATACTAGCGACCTTCTTCCCAGCCCTTTTAGTTGCAAACTCAGTGCATGTGCCCTTATTAGCCATGGGGCACCTTCCAAGAGGACTCTAAGAGTATGGATAATATATGTCCCAGGTACAGAGAAGATGACCCCAACTTTTCACCTGTGTATGAACCCTAAGAGATAGGCCACTATGGTCACCACCAACAATAACATGACCTGGGGGGATAGTTGCAGGACAAATCCACACACAAGGGAAGGAAACTTAACTCATAGAGCTAAGATAGAAACCCCCTTCAGATTTGCCTCCCAGGCGGTCCCCAAGTGCTATATAAAATGCTAATAACACCATTTGTATACGTCCAGATTCTGTTATATTGCGCCACACAAAAGTAAGCGAAATGGGTCATGTCACCTTTCCTAGCCCAAGTGTGACCTCTGCACTTAACCCTCTTGTTAGAAGGGCTTCCTATATTGCAATAGTGCAAAGGGATTTAACTCCCTAACGTAATTTTTTATGTTTAATCACACACCTATCTCCAAGACCCTAGCCTCAGCTAGTGTTGCTATACTACCAGTAAAAGAAAAAGATGAGTCTAATTGCTTTTATTATCGTGTTAATTTTAAGTGGTTGTTGTTTACACATTTTGAATGTGGCGTGAAACTTAGATGGCATTAATGACTCTTGTTAGTAACCCTGATGCATCTATATGCAAATTTTTGTTTTATTTTGATGAATTATAACTACAGGAGGCTAAGAGACTTTACACACAACACACCAATGCCTATTGGTTCCCCTCTCACTAAATTCTAACATGAAAATTATCCCTTGTTTTTTTTTGTTAGATTGATGACCCAAAAACAAACCAAAAAGGAAAACCAAAGTAATCAATAAGAGACCAAAGAATATTTCCCAAGCAAGAACACAAAGCACTCCAAAATCATTAAAGCTAGGGAAAAAACAAACAAACAAACACACTAAAAGCGTTCAAATTGAAAGCTAAGAGTGAAAGAAGGAAGGCAATGTGAATAAGTTATGGTTGTAGCACAATGGTTCAACTAAGGCCAATGTTTTACAAAGGTCAAAACCATACCTTAGAGGTAGGAATGCCTAAACAAGATCAAACAAGAGTGATAGAAAGCAATCAAAAACACACTCAAATGAACTTTTCTAGATGGAAACCGCACAACCAATCACAACACCACCAATTGTGACAAAAAAACAAGGGAAGAAAGAGATCACTTAGAAATAAGTGACAAAATCCAAACAAAGGAAAAATTCAAATAAAAATTAGATCTTAGTTGTTACTTTATCAACTGAAGAAAAAAATAAATAAATAAATAAATAAATAAATTTCTGAAAAATTGGATCCAAAGGTGAGGACAATAACCCAAACAAAAGCACACAAAACCTCCAAGGAAAACTTTAGAGTGGCACCAAAGGAAGGATCCAACACAAACCAACAAGAGTATGCTCAAATATGGCATGTTTCATAGTTGAGACCAACAATAACAAACATATCCAACATATAGCAGCAAGTTCTGAAGAAAAACACCTAAAAAATCAATCAAATAAACTGAAATAAAACCCGAAATTGGGAAAAACGGATAGAAAATAGGCTTATTTTTCAATTATCCATATCTTCTTCATACGAACTCCATTTTAGGTGGTTTTATTTTGGGGTGGGGGGTGGGGAGGTGGGCGGTTGGGGGGGGGGGGTGGGGTGGGGTGGGGGTGTGTGTAAATTTTCAAGAGGATTAGAGATATGTAATTACATTTAATAAATTTTGTACATAAAAGAACATAAACAAACATAAAAAAGCAACTGCACACGAGGGCAAAAGAAAAAAACACTAGCCGATCTTCAATTGGCCATAACTCCATAAGAAATCTGTTTTCAATGATTTTTGTTTTATTTTGGGATAGAATTATGAGAGTATTCTAGATATGTGGTTATTTTTATCAAATTTTGTATATAAAAGAGCATAAATTGATAAAAAATTTGTGGCTTGTTATTCTCTCATAAAAAAACATAAACAAACCTCCAGATCTAAGATCAACTCATATCTGAAGCAAGTAAAACCAATGGAGGTAAAAAACAATCCAAAAACCACAAAGACCTCAATGGGAATAAGATAAAATAAGATACAAAGTAAAAGAGAAGATATCTAAAGATAAAGAGGGCAAAAGGAAAAATATCTCATTGAAAAACACCAATTTTGTTGCATTTAATTATGCAAGGAGTTATTGCTCCATGATCTCATGCCCTATTGAGATCACCAGATAGCAAAATAAAATGGATAAGGCAATCTAATAACAATCCCTAATCCATATGTCCATGCATGAAGTGTTAATACAATTTCTAATGCAACAAAGTATGAGCAAGTACCTTGCCTCCTCGCAGGTAGGTGAAGATTTTTGGGCCTAATGCAAATCCTTGCATTCCAATCAAGCGATCTCTTTTGTCCACTCCAAATCCAAAGCCTACACACAAACACAACCAAACAAATATAACAAGTGATCTTCCGCAAAAGATAGTTAGCTCAAAACATCTAGAAATCACACATATAAATTACTACAAAACTGATATAAGGGGAAGGAACATAGATTTTTATTAACCATATAAATGAAATTACATCAAATGTATACCTTATAGAAAAGGAGATCCTCTCCTCAAGCTTTTAGTATGGTCTCATCTCCCAATAGAGTAGAGTTCTCACATTATAGTGTGGATACTTCCTATTACCCTCTTTCCTCTTGGTGAGAATATATAGGATCATTCTATCCTCCAGGAGAATGTAACTAGACACTTAGGGGCTTGAGAAGTTAGGAAACTTCTATAATAATGGACCCCTAGCCAACTCATGCACAAGTGGGTCGAGTTGATCTCCTTGGGAATGACAAACTCTAGAAACCTTTTTCACAATTATGAGCTTTTTCTTAATTATCTCAATTATCAAATAATTGTTATCTCATAATTATAATATTTCAGCAAATTAATTATGATAAATAACTAATCATGTAATTCGACCCTTTTATCATGGGTAAATCTCACATAAGTAAAAGAAAGGGTGAAAGGGAACACAATATAGCCAAACAACTTAGGTAATTTGATATTGGGTTTCTCTCACTATAATGGAGTGGAAAATAGGGCTATAACAAAAAAAAATTAGTTTTTTATAGGTTGAGTATCTGGATGGACCTCTTCTATGAATGGAATGTGGTGTAAATCATAATGTCTAGCTTCTCTTAACTTTTTGATGAGCCATTACCCATAAACCAGTCAAACACCTTCTTTAGAAAGGGAATTTGTAAGCATGTTGAGCTCCATTTATACATGACAACAATAAAATATATCAAAAGTATATCTTACATGAATAAATTCCTCCAAAAAAGGTAAAATTTGTTGATTATGACACCTTTGTACCCCTTTAACCCAGTTAATAATGGTCATGGAATCACCATAAATCTAAAGAGATCAACAAGAATTTTCTTTTGCATAAAGTAAGAGAAGTTTTAGAGCCATAAGTTCAAAAAAATTATTTACAACGCTAGATATCCCCATTTTTATAGAGAAAAATTGATTCTCACATAAATAAAGTGAATCTTCCCCACCATAGTCTTTATCCTCACCCTTTGAAGCCCCATTAAAGTATGCATGTGGCCAACATCGTCCCTCCTTTCCAATCACAAACGAGACCCAACTAGGCTTACAAAATTGCCGATACACGTTTTGTGAAATAACACTCAATAAAAAAATGACAAACAATCTCCTCCTCATAGTTAAAGAGAATACACCAACTAGGACCCTCCTTGTGTCTTTTATGAATGTTATCAAATTTTAGAATTTTGTTTTACAAAATAGACCACAAAAAAAGTTGATATTTTGCAAGACACTTTAACTTCCAAAGATGTTTGCACCACCATACCTATTCTCCCCAAAGCCGATCAGAGATTAGGTGTAGATAGCCCATTTTTGGAGTGTATTTTCCAAATTTAGATAAAGACTAGTGCGGTTTATCCTTTATGTCTATGATCTAGATGTGGGAAGAGCATAAATCTATGATATAACCCTCCCAATATTTAGTATGATCAATAAGAATACCCAATTACAGAGGTAATGTCCAACCTTATGCCCAAACGTTGGTGAGAGATAGGTTTCCAAATTGATTTAGAGTAAAAATACCACTACCATTTAGAAAATCCATAATATCTTTTGGGGGATGATAGGCTTCACCACAGCCAAACCATGGTTCTAGACCAAATCTAACCTAACCTCCATTCCCAATTATCCAGATAAATCCTATATCAATGAGTTGAAAGGATGCTAAAACTACCTTCCAAATAATACAGATATTTGTGTATGATTTATTGGAATTCCTAAACTAGCATTTGATTTATATAGGGTAAATGTATTTCATATGTATGAACGAAGTCCATAAAATTTGAGTAAAAAGAAGCCTCTAGCCAACTTTTCCATAAGATATTTGGAAAAAAGAGGAATTTTCCTTAATCCTCAACCACCTCAAGCCTTTTTAACTACAATCCTATCCAATTTTATCCACAACAAAACAAAATGATCCTAACATCCATCCAAAAGAAATTGAAGGCACACTTTGCATAGTTTCTCCAAGATTCCATTAGGATCTTGGGGAGAGACACCCAATACATGGGGTTGGCTTGAAGGAAAATTTTGATAAGCTCTAATTGTCTTACTCTAGAGAACCATTTCAAACTCCAAAACTTTAACATTTTTTCCATTTTTGCAAAGAACCAATTCCAATCTTATTTCCTATTATAGTTTTTAACCCTATATATAAATTACCTGCAAACAGATTCTAAAAATAGAAAAATATACAATGGCGAGAACATAAAATATACACAGAGATTTTCTCCTGGAACCCAAATCGGGAAAACTGGATTGATATTTCAATATATATTCCTTTCAATGTTACAATAAATTATATACATGTTGAAGCATTCATAAACCTCTGATCCATTAACCCTGGATTAGAACATAATCATAATTCCCTTGAATAGATCTACAAAATACCATGGGGAAAAACAAATATCATGTGAAAAACCAAGGGTAGATCTACCCACCATCCTTGGGTCCACCCCCAATCCTTGGTTCTAACCAATTATTATTTGGTCCACATAAAAAAAAAATCTTGGGGCATTGCACCTAGCACAACATAACAAAACCTATAACTAGTCGTGGAAATAATATACCACATACCCAACATTCTCCCACTTGTTGTTTCTTTCCACATAAGGGGTCGTAGGAGTGCATAGTCATTGGTCCTGAGCTGCAACACCCATTGTTTCTCTACACCAACAAAACTTCTCATCTTTCACAGACTTTATCAATGTATCTGCAACATTCTTCAAAGTGTCCACCTTTACTAGCAACACCTTTTTCTCTTCAACCATATCCCTCACAAAGTGATATTAAACATCAATATGTGTTTTATTTGAATGATAAGTAGGTTTCTTTGCCAATAAATTTCACTCTGGCTATCACAATCTATCATTATAGTTCGTTGTACCAACCCCAACTTGAACACAATCTCTGCAACCAAACTGCATCCATTCTTGCATGAGTGGTTGTTATGTATTTAGCTTATGTAGTTGAAAGTGCCACTACAGACTATCTCCTAACTACTCCTCTAAATAGGTTAAACACATACCCACTAGTAGATCTACTCTGATCCAGATCTCCAACCTAGTCTGCATCAACAAAACCATGTATGCAACACTCTATCCAATATTAGTCTTCCTTGGTAACACAAACCGTAATCACTAGTGTCATGCAAATACCTAAAAACCCGCTTCATTGTTGTCCAATGCTCCTTCCCTGGTTTTGACATAAACCTACTCAATGTTAAAATTGTAGCAAGAAAAGGCTTCATTTGACTTGTGCCTTATTCAAATGGAGAAATTAAATTTTCCACATCAACAGGATGACTTGGATTGCAGTTATTTGGAGTGATATGGATTTGTCTCCTAGTTAAATTAGTAAATTTGAGTTATAGGCTAGAAGTAGAGTTGTGCATGGGTTGATTGCTAAAATCTAGCAATCTAGTAGAATTATTGTTAGTTAAACTTAGTGAAATGAGCTCTACTCTTTAGTGGAGTCAGTAGGAGTTTAGTTGATTAGCTATAATAGTTGTTAACTCACTGATCTCTCAGTTAACTGATCAATTTACTAAAAATAGTCCTAGTCATTCATGGAATTCGAATTTCCTAGTTGGAGTGGAGGAAACAAAACATTGTAATTTTCAATTGTATACTAGTTGAGTGTATAGTATTTTTGCATTAAGAAAGTGGTCAATTCCTTTAATATTTTTGCAAATAAATAGAGAATTCTCCCATATTTCAGGGCCTAATTTCTTCAAGGATTACGTAAGGAAATAGGAGGATAACATAGGCCTATTTTGGCTAAGTGTTGGTCAAATCATGTCAGTGAGTAAGAGATCAAAATTACAGTGTACAGTGTGCTTTAGGATTGATGCAAGACATTGTAATTGATCCATATTCTCATCTAAATTAATGCAAAGAAGTGGAGGGGTTTTTCCTAGTTGGGTTCCCCTATAAAATCATTGTGTTTCTTATGTTTTGATGGTTGCATGTTATTACATGTGTTTCTATTATGTGTTTTCCTTTCTGCAGAATAGTAGAAGAAATTTGTGTCTCTTGATTTCAGTTAGAATTCATTAGTAGTAGAAAAATTCTTTCCATTTCTACATGGTATTAGAGGTACGGATGACTCCATAGAAACCTTGTTCCATATATTTTCTAAGAGAAATTTTGATTTGAAAATATTTTTGTGTAGATTCTCTCCAACGCAGGAAAAATGTCTTTCAATGGATTGAGGCTTGAGTATGCATTGGAGGGAACCTCATATTTTTTTCTTGGAAATATAGGATGGAAGTTGTCCTAGATGACAACGGAGCATGGGAATACACACAAACTAATATTCCAAAACCAACAGCATCAGATGCACAAGCACTTGCTCAATGGAAGAAATATGTGGGAAAATCCAGGAGGATTATTTTGGAGGGTGTTAGAGATCATGTGGTTTCAAGCTTGCATGGAAAGGAGACTCCTTTTGCAATGTGGAAAACTCTCACAGATCAATTCCAAAGTAGTATTGATATCAAGAAATTGGCATTGAGAGATAAACTCGCGAGCATTCAAATGCATAAAAAGGAAACCATTCTTGACTACCTATCCAGATTCACTCAAGTTCGAGATGAACTTGGAGGAGTAGGAGAAAATGTGTCATCATATGAATTTATGAGTTTAGCACTCCTTGGCCTTATGAAATCCTGGTATAGCTATCAGGATTCAGTTAATGGAGGAGACAAACTACCAGATTGGGATAGAATTTGGTCTAATTTGATGCAGGAGGAAATTAGAAGAAACACTAGAGATGGTGTCACACCTAGAGTTAGGTAGGAAGAAAACTTTTCCTTGGAAATAAAGGGAAAGAAATCTAGGGGAAAGAAGGCCCAAGGCAAGGCAAAATCTAGCCAGAACCATGGTAAGAAGAAATAGCTCAGAAAATTAAATGTTTTCACTACCATGAATATGGACACTATGCAACAAAGTGTCTGCACAAGAAATCTAGGAATAAGCTTGCAGAAGGTGATTCTCTCACATCACAATTTGAATAATATTTCACTCTCATTACATGCATGGCAAGTACTGTATGAGGCAGTGTATGGTGCTTGGACTCTGGAGCCTCATTTGATATGATACGAAGTAAGGAATTATTTTTTAGCCTAGAAGACAATGACCTACAATTACTCATAGAACTTGGATATGATGGGAGGTATAGTACCAAATGGATTGGTACTGTCACTTTTAAGGAGTCGGGCTCCCATATTCACCTGAAAAATGTAATGTATGTTCATGGGCTAAAGAAAATTTTGATTTTTGTAGCTGTATTGGTGGACAAAGGATATGATGTGGTGTTCAATAAAGGGACATTTTTTCTAAAGCATGTTGCTATTGGACAAGCAAAAAAAAATGGTGTTACAGTGAAAAATATCTACAAGCTAGCGGTGGATGTATGTGATGTATTGAGTAGCAAAGCCGAACACGTTCAGAGTCAAGATTTTGGAGAACTCTAGCATAGGCACATGGTTCACCTACACTATGGAGCTTTGAAAATCATGCAACAGATCACCATAGGGCTTCCAAAATGCACCCTTGACCAACATGATGTTTGTAAGGATGCATTCTTGGAAAATATGTCAAATCCTCCTTCCAGGGTTGAGATAACATAGCTAGAGCCATCTTAAAGTGATTCCATTGAGATGTGTGTGGACTATTTTCTAAAGACTTAGTTGTAAATCACAGGTATGATGTAATTTTCGTAGATGACTTTTCCCGCAAGTTTTGGATCTATTTTATGAAGAATAAAGATGAAGTGTTTGAAAAAATTGTTGAATTCAAAGCATTAGTTGAAAATGAGACTCAATAGAAAATTAAATACCTAAGAAGTGATAATGAAGGAGAATTTATGTCTAATTCCTTCAAATAATTTTGTTCCAAAGAAGGTATTAGAAAAGAAGTAATTCCACCCCACAACCCATAGACAAATGGGGTGGAAGAGAAGAAAAATTGAAGCATTATAGGGGTTGAAAGAGCAATTTTGCATGATCGAGAACTGCCACTATATTTGTGGATATAATCTTGTAATTGTTGATTTTTTTGTAGCTTGGGAGGTGCTCCAAACCCTAGTGTTCAAGGGTTGGAGGTCAAAGTGCCACAAATGGGCTTGTGGGCTTGGGGTCCAAGCTTGGGAGTTTTTTCACCCATCGTGATTTGGGCCAAATCTGTGATAGAGGTACGACATGTTATGGATGAGGATGATAGTGCTTGGTAATGCAATTCCAACGCATCAAGAATCATCTTAATCCGAGTTGTCGTTAGAGAGAAATGAATTTTTGAAGTTGACTAATTAATTATTGGTTACCAAGTCATGTAGGCTTGGCGTAAACATAGTTCAATAGAAGTGTCTCTTCATCAATTTTTTGAGCCCTCTTATGTGTATAAATATGAGGTAAAGTGATGTGTTTTATAGCATCCAAGAGAGTGAAACATATCCTCCAAGAAGAAGAACTCGATGGAGAAAGGGGGCTTTGATCTAAACACAACAAAGAAGGGTCTTGGACAATGTGGAAGTAAAGGGTCCGAAGTCTGTTACAGCAAGCTGAGGCGCTGAGGTAAGACTGTTTTAGGATAATTTATTGTTATTTCAAGGGTTGAGTTTGCATGCAGCTAGGCTGAGCTCCTAAGGAGCAAGACGTTGTTGTTTGGAAGGTGATTGGGCATTGTTTGGAGACATTCGGTGCTACAGGAGAACTATTGTGCTAGGCCACAAACCTTAGCACATAGTCAAGAGCTGCGTAGGGATGTCAAGGGTAGACTAGCCTCTAAATGAGGTAGCATGGCAAAGGAGGTACCTTCTTAAGGAATTTTGCAGCCCTAAAAGGGTTTTTTTGCTGACTCTTAGGTGGAGTTAGGGTGGAAGCACATGCCCTAACCAGAACTGTCATAACAACAAAGTCAACATCATTATAACAGTGTTTTTGGAGTGATGTTGGGTCAAGAGGTGGCCATTACTTAGATAATTTAAAGCCAACCTGTGGAATTCAATAAGGAGAGGGAAATTCTCATGGTTAGATTCCCTATACTAGTGAGCATTTCCACAGTGATTTGGGAAGCAAACTTGGAGCAAGAGTTTTCCATGTATTGGTTTAAAGTGTTGACGCTTGGATGGATTAATTGTTGGGCAGTGTGAAGAAACCTTAGGAGTTGTTAGAGGTGCCCACGTGGAATGTTGGGAGGCCTACCAAGCAGCCAAGGTGACATCAGGCACATCAGATCGAAAGGTAATAGGACAACAGCAAGGTGTGTTATAGATGGACCCACATATGATGGATTAATGGTGTCCTAGGTGAGGACACATTGTTGATGCCTAGATTTGTGCAATAGCTTTTCTATTTTAGATAAAAGGGCAGATTGGAGAAGTCTTTGGACATCCATTTGTAAGGGTCTCTCAAGTGTGAGGATGCCCTAAGTAGGTGTAGATGCTATAGCATGGACTTGGTCTCTTGTGGACTATTGGAGGGCAGCGTGAGAGAAGACCAAGTGTGGACAAGATTGGGCACTTATGAGTTGTTGGAGGGAAACATGATAGTGTCCAAGTTGGAGACTAGTGAGCAACACCTTGATGGAAAAAGGTGGTTGCAAGAGAGGAAGTTGTTGAGCTCAAGGGTTGATGAACCAGAGGAGAAGTTGTGGAGCCCGAGACTTTTATGTGGAGAAGGACTTCTACTGTAGATGATGGGAAGTCCTCCTAGACCATGTTCATTGTCGAAGATGGAAATCTTGCAATGATAAGTGGCAGCCCTCTGTGCCCAATGTTGGTCTTCATTGGTGCAGCACGGGAAGACCATAGTGGGATGAAGTCCCTGAGTAGCTGAGAAGAAGCAGTGGGTAGTTGTGATTTGTTCACAAGTGGAGCTATGAACAATTCGACATGGGTCTCGATGTGTTATGGCATTGATGGAAGAAGGCACAACTAGAGAGAAGATTGGATAGTCAAGATTTAGTGGCCAGATGGACTTCGAGAATTGATAGAGGCAGGAGTTGTAGATGAGGAGTCAAAGGATCGGGAAGGTACAGGGTATGACCAAGGCAGATGTGAGGATCTCTACGTTAGCTAGACAGTCAGAGTATCTTTTTGAGGATAGATTGGTAGTCGATGGACTGACACCAAGTCGCAGTTTTGTATCTTGTACTACGGGCCATTATCCCTGATACCAGAGCCCTAGACTGTCGTATTATATGTTGTTAATATAACGAATTTGGGTTAAAAAAATTAAAAGGTTGTTTATGTTCTGTGCATGTGTGATTTACTGCTTTATATTTCCATTATGAAAAGTAGTTTATGGTTGATATTTTTGGTTTGGTAGCACCAGTGATTTTAAGACTCTAACCTAGACCAAGGGTCGTGGAAATTCAATAGTAATACCACAATTTATTTGCAAAACTAGAGCCCTCAAAAAGTACTTGGAATGATCACACTCGAAGAGGCTTTCTTTGGGAGGAGCCTATATGTCTCCCATTTTTGAATTTTTGGAGCTATAGTGTATTGTCATGTCTCTAAGGATAGCAGGAAAAGCTTGGATCTAATAGCTATTATGGGGATATTTGTAGGATACACAAAGACACCTCAAAACTATCGAGTGTATTTTCCCTCACTTAGGATCAAATTGTTCAGGAGAGATATCAGATTTGATGAGGAGAAGGCTATGATAGTTGTCTAGAGTGAGAGTTGAGTATTCCACTAGAGGAGGATCTTCTAACTCCAAAGGAGAAGCCTTAGTATGTTTTGTAGTAGCCACATGTGGTTGATTAGAGAGAAAGTCGAGTGGAGGCACCCACTCAACCAGAATCTTCCACAAAGGGGAGGAAGAGAACCAAAGAGGCTGACAAGTTGGTGTAGGATGCACAAGAGCATGTGGGAACTCCTACATCCTTGAACAAGAAGAGGATATCACCAGACCGTTATACTGGTTATATGGCACTCATGATAGAACTCATTGATTTTAATCCTTCTTAATTTTAGGAGGAAATTTCCTAACTAGTGTAGGTAGATGCCATGGTGGAGGAGTATGACTGTAACATGAAGAACAATGTATGGGAGGTGGTGCCAAGACTAGAGAATTATTAGAAAGTTGGCATTGTCTAGATTGCTAGTGGTTGTGAGTGTGTTGGAATTCATGTCAACCAAATTAGCATGATGATAGTGAGTCTAGGAGGAATCCTAGATACAAGCTTCTGGTATAGAATCATCACAGTATCAGGCTTATTGAAAAGCCATAAATGATGACTATGGTGAATTCAAGGTCCAGGTTCTTGGCACCACCTTTCCGGTTTGGAGCCATCTTTCAATTTGAAAATGGGCTGAAAGACTACATTGGACTATCTCCAGCAAAAAATTCTATGAATAAGCTTTCCAACAGTGTATGGAAATCTAGAAATCACCATCGAAATCAAAAGTTCTTGATCATCGAAGTAAGGAGCTTGAAGTCCTTAAGAGGAGACTAAATATCAGAACCTCAGAGTAAAGGATTGATTAGAGCATCGAAGTAGGCTCTATCAGAGTTTAGAACACATTGGAACCTCAGAGCATTGGGATCTGAATTTTGAGATCCGATATCGAAGGGGATGAGCAAGAAACATATCGGAAGGATAGGGCCATCCTACTATTGGAGGATGGAGTAGACGTCTTATCAGAACCTTAGAGCAGGTGGATATCAGAATGAACCACACTTGTTGGTTTGAAATGTGTTGACAATTATTCTATCATGTGATTTACACTGAAATTTTTTTCTCAATCTAGATATCAGAATATCGAAAGGTCGAAGCAATCGGAACCTTAGAAATCCTTAACATTTGAATTTTGAGAAGTTACGATATAAGGAGCTTCCAATATTGTTAAAAGTACAAAGGGATGCGCAACAAGATTAACAAAGGTTTTCATTGCAAAACCAAGCCTTGACGAGACCCCTTCTCTCTCCTCTGGTAAGACACATGGTGACATGTGATTAGCTCTGAGAAGTTGTAATGACAGATGATGTCATCATAATGTGGATGTATGGAGAACACGTGGCATCTAGATTCGGAAAAATTAGTGGCCTAATGGGGAAAAATAGGGTTACGTGTGTCACTAATCAAGAGGCATCACATGGAGACATCACGAAAGCATGACTTCATCTCAAAGGTCAGCATATCAAAGGTTGAGGACCTTGTAACTCCTATGAAAATGAATTTGAAAATATTACGATTAAAGGGGCTCTGATATTAACTGGCACATAGTCGTGTGGAGACCAAAGGAACTAAGGGTTAAGCACCAAGGGGCTAAAGGTATCAAAACTATGTGATATCATAACATTCCTCTTTTATGAGTTACAATATGTTAGGGCTCTGATGTAATAGTATAGAGAATTAAAAGTATGAATGGGTTGTCAACTAAAGATTAAATTCAAATCAGTGGAGTTGGTTTATGGAGTCAGTGGGGTCTACATAAAACATTGAGATAAGGCAACGAGGAAAACAGTCCATAGAGAAGAATTAATGAGATGAAGAAATCCATCTCCTGCTTACCATGCATGTCTTGTATATTTAAATAAGGAGCAGAGTGGCCACTCTTGAGTACCTTCAAGATCTACGAAGCAATGAATAAGCATGGGAAGTCATGATAAAGTGTTCAGGAGGACTAAGATTAAATTCTCAATATGGAGGATTACACAAGCATTCAGTGAAGAAATCGGAAGCCCATTCTAATGTTTAATTCCATGATAGAGTTCATCCATCAAACGCAACAGGAGCAGGAGGAGCCATATGGAGGTACACTTGGGCAATGTGGAAATAGGCAGCAACAACATCATTGTGCAATGTGCAACAGAGGATAAAAACCATCAATTTCCATCGAGAAAATTGTATTTTGAAGATCTGAGTAGCGAGACAAGAGAGAGTATTGTGAAACGAGCGCAAGAGATAAAATGAAAAGAGTGTAGCAAAGAACCTGTGTGACAGAAGGCAGAAAGTTGAGGATATGTGGTTTTGAGAAGAGGACAGAATTTTGTTGTTTCTGCAACCAACCATATTGGTGTTTTTCCATAATTGTATATTCATCTATTTTTAGTTTGAAAATTGCATGAAAAGTATAATAGTGGCAAGAGAAGTTTGTAGCCTGCATTCAAAATAGGTTGGTGCCTCTTGGAAAGTAGGTGCTTGCTAACCTAAGGGGTTTGATGCTTCCTGTGAGTTGGTGCTCATAAAAAAACTAATGTAATTAAGTAGGTGCTTAATTTACATCATAAACAACAATACATTGGTGGTTTTTTCCCTTTGGGTTTCCACGTGAAACTGTCAACGTCAATATGTGTGTGCTTCTCTTGTGATAGATTATGTGAACATATGAATTCTTAAGCTTGCTACTCACTTTATTTATGAATGAATGCTCATAAGTAACAGATAATAGAAGAAAGAACTAAAATAATATTCAATAAAAAGTTTTAAGAATCTCACTATTACTGATTCACCTCCCCCTAGTAATTCCTTATTCCAAAAATTGGTATCAGAGCCATGTTCCTTCAGGAACAGTGTAACCACTGGAAGGTAGATCTATAAGTAATTATGTCTAGGAAAGAGAGTCAAGAGGCTTACTTAAGAAGAATACCAGTCTTTGATGGGACAAACTATGCCTTTTGGAAAGTGAGGATGGAAGCGTATCTTATGTCCCTGGGAGTAGATGTTTGGACTTCAGTGCCAATAGACTATAATGTCCCAGATATTCCTCCCATTGATACAAATGGTAAAAAATTGCATGCAAATAATGTTAAAGCCAAGAATGTCATTCTCTTTGGTCTTGGTCAATCAGAACTGGTAAAGGTTATGCATTTTAAATATATTATGGAAGTGTTCGTAAAGCTTAATCGAAGTCATGAAGGAGATTATAAAGTTAAGAAGGTGAAACTTCAAACCTTCAAAATGAGGTTTGAGTGTTACAAATGAGTGAAGATTGAAGCATAGCATAATAATTCCTCAGAGTTGATGAAGTAACCAATATGATTATACGTGTTAGTGAAGAAGTCAAGGAAGAGATGATTGTTCATAAAATCTTAAGATCTCTTCCCATGAGATTTAATGCCAAAGTCTTAGCTATTGAAGAAATAGCCAATTTAAAGGATCTCAAGATGGACCATCTTCTTGGTACTCTCACAGCCTATTATATGAGAGTAGGAAGAGAGAATATTTAACCTAAGGAAGCATCTTTCAAAGTATCTAAAAAGGCCAAAGAGCACAAAGATCATGAAGACTACTCCAGCTATGAATATGATCAAGAGTTGGCTCAATTGGTTAGGAAACTGAAGCATGGCTCGAGAAAATACAAAGAGAAGTTTCTTTTTAAATGTTCTTATTGTGGAAGAGTTGGACATTTTTCTTCCAAATATCCTTACAAAGAAAGGGCTGAAAAGGAAGATGATTAGAAACTTGAAAACAAATCTTAGAAACATCAAAATAAAAGGTTCTATAAGAAAAAGGGGTTCTACTCCAAAGAGGATGGCTCAGCACCAGAGTCTGACAACGAAAACTCTTCGGAGTATGACTCAAATAATTATTTACTTAAGGATTTTGGAACATACTCCAAGAACAAAGAATTATTGACTCTAAAGAGGAAGAAGAAGAAAAAGGAGCAGTGGACCTTGAAGGGGAACTCATCAGTGCTCTTGATGGGTCAAATAAATTAAGGAAAAATAATAAGTAGCTGAAGGAACAGCTACATTATGCTAAAAAAGGTATGTATAAATCTAATAATGAGGATTTTTTTATAAAAAAATAAAAACTTGAAGAAGTTATTAAGAGAAAATATAGTTTATTCCTTCTACTAGAAGAAAAACAAGGAACATGTGAGAAACTAGAAGAATAGAACAAGCAATTAAAATAGGAGCTACTCAAGATAAGGAAGGAAACGATCTCAAAAACATGTGAAGATGAAATTATGTCCTTGAAAGTTAAAATAGAAGAAGTCAAATGAAAGGAAGAGGTTCTTCAATATTTTATCCATGAATGGGAAGAGAACTATTAAAGTCTTGAGGTAGTCGTTGTCTCTGTAAGAACGAAACTTGAGGGAATAAAGACCAAGAAAGGTTTAAATGAAAAATTTGCAGAAGTCACAAGGAAACTATATCATATTCTAAATAGCCAAAGGCCCTCGGGAATCAAAATAGTTTTGGGATACTCAAATACACAGGAATATTCTATGGGGAAGATAAATTTCAAGTGCGTGGGATTTGAAGAACCGCAGAACTATGCAAAGAAGCATCAAGAAGGAATCAATGAAGACAAAAGGGCAACAAGGAAAAGAGAAGGTCATAATTAGAGAACTAATCACTTGGGTAGAAAACCAAGGTACCTTCATGTAAAAACTCATACGACTTCCAACAATAGGCATGCCTATTTATTTTATGGTCATTGTTATAAGTGTCATATTTTTGGATATAAATATGTTGATTCTAGAAGGATCAAAGTTGAAAGAGATGAAAATCCTAGATATAATAAATATCATTATTTTAGATCTCAAAAATCTCCTCTGAGGGATCGAAATCTCTTCTCTCCCCTCTTAAGCGAATTTGAATGCTTAAAATGTAATAATTTTGGGCACAAAGCAAGTGAGTTCAGAAGAAGGTTTGAATACATATCTAAGTTCCAAAATATTAGACAGTCGAATATCCAAAAGGATAAGGGGAGTTGGAAATGAAACGTTGGAAAGAGCATGTAGTGTGGACTCACTCTATCAGCCCATAATCAAGAGAACAAGTGGTATGTGGATAGTGGTTGTTCCAAGTGTATGACTGGGGATAAAAGAAAATTTGTGTTGCTAAAGGAAAAGAACAGGGGAAACAATATCACCTTCAGAAACAATTCTCCAGCAAGAATTAAGGGAAAAGACATCTCAATATTGAACAAAACACAAAGGCACAAAATGTGTTGTATGTGGAAGGTCTCAAGAAAAACTTGCTTATTGTGAGCCAAATGTGTGATAATGGCTATGATGTAGGATTGTGAGATCCACAATATGAAGGATGGAAATATAGTAGGAACAACAATCAGAACTCAAAATAATGTATATTTGTTTGATGACTCCATAGTATGTTGTTATTTAGGAAAGACAAATGAACCATGGTTATGGCACAAGATACTTGGCCATATGAATTTTGACAATTTGATAAGAGTCAACAAACTTGGAGTTGTGAGAGGTTTGTTGAGACTGTCAAGGCCTGAGAACTTAGTTTGCAAGTCATGTTAATTTGGTAAGCATACCATGACTCACTTCAAGAAAAATATGTATCTTCATCTATACCACTGGAGCTAATTCACACAGATATATGTGGCCCAACCAGAGAAAAAATCATAAGAGTACAAAGGGAATTTATGTTGCTCATTGATGATTTTACCAGGGGTACATGGATTGTGCTCTTAAGAGAAAAATTAGAAGCATTTAAACATTTTAAAAAATTTAAATCTAAAGTTGAAAATGAGAAAGATCTAAAGATCAAATGTTTAAGATCAGATGGAGGAGGATGATACACTTCAAAAGAGTTTGAAGAATTCTGTGAAGAGCATGGCATCAAGAGGCAGTATTCAGTGGCCAGAACTCCACAAAAAAATGAAGTAATGGAGAGAAAGAATAGAACAATCCAGGAAACGGCCAAAGCAATGTTGGATGAAGCAGCAGAAGAAGAGTGTATCTATCAAACAGAACCCAACTCGGGCCTAATTGTAATAAAACTCCCTATGAGTTGTGGAAGGGAAGACCAAGGAACATTTTAAGTATGGAAATTTATCTTAACATTTATAAACCTTGGCAAATCTCACTAGTCCATGATATGCCATATATAAAGTGTTTGGTGGTATTTCTGTAGAAAATTTCAAATTTATAATAATTTTATATAGTTTCTATATAAAATTTTAGCATTTTTTAAGGTTAAATAATTTTATACTATAAACATTGGGTGAAACATTTTTAGAAGAAACAGAAATCAATGAATCTTATTTTTGGAAAAAGCATGGAAAATTAGCTCACTTGTGAATATTAGCCCCTAAAATTTTCCCTAGGGAATAGCTGCATTAGTTAAACACCTCAAGGTGTTTGGTAGCAAGTGATTTATCAAAAGGAATGATAATAATATTGAAAAGTTTGACTCTCGCACTGACGAGGGAATTTTACTCGGGTACTCTTCTCGAAGTAAAGGATATAAGTGTTACAACAAGTGAACAAATAATATTGAGGATTGCATTGATGTGATAGTATATGAAATAGCTTCACATCCTAAGTCTTCTAAAAGAAACTTGAACTCAAATGGTGAACTAAATTCACATATGAGGTTCTCATTTCAAGAAGAAATAAATTCAGATAGTGAAGGTGAGGAAATAATCACAACTCCAAGGAAAAAAACACCTTCCAGGTATGCACAAAAAGAAAATCCTGAGAGTCAGATACTTGGAGATCAAAGACATGGTGTTCAAACCAAGAGAAAACTTGTTGGCAGTTCAAGTTGTGAAAATTTGGCTCTATTTTCATAGATTGAACCCAAGAAACTCAGCCAAGCAAGTGAAGACAAGTTCTGGGTGAAATCCATGAATGAAGTGCTTTACCAAATTAAAAAGAATGACACTTGGGAGCCTGTTCCAAGACCTAAAGAGAAAATTTTCATTGGAACCAAATGGGTTTTCAAAAACAAGTTGAATGAGCAAGATCAAGTAATCAAGAACAAGGCTTGATTGGTCTGCAAATGATATGCCAAAATAGAAGGCATAGATTTCAAGGAAACCTTTGCACCAGTAGTAAGACTAGAAGCTATCAGAATTTTCGTTGCCCTTACTAGTCATAAAAACATGAAGATATATCATATGGATGTGAGGTTTGCATTTCTCAATGGATATCTGGAAGAATAAGTTTACATTGAGAAGCCAGAAGGATTTATGCTCACCATAGATGAAGGGTTTGTATGCAAACTTAAAAAGGCCCTATATGGAATCAAATAGACTCTCAAATATTATTACAAAAGGTTGGATAGATACCTTTAGCAACAAGGATTTAAGAAAAGTATATGTGGTAGTATATGTGGATGACATAATCTTTGGTAGCAACACCAATTCACAAAATGTATGCAACCAGAGTTTGAAATGTCCATGATCAAAGAGTTTTATTTCTTCCTGGGATTGCAAATATATTAATCTCCAAAAGGAGTGTTTATCTCCCAATCCAAATATCTCAATGAAACTCTGAAGAAGTTCAGGCTAGAAGATTGCAAGATAGTGAGAACACCTATGATTACACATTGCAAATTGTACAAAGAAGAAGAGACACCACTACTAAATCAGACTTAATATAGACCCATGATAGGAATCTTGTTGTATCTTATAGCTTCGAGGCCAGATATCATGCAAGTTGTGGGTCTTGTGACCAAATTTTAGGCTTTCCCTTGTGAAAGTCATGTTGTTGTTATCAAAAGGAATTTCAAATATCTTCAAGGAACATAAGAATATGGACTATGGTATGCTAAGAGAAAGTTATTTAACTTTAAGACCTACACTTATGTTGATTGGGTTGGCAGTCTTGACAATAAGAAGAGCACCTCAGGTGCAGCTTTCTTCTTGGGGAAACACTTGGTGTCATGGGTCAGTATGAAACAAGCCTCCATTTATTTATCGACTGTTGAATCATAGTATATTGTTGCTGCTACCTATTGCATGCAAATTCTATCCATTTGTTGTGACCATCAACAACCCTCCTTTTTATTAGTGTTAGTATTAACATTAATAAATGGGGACCCTTCCAAAAATTCAATCTTAGCATTTAATGTTGCCTTTTTGTTTTTAGAATAAAACAAGATGTGAAAGTGGAACTTGCTAAAACATGGAAATTTACCTTTTCATACTCCAAGTGCACAAAACTTCAAAAACTATGAGTTTCCTTATAAAAGCACTACATAACCATAAGACCTAAGGAAAAAATTTATAACGAAAAGTCTTGAACATTAAAGAAAACTTGAAAACCCCACTTTAAAATGATTATTCTCGCATCGCAAAAGGGTTACAGCAGGCATCCCTTATTAAAGTCACTCCTTGAAAATGTGATCCGCAAGAATGTGAGATCACGAAGCTTATAACCTTATCGCATCGCAACTTCTAAAACCGTGGCACCACTTTATGTAACATAACCAAATATCGTGAAATGCAATAGCGTCTCACAAATCTCATATCATAGCAGCTCAACGTAACGATGTTTTTAACAAGAACGGCTTTTGCGATATTGTGATCTGTGATATTGCAAAGCAAATCGCAAAATCACTCTTATCACAGATCAAAGGGTTCAGAGTTGTAGGACAGTACTTTCCTGCATTTGATGCAAAGTTATGAACATTAAAGTTTAGCATAACGGTCCATTAGTGGTCATTTATTAAAAACGATTCAAATCAGTGTAAAGGACCATCTGAAGCAAGTTGATATCTTTTGATATGATTTAGAATTAAAGATCTCCCATCACCTTATTCTCATCTTTCTATTGATTATTCTTGTATTCACTATCATCTTATCATAGTTTTTCTCTCTGATGCAACTTTCAAGAAGAGAACACAAAGCGTAATACACGAAGAAATGGGGAAGAAAGGCAAGGCTCCTGTGTCTGAGAAGACAGAAATGGCCCCATTATTCCCAGACACCAACTATACTCGGGATGTAGGGATATCTACGGTGGAAGACATGTATCAATTGTTGGAGGATGAAAAGCCAAGAATTATGGAAGTTACAGTTACAGTGGATGGGTGCGTCTTCTCTGAAGCATCTCTAACTAAACTTGCATGCTCGTTTCTACATTGTATTACTACAAGGCCGAAGTTACTCCCATACACTAACCTAGTTATCCGACAGAGAGTTCAAGACGGCCAGCCAGCAAGTCATGGGGTCATTTACTCCAAGCAATTTGAGGCGTATGTACCACTTACTAGAACACCAGGCTAGTTACAACAAGCAATTCATCGAGAAGTTCGCCAAGGAGAATGAGGACTTAGAAGAATGCACAAAGCACTGGTCAAACAATGAGGAAAGACTTAAAAAGGATAAAAATGGTATGTACGCCACTGGCTCTCTTTGTTCTCCTTACTGTTTTGCCATTGCAATGTTATGTAGATTGTTTGGGAAACCAGACATCAACAAGTTTTCATCAGAATGGTTACCTTTAGTGGATGCAGCTACAAATGCCACAATAATGAATTGGGCCCAAATCCTATCGGACAATTTGGCCACTGCAATTTTAGGATACAAAACTAAAAGAAGCTTTACTTCGAGGTTTTATCCTCAATTCTTTTTGAGCGCCTATGTCATGGATGTTATTTGTTTTGTTTCCAATTTTTCTATTATGGGATGGAAGTGGATGGTACAAAATCCACTTCCCATTCAAGTTTATCACAAAGTATTGTGGGAATCCAATTTCATCCCACATTTATTCAAAATTTGTCATGGAGTTATTATCTCGATTTATAAAATTTTCTATAACCGAGATGCCCCAAGGTTTTACCCAGAGGCTGAAGTGGATATTCTCACTGTGGCAAGGTGGTTTGTGGAAGAGTTGTTCACATATATTAGAGTGTTTGGTAGCATTGCTTCACCCCATGTGCTAGCTCTTTACGTCCCTGAAAAACTAATGGCCAGGGAAATAGCTTATCAGACCTGTGGTGTTGGGGGAATGAGCAAGGTACTGAGAGACTCCAAGAAGGCCATTTGGCCACAATTTCCTGTAGTATGCAGAGCCTTTGCATTGCATGACTTAGGACATGCTTTTAAAGAAGTTAATAATATGTTATGCTTACAACTACCAAAGTTCACGGGGAGGCAATATGATCCCTTTGGTGTTGTAAGTAATTTTACTACAATGGTTAAAATAAAAGTGTTTTCCAATGACGAAGATCCCTTTGATGATTTTTTTCTGCAGAAAAACACTTACAGAGAATTTCAGCATATGGCATGAATTGTTTTTGACCAAGAAGATCTCCAAAAGTTTGACAATTATAGAAAACAGAGGTTATCAAAGGTCCCATTGGACCAATTACTCATCTAACTAATAAGGGAGCCTACTCCCAGTGTTAGCATAAGTGAAGGATCAAAAGACAAGTCTAAAACAAGTTCTAAAAAGGAATCAGCTGAAAATTCAGGTGATCTATCCAAGAATGAACATAGCAAAAGCGAGAAATCAATAAAAGACACGGCTCAGTCTATAGTGAGGTTTGATCGGCAGGCTTTGTCCCTAAAATAAGCTGAAGTTCCCACTCCTCTTACAAAGCCAACAAAGATGCTTGTAGTTGATCTAGAAGGGGAATGGGATATTTTAATAAGTTAATTAACATAGAAGAATAGAGCACAGAGCCACTAACAAACCCAAAAGAGACAACCACAGAAATGGTGATAGAAAGGGCTAACAATACTCAAGAAAGGGAGCACATTCTTGTTGCTCCCTCGTCTGAAATTGTACTAAGGATAGAGGAAATTCCTCCTCTAGACGTATTTTATAGCCCTCAACATAAGGTTGTTGTTAGAGGGCAAAGAAAGAAAAGAAAGTTGGATGTCGTGTTCGCTCATGAGGATGAACCTCTGGACGTTCTTTGGAAAGACCCCACTATAGACCCATAGGAAAATCTAACTAGGCTCTCTCAGATCATAGGTGCATACGCTTCGGCAACTATTGATAAGGCAACAGAGGTTCAATTACTACTTAA
Source organism: Pinus tabuliformis (assembly GCA_031772625.1). NCBI lineage: Eukaryota > Viridiplantae > Streptophyta > Pinopsida > Pinales > Pinaceae > Pinus > Pinus tabuliformis. The sequence goes on along the minus strand of CM062805.1, from coordinate 658,075,763 downwards.
AGAGAAAGAGGATAGGATGTTGTTTTTGGAACAGCAATTACAGCAAGTCAGCATCAATCAAGAAGCATAAACACAGTTGGAAAAATTCCAGCAAGACTTCCAGCAAATGAAATTGGAACATCAAAGAAGTTTGGATAATAAAGAAGAACAATTACAAGGTATGATATAACTACATAAATATGATCCCAAAATTGAGGAGTTTATCATAGAAGCACTTGCTCTTAATTCCCAGCTCTTGCAACAGAAAGAACTACTATGCTAGAAGATCTCGCAATGGAATTCCCATTGCGAAATGAGCAATAATATTATAAATCAAGTCGTAGATTTACGACTTGAATATGACTCAAATTTTAAGAAGGTCTCAGATTTCTTGAACTGGCAAAGATCCAAAGAGGGGAAAAGAGCAGACATGTTAGGCCCCTATACTATTAGTATAACCCCTTATTGTTATTAGTACAACCCCCTTATTATATTGATGTACCCATGTAGTGCCCATATTGTTACTACTGTGCCCCATAAGAAGCCCACTATTATTATTATTGTGCCCTTACATTATTATTGTTATGTCGGCTCTAATTATGTTATGACCCCTTAGACTCCTATATATAGAAAGGAGGTCTTTTCATATGTATCATCCAAGAATTGTTCATTTATGTAATGTAAAGGAGGTTTCCCCCTCGAAGAGGCTGAATTCTAAGGCGTTGATCTATCTTTTCTATCTTTTCTTGAGCTGGTTTCATAACAAGACATGCCCAGAATTGACGAATCACACAAAGAGATTTTATTTGGGAAATGGGATTCCTGGCTTAAGGAAGCAGAACAAGCAATGGAAGAGGCAACCATAGTAGTGAACAGTGTCATTGAGTGCATAAATGAAAATCAGCACAAATCCAATTTAATAGTAGAGACCACCCTGGGCTTCCTTCCAAAGGCACAACAACATCAAACAAAGTGGAAACAAATAGCAAAGGAAAGGGCAGAGGTGATTAAACAAGTAAACAAGTTAAACTGGGAAACATACTAGCAGTACTTGGTAAAGCCACATAGCCAATGGATGACCCTAAAATGCCTCATAACCTCTACCGAGAAGATAGTGTCAGCTCTTTCCAACATTGTATTTGCAAGACAATTAAACGCTGAAGTCGGCCAACCGGCACTCTTGAAACCGATGCTGAACATTTGTGATCTAAAGGATCAAATGTAGGATTTATCATAGATACATTTTATTTTTTCTTAAAATGAGGCAGGTCGTTTAAACCTCCTCATCTATTTTTGTAATATTTATTTTTAGATTTCATTAGAGTAGTATTTAAACCCCTCTCATGCATTTAGAGAGGGGTCCAGAGTTTTATCAAAAACAATTCTTTAGAATGTGCATTTTTCCCCCCACTGAGGAGGTTTTGATAAAATGAATGGAACGAGATTTATTTTCTATATGAGTTTAATATATGCTACTGAAATGCACTTTTGTACTCTTAGTGGATGTTAAGTTATTTGAAGATACATCTATATTGTTGCAGATCATGAGTATAACTTATTACCAATGGTATCTTTATCTCCTAATACTCTTTACATATGTGTCAAGCGATAAATCATTTTTAGTTTTTTATATATGAAAGTTTGAAATGTTTTGTTATCATTATTGCACTTCTATATGGTGATGACTTACTTTTTTATGTTGAATATGTGAATGAATCTTATGCGATATATTTCTCATAATTGTTTCAGATAACTTTTTATGCAGAACAATCATTTTTAAAAGGATTCTATTCTCATTGTGATTGAATGATTTTCACTATCAATTGCTTTTAGAAATTATTTTAGATCGCATAAATAAATGTTACTCCTGGGATTGTTTAGAGTTAAATGTTTTCTTTGATTACAATAGATTGCATATGATAGTTAAAAGGTAGATTAGATTTAGAACAAGCATTCACCTCATAAAACCTCAAAAAGAAAAACATCATCCCGTTAGCACACATATCATAAACAAATTGGGAAATTGGTTCCATCATCTCCAGGCGGAGCCACTATTCCAAATTAAGGTCTAGACTGGGTGGTTATCCCCCTTGTTGGAGACCTGATTTTTCAATCCTTCAACATATTTGGTGCTAAAAGGAGGGCCTGACTGTGAATGGCAAGTAAATCTACATCTTCACACCATTCTAAGAGTAAAACTCCCTCGTCATCACCCTCAACTTCTCGTTCGCATTCTAAATCTTCCATCTTTGAACCAGAAGTTGGAAAGAAAAATATAGAGCACATTGCTGAAATCCCAAGCAAGCCAAATCATTCTTCTTCAGATCCCCCTGAGTTACAAACTTTAATTCATAAGTTACAAGGAATTTCTTTATCTTAAGAAGGAACTGAGTTTTCCCAAGGTAATGTCACTTCTCATCTAACCCTGTCCCAACGACTGACTAGAGAACAAAGCGAAAAAACTAGGAATCCCACCAGTTTAGTTTCCTTTACCAAGTCGTAAGAAAGCTAGGAAAACACCAGTAGAATCTCAGAGTGAGGTTCTATCATCATCTTCATCTACCATCCCATCCATATCATCACAAGTTCATTCATCCATCCCTCAACTCCAGATCGTGGTTCACACAGGTGTAGGAGCAACATCCTCCTCTACCCAACCACCTTCAACTACTACCACTCCTCCTCCTTCTCATACTCCAACAATGGCAAGAAATCCACCACCAAGGCCATGGGCCAATCTAGGAGCTGTAAGAATGCCTGCACCTTTATCGCAATTACCATCTCATCCTGAGAAATGGCTTCCCAAGTTTAATCCTGACAATGGCCTATTAGCCGAAGAGCACATAAATAATTTCATGTTGTCTATTAATTTAAATGGAGTAACAGAAGAGGACGCAGTTGTACGATTATTCCCCTATACTTTACAAGGAGTAGCAGGATCATGGTATTTTTCGTTACCATCAGGCTCCATTAATAACTGGGATACTTTTCAAGATCAGTTTTTAACAAAATTTGGAGATGATCGATCTACAACAACCTTAATAAATGACCTCTCCAATTTAAAAGTCGAACCAAGAGAACCAATTAAGGATTTCAATTCTCACTTCAATAAATTATTAAACAAAATACCAGCAGCGTCGAAGCCTAGTAATGAAGTCCAAAATGAATGGTATATTTCTGCTTTGCCTTCAAATTCAGCCATCTTTGTGGATAGAGCTACCAAACCAACGTTAGCTGAAAACGTGAAAGAGGTGATAGCTGTAGAGAAACGTATCCTAGACGTAGAAAATAAAAATGTCGTAGATGAAAGAAAGTCTAAAAAAGTGTCTTTTAGAGATGATCCTAAGAAAAAACAATCAAAAGACCCGTTCGACCTGGAAGGGTTACAGAAAGTCTTGAAAACCATGTCCAATGAAATGGTAGATATAAAGAAACAAGTAGCAAAAACCTCTTCCAAGAAACCTTATAAACCCTTTAAAATAAATCCTTCAACTAATCGTAAACCTCCAAATGTTATAACAAATGTAGAATCAGAAGGGGAAGAGGAAGAAGTTTCAAATGAGGAACAAACCGATGATGATGAAGTTGTAGAACTACAAGGAATGTGGGACTTCATTCTTCCGGATGAAGAAGATCAAGATGCATTACCAGTTGCTACCAGAAGTAGAAATCAACTTGATCCTCCACAATCCAGTGCTAAACAGAAAAATCCAAGCCCGACTCCTAAGGATAAAATCACAGGTAAGAAGTCCTCACCAAATTCTACTCAAACAAACCTAGTCCAATCTGATTCAACAACTCCATCTAAAATGCTTATCATCTCTGATGAAATGGAGTATAACATTGTTGAAGACATGAAGAAAACTAGGGCTAATATTACTTTTCATGAGCTCAGCAAATTAAAACATCAACAGAAATTGCTCTTGAAAGAGTTGAAAGCAATACCTATTACGCCTTTACCTGCCACTGTAATTTCACAAGCTACTCATGAAATGGGAAGACCTCCGACTGGCATTTCAAATAAAGTTGATCCAAATGACATTGGTTTGATTGGAGGAAGGTCAAAATCCCATACTCCACCATTTCTCCTTATCTTTGAATTCTTTAATAGAAATTTGCATAACTGTCTGGTAGATTACGATGCCTCATCTAATATTTTTCCTAAGACAGTTTAGGAAAAACTAAATGTTCAACCTCAGAAATCTGCAGTACACATAGTGCAGCTGGATCAGTCTCAAGTCAAGGTCATTGGTGAACTTAACCAAGTGACCATAAGGCTTTCATCAAACCCAAAGGTATGTCAAGTTATTGATATACTTGTCGTAGATATTCCTAAATTTTATGGACTAATCCTTAGCAGGGATTGGTCAGAGAAGCTTCACAGTTACTTTGCGACCGACTGGTCTCATATGTGGGTCCCTTACAACGTAAACCAAATCAAATCAAGGTTCAACGAGAAAGACACCAAAAGTATTTAGTGACGGAGTCAGAAGGAGAAAACAAGCTTGTAGCATATAGCAACAACATAATTGGAAATTATTTTGTTGATTCATTCTTAGGGAATTTCAACCCTCATATTTCACCTCTTTTATAAAATTCCGTTTTATCTCAGATATAAAATTTCTCTCAAATGGACACTTCTAGATGCATTGATTTTGTAGATAAACCTGTAAATAAAACTTTGTTTTGGAAATTATTTTTTGATGGTTCTAAATCTAATGATGGAGCAGGAATAGGTTGTATATTAGTCAGTCCAAAAGGAGATAAAACTATGCTAACATGTAGACTCGAGTCCAATTGCATGAAAAATACTACTGAATATGAAGCATTAGTTCAAGGGTTATACAAGGCAATCGGGCTTAATATCAAATACCTACAAGTATTTGGAGACTCTGAGATTGTTATTAAACAGGTAAGAAATACTATACATTGTCTATCAGGGCACTTGAAGCACTATCAATCGTTAGTACAAGACCTGACTTCAGACTTTATAGCATTTAATATTTCATCCATTCCAAGACTCCAAAACACTAGTGCTGATCTCCTTGCTAATGTAGCTTCCAAGCTTATTCCATCGGAGGACTATAGCCCAGACAGATTTTTGATTGAATTAATCTTTAGACCCTCCATTTCTGATAACATTACCCACTGGAGAACATTCAACAATGATCCTGATATTGTGAGTTTTCTGACTTCAGAAGGCTCTTACAATAATCAAATAATTGATGAAAACCAACACGACAAGTAGCTGGAACAAGGAAACGGAGATAATGTTATACCCAAATCCGTAGTTAAGTTGGAGGACCTATATGACTTAAAGGATAGATTCAAACGGTCCACCAATTCAAAACTTCAGAGTTCAACTCTGAGATATGAATTAGTGAATCTAGGGACTGATATAAAACCACAAAATATCAACTTAGGTCTTGGCCTAACATTCGAGGAGAAATCAGCGTTCATTCAACTGTTGGAAGAATACAAGAGTGTCTTTGTGTGGAATTACGATGATCTTAAAACTTACGACACTTCGATTATACAACATACAATCCTGATGATCTCTGATGAAAAGCCTGTCCAGCAGAAATTGAGGAAAATCCATCCTAATTCGGAAAACCAGATTAAATCTGAGCTGAACAAATTACTAAAAGCAAGATTATTTTTCCTGTTAGGCATTCTATATGGGTCTCCAACTTGGTCCCAATCAGAAAGAAAAATGGTGATATTTGGATTTGTATTGACTTTCGAAACCTCAATAAAACTTGTTGAATTGAGGCTTCTGTGATCCATAATATTTATAAGTAGAACTTCGGCGTAAATCACATAAAGAGAGACATTTGTCGACGCATTTTGAACCAACCAATGTGGCTCATCGTTAGGACAAGTTGAAGAAACAGATCCAGCTATGCATGCTAAATAGTCTGAGTAGAGCCTCCAACGGCTATCTTGATCAACAGCTAATTTTTACTTAGGGATAGTAGTCAAAAAGTCAAAATGATAATTTAATGGGAGTTATTTAGATTATATAAAAGAAATAATTATAGATGTTGATTCTGTTATTAGTTTAATAAGAATTGCAACTTATATGGGAATTAGTTAGATTAAGGACCTGACTTATATATATATATGTGTGTGTGTGTGTGTGTGTGTGTGAGGCAATTTCAGCATGATAACTATATATTACTAGAAAGTTAATATTAAATATATAAATAAAAATAATAAAAGTTAGTTGAAAGGTATAATTTAAAAAGTAAGCTTGCCAAAAGGACAATTTTCCACTTCCCCCTATGGAACAGATATTACAATCGGTCGCAGGGTTTGAACTGATGTCCTTTTTAGATGGCTTCTTGGGGTATAATCAAATCTTGGTCCACCCAGATGATCAATTGAAAACTACATTTAGAACGAAATGGGGCACTTACGCATATCAAAAGATGCCATTTGGGCTGATTAATGCTGGTGCCACATTTCAAAGGGCCATGGACATTGCGTTTAAAGGATTAGTGAACAGGTCAGTGGTGATTTACTTAGATGACATAACAGTGTATTCTAAAAAACACAGTAATCACCTCAGAGACTTAAAACAGATCTTCCAACGATGTCAAAAATATGGAATCTCACTTAATCCAAAAAAATATTTTTTTGCATTAAGTGAAGGAAAGCTTCTCGGATTCATAGTGTCTAAATCTGGAATCCATATTGACCCAAATAGGATTAAGGAAATTTCTGAGATATCTTTACCCCATAACAAAAAAGCAATGCAGTCTTTCCTTGGTCAGATCAATTTTGTTAAAAGATTTGTCCCTGACTTCTCACGAATCGTGTCACCTCTCCAAGCCATGATAAAGAAAAACTCTCTCTTCAAATGGGGTCATGCAGAACATGAAGCATTTGGCTTGATAAAACAAGTGATTATAAATGCCCCATCTCTAGAAACTCCAAACTTTTTTGATCCTTTCACTTTATATACATTCATCTCTGAAAAATCCTATGTTGCCATACTTACACAAGTGAATCAAGATAAAGCTGAAGCCCCAATTGCCTTTTTCAGTTCAAACTTGCAAGGAGCTGAATTAAATTACTCCAATGTTGAGAAACAAGCTTATGTTGTTTTCAAAGCAATCAAACACTTTAGACCCTTCCTGCTCAAGACTCATACCAGAATAATAGTACCATTTCCAGCGGTAAGAAATCTTTTGGTACAGAAAGATGTGGGTGAAAAGAGGGAAAATTGGGTCATAGCCCTGCAAGAATATGATGCTGAAATTAAACCAGCAAATATTGTAAAAGGTCAAGGTTTTTGCAGGATGTTGGCTGGAGCATCACACATATCATAAACGCATTCTCCAGACAATGAAGTACAAGTGTACGAGGTAAGCCTAAATGATGTTGAATCAAGGTATGCCGATATCATGTTCTACTTAAAAAAAAGATATGCTCCTCCACATTTGAATAATGCAAAGAAAAGAGCCCTAAGGCTAAAAGCTAAACAATATTAAATTGTAAATGATGTGCTCTTTAGGATGAATTATGATTCTATTCTCCTTAGCTGCCTTGAGAAATCTGAAGCAGAAAAAATATTGCAGGAACTTCATGATAGACCAGCAGGCGGACACTACGCAAGAGATGTGACAACACATAAAATCCTGTGCGCAGGCTACTACTAGCCAACTTTATTTAAGGATGCACATATATATGTAAGAAGATGTCAAATTTGTCAAACTGTTGTTGGAAGACAGAGGAAGCCATCATTTCCATTACAGTTGGTCAACATTGATCAACCATTTGAACAATGGGGATTAGATATAATAGGTGAGATCATTCCTCACTCTTCTAAATAGCATAAATACATCCTTATAGCTACAGATTACTTTACCAAATGGGTAGAAGCAGTTCCACTCAAGATAGCCAACTCTGAGAGTATCATCAAATTTATAAATCAATTCATAATCACCAGGTTTGGATTACCTTCTTCGTTAATGTTTGATAATGTATCATATTTTTTAGGTAATGCTATGACTGAATTTGCACTCAAAAGAGGTTGTAAACGTAAATATTCTGCTAATTATTATCCGCGAGGAAATGGGTTGGCTGAATCAACAAACAAAAACCTTATTAGAATCATTAAATGGACTATTGATCAAAATCATAGAAACAAGCATAAGTCTTTAATGTACGCTCTTTGGGCAAACCGAATAACCTAGAAAACTTCTATTGGCACTTCTCCTTTTCATATAGTTTATGGGAAAGAAGTGGTCATACCAACAAATCTAGCTATTCCTTCTCTACCCTTAGTTCAATTCATTGAAGAAAACCCTTCCTCATCCTTTCAATTAAGAAAAATGCATATCCTTAAGCTTGAAGAGGAACGAGAAAAGGCCAGGATTACCCACGCACATCATCAACAATTAGTGAAATCTTCTTTTTATTCAAAATCGGTGTCTAGGAAAGATTTTCAACTTGGAGACTTAGTATTGAAATGGGATAAAGCTCATGAATAAAAAGGAAAGCATACTAAATTTCAACGGATGTGGGTTGGACCATTCCAGATCATCAAACTCATTGGTCCATCAACTTTCATGTTACAAGATTTAGCAAGGAAAAGAGAGTCTTTACCTGTTAATGGACAGATCCTAAAAAAATATTTCCCATAGAAGATGATCTCTTCTATTTTCTATAGATTATAGTCTAGTTTAGTTTTCTTTTGATAATAAAACAGGTTGAGAATGTTCACTTTTTGGTTTCCATGAAAAGAATAGTGTCTCATGTCAATTTTGTTTTTCGCTTGTATAAGTGGGAGTGATTAAGGAAATTAATCTTCATTTTTGAAACATAGGGTTAAGTGCTATCATTCTGAAAATTTTTGCCTGTTCTTTTGTTTCAACTATACAAATTTTGGTTAGAATCCACCTTAGGAAGAAGTTTTCCTTATATCAGTCGTAAAAGGTATCAATAACAAAACAAAGATTCTCTACGGCAAAGCTATCTTTAAACTCTACAATTGTCGTCTAGAAGAATTCTTATGGAACCAATGACTTCCCCCCAACTTTATGAAATCGTGAGATTCAAAGGGTAATACAACTATGCAATTTAAAATTAAAGAATAAGAAGTCTCATCAAAAGCCAGCTTATCATGATCATAAAGATTATAACTAACTGACATTTCCATACTGCATATCAAAACAGGGTAATGGCTCGAGATTGTTTCAATCAAAAGATAAGGGCTCTCATCATGAGCCAACTTGTTCAGTTAAGTTATAAATCAAGTGAATGGCACTATCAATCTTTGCCACCAAACCAAGACATTGTTCTTTAAGAATTAAAAGAGAAATAAGAAAAGAAAAAGCAATAAATGTATATGAGGATTTATCTTTGAAAACTTCATGCTTCTCGAGTGGGACACTGGATCATTGTTGGGTAACAGGTAACCCTGTCGAGGCTATGAACGCCTACTGGCAGCAGAGGCTCTACCTACGACAAATGAGTACACCTAAACTGATCTAAAGAGATGTCTTTGTTTTTATTTTTACAACCAAGTAATGACTGATGTGAGTAAAATGACTAACTCTGGGAAGAAGATAATCAGAATAAATATAGTTAGAGAAAAATATTGTTATTAATAAATAGCACTATTTACCTTATATTTCTACAATGAAGTTTCATTTTCAAAACCATTTCTATTTTGGAAGTTTTAGAAAATTCAAAAAACCATCAGAGATAACTGGTTCTTTCAAGTGAATCACCAATTGTTGTGACCATCAACAACCCCCCCTTTTATTAGTGTTAGTATTAACATTAATAAATGGGGACCCTTCCAAAAAAATCAATCTTAGCATTTAATGTTACCTTTTTGTTTTTAGAATAAAACAAGATGTCAAAGTGGAACTTGCTAAAACATGGAAATTTACTTTTTCATACTCCAAGCGCAAAAAACCTTCACAAACTATGAGTTTCCTTATAAAAGCACTACATAACCATAAGACCTAAGGAAAAACTTTATAATGGAAAGTCTCGAACATTAAGGAAAACTTGAAAAGCCCATTTTAAAATGATTATTCTCGCATCGTAAAAAGGTTACAGTGGGCATCCCTTATAAAAGTCACTCCTTGAAAATGTGATCCGCAAGAATGTGAGGTCATGAAGCTTATAACCCTATCGCATCGCAAATTCTAAAATTGTGGTGCCACTTTATGTAACATAACCAAATATCGCGAAATGTGATAGCGTCTCACAAATCGCATATCATAGCAGCTCAACATAACGATGTTTTTAACGAGAACGGCTTTTGCGATATTGCGAAGAAAATCGCAAAATTGCTCTTATCGCAAATCAAAGGGCTCAGAGTTCTAGGAAAGTACTTTCCTGCGTTCGATGCAAAGTTATGAACATTAAGTTTAGCATAACAGTCCACTAGTGGCCATTTATTAAAATGATTTGGATCAGTGTAAAGGACCATTTGAAGCAAGTTGATATCTTTTGATATGATTTAGAATTAAAGATCTCCCGTCACCTTATTCTCGTCTTTCTATTGATTATTCCTGTATTCACTATCATCTTATCATATTTTTGCTCTCTTCTTGCAACTTTCAAGAAGAGCACACAGAGTGTAATACATGAAGAAATGGGGAAGAAAGGCAAGGCTCCTGCGTCTGAGAAGATAGAAATGGCCCCATTATTCACAGACACCACCTGTAGTCGGGACGTAGGGATATCTACGTGGGAAGCCATGTATCAGTTGTTGGAGGATGAAAAGCCAAGAATTATGGAAGTTACAGTTACAGTAGATGGGCGCGGCTCCTCTGAAGCATCTCTAACTAAACTTGCATGCTCATTTCTACATCGTATTACTGCAAGGCCGAAGTTACTCCCATACATTGACATGGTGAAATGGATTATAGATGATGTAGACATATCCGACAGAGAGTTCAAGATGGCCAACCAGCAAGTCATGGGGTCATTTACTCCAAGCAATTTGAGGCGTATGTACCACTTACCAGAACCCCAGGCCAGTTACAACAAGAAATTCGTCTAGAATTTCACCAAGGAGAATAAGGACTTGGAAAAATGCACAAAGAACTGGTCAAACAATGAGGAAAGACTTAAAAAGGATAAAAATTGTATGTATGCCACTGGCTCTCTTGTTCTGCTTACTATTTCGCCACTACAATGTTATGTAGATTGTTTGGGAAACCATACATCAACAAGTTTTCATCAGAATGGTTACCTTTAGTGGATGTGGCTACAAATGCCACAATAATGAATTGGGCCCAAATCCTATCGGTCAATTTGGCCACTATAATTTTAGGACACAGAACTAAAAGAATCTTTGCTTCGAGGGTTTATCCTCCATTCTTTTTTAGCGCCTATGTCATGGATGCTATTTGTTTTGTTTCCAATTTTCCTATTATGCAATGGAAGTGGACGGTACAAAATCCACTTCCCATTCAGGTTTATCACAAAGTATTATGGGAATCCAATTTCATCCCACATTTCTTCAAAATTTGTCATGGAATTATGCTCCCGATTTATAAAATGCTCTATAACCGAGATGCCCCAAGGTTTTCCCCAGAGGCTGGAGTGGATATTCTCACTGTGGCAAGCTAGTTTGGGGTAGAGTTGTTCACATATATCAAAGTGTTTGGTAGCATTGCTTCACCCCATGTGCTACCTCTCTACGTCCCCGACAAACTAATGGCCATGGAAATAGCTTATCAGACCTGTGGTGTGGGGGGGATGAGCAAGGCACTGAAAAACTCCAAGAAGGCCATTTGGCCCCAATTTCCTATAGTATGCGGAGCCTTTTCATTGCATGACTTAGGTCATGCTTTCAAAGAAGTTGATAATATGTTATGCTTACAACTACCAAAGTTCCAAGGAGGCAATATTATCCCTATGGTGTTGTAAGTAATTTTACTAATGGTTAAAATAAAAGTGTTTTCCAATGAAGAAGATCCCTTTGATGATGTTTTTCTACAGAAGAACACTTTCAGCGGAGTTCAGCATATGGCACGAATTTTTTTGACTAAGAAGATCTCCAAAAGTTCAAAAATTATAGAAAACAGAGATTATCAAAGGTCCCATTGGACCAGTTGCTCATCAAACCAATAAGGGAGCCTACTCCCAGTGTTAGCATAAGTGAAGGATCAAAAGACAAGTCTAAAACAAGTTCTGAAAAGGAATCAGCTGAAAATTCAGGTGATCAATCCAAGAGTGAACACAGCAAAAGCTAGGAATCAATAAAAGACATGGCTCAGTCTACAGCGAGGTCTGATCATCGGGCTTTGTCCCGAAAACAAGTTGGAGTTCCCACTCCTCTTACAAAGCCAACAAAGCCACTTGTAGTTGATCTAGAAGGGGAATGGGAGAATTTTAATAAGTTAATTAACACAGAATAACAGAGCACATAGCCATTGACAAACCCAAAAGAGACAACGACAGTAATGGTGATAGAAAGGGCTATCAATACTCAAGAAAGGGAGCACATTCTTGTTGCTCCCTCGTCTAAAATTGTACTAAGGATAGACAAAATTCCTCCTCTAGACGTATTCTATAGCCCTCAACATAAGGCTGTTGTTAGAAGGCAAAGAAAGAAAAGAAAGTTGGATGTCGTGCTCGCTCCCAAGGATGAACCTTTAGACGTTCTTTGGAAAGACCCCAGTACATACCCATCGGAAAATCTAACTAGGCTCTCTCAGATCACAGGTGCATATGCTTTGGCAACTATTGATAAGGCAACAAAGGTTCAATCGCTACTTAAAGAGAAAGAGGATAGGATTTTGTTTTTGTAATAGCAATTACAGCAAGTTAGCATCAATCAAGAAGCAGAAACACAATTGGCAAATCTCTAGCAAGACTTCCAGCAAATGTAATTGGAACATTAAAGTAGTTTGGCTAATAAAGAAGAACAATTACAAGGTATGATAGAACTGCATAAAGATGATCACAAAATTGAGGAGTTTATCACAGAAGCGCTTGCTCTTAATTCCCAGCTCTTGCAACAGAAATAACTACTCTGCCAAAAGATCTCGCAATGGAATTCCCATTGCGAAATGAGCGATAATATTACAAATCAAGTCGTAGATTTACGACTTGAATATGACTCAAATTTTAAGAAGGTCTCAGACTTCTTGAACTAGCAAATATCGAAGAAGGGAAAAGAGCAGACATGACTAGAATTGACGAATCACACAATGAGATTTTATTTGCAAAATTGGATTCCCGGCTTAAGGAAGCAAAACAGGCAATGGAAGAGGCAGTAGCAGCAGCGAATAGTGTCATTGAGTGTAGAAATGAAAATCTGCACAAAGCTAATTTAATAGCAGAGACCACCCCGGGATTCCTTCCAAAGGCACAACAGCTTCAAATGGAGTGGAAACAAACAATAGAGGAAAGGGTAGAGGCGATTAAACAGGTAAACAAGTTAAACTGGGAAACATACTGGCAGTACCTGGTAAAGCCACATAGCCAATGGATGACCCTAAAATGCCTCATAACCTCTGCCAAGAAGATAGTGCCAACTCTTGCCAACACCATATTTGCAAGACAGTTAAAAGTTGAAGTCGTCCAACCGACGCTCTTAAAACCAATGCTAAACATTTGTGATCTACAGGATCAAATGCAGGATTTATCATAGATACAGTTTATTTTTGCTTAAAATGAGGCAGGTTGTTTAAGCCTCCTCATCTATTTTTGTAATATTTATTTTTAGATTTCATTAGAGTAGTATTTAAACCCATCTCATGCATTTAGAGAGGGGTCCAGATTTTTATCAAAAACAATTCTTCAAAATGTGCATTTTGCCCCCCACTGAGGAGGTTTTGATAAAATGAATGGAACGAGATTTATTTTTTATATGAGTTTAATATCTGCTACTTAAATGCACTTTTTTACTCTTAGTGGATGTTAAGTTATTTGAAGATACATCTATATTGTTGCAGCTCATGAGTGGAACTTATTACCAATGGTATTTTTATCTCCTAATACTCTTTACTTATGTGTCAAGCGATAAATCATTTTTAGTTATTTATATATGAAGGTTTGAAATGTTTTGTTATCATTATTGCACTTTTGTATGGTGATGACTTACTTTTTTATGTTGAATATGTGAATGACTCTTATGCGATATATTTCTCATAATTGTTTTGGATAACTTTTTATTGCGGAACAATCATTTTTAAAAGGATTCTATTCTCATTGTGATTGAATGATTTTCATTATCAATTGCTTTTAGAAATTATTTTAGATCCCATAAATAAATGTTACTCCCGAGATAGTTTAGAGTTAAATGTTTTCTTTGATTACAATAGATTGCATATGATAGTTAAAAGGTAGATTAGATTTAGAACAAGCATTCACCCCATAAAACCTCAAAAATAAAAACATAAGCCCGTTAGCACACACATCATAAACATATTGGGAAATTGGTCCCATCATCCCCAGTCGGAGCCACTCTTCCAAACAAAAAAGGAGCTACATTAAGGTCTGGATCGGGTGGTTATCCCCCTTGTTGGAGACCTAATTTTTTGAGCCTTCAACAGGATCAAGCAGACTTGAAAAGATGTTGAAGTAGAGTTGACCGATCCTATTCCAATTATGTGTGATAATACAAGTGCCATTAGTATCTCTAAAAATCCTGCCATGCATTCAAATACCAAGCATATTCCTATCAAGTTCCATTTATTAAGGGAACAAGTTGCAGCCAATGTTGTCATACTTGAATACATGGCCACTAAAGACCAACTTACAGATATCTTTACTAAGCCACTGGAAAGAGAACCCTTTGAATATATCAGGAAACAGATAGGAGTTGTGAAACTCCTTCCAAATGATTCCATTTTAGTGGGTGCTAAAAGCTACTCATCATGAGGGATCAATGGAAGGGTAGTTTGTAGTGGTTTAGGTAGAGTATTCAAGAAGTATTATTTTCCATTGATGCTAAAGGGGGAGGATATTACTAGGGAATTGGAGAATACTTTGCCTATTTTCAGGGGGAGAAATGAAGAATACCATGCCTAGCTTCAAAGGGAACTTATGGTGTTGCCATCAATTCCAAAGGGGGAGATTGTTGGAAAATTGGAATTTTATGGGTGGCTACTAGTTATGATTGTGTTGGCATTGATATCAGCCAGATTCGCATGATGATAGGGAGTCAAGGAGGAATCCTATGGTAGCTGCAAGTTTCTGGTAGAGAATCATCACAGTAGTAGGCTTATAGAAAAGCCATAAAATGATGACTATGGTGAATTCAAGGTCCAGATTCTTGGCACCATCTTTCAAATTTGGAGCCATATTTCAGGTTTGGAGAGATCTTTCAGGTTGAAAATGGGATGAAAGACTGCATCGGACTATCTCCAGTAGAAATTGTTCTAAGTAAGCTTTCCAACAGTATATGGAAATCCAAAAATGGCCATTGGAATCAAAAGTTCTTAATCGTCAAAGTAAGGAGCTTGAAATCCTTGAGAGGAGACCAAATATCAGAACCTCAAAGAAGAGGCTTGATTGGAGTAGGCAATATCAGATGTGGGAGCACATCGTAACCTCGGAGCATTGGGAGTTGAATTTTTGAGACCCACTATCGGAATTGATAAGAAGGCACCATATCAAAAGGATAGGGCCATTAGAACATCGGAGGAAAGAATATAAAAGTATGAAGCAGATGGTACATCCGAACCTCAAAGCAGGAAGATATCAGAATATCAGAAGTTCGAAGCCATCGAAACCTCAGAAATCCTTAACATTTAAATTTTGATAAGTTACTATATATATACATGTCGATGTTGTTAAAGGCACCGAGGGAGGCAGAGTAGGATTAAATAAGGTTTTTGTTGCAAAACCAAGGCTTAATAGGACCCCTTCTCTCTCCTCTGGTAGGACACATGGTGGCATGTGAATGAATCTGAGAATCTATAGTGGCATATGTTATGCGGGATTTACGATTTTGGACAAAAGTATCTAACTTAGGTCGATGGCTAACCTATAACAACAGAGAGACAAGGAACACAATGTTTTTCCTTAAAGTAAATAGATGATGGAGTGAGTCCTACCTGGAATCCTTCATGCACTTTTCTCCTCCTTTAGCTTGGAAGCTCCAATCCCAACTCTGATAAAAAAAAATTAGAACCTACAAAGCTAGATAACAAAAGCCAAGAAACTACGAGATCTATGCAATATCATCTAAGAACTTCATTCAATAGATCAACATGGTATTGAAATAAGTGAAATAACAACATCACATATAGGAAAACAATGAATTCTTTACATTACTATAAATGGAATGATATTACAACCATAAGTAGCAGTTGATCTTGTAGAAGAGCTCCTCCAAGTTGTTGACTTGTCCTTTCCTTGTCACAATATGCACCTCCAATAACCCTAAATGCATGAGATGATGACTACTAACTACAACAGCATAAGGGTAGAATCACTCTCCAAAATCCAACCCCCAACCACATAGAAGGTTTGGAATATAAAGAGAAGCATTGTAAGTTGGGAGTTACTATCCAATTACCAATATAGGGTAAGAGATCCACCTTTGATGGATGGATAGGATCAAAGGATAAGTGGTGAAAACTCCAATGTAGGTAAGGATATGATATGAATGTTTTATCCAAGATAAGTAGTTGAAACAAATTCTAGAAACTGCTAGAAGGGGAAGCTTCCAGAATCCTGATCATTCTCCCAGATTTCTAAAACCAATGGAGGTGCAAAGGGGAGAAATCTGCGCGTGACCAATGCAGGACACAGTGGAGCAACATGTTGTTGAATGCACCCCAGTAGTCCTACCAAGATTTTTGGTCCTCAAACTGGCTCAGATGAAGTAGTTTAGGCCTCAAAATCTGGGAAATGAAAAGTACATGCATAAGGCTTTGTGTAATATGGTGACAAGGGGGAATAGGATGTTGATTGATCCCATTATAGGCTCATTGATTGGATGTGACAAAATGGCCTATAACAAAATGCACCCTAAATCACAAAGTCAAAGATGATGACTGATGACTGAAGTGCTTTACCTTATGACAAGTAGGGATCAAGGACAACTGGCGAGCTTCATATGTTACAATAAATTTATAGCATTACATCTTTGTTTGTTGAGGGAGGCATACCCATACTCAGCTCATAAGCTAACATAACATGTACAATGATCAAAAGTCACATCCACAGATATAACTAGTGGACCCATGACTGGATTACTGTCTATATGATCATGGTCATCATACATTTTGATCTTTGTATAATCCTTAAATCATATCCCGGATGTTGGAAACTTGATTTTGGGTCTTCTATCTCATTCACATGACCAACCAATGTATGAGTCTAACCATGTTAATCAATGAGCTAGAGTCAAACAAGTAGACACCATATGATTACCAACTAATGATGTAACTCATTAATAGACGTGAGAGAAACCATCAATGATGTTAATGGCTCTCAAGGTACTATAGTATCAGTATGGTGTGAATGAATGAGTTCATGTTGAACGCTACACAAAATATTTCAGTTGAAGGCCATTGGTGTAAACTTGTCACCGAGAGAAAGGAAAATTACCATTGATATATGAAAGCACCAAGGTACCAAGGGGTGTTTCTAAGTCAACTTCCTGGATGATGTACTGATGTCGACAGGAAGTGACCCATCATAGGAGGGCCTTGATGTATCCCCCATCAACAACACGAAATGGGTATGATGATTGAGATAGAATGATCATAATGATGATGACATGGAACTAGATCAGGAAAGGTAGACATGAAATGAAGGCTTATGAGTATTTGTAAAAGAGATTAATTGAAAGAATTCTCTTGAACACACCTGCAACACTCAATGGAGTTGGAAGCATTGACCCAAAACCGAAATGGACGCTCTGAAAATGGTTTGATAACCAAAATACAAGCAGATTACCCAACCCAACATCCATGGAGATGAAGTGGAAGAGTGTTGTGTTCAAGAGCGACTTACTACCAATAGAAAAATGGAATCCTTGTTTTCCCAATTTCCCAAACCACATTGGTCAGTACCTCTTTACTTTTTAACAAGCTTGAGGAGGATAAAATATGTTTGATCTATAAGTTCATCCTCAGATGACTCCCTCTGAGTATATTTAACAAACCCTGAGATGGTGTGGTTCATCCCCATCATGATCAACGAGTCCATCGGTGTTTGATGTTTTTACGAGTCCAGCGATGGTAAAACTCAACAACTTTCTCATGTTTAGAGAGTTCGAAAAAGAGGTGAAAAAGAAAACTCCAAATGTCCCTTTTCATAGGTAGTCCCTTAGGTCTACAAAGGTAGAAAACAATACCCAAGAGAACCTCTTAGCCATGTTCAACGAAGGTAATTTTTTGTAGCTAGTTTATCTCAGTCCAGAAAAGGTTTAAACTTATACTAAGTGTACGTATTTTCGTTTACTTTGACAAGTTCGAAAAGATAAGTTCTTAGAAATATTTTCATATTTTTGGAGTTTGAAAAAGAGATGAAAGAGGACTCCTCCTAGAGGAACGAGTGGTATAAAGCGTATCAATTGGTTCCAGTAATGATGGAACTTCTATAAAAAAAAGGTCAATATGTTGGATAATACGACCACTCATTGTAGCAGTTCCTTGGGAAAGGGTAGAAACCAAGTAAAAGTGTATGATTGGCCAAGCAGATGGTGATGATGGAATGAAGAAACCAAGGGTTCATCTAGCAGAAACAGACTGGTAAAATGGAAATCACACGAGATAAAATGAGAATGGCTTCATTTTTATAGAAGATTGAAACATGGGAAATTATGCTTAAAATTGATTTCATTTATGAGATCAAGTGAAAGGCTCGACAGGGAATTTATGAGATCTAATCAAAGCCTCTAACTGAAAGGGGATTTGTTTAATTTTTTGATGAGCTTGACACAAGAAAAGAACTATGATCATAGGAACCTATTTCATTTTTTAATGCACTTGACATAGCAAAATAACTATCCTCATAAGAGCCTATTTCATTTTTTAATGAGCTTGACACAAGAAAAGGAACTCTGCTCTGGGAACCTTGTTTCATTTTTTAAGGAGCTTGACACAAGAAAATGAACTCTACTCCAAGGAACTTGTTTCATTTTTTAACGAGATTGACACAAGACAAGGAACTCTTCACTAGGAACATTGATCATGGCCTCCAAGCTACCATGGCTTCCAAGAGGTTCTCATCATATGGGAGAACAATGGTCTGGAAGAGATCAAAGGATCCAATGGACAGATCAGACTCCAATTCCCCCAGTAAATGATGCACTATATCACCTATAGGATCTAGGTCAAAAGAAGTTGAGCAGATAGTGAAAGGCTCATCTTTAGCAGTAGGTACGTCAATGGGATAGGTTTCCACATAATTAACCTGTGGTGGGGAAGATACCACTTGCATGCAAGGACCATTTAGGGAAGCTAGTTGATTGTGATTCAAATTAGCACCAATGAATGAAAGATGGTCAATAGCCATGATTCTTCCTTCATGTGGGAAATAAAACACATGAAAAAGAGAAGATATAAGAGCTCCCATGACATACACATAATCACACCAAGGGAGTAAACTAAAATCCAAAGGGCCTTGGACTACCATCACATCTATATAGACTTCCATTCCACCCAAACTAATAGGAAACTTAGGAAGGATCCCTAATGGTTGACTAGTTCCTCTGTTAAAAGCCAAAAGAATTTGGGTAACAACAGTAAGTTGTGAAGAACCTAAAGCTTGCCAAGTAGCTTGTTCTAGCAGCTACAACCACCCTCCAAAATTTTGGCATGCGCCAATTTCGGAGCCTCCATTGAAAAGTTTCACTTGATGACTACACACACTCGAGTTCACTCTGTAAGCTTGTGTGAGTCTTTGCATCCTCCTTGCTTTCTCTTTTCATTCAAGTTTTTGCATGCTGGTGTCTAAGTCATGCTTGCGACCATGTTCTGGTTATGCTCAAATTCTTCGCTTCATATGTGCTTGTTGTGTTCACTATGAAAGCACCTATCACACTCACACATAGAGTCACATTCACTGTCATGCAAGCGTTGTCTCAATCAATGAACAAACAATCATGAGTGTCGCACTTGTCACTTGCACCATCGGTTAGTCATGTTGAACATGTGTGTTTAGATGGTTTAGTCATTTCATCATCAGGTCATGCGAGCGTGTGTTTGTATGACCACCTATGCATCTTTCAATTTCTCACACACTTAGCCATTTTTTCTAAAGTTCTGATGACAAGACTCCCCTCTGACAGTCAAACCATTACCCTGCCATCAACTCGATCAACTGTCAACCAGAACAACACAGAAGCACCAAGCTAGTCCTTTCAAGTTGTGTTTCCCACAAGCAATTCAATCAACTCTCATGCTAGCCACCCAGACAATCAGACCTGACAGTCACCACGAGACTGACTCCCCTCAAAAATTGTGTAGAGGCCACTGACCTCACCTGCTCAACTGACTAAGGAAATTGCACAGACATGTCGGATAGACAGCAAGTGCCTATCCCTGTCTCCTTTAGAAAATTGCACAGTTTTCCCAATCATCCATCCAGACAGTCGACCGGTTATTCATCTCGAAAATTACGTAGTGTTCATGAGTAGGCCTTCCACCACCTATCAGTCATCTTAGCTTAGAAATTGCACAGAGATGATCAATGGGTCGGCCCCCCAACCTTGATGCATTTTCCCTTGCCAGCAGCCCCTAGTAGCAAACTACCAATTCCCTCCAGGGATGTGCAGTTCTCGCTACCAGTGACTCCAACAACCAACTGGTAGTTCCCTCTGGTAATTGCATAGTTTTGGCTGATAGTGACCCCAGCAGCCAACTGGTAGTTCCCTCTAGGAATTGAGCAGTTTTTGTTGTCAGTCTCCCAGGCAGTTCCCCCAAAAAGTTGCACCAATCCCTGCCTACAAACCCTTCATCTAGCCCAGCTCGTTTCTCTGGAAAATTGCACAAATCTGGATGTCCAGCCCTCGCTGACTGTTCATTCCAAAAAATGTGTAGAGCATTCCTTCCTGTAGCCTAGACTCTCCCTCCAAAAATTTGCGCAATTTTGCCTCCCATCCCAGACAGACCTCACAGACAGTCACTGTCTCCATCACTCAGTGACTTTTGCACAGTTTTCATCAGCAGTACCTAGCTCCATCATCTTGCTTCACGCCCTTGTTTCCTTTCCCAATCACCTGCATCCAAAATGATCATGTGTCATGATAAACTAGGAGGTTTTGGATTTGATGTCATCTCATCATGAGTGACTGCAAGTACAAGTACGCCAATAAACATGGCAAGACAGCGAATGGGATGAATGCAGGGAGCACATGCAAAAGGACAAGTTCACTAACAGATGAATGAACGAAGCATGCAAAGTGGAAGAACATGACTAAATGCACCTTTGCGAATAGATGAACCTGTCAAGCCTTCCAACATGCAATCAAGGAACAACATGTTAAAACTTCATCAAGACATCCACCACCCAGTAGCACTATAGCTCGACATGCACTCTAGTAGCAGCACAAATGTACCAACACTGTCATGTCAAGTCATGTCGAGTCACGTCATGAGTCATGTCGCCCACATCTCTACTATGGGCTTGTTGTCAATCAATGTGATGTAACGTGGAAGTCTAAGAGACCCACTTGTTGAACAAAGAGTCATGTAATTTGAAAAGTCATGGAAGTCAAACGGTCATGATGGTAGTTGAACAACCATAAGGGCCTGTTTCACCCTTGGCTATAAATACCACCTCATTTGTACATGAAAGGACTTTCACCTCAGCTCCTCCCACATAGCCAAGAGAGTCTGTAATATTTTCTTTGAGTAAGTAGTGGCTCCAACGCCTCGCACTCGAGTTAGTGATGTATGGTGTAACAATGTGTCTTGGAACTTTCAATTAATTTAGAAGCTTGTTAACAGGCCAGCACATTTTCACACATGTATTGTATCTATTTTAAGACTAATCTTTAACGTTTGTAATGCATGTTGCTTTAACCTATGTTCTACAACTGAACTATTTCATTTATTGTAATGCATAATCTATTAATGGAAATGTGTTGTATATGTTGTTAACATTGTCTCGCCCATGTAGACTGCTCTCCCGGACATTAGATAGACCTTTCACATGAAGCTTGTTGTAACAACTGGTGCACTCGTCAGACTGATCTGTGAGTGTTGTATGTGTTATCGTACCTTGTATGTTATCACTGCTGCATCCATGTGGACTGCTCCACTAGAATCTGTGCACGTCCTATTGTGTTGTGTGTTCCTAGCACTGTTGGGACTGCTCCCAATCGACCTGGAACTCACTCTCACCCTATCCCTTGATAATGAAAGAACCATTGACACAAGTGACACTTACACTCACCAGGCACGCAAACCTCGCTTCTCAAAGATAAAGCAAATCACTCTCATGTGCTTACAAGCAAGAGTTGAGGCAAATCCTTAAGACAATGGCAACCAGGCCATCATACCAGAGGGGACTCCCACACCAAACAATGTGAGGTCTAGTTGGGACTTCATACTGGGGTGATTCCCTTATTTTTGGCAGTTCCAGTACCATCAACATAGTTGAGGATAGAATACTAGCATATGTGCCTTCATCTATGATGGTGCTAGGTATGACCACATTATAAGCATGTACCATGATCCGGAAGGGCACGTATGGAGGAAGATGATATTATGTAAGTCGAATCCAATTAAAGGAAGTGACCATATTACTTGGAGAGGGTGCCATGAGAATGGGAGAAATTCCCCCTTGTGTTGTGTAAATGGGACGATTGTCCCCCAATACCGTGTGAATGGGAGGATTTCCCCCCAGTTCATTGGAATCTGAAGAAACAAAAAGAAACTGAGTGGTATGAAGTTCACTCTCTACGGGAAAGGTATGATCAACTGAAGGTGGAATCAAATCAACAATTTCCTCAAAAAATGGTTGGTTGGGAATGAACTCATGGGACTCATGTTTAGAGAGAGTGGGATTGACTGGAGATGGATTCTGATCAATCACTTCATAAACTGGTGGAGGATTGGGAGAAAGATTTCGATAACCAGTTGGAATTTGTGGCTGAGAATTTGTAAGTTTTTCCAACACTTTTGAGGCTTCATCCATATAAGGACATGTGGATAGGATGATTTCCTTCACATAAATTACAGTGAAATTTGACTTTACTATTTTTCCCATGGACCTCATTATCATTAGTTGAGGGTTTGTCACCAGCATGATCTCTAGAAGATTACGACGAAGGCCAATGTGAACCTGTGGAACAAACTTCTAATACCTTGGGAATACTAGGAAAATCTCTAAGAAGGTGGTCATCCTTACAGAACATGCAAGGGAATTTAACTTTATGGGGCTGATTGGAATATTTTTCCATACTAGTTGTGTTTGTAGCAATGGTTGCTTGGTTTCCCCCTTGCTTATTTTTCTTCTTCTTCTTAGCTTCATGGTTACTAGAATCAAGACTTTCACCGGGTGAAGAGGAAGAAAGGGATGAAGAAATAATAGGTGAAGAATGCAAAGGTGCAACTTTAGGATCAACACAAGGTTTATGTTGTTCAGGTGGAGGAGAAATCGAGTGAGAAGTATTTTGGACATTCACAACCATAGGGGTCGAAAATAACCAAACTGATAAACCAATGGTAAATCCAGGAAGGGATAACATTTCCATATAAGGAGCACCTATATTTCCAAAAGAAGGAAAAGGACTAGGATTTTGATCAAAGGGGTTTCCTTGATTGGTAGAATCAGGAACTGTTGCCATTAGTCTCAACCTAATATCCACTAAGGATTTGTTCCACGGGGAGGATGTTGTTCCACAGTAAATTAATTGATTTTAAAAATTAAAGACACAAACAAAACAAATGGGTAACTAGGCATAAAGGTTTACCAATAACCCGTGAACTGCAATATACTCCTTGGCGAACCAAGGACTTAATGTACATGCAAGAAACCTCCCTAAATGTTGTGTTCAGTGTATCACAGTATACGAGGCAATCGACTTAGTTACCTATGGATGGATAGCAACCTATATGGGACATCCAAAATATACTCGACAATTCGTGGAATTGTAGTCCAAAGTAGTCTTGTTTAATGCATAATCTTTCGATGAGAGCGTCCCCATATACTTGTCATGCATGGAGCACCATCTAATATACCCAAAGGTATGTGGAGAATGATCCTATAAACTTACGTACATGGAATGGGATTTCACCCCCGGGATACAATGATAGAAAATAGTGATAACACCTACTTTTAACGATGTCAGAACACGCCTCTAGCCTAGATCTATGTGTGTGTCGTTAAGTTTCAAACACTCCTTATGTTAATTGAGATGAATTTTAAAGTTGATCTTTGAATTATGTTTCAGTTTCAAGGCTCAAAAATCAATGTCACCTAAACACATCTATGATGCAATCAATATGACAAAAAGAAATATTTTCAATTTCAATGAAAGACATCTAATGTAGGGAAGAGGTGAAAACAATGATGCAACAATCAAATATGTAGCTAACAAGAGCTTCCTAACTAGATCTTTCAATTTCACTACTCTGATTCAATTCATAGGATTAAAAGATTCCAAACCATGCAATGTAATCTATGCATGATTCCCCTGAAAACTATGCAAATGTAGTCTATGCATAATTTCCTTTACAGCTATGAAAATGAGAATTATAACTATGCAAATGTGATCTATGCAAGAGAATCCTTCAAAAAAAACACAAGAGGATTCCAATGAAATCAAACATAATCTTGAATTTCATGAACAGGGGACTCAAACTGAAATTGGGTGAAAATTCCAAAAATAAAAGAGATGTCACTCAAAGGCGATTAACACTCATACACAATTCAGCCCACCCACCCCCAGTGATTTTGGGGGGGTGGCTTGGAGGGGGTGGTGGGAATTGCAAAAATGAAAGCAAAAATATGTAATTTCACAGACAAAACCCTATATGCAAATGCAAGAATTTCTCTTTTCGCCACATTTAATTTTCAAAATGAATAAAACTAAGATTCAAATATAATAGTTGATTCAAATGCACTTTTCAAAATGAGGACTAGAAAAACAATTCATCCAAGTCATAAATGATCAAACGAAACAAGCTTGCAAGTGACATAATGATAAGAAGAAAGAAAAATCAAAACCAGTTCTTACCAAGGAAATCAAGCACACATGCAAACCAAATGGATGTTTTAGAGAGACCACGAGACACTCAAGACTCAGGGAAGTTTAGCTAGAAGTAGGCTGACCAAAGAGAGGCTCAAGAACCAAGGAAAAATTCATGCAAAAACAAAGGCCAACGGTTGTGCAGAAGAGGCACTAGTGCATTGCAACGATGGTGCTAAGTGGGCCAAGGTGAGGTGCAATGCTCTGTCAAACACACAAGGGGTGTGTTAGACCTGGGAAAGAAGTTACTGGCACAAAAATTGCAAAAAAAGGCTCAATGAAATCACTTCCTAGGCTTGTTCTTGGTTAGATGATACAAAAAAGGTATGTCAAGGAAGTAATCAAACACAATGGACAAGAATAATACCAAGGGAATAATTTTTTCCCCAATATGGTCACCAATTTGTTATGTGGGATTTACAATTGTGGACCAAAGTATCTCCCCTAGGTCGGTGGTTAACCTAGAACAACATAGAGATAAGGAACACAATGTTTTTCCTTAAAGTAAATAGATGATAGAGTAAGGCCTACCTGGAATCCTTCACGCACTTCACTGCTACTTTAGCTTGGAAGCTCTAATCACAGCTCTAATTTCCAAGATTAGAACCTACAAAGTCAAATAACATAAGCCAAGAAACTACAAGATCTATGCAGTATCATCTAAGTACTTCATTCAATAGATCAACATGGTATTGAAATAAGTGAAATAACAACAACACGTGTAGGAAAGAATGAATTGTTTTCATTACTATAAATGGAAGGAGATTACAACCATAAGTAGTAGTTGATCTTGTAGAAGAGCTCCTCCAAGCTGTTGACTTGTCCTTTCCTTGTCACAATATGCACCTCCAATCACCCTAAATGCATGAGATGATTACCACTCACTACAGCAGCATAAGAGTAGAATCACTCTCCAAAATCTAACCCCCAACCACATAGAAGGTTGAGAATATATAGAGAATTATGGTAAGTTGGGAGTTCCTATACAATTACCAATCTAGGGTAAGAGACCCATCTTTGATGGGGGGATGGGATCAAAGGATAAGTGGTGAAAACTCCAATGTAGGGAAGGATAGGATCTTAATGTTTTATCCAAGGTAAGTAGTTGAAACAACTTCTAGAAAATCCTGGAAGGGGAAGCTTCCATAATGCCAATCATTCTCCTAGATTTCTAGAACCAGTGCAGGTGTAAAGGGGAGCAACATGATGGTGACCAATGTAGGCCATAGGATCAACCTATTGGTGAACGCACCTCAGTAAGCCTACAGGGAGTGCTTTTCCTCAAACTGGCTCAGATGAAGTAGTTTAGGGCTCAAACTCTGGGAAATGAAATGGATATGCATCCGGCTTTACACAAGAAGGTGAAACGTGGGAATATGATGTTGATTGATCCCATTATGAGGCTCACTGATTAGATGTGTCAAAATGGCCCATAACAATAGATGATGTCATAATGATGTGGTTGTATAGAGAACATATGGCAACCAGATTCAGAAAATTGGTGACCTAATGGGGAAAATCAGGGTGACACACGTCACCACTCAAGAGGCACCATGTGGAGAGATGATGAAATCATGACATCATCTCAAAGGTCAACATATCAAAGGTTGAGGACCTTGTAACTCCTATGAAAATGGAATTTGAAAAGGTTACAATCAAAGGAGCTCTCATATTAACTGGCACTTGTTTGTGTAGAGACCAAAGGAACTAAGGGCTAAGCACCAAGGGGCTAAAGGTATCTGTTATAGATATTTTTGGGTCCTGCGACTCCAAGCTACAAATATCCATAATTCAAAGGATTCTTTGTCCCTAAATTGGTTGCTTCAGCCCCTAAGGGAGAAAGGTCAAAGGATTACAGCTCCTCCAAGAAAGTCCCTCTCAAAAACCACTCAGAACAGGACAATTTTGAGCCAGAGCACTTGCTCCATGTACTGCCTGCGCTTAAGAGCAGGCAGAACACTAGGTACCAGCGTTTAAGAGCAGGTAGCCTTTGTTCTAGGTGCGCTGGAGTGGGAAGTGACAAATGGCAATGTTGCTCTGCAAGGTGGAAAGTCATGGAATCTTCCATTTCTCTCTCTTGTGACACTTGCTACTCAGAATTCAACCTTGGATGAGTCATAGAAGCTCATTCACCAAGTGGAAGCATGGACTGACAGTTGGAGGACACTAATCACAATCAGAGAAGTTGACTCATGACCCTATCAAATGCCTATAAATGGATCCCTTTCCATGAGATCCAGAGGTTGGAATTTTGGCTTACTGCAAGGAAGTGCTGACAGTTTCTAGAGGATACTTTTGACCTTATTGTTGGGTGATTTGCTTTGTATGTGAGGTTCTAGGAAGAACTTTCAAGTCAAGAGGTTGATGCTGGGTTGGAGCAGCTGCTTGTAACTCCCTTGACTTCTATTGATCAATAAAGCTATTCTTGTTCCTTCCATTTGCTTGTGCATTATGTGTTTATGCTTATACATGTGAATGGTCAATTTATCTAACCCTAGATTGTTTACATAGTAGATCATTTTTCTTGCAAGTATCTGGTGTCCTTGATTTCGCAGATATTCTCAATAGATAGGTGTAGAAGCGGACAGGAACCGAACGGCTTCAAGAAGGATAGGGATTCAAATGAGGAAACCAAGCGGAAGACACAGGTTGGCCCCCCCTCTATCTTTATCTATCTACTTTTGTAAAAGGAACCAAGTTAGACTTTGTTGTGTTTTGTTTCTAAGGCCCTACCATTCCTTAGGTGGGATAGAGCAGTTTCATATGAACACTAATCCCCATAACAAGAATGGCGACTCCGCTGGGGAGAACTAGCTTGTAGTTTTGTTTGTTTATTTGCTATTGTCCTTCTTATAAACTCAATAGATGGAGCCTGAAGCAAGCCAGATAGCCTTCCAACTGCACTTGTTTTACGAGTGCATAGTAGATCAAATCTACTTCAGTCAATCTCCGGGAAGTTTATAAGTTGAACAATTGATCAACAAACTTGCTATTTGGTTCTCTTAATGGTAGCTTAGAACCTTTTATTGAAAATCTCCCTTATATATTAAGTTTATTGGTCTCTTACTTGGCTTAAAACCCTGAACTTGACTGAAAATTGTGACCCGAAACCAGTCAAAAGTCTCGTCAAAAGTCCAGAGCAGGTGCTGAACTAGCTGCCTGCTCTTAAGCGCAGTTCCCGAAGGGACTGCCTGCTTTTAAACACAGGTGGCCTGTGTAACAGGTGCGCTAGACCTTTTGACCCTTTTGCCACAGTTTTGGTTCCCAGTTTCACTTCTTTCAGTCTAATTCTCTGTTTTTCACAGCCTTAGACCAGTATCTCTAAGCTCAGAAACATCTTTTCCTTGAGTAATTTCCAACCCCAAATGTGCAAAAGAACTGATAGTGTTTTTCATTGTATTTTTCTCACTTTCAGTCTCTCTTTACAAAAGTAGTTTAATCAAGCTGTTTTTCATGTTTGAAAAGTGTCGTTTTCAGCCATAGACAGCCATAGCACCTTTAGAGTGTTGATTATCCTGTTCTGCTTTTGTTATTGTTTCGAATTGATTCATTTCAAAAGAGTTGCAAAGTCTTTTTGAAAAGAAATCTGTTGAGTGTTTCTACCCTCTTTCTTTTTCGAAAAGGAAATTGTAAAGTTACTTTCGCTTTTGGAAATCATTCGAAGTTGTGCATTTACCTTTCTTTTTGCATAAAACATTAAGAAGGTTTTGAAAAGAAATACATGAATTGTACATTTTCATTTTTAGACGTTTGTGTGGTTTGATTTAGGAAGGAGTGCATCCTAGAGTGTGCTCTTTGCTCTTTGAGAAAAGAATTTGATTCTCTTTCCCTTAGTAGCTAGGATTTTCATAATCTGAAAAGAAGATAATATTTGCTTATCATCTTAGATTGCATTTAGGAATTTATATCCATCATCACGCGGTGAACCTTGAAAGGCAAACTTCAATAAGAAAGATCAACCTAAAATAAACTGAATGAACATAACAACGCTTTGGAACTTAACGCAACATCTAGAGGTCTAGGATAGAGACGTGTTCCGGCGTCTTTAAACCTGGTAATTGTCGAGGAGTGGTTGGGTGATTCCTCCACGTTGAATCGATAGTTACCAATACGGACTTGAGCTCCCACGTACCATCGCGTATATATTGGGAGACCCCCTTAGGATTAAAGCTTTTATCCATAGGAAGCCGTGTCTGCCGCCTTGTCGATCGCAATGCACCGAACACAACATTCGGGAAGATTGACTGCCGTACTGTAAAACGTATTCTGCAGTTTTGTGATTGACCTGGTACACCTCTATTCCTAGATCTCCAGAGAAGTTCCTTTTGGCCTTTTTCAGACTCTATAACAGAAAAAGTCCATCCGAGCATTTGTCACTTCGGGCTCGTTAAAACATCGAAGGCGGCTAGAGTCATCTTTTGTTTTTTCTCGACTCTTTAAAAATGAAAAAGAAAAGTTGTGTCTAAAGCGTCGTAAAATTTATTCATAATCGGAAACATACTTCCCCTTTATTTTTGGTTGGTCGACTAATCCGCAATCGTGGAAGAAAGCCAATTGAACCCCCGTCGTTCGTGGAGACTAGCGAGTCAACCATCTTTGTCCCCAGAATCGAAACCACTGCGGGCAAAACGAACTCGTTTAACCGGATCTAAATCCCCTGGTAAAGTTAGAACTGTCGTTCCGACCACCTCTGAGATTCTGGTTACTCCAAACATTTCTGGTATCCCTGCCTCTGTACAAGAAGTTCTACAGTTACCGAGGGACAGTATCACTGATCCTAGTTTGAGGGTAAACACGTGTGTTTCTGAACCAGTTTCATCCACAACCGGCTCAGATAGTGTTGTTCCCAGAACATCTGTCGCTGTAGATATTATACCTTCTTCGGCACCAGAAATATTTTACGGACCTGACGGTCTGCCTCTTCCACCTGGTTTGATTGTTATCGAAGAGATAGTGGAGGATCTTCCATCTAGTACTCCATCGCAATTTGGAGTCGGGATCACTCTATATCCATCTTCTTCGGAAGTTAGCCTACCGCAACCGGAAGCTCCTATAGAATCGCTAGGTAATCTTTTGGATAGACTTGAAATGTCTGAACAACCGTCGACATCTAGAACTATGTCATCCGATACAGCGACAGCAGAACTTCCTGCTGTTACTCCGACGATGTTTGCCGGGATACCATCTGTTCCAACTAGCTCTCAGTCGCTAGAGGAAGCTCCGCAAGGTGCTCTTTCGAAAGTATGGTCTGTTCTTGTTTGTTTACCCGGTATAGCACCAGGAAAATCTTATGTTGGATCTCAACAAATTGATTTTTCGACAAGTCAATTTGGGCAATCCGCGCCTCAAGGGCAAATCATTCCTTTGAGTACCAGATTACCACCGTATGGGGGGCAATATGCCTTCTCGTTCGCTCCTATAGGAGGAATACCATACGGGAGTTCCCAACAGAATTTAGGTTAAGCTGGAATTACTTCTAGCGGTTGGGTACCGACACTACCTCAACGACCAAGCGTTGTGTATTCTATGCAACAGTGTTTACCTATGTCAAATATTCCAACCACACCAGCTATTGTAACAGTGTCGCAAGTGCAAATGCTACCTGTTGTATGTCAACCTCAGGTATCTCAGGTTGTAATGCAACAGCCGTTTAATCCTACGACTCAACCACAATCACCAACTGGTGGAATGACATAGGCCCAAACGGGTACTATTACCCCTCACCTTGGTCAAACGGTTAGTATCGGGCAACAACACATGGCATCACAACCATGGCTGATGCAATACCAACAACCGCAATTCCAACAAGTGTACCAGGGATCTGAGCAACAAATCTTTGCAAACAGTGGGCAACCGTATATTCAAAACGGTCAAAACCAGCCATATTATGGTGGTTATGCTCACCAACCCTACCAGAGTTATCAACATCAAATGCATTATGTTGGTATGCAAAGACCAATGGCTCAGGTGATTCCATCGTATCCTAGGTATGCTTCGCCTAACCTAAATCAACAGTTGCCATTCGTGGCGACTTTAGAGTTACCTGATCTTAATCGGTTAACAAACGATCCAATCGCTTACGCCCCTTGGTGGCCTGCGATTCCGCATAAACTTCCATCGGATATTCCTAAATTTAATGGAAATCCAGGAGAAGACCCGTCGAATCATGTGATGACGTTCCATCTGTGGTGTTCATCGAATACCTTGAACGATGATTCGATCAGGCTTCGCCTTTTTCAGAGGACTCTGACTGGTCCGGCAGCAAAATGGTATATTGAATTGCCAAGAGCTTCCTTTGACAACTTCAGTACCCTGGCAACGACTTTCTTAACCCATTTTCAATTACCTATCCGGTATGAAACGGGAACGGAACTACTTACCAACTTCAAGCAAACGACAGCTACTCACATATCTGATCATATTCATGAGTGGCATCGTCGTCGCAGAATGGTAAAAACGTATGTTCCCGATCAGCGTTTAGATGAATGGTTCATTAAGTCTTTATTACCTTCTATAACAGAAGATGTTGCGAAGGGGGGAGTGGTCACGGAAGAGCAAGTTATCGCTCGTGCGCAATATCTGGACTTGATTTATACTCAGTCCGGCACGCTCTACGACAAAATACCTGACGCGCCTAGACCTGAATTTTCAGTTCCTCCGCCGCCTAAATCAAATAATGACTCTCATGCCGGCGACGGCGTGATTGGAACCACAGACACGAAATCGACAAAGGCCCAGCCAAAGAAGGCCCGTAAGAATTCAAGTCAAAATGCAGATGAACTTCTTGCCTCAGAAGTACATGCCGTCTCGTCAGACAAAGGCAAAGAAACCAAGCAGCCAGGGGACAAGAAGAATAAAAACAAAGGGAAGAACAAAAAGGAAGGATCGTCATCCCCTGAAAAATCTTCCCAACCTGGAAAAGGGAAATCAAGAGGTCCAAATTGTCTCATTTGCGACGAAGACCATTGGACAGAAAAATGCTCGTGCAAAAATGAAGTTAAAAGATTCTTTAAAGGATCGAAAGCTTCTGCGGTGCTAACTGGTCCATTTCCCAACCCAGGTGCGAATCTGGTTGCCGATGATAATGCTTCCCTGTCACAAGTGCTAATGTTGTCGATCTCGAAACATCACAACGATGCTTTGATATCCACAAGGAACAAAGATTATGGTAATCCACAGGTGTCGAACAACAAGGAAAATGATCAGCCTAGCAGTTCGACAACGACTTCGAAAGAAGTTGTGCCACCCGTAATCCCGGAGTTGACGATAAAACCGCCTAAGGGAGTAGTACACAAATCGACATTCAATCCTCGTGCAAGAGCTGCACAACACTACAATGTAGTGGAGGACTTGGCCCAATCGCCATCGGAAATGTCGACGCTTGAAGTACTTCAAAATTTCCCTTCCCAAAGGCAGGCCCTATTATCAGCTATCGGTGGGGTTGACCCAAAAGATTCAAATCTGGTATCTTTCAGTCACGAAGGATACGATCCGCAGTTGCTAGCTCAACTAGCTTTCCTTATTCAAGTGAGATCCCTCAACAAAAATGTTCATAGAACAATAATTGATGAGGGAGCATCGACATGTATTATGTCGATGAGTTGCTGGAAAACTTTGGGATCGCCAACCTTGTCAAGATCATCGACGACGCTAAAAGCATTTGATGGACGAACTTATACCCTGTATGGTATTCTAAGTAACTTGCAAGTCGAACTAGGAGGGAAAACAGTAGAAATAGATGTTGAAGTTATCGACGGAAACCTCGATTACAACATTCTACTGGGAAGGTCGTGGATATACGCCATGGCTGCGGTTGTGTCGACCTATTTTAGGAAGATTGCATTCCCTTATCAAGGGAAGATTACAATCATTGACCAACACACTTTCCTTCCAAATGGTTCTCAAGTTACGGGAAGCATTCCGTTGATCCATGGGAGCAATCATCAGCTCCAAAATATCGGAGTAGGTCTACTAAAAGACCCTGTGTTGATGGGTACTTTCGCACTTCCACCTCCATGCAATCTGGGAGAAGTCGCATCCGTAGGAACCTGCAATATGATTTCTTCAATTCCGAAGTCTTCAGAAAACGATAGTGAAATGGATCATACGATGGTGTTGCCTCCAAGCCCAATTAAAATATTATAGCAATCAATGTTTCTGGCTTGGAAGGCCAACCCAAATCAGCGCTCATCGAGCGTTTGGATAGATAGGTCTGGGGAATACGGTACCTCTTTAGATCCTTGGTCAAAAGTGTATTACACTGACGAAGGGATCCTTCAATCGATGGCAATTAAAGAGGGACCATGGACAGATTTCCACCATCACTCCCTTCCTACGGAAGAAAATCCTGATGACCTACTCCATCCATCAGTGTTTGATTTTATATCGAATACTGTAAACACGGTGGATTCCGAGCGAAACCTATCCAACATTGAGGAAATAGTAGCCATTAACATCTCAACCAAAGCAAATGTGGTAGAGAATATCCATGTTGGCAAAGGTTGTTCTCCTGCAGAGATAGAAATATATAATGCTCTTTTCCGTGAATTTAGGGATGTCTTTGCCTGGTCGTATGATGAAATGCCAGGCATTGACTCGAGTATAGTTGAACATGAGATCAAGATGTATCCGGATATTAAACCAGTACGACAACGGCCTCGACAGGTGCACCCCAAGAAAGCCGCTGCCATTAAAACTGAAGTTGAGAAACTCCTTCACGCTGGTTTTATTTATCTGGTTCCTCTCACCGATTGGGTATCGAACATCGTTCCTGTTATGAAAAAACAAGGAACTATAAGAGTGTGCGTCGATTACAGGGATGTAAACCAAGCTTGTCCAAAGGACAACTACCCTACACCTTTCATCAACCAGATAATTGATGAATGTGCCGGTTGTGAAATCTTTTCATTTATGGATGGATTCTCCGGGTATAATCAAATTAACATCCGCCCACAGGACCAGTCAAAGACTGCGTTCATTTGTCTGTGGGGCACATTCGCGTATCGAAAATTACCCTTTGGTTTGAAGAACGCGGGAGAAACTTTTCAGAGGGCAATGAATTACGCCTTCCACGACATCAAAGATATCGTTCAACCATATCTCGACGACCTTCTGGCCCATTCACAAAAGCGGACTCAACATCCGCAGCATTTAAGAGCAATATTTCTACGTTGTCGACACTACAAAATACGACTCAATCCGCACAAATGTGTGTTCTGTGTCAGTTCTGGTCGTTTACTCGGCTTTTTAGTTTCGAAAGATGGGATTCGACTCGACCCCTGTAAGGTTCAGGCAATCATAAACTTGCCTCCACCTTCAAACGTGCTTCAGATTCAGAAACTTCAAGGGAAAGCAAACTTTCTGAGGAGGTTCATACCAAATTATGCCGAACTTGCTAAAGGTTATACTCGTCTTTTGAAAAAGGAGGTGCCCTTTGAATGGGATCAAAAAGCGCAAACTTCATTTGACGATTTGAAGAAAGCGCTGATCAATGCATCATTGATGTATGCACCAGACTATCAAAAAGACTTTAACCTGTATCTTGCTGCAGCAGATACAACCATCGCCATGGTTTTAGTACAAGAAGACGAAAAAATTGAACATCCGATATATTATTTGAGTAAAAACTTAAATGATACAGAAAGTAAATATTCTCACGTTGAAAAGCTTGCTTTGGCAGCAGTTCAAGCGATACAAAGGTTCCGACATTACGTCCTCTTTCAAAAAACTACCATCTGGTCAGATTGCAACCCCATGACATATATACTGTCGCGACAGTTGCTAGGGGGCAAGTATTCCAAATGGATAGCAATTCTACAAGAGTTTGTTCTGGAATTTGTGAGGTCCAAATCAAAGAGAGCACTAGTATTCGCAGAATTATTATGCGATCTCCCATCGTCGTCCAACGATAATACATCGGAAGATAAAATCGTGGATGAATCTTTGTTTCTGATATCTACAAGCAATCCCTGGTACGGAGATATAATAATCTATCTCCAAACCCAGAAGTATCGGCAAAATACCTCGAAATCTGAACAAAAACGTATACGATACCAATCCAAAGACTACGTGATCGTCGGTGATACGCTTTACCGACGTGGTGTCGATACGGTTCTAAGGAGGTGCCTCACTCTTGAGGAAGCCGAAAAAGTCCTGAATGATTGCCATTCAGGCGCATGTGGTGGACATCAATCAGGTTATGCGACGGCGCAGAAAATTTTACGATCAGGATACTTTTGGCCAACGATGTTTAGAGATTGCATAACATCGGTCAAAAGTTGCCACAACTGTCAAATTTTCGATAGCAAAACCAGAAGACCACCCAAATTTCTGCAGCCAATAGTTGCTGTGGGGCCATTCGCCAAATGGGGCATCGATTTCATGCAATGTAACCCCACCTCGACCGGGGGGCATGGGTATATAATAGTCGCAGTCGATTATTTTACCAAATGGGCCGAGGCGATGCCTACATTGAATAACACTGGTGAAACAGCTGCCCTGTTCTTTTTCAATCATGTAGTCGCCCGTTTCGGCGTACCACAGGCCATAGTTACAGATCATGGATCACATTTTCGCAATCACAGGATGGTCGAATTAGCTGCCAAGCTAGGGTTGTCACACGACAGCTCTTCTCCATATTATCCGCAAGCGAATGGACAAGTTGAAGCAATCAACAAGGTCCTGAAGCGTATGTTGCAAAGGATGATTGGAACTCACAAAAGAAGTTGGCATTTAATCCTGTATTCGGCCTTGTGGGCATACCGAACATCGGTAAGAAACGCAACCGGGTTCACACCTTTCCAGCTGGTGTACGGCCTAGAAGCAGTTCTACCGATTCAATGTGAAATCTCATCTCTCAAGCTCGCAATCGATCTCCTCCCAGGAACTTCAGAAGAAGAAGCTCGTTTCTTGGAATTAATCCAATTGGATGAAACCCGCCGTGACGCCGCCTTGGCTAACAAAGCGCATAAGAAACAAGTCAAAGCACAGTTCGACAAAAATGTCAAACCCCGTGCCTTCTCAGAGGGAGACTTGGTCTTATTGTATGATCAAGCATCCGATAAATTGGGAAAAGGAAAGCTCGAATCCTTATGGATGGGCCCGTATATTGTAAAGCGTGTGTTAGCAAAGGGTGCCTACAAGTTGATGGACTACGATGGGATTCCACTGGAGCAACGTCGCAACGGGTTGTACCTTAAGCGTTACTATGCCTAATAGTAACCTTACAACTTTTGTTTCATTTTTGTTTTCGCTAAAAGCTTCGATTTTTGGTCAAGTAATCCACTTTTATGTTTGTTACAGATGTCGAATCCATTGGAATCATGAGTCGGATACGCCGACGGAGCGAGTCGTAGTTCGCAGAACCTAGCATCTGCAGCATGGGCCATTTTTTATCCAAGCGGCGAGTTAGTGAGTTTCAGAGGGGTATGCATTGGTCGATCAACGAATAACATCGCTGAATATAGGGCGTTGGTGGAACTTCTCTCTGATGCCATAGCACATGGCATACGTCGACTAACTGTCAGACTAGACTCACAACTCGTCATACTACAGCTCAATGGTATATACTCTGTTCGGAACCCAGCTATTTATCGCATGTTCCTAAGACTTAAGAGTTTGGAAAGACATTTTGATTTCATTCAATATCACCATATTTCCAGAAACTTAAATACATTAACAGATTCGTTGGCAAATCATGTATTAGACAGACATCTACAACATTTATAAAAGATGCATTTCACCACAAATTGCATATGGAAGAATAACACGTAACCAAAATAAAGCTTCGAAAATCAAAAATATATACATCTGTTTATGGTTCATACATAAATTTTCTGTAACCAAGACAAAATTTGGTCAAATGACCCAAAATCCAAAAATGCTAGGGGGCACCCTAGTCTAATGATGCTCATGATAGCAAGTCACTGCCTGCGCAATCATGCGCAGAAGTCTAGTCCATCGGCGAGGCACGCCAATGGTATGTCGTTGCAACATCAAAGGGAGCTCGTCGGTCCTCACGTCTGGAATACCAAGGGTGAGGCCCTCAATGTGCTCCTGCACTGCAGAAAGAGTCTCAGCTACAGTGAGGTCGCGGAGAATGGCTCTCCCACCGACCTCTCCTCCTGGGGCAGCAGCTGGACCTCTCGGACGTTCTGCTGGACGAACAGGACCAATATCTACAAAAGCACATGAATTTTGGATAAGTCTTGATAGAATAAAGCACAAGAACATTATGAAAGCAAACATAAACAGAAAATGGTCACAAAAGATTACCAAGAGCGCCCCATCGCTCGCCAGCCGGAAGTGGTAAGTCTGGGTCACCCCAGAAGTCCATACCCGCGTATGGATACTCTGAAAAGTACATCTCCTGGCGATCGAACCATCCAAAGAAGGTGACGGAAAAGGATATCTGGGATTGACCGGCATGCCTAGACATGTGATCGACCCATCTCTGCATCCGTGGTTCAGTCGGAGGAGGTACAGTAAGAGCAATGTGATGTGGCTGCATCATAGGTATCCTCTCTAAGGCAAAAGTGACCAAGATAGAACCATATCTGAAGTTCTTCAGTCGTCCATTCTTTGCCTTGGTTAATTGTTCCTTGATCATTAGAAACACTACATCACACCAGTTGAATACTTTCGGTTCAAGACACTCAAGGGCGTACTGCATATAAGAACGGTTGGCTGCATGAACTGACGCGTTGCCCGCCATCCTACCAATGGTAAACAGAATGGTCCTTAGGGACCTGCTAGTGACATCTCTGATAATGATCTTGCCGTCTTTACCCGACTGAGATCCTTCTCTGCAATATCGGCAAACGTAGTCTCTAACAGATTCACCCCCATGGGATGGTCCTGATAAAGAGACGGGGGCACCCCGCCTAGACAAGCCGATCAGAAAATAGATGTCCTCCACAGTAAAAGGGATATTTTTCCCTCTAATCTGGAATACCTAGGTGGCAGGATCCCAGGCGTCAAGAAATACTGTAGTAGACTGATCTGCTGTCTCATGCTCGAGATGCGGAAGAACTTCAACAAACCAAAGTTGCGCAATGCAGTCACGGTGGCCAGATCTTGCAAGGCAATCATGTCCTCTTCTTCATGTTCTCGTTCTCGCCATGTAATGGTCATTTTGCTCCAGCCAACCTCTGCAAATCAACAAGAGAGGAGTAAGATTTCAGTTTTGAGAGAAACAGGGAAAAATTTCTAAGGAAACAGCTGTGCAAATCTTTCTCTTGGGCGCCCAGCACACCTAGCCAGTGCACTGGGTGCGTTTAAGAGCACCTGGGCAGCATTAAAATTGCCTTCCAGCGCACCTTTCGATACTGAAAGGGTGCACTGGGAGGGTAGGGCGAATTTTGTAACCCCTGCTGCCTAGTTTCCGGGAGAAACATGCACAGAATGAAATAAAAGAGGTATGAATTGAAAGAGCTGGGGGTTAGCTCCTACCTGGTCCAGACGGCACCGAAAATCGTCCACAGGATCTCCTGGAATCAGCTGGTGAAAATTGGGAGGGAAAACACTTCCAAAGCTCCAACAGTCAAAAGTTCAAATGAAAATGGTAAAATGAAAGGTAAAAGAGCACTTTTAATCTACTTGCACATATTTCGAGTAAAATATTAGTGTCTTAGTTCATTTTTCAAATATATTTTCATGTCTAACTAATCTGATGAAGCTATGCAGTATGATCTTTGAACAGAAACAAGGATACTTTATGGTAATTGACCATTGTATCGAGCAGTTTTATCGCGAACTTCATGCTCGTTAAAAAATAAACTTAAGCATCGCACCGGTAAATGACCATAGTGAACTTAAAAACTCAGCCTCTCAAAGCCTTGGATGTGTTTTGTGCCATCACCTCCACTTTCATATTGGCCGATCGTTCATCTCCATTTGATTGTTTACCCATTTTGAGGAACAGCTGCAAAGAGTGATTATTCTTAGCCATCCTTGTAACACTGTCGTGATTGGAAAATTCCAAACATTACCTGGAATCTGCTGCTACCCATTACATCACTCGTTCCTCAAAAGACGAGTCCCCTTTAAGCTCTTTTCAGTTGACTCGCTAAATATGAAAGGATCGCCGAGTTATTAGCCTCTCCAGCTCGTTAAAGGACCGGAAGTGCTGTCTCTCCTCTCTATTTTAATCTTTTTGGATTCGAGAGACTATTATACAAAAAGATCGAGCGCTTGTCTTATTCGGCTCGTTAAAATGGATCTGAAATTTCATCCCTTCTGTATAGTTTTATACCTTTTCGGGCTTCAGGGATTACATGACGAAAAAGGACCTTTGGAGTTTACTTTATGTACCTTTTCAGACTCTCTAAAAGTGAAAAGGACCGAGTTATCTTTGTCATTAAACTCGTTAAAATCTAATAGCGACAAACTTGTCCGTGGCAGGCAAGAACGAGTTTCACCATCGCTAAGCTCGTTAAAACGAAGCGATGGGTTCGCCCGAAGGGTGGATTATAGAACAAGCATATGTTATCCTCCTCAAGCTTGACAAAAATAAAGAGGTACTGGTCAGCAATGACTGGGGAAAAATTGGGAAGGCAACTTGAAGAAACTTTGTCGGTAGCAAGTCGCTCTTGAACATGACACTTTCGTTCCGCATCCATGTCGGGTTGGGTTGTTTCATTCACCGGTCACTTCACCATGGTCTCCCTACACCATCCATATCTGGGGTAATGCTACCAATCCATCTGTCAGTGTCGTTATATGTTCAAGATTTTCAGAGAATTCAACCTGTTCCGCCCACCACAATACATTTATCCTTCATCCATTCATGACCGCCATCCTGAACCCTCATATCGTCAGTCAGTTTTCACCTCCACAAAATCATTAGCTCCTTTCCATGTCACTGATGTGGGATTCATTAAGGCCCTCCTGTGACGGATCGCTTCTTGTCGACATCAGCTCATTATCCAAGAAGTCGATCTAGGAATACCCCCCTCAGTACTTTGAAGCTTGCA
Organism: Pinus tabuliformis; assembly: GCA_031772625.1. NCBI lineage: Eukaryota > Viridiplantae > Streptophyta > Pinopsida > Pinales > Pinaceae > Pinus > Pinus tabuliformis. Next base: position 658,035,674 of record CM062805.1, on the reverse strand, counting down.
TGCCTCAATGGCAGGCTTCTCACTTTCGGCGACAAGTTTTCATTAATGGCCTTCGACTGAAAGATTCTGTGTGGTGTTCGACGCCAAGTCCTTTATTCACACCATGTAGATTGTACTGCAGTACCTTGAGGGTCATCATCATTATCGGTGATTCCTCTCGTGCTTGTTAACAGTTTACATCATTGACCGGTAATCAAGCGATGTCTTTCCATGTTCGACGCCAGTTCACTTTTCACATGGATCGACTTGTACTTCAAGTGAAGATCGGAAGAGATTGAAGACCCCGGATCTAGTTTCGGCCATCCGGGTTGCGATATATTCAGGATGATAAAATCATCAGATGTATAGCTTTATGGCACAGATATCATCCCATCAGGGTGATGGCTCTTTCAGGATCATCAGTCTATTCTCAGACAGTTATCCGTCCTATGTACATGAGTATGGTTTTATAACGCTGAGCATGGGAATGCCCGCCTCAGCTAGATCATGAAAAATATATGAAGATAATGTATTGTGTTGTATCTTATTACAGGTCTCCTCTTGGCTAGCAAAGAACTCCGAATCCTCACTATAAAGCATTTCACCCGACAGTTGGTTTTTTGAAAATGATAAATGTCAACCTCATGCTTTAGGGGGCAATCTGTTATAGATATTTTTGGGTCCTGCGACTCCAAGCTACAAATATCCATAATTCAAAGGATTCTTTGTCCCTAAATTGGTTGCTTCAGCCCCTAAGGGAGAAAGGTCAAAGGATTACAGCTCCTCCAAGAAAGTCCCTCTCAAAAACCACTCAGAACAGGACAATTTTGAGCCAGAGCACTTGCTCCATGTACTGCCTACGCTTAAGAGCAGGAAGAACACTAGGTACCTGCGTTTAAGAGCAGGTAGCCTTTGTTCTAGGTGCGCTGGAGCGGGAAGTGACAAATGGCAGTGTTGCTCTGCAAGGTGGAAAGTCATGGAATCTTCCATTTCTCTCTCATGTGACACTTGCTACTCAGAATTCGACCTTGGATGAGTCATAGAAGCTCATTCACCAAGTGGAAGCATGGACTGACAGTTGGAGGACACTAATCACAATCAGAGAAGCTGACTCATGACCCTGTCAAATGCCTATAAATGGATCCCTTTCCATGAGATCCAGAGGTTGGAATTTTGGCTTACTGCAAGGAAGTGCTGACAGTTTCTAGAGGATACTTTTGAGCTTATTGTTGGGTGATTTGCTTTGTATGTGAGGTTCTAGGAAGAACTTTCAAGTCAAGAGGTTGATGCTGGGTTGGAGCAGCTGCTTGTAACTCCCTTGACTTCTATTGATCAATAAAGCTATTCTTGTTCCTTCCATTTGCTTGTGCATTATGTGTTTATGCTTATACATGTGAATGGTCAATTTATCTAACCCTAGATTGTTTACATAGTAGATCATTGTTCTTGCAAGTATCTGGTGTCCTTGATTTCGCAGATATTCTCAATAGCTGGGTGTAGAAGCGGACAGGAACCGAACGGCTTCAAGAAGGAGAAGGATTCAAACGAGGAAACCAAGCGGAAGACACAGGTTGGCCCCCCCTCTATCTTTCTCTATCTACTTTTGTAAAAGGAACCAAGTTAGACTTTGTTGTGTTTTGTTTCTAAGGCCCTACCATTCCTTAGGTGGGATAGAGCAGTTTCATATGAACACTAATCCCCATAACAGTATCGGAACTCTGTGATATTGTAATGTTCATATTCTATTACTTATGATATGTTGTGTCTCTATTGTAACATTACAGAGAATTAAAAGGATGAATGGGTCGACAGCTAGAGATTAAATGCAAATCAACAGATTTTGTTTATGGAGTCAGTGGGATTTGCATAAAACACTTAGACAAGGAAACATGAACAAAGGTTCATAGAGAATAATTGATGAGATGAAGAAATCCTGTTGGGCATGGAATCCCCCCCGTGAAGCATGTTTTGGGGCTCAAAGCCTATGTTTTGACCAAATAATGTTGTAAAGCCCCGTGAATTGCGAGTGTGGAAGTATGTTAGAGTCATAGGGTTGTCCGCCCTAGTTTTTAATGTAATGTCAGCCTACCCATGGTAAACAAACCATGGGATTCTATAAATAGAGTGAGGCTCTAAGCGTAAAATAGATTTAGTTAGAACGAAGTATGGAATAGGAACAAGTCCAAGGGATTGAGTATTAAGTATCTAAGTGTGTCTTTGGGTCGTAGAGTAGGAGAAGGCTCTGCAGCTGAGTGCGTGGACCCCTACAGCTGAGTGAGCAAGGCGAAGTCGAGTCTGTAACAAAATAAGAGAATAATAAAAGAATTTTTATCCAAATTTTGTGTATCTGTCCTTGAGTTATTACATGTTTGATATCAATTGCAAAAATACTGTTTATTTACTACACGCACTTGTATGAATGGTTTATATCACTAAGTATACTTTACAGATGCAAGCAAGCTAAGTTAATCAATTAACGATGGAATATTATTAAGGACTTGGGTAATAACAACGTCGGGGCCCTGAGTAGGGTTGCGCAACAACAGCATCTCAGGCTGCGAGGAGCAGGTAAGTGCATGTAGCGATGTGTGTGCAGGGTTGAACGACAGACCACTTGAACTCATCAGACATCTCTAGGGTGAGAAAACCTGGTTCTAGCACCCTCCCATACTACTTCGGGTAAGACATCAGTCCACGCTCCGTGGACTGCTGTGGAAAGGGCCAGTAGTACCAGGATTTGTTTGGATAAGTCACCTCTGAACCTGGGTCAGGTCCCAACAAGCCAACAAATGGTTCCATTGCCAGGACCAGGATCTGCATAAGGGATTTTTGATGTCGTGTCACTGGAATCCGATTGAAAGAAATTGAAGGGTGGTTAGAGTGATACTTATATACAGAAATCCACGAAATTTTTCTTGCATCCTTCTCCTCTGAGTAGTACGAGTGGATCGCAAAGCTAGCAGACAGTTAAGGAAGTTGTAGGCTCGACAAATCGATTGTGTGGAGTCCAGAGTTGGTGCACAGACTAGAAGCATCAGAAGATAATATTATGCACATTGTGGACCATTGGCTCGATCAAATTATAGGAAGGTTTATCACCGAGTTTACAGTAGATACTTTAGTCAGCTACAGCGAAGCGGAATGATGATTCCTCAAAGGACCGCAAGGTAAGTACATTAAATCTTTGAACACTTGGATTAAAATTTTATTGTGTGAAAAGCGGGTTATGTGAATAAATTGATGTTTGGGGCTACGCAGAGTCAGAGGATCTATAGAAACGAAGGTAGCACAGAGATAGAGAATAGCCCCTTGATTTCATCTCAGTGAGAAAGTGATGAAAAGCTCATGAAAGTTTCACCAACAAGTGCAATCAGTCTCATAAGGCACTGAATTCTACACATACCACCTCCACCTACACCACCAACAATCTCACCATATTCACCCCCATCTCCACCACACCACCTCTGCAACCACCACAGTTCAATATGGCGAGCACGATAAAATTTTATGTGTTCAAAGGAGTAGGGAATGAAGATCTGGACCAATTTTGGTTCGTGGTAAAATCTATATGGGAAGCACAAGGAGTCATGGATGACAATATAAAGAAGGCAACACTGATAAGCACGTTGCAGGATCATGCACTGACATGGTACATTAATCATTCCAGCAAAAATCCAAATGCAGGGGTCGTGGATATCCAAGCTACACTGAAAAAAGAATTTAGCGGGCCAAAATTGAAGACACAGTCGATTATCGGGTTTAAGGAAATCGTGATGCTTCCAAGTGAGACCCCATGGGAACTAGATCAGAGACTGAATGGCATGATTCGTGAAGCCAACATGACCTTGACAGATGGGCAAGACCACACATGGTTTTTAGTGTCACTAATTCCACATCTAAGGATGGTGTTGTCGCAGCAGAAGTTATCCACCCAGGCCGAAGCTTTGGAGATTGCAATGAGTCTGCATGAGACCCCAATACAAGATCCTGGCCTAGGAGTCCAACAAATCCATGTGCAACTGAAAAATTTGTGTCTGGAAATGCATAGTTTGAAACAGGATAGGACAACTCGGCCAGAGGTGCATGAGGAGGTATGGTGCATAAAATGAAAAAGTCAGGGGCATGACAAGGACCATTGTCTAGTCTTCGCGAACTACCTAGCGGGAGGAGAGCCAATGCCATTCAGACTAGAGACACAAGCAGGACTGAGCACGGTGCCTGCATTATGGTGTGCGATTTGTTAGATAGGAGGGAAGCACACTACAAATAACTATCACCTATTACAAAAGTATACGCAAACGTCCTAGCAATTGTTCTATAATTTTTGCAAGTCAGTAGACCATGATGAACGCACCTATAGAAGTTATGAACTGAAGATGGATCAGACTCCTACTTACAGAGTTCAGACCGAAACACGAGCCCTCGATCAAAATATAGGGATGGCACATGCTAGATTTCGAGGGCGCGGACAAGGTCGAGGTGGAATGGGACCAGGAAGGGGTCGCGGACAGCTGATTTGTTATAATTGTGGAGGGCCAGGGAATTGTGCCCACGATTGTACAAATCCGACAAGGGCATCATGTTTATATTGTACCTCTTTGATCATGAGACAAAGGACTGCCCACAACTGATAGTGAGGTTGCACGATAAAGGAATACTCCAGCCTTCCCCGACTCAAAATCTGCAAATGATGAGGTCTGAGTCGTGCGAAGAGGACCCAAATGTAAACATCGTGCTCCGAAATGGTATTACGATAGGAGATGACAAGGGCAAGCAACTCGAAGAAAGTTCTTGGGTTCACAAGGCTCCTACAAAGGAACCAGAGTTAGATTTGGAGCGTGCAAAGGAGACATTCATGGAAGCTAAGAAGAGATTCATGGAGGCCTCCACTTCAGATAGTAAAGACAAACTAGAACCAAAGATGGACTCGCCAATGCTTACTACCTTTCTAGAGACATGCATGAAACTACTGCATGACAACAAGGCTGTGAAGGGACTGCAGGAACTCATAACTAGGTGTCCTAGGTCAAGAGAACCGCGAATAGTCCGGAAGCTCGGGAAGCACACAACACGAAAAATAAGGGAGATTAGATTGACTGCGCAAATCGGGGAATATAAAATGGATCAAGTGATTCTAGATTTAGGATCAGATGTGAACGTATTGCCAAAGCAGACATGGGAGCACATGGGTAGGCCTGCGTTGCAATGGTCCCCTATTCAATTGTGAATGGCGAACCAGCAGAAGATCCTACTGATGGGAAGGTTGCAAGGAATAATGGTAGACATCGAAGGTGTGAGCTCACTTGCATATTTCGAAGTGATAGAGATTGTCGCTGACAGCAATCCCTATCCTGCACTACAGGGAATCGATTGGGCCACTGATATCAACGGAGTGATAAACCTGAAGAAGTGCAAAATGATTTTTGAGAAAAAGTCACTACATGTAGTGGTACCTTTAGACCCTGCAAAAGGATCATGCTACACAGAGCTAGTGCGCAATGAGGAAAGTGATGATGATCTAGACTATATCGACAAGATAACTGCTCAGGAACAAGATTGGGTAAATCCTACAGCCGATGGCAGGATTTCATGGGAACGCGAAATTTCCTACACATCAGATTCGGATGAGGAAATAGAACGATGGCAGAACCGGTTACACGAGGTAACCACTCTCAATTGCAACATGATGGTAAAATCACTGCACTACGTGACAGTAAAGGTAATGGATCTGCCTATGTATGATGGGTTGAGAGCGGTGCATGAATTCCTGAACAAATTTGAAAGAGAAGTGCCATAACAGGAGTGTTTTGACGCTCTGAATTGGGCACTACGCGCTACGCCTGCAAGGTGGTGGGCTACGCATCAGAGAAGCTTTGAGGACAAGTGTGGATGCAGAAGTATGATGCACCTATGATTTGGGAAACCATAGATGCGGCTAGTAGACAATTATGATGGACGGGATGATCGACATACAAACCTCGCAAAATGAACCAAGGTCTACGGGGAAGAGCCACAACCCGAATGGGTACATTTGTTTTGTCATACTTTGGATGTCATACCCATGAATTGGTATACTGAGACAGAGCTCTGCCATGGCGCGATCGAATGGGACATCTTGTGCGAAGTGTTCATGTTAACCTTCACGTTTAAAGACCGTTGGTGGGATATTGTTGATGATGCGCTACAAGCAGTAAAAGCAACTATCTTCAAAATACCCCAAGAGCCAATGGAAGTGCTTTAGCCGGAATGGGCAACACAACTGAGTTGTGCGTTGGAGTGTTACAATGTAAATATTGAGGAGGATGATAAGGACCCATGGAATATTAACATTCCCAAAACCAAAGGTTGTCGCAAGGTTCGAGGACCATTGATTAAGGATCCCGACATCACTGTGCTGCTAAAAATGAAGCAGGTAAACATTGAGATGGAGGCAGAACCAAAGTATGCAATGCTCGGTGACTACTGGGATGATGCCACGGTGGATAAGGTCATTGAGTTACTCTGTGAATACCAAGACTTATTCCTGACCAAAATTACGAATTTAAAAGGGATCATTGGCGACTTAGGGATGATGAAGATCACCCTAAAACCCGATGCGAATCCAGTCAAGCAGAGGTCTTACCACTTGAATCTGAAGTACAAGGAAAAGGTCCACGTAGAATTAGACAAAATAGTCGTAGCCAGAATTATTGAGCCAGTGGAAGAATTCGATTGGTGAGCCCTATGGTAGTACTGGAGAGAAAGTAGAAGGGTGAAATAAGAATATGCGTGGACCTCAGGAAGCTGAATGATGCCTATGTACATGACCCATTCCCGACACCATTCATAAATGAAGTATTGGAAAATATTGGCGAACAAGAAGCATACTCGTTCACGGATGGGTTCTCATGGTACCACCAGATCAAAATCGCATCAGAAGATAGGACTAAGATGACCTTTGCAATAGAATGGGGCTGCTTTCAATACACAGTTATGTCGTTTGGATTAAAGAACGTGCCAGCCATCTTTTCACGCATCGTTGTTGCTGCATTCAAAGAATACATCCACAAGTTCTTGGAGGTCTGTCTAGATTATTGGACTATCTTTGGACTAGTTAAACACCATGTAGCAAGCTTACACTTGATGTTGGATACTTGTTGACGAAACCAGATTGTCCTAAACCTTAAGAAGTGCACATTCCTCATTCCCTTTGGAAACCTATTGGGAGACGTGGTCTGCAAACAGGGGTTGATGATGGAACTTGTGAAGATTGCAGTAATTCTAAATTTGGAAGCACCTGAAAGTGTTAAACAGTTGCGTGCTACCTTGGGACACACAGGATACTACAGAAAGTTCATCAAAAGCGCCCAAATCATCACGTCGATGGAGAAACTATTGAAAAAAGATGTCACATTCTGCTGGAATGATGATTGCATGAAGAGCTTGGATGTCCTAAAGGGGAAATTGGCCTTCGCTCCAGTCCTATTCCTCCCAAAATGGGATGTGGAGTTTCATGTCCATGTTGATGCGTGTGTATCACGCTGGGAGCAGTGCTCACACAAGAGGGCAGCAAGGGCTTGGACCACCCTATCGCGTTTGCAAGTTGTAGATTGTCTAAAGTCGAGAAGAACTATTCCACTACTGAGCATGAGGGGTTAGCGATGGTGTATGTACTCCAAAAATACTAACACTATTTTCTAGGAGGACATTTCAAGATGTAAACAGATTCCACACTGAAATACTTGGTCAATAAGCCTGTGTTGGGGTTGGCGCATATGCAGGTGGCTCTTATTATTTCAAGAATATGACTTTGAGGTCATGGTCCAACCTGGATGCCTGAATGTAGGACCAAATCACTTGTCACGTATTGAGACGGGCGTGCAACCTACTAGTTTGGAGGAAGGATTACTTGATGCACAGCTCTTTGCGGTGCACATCGCGGATGGGAACTTCGAAGATATAATCCATTTTCTGACAATAGGGACTATGCCGAGGGAATACTCCGTCCAACAGAAGAAGGAATTGGTGTTGTGCGGGTGGATTTTTCTGTCATCGTGGGGCACCTATACAAAATGGGAAATGATGAGATATTGCAAAGATATGTAACTAAATTTGAATATAGTCAGATCCTCATGGAAGCACATGGGCGCTATAGGAGGACACTATGTAGGACGCGTGACTGCACAAAACATTCTTCGTGCAAGGTTGTGGTGGCCAACCCTTCACCAGGATTCAAAAGCATACTGTAAGGCCTACGATATTTGTCAAAGGATCTGAAAACCATCGAGAGGGGACGAGATGCCGTTGAATCCACAAACGACACTAAAACCATTCGAGAAATGGGCAATTGACTTTGTGGGACCTATCAAACATCAAGGAAAGACAGGTGCACTCTAGATCATCACCGCGACAGAGTACCTGACACGATGGGCGGAAGTGCAGCTAGTCAAAGACTGCATGGCCGCTACGGCTGCGAAGTTTTTGTTCGAAAACGTTTTGACCCAATTTGGCTATACGAAAATCTTAATGAGTGATCGCAGAACACATTTCCTAAATGAAACCATGAGTGCACTCACAGAAGAATTCCAAGTGTATCATCAGAAAAGTACACCATACCACCCACAAGCCAATGGGACTGCAAAAGTCTTCAACAAAATACTAAAGACTGTGCTGACCAAAGTGTGCAACGCGTAGCAAAGTAATTGGGACCTGCATGTACCTGTAGTGCTATGGGCTTACACGACAACGTGCAGGAAAATAATGGGACAAACACTTTTCTGGTTAGTTTATAGCATGGAACCTGTCATGGTGATGGAATATATCGTACCTTGTTTGCGCATAGCAGCGCTCACAGGGATGATGGACCACGAAGATCTGGAGGAAAGGCTCGCGCAATTGGAAGAACTTGAGGAAAAACGGTTCTTGGCTGGGTTTCATCAGCAGGTACAAAAGCAACGTGAAAAAGCCTGGCACAACCACCATATCAAGTTGCGCACCTTCAAGGTAAATGACTTAGTGTTGTTGTATGATAGTAAGTTTGAAAATTTTCCGGGAAAATTTAGAATGCATTGGCTAGGACCACACATGGTTAAGGAGGTCACAGACGGAGGCGTGGTCTAGCTAGTCAAACTAAATGGAGAACCCTTCTAAGGTAAAGTAAATGGAAATCACTTGAAGCCCAACATGGGTGGGCCAGCTATCTGACTAGTCGGCCGAAGCACAGTCTTCATGCTCCGAGGAGCCGGACAAAGGCACGGGACTATAAACATATGCAGCAGATGCTGGTATAGATGTAGGGAAACAATTCAAACACGTAGGTCTCATAACAGAGGATGCAACAGATTCAGCAAGTAGCAACGCAGTGCGCTACTGACATCAGCACAGTTCGAGGACAGTTGGAGGAACTCCATGCCAAGATTGTCGTATCGACAGAGTGACTCAAGGGCGAGTCACGATTTTTGTGTTGGGGGCCTCTTGGGCATGGAATCCCCCCCAAAGCATGTTTTTGGGCTCAAAGCCCATGTTTTGACTGCATAATGTTGTAAAGCCCTGCGAATTGCAAGCGCGGAAGTACGTTATAGTCATAGGGTTGCCCGCCCTAGTTTGTAATGTAATGTCGGCCTACCCATGGTCCGCAGACCATGGGATTGTATAAATAGAGTGAGGCTTTAAGTGTAAAAGGGAGTTAGTTAGAATGAAGTATGGAATAGGAACAAGTCCAAGGGATTGAGTAGTAAGTATCTAAGTGTGTCTTTGGTTCGTAGAGTAGGAGAAGGCTCTACAACTGAGTGCGTAGAGGCCTAGTTGTCGCAGCTGAGTGCGGGGACCCCTACAGCTGAGTGCACAAGGCGAAGTCAAGTCTGTAACCAAAGAAGTGAATAATAAAAGAAGTTTTATCCAAATTCTGTGTATATGTTCTTAAGTTATTACATGTTTGATATCAATTGAAAATATATTGTTTATTTACTGTGCACACTTGTATGAATGATTTATATCATTAAGTATACTTTACACATGCAAGTAAGCTAAGTTAATCAATTAACAGTGGAATATTAGTAAGGACTTGGATAATAACAACGTTCGGGCCCTAAGTAGGGCTATGCGACGGCAATATCTCAGGCTATGAGGAGCGGGTAAGTGTGCGTAGCGACATGTGCACAGGGTCAAACCATGGACCACTTGAACTCATCAGACATCTCCAAGGTGTGGAAACCTGGTTCTAGCACCCTCCCATACTACTTCGGGTGAGACCCGAGTCTGCGCTCCGCGAACTGTTGCCGAAAGGGCTAGTAGTACTGGGATTTGTTTGGCTAAATTACCTCTAAACCTAGGTCAGGCCCCAACAAGCTAACAAATCCATATCCTACTTCCCATTCACGTATTGTATATTTAAATAAGGAATCGAGTTGCCATTCATGAGTACTTTCAAGCTCTGGGGAGAAATTAATAAGCATGGGAAGTCATGATAATGTGTTCAGGAGGACTGAGATTAAATTCTCAATATGGAGGATTACACAAGGAGTCAGTGAAGAACTTGGAAGCTGTTCTTATGTTTAATACCATGACATATTTCGTCCATTAGATGCAACAGCAATAGCAAGATCCAAACAGAGGTACACTAGGGTAGTGTGGAAACAGGCAACAGTGACAACATTGTGTAGTGTGGAGTAGAGGATCAAAACCATCTATTGCCATCGATAAATCAGGGTGTGGGAGAGAATGTATTGTCGAAGAGTTGAGTAGCGAGATAAGAGAGAGTGTGTTGTGAAACGAGCGTAAGAGAAAAAATAAAAAGAGTGTAGCAGAGAGCCTGTGTGAGACAAGGCAGAATGTTGAGGATATGCAGTTTCTAGAAGAGGATATAGTGTTGTTGTATGAGACCAAGCATTAGGGGAATTTTGAGGTCTAAAATTGGCCTCGTCAGGAAATTATAAAATAATAGTGGAAATAATAAAATAATATTAGATTACAACATTAAATTTTAGATGGAAAAAAGTAAAAACTATTTTTTCAACTTATCTCCCTATGTGTTTACTCAAATTTTGAGCGGAAATGCTCATTGGATGTATAATTTTATTCCTCATCTAAGGAGTGCCCATGTTGCATAATTTCGATGGATGTTCCTACAAGAAAAATGAGAAATACATGAAAAACGTGATTGCAAACACGTTTTTTAATGTATTTCTCATTTTTCATATAGCAGGGCCCATCAAAAGTATTCAACATGGTACTCATTGGATGAGGAACCAGATTATGCATCCAACGAGTGTTTCCACTCAAAAATTGAGTAAACCCATAGGGAGATAAGTTGAAAATAAGAGTTGAAAAATTAGTTTTTACTTTTTTCCATCTAAAATTTGATGTTGTAATCTAATCTTATTATATTACTTCCAACGAGTGTTTTACTCATTGGATGAGGAATAAAATTATGCATCCAATGAGTGTTTCCTCTTGAAATTGGAGTAAAACCTTAAAGAGATAAATTGAAAATACGAGTTGAAAAAATAGTTTTATTATTTTATTATTTTTTTAATATTTTACTTTTTGACTCCAAAATTAGTGAATTATCACCCATGGTTGACATCATCATCTTGAATCCTATTGGTTCTTAGAAAGTTTATTTTGGATGTACATTTTTCTTAGGAGGCCCATTTTAGACCTCAAAATTCCCCTAATGGGAGTATGTATAATAGTAGAGGACCGAGAGAAAAAGATTTTTTTGCAACCAACCAGATTGGTATTTTTCCATAATCGTATATGCCTTTGTTTTCAGTTTGAAAATTGTATGAAAATTAGAACATTGGCAAGAGAAGGTTGTAGCCTGCGTTGAAAATAGGTTGGTTACTCTTGGCAAGTAGGTTCTTGCTAATCTAAGGGGGTCGGTGCCTCTTGTGAGTGGGTTATCACAAACAAATTGATGTAATTAATTAGGTGCTTAAGTTACATCATAAACAACAAAAAATTGGTGGTTTTTTCCCTTTGGGTTTCCATGTGAAGATATCAATGTCAATATGTGTGTGTTTCTCATGTGATAGATTGTATGAACATATGAATGCTTAAGCTTGTTTCTCACTTTCTTTAGGATTGAATGCTCATAAGTAACATATAATAGAGGAAATAACTAAAAGCATATTCAGTAAAAAAAAAATTAAGAATCTCACTATTACTGATTCACCACCCCCCCCCCAAATAATTCCTTATTCCAACAAGAACAAGTTAGTGGTTGGTTCCATATGGATATACAAAGTGAAACATGAAACTGATGGTAGTATCAAGAAGTACAAGGCCATTTTTTTTGCTAAAGTATTCTAACAGGTAGAAGGAGTTCACTATGAGGAGACATTTTCCCCAGTGGCAAGATACTCCTCCATCAAAACCATTATAGCATTAGTTTCACAGATGTGGTGGAAGATCCACCAAATGGATGTGGCCACTACCTTCCTCAATGGAGTGGTTGAGGAAGAGATTTACATAGAGCAGCCTGAGGAGTTTGAAACATTTGATAGGGAGACACATGTTTGTAGACTCAGGAGAACCCTTTATGGTCTCAAGTAGCACCTCATGCTTCTTACACTTGCATGGACTCCTATCTCAGAGGACTTGGCTTCACTAAGAGTGAATTAGATTCCAGTCTCTACTACATTGTGGTAGATGGAAAATTGCTTACCTTAGTCATGTATGCAGATGACTTCATACTAAAAAGGGATGAGAAGCTAATCCAGTCTTGTAAGGAGGACGTTACAAGAGAGTTTGAGATGAAGGGCATGGGTTTGATGCACTACTTCCTTGGTTTGGAGGTGTGGCAAGGAGATGTAGGTTTTTTGTGGGTTAGGGGAAGTATACCTCAGAAATACTCCAAAGATTCCATATGCAGGACTGTAAGCCTATGGACTGTCCTCTAACTACCAACTAGAGGAAGGAGGATGCTTCTATAGGAGAGGCAATAGATGCAACCATATATAGACAGCTAGTGGTCACCAATCAATTTAAACTACACATAATGTTTCACTTTTCTCCATATGAAGCCAAGTCCTCGTATATATGTATAAAAAAAATATACCACATCCTTAGTGATTTATTTAGCCCATACAGAGATATTTTTAAACAACATATGATTTTTTTCTTACCCTTCATCACAAAGCCTTTTGATTTATTCATGTAGATTTCTTCCTCTAGATACCCATGAAGAAATGTTATCTTCACATCCATCTATTCTAACCTAAATATCAAAAGCAGCAGCAAAGACAAAAGTAATTTAATAGCAGCTAACTTGGAAAAATATCACCAAAATCAATTTCTGACACCTGAAAATGACATTTTTCTAGAAACCAAGCTTTGTATTTATCCACTATTCCTTTTGCATTGATCTTATTCTTAAACACCCATTTGTTGCCAATGGGTTTCCTTCCATCCAGAAACTCCACTAGATACCAATCCTCATTTTTGTCTAAAGATGCCATTTCTTCAACCATGGATTCCTTATAGAGTTTTCCATCCTATAAATCCACTGCCTCCATAGAAGTTTTGGGATCATCTTCAGTAATATATATAGAAAATTTTTAATAAAAATCAGATAGACTATACCTCTCTAGCTTCCTTCTCTCTCAAACTCATCTCCTCAAAAATAGAGTGTGTTTATCTTCCTCTTCTGATTCATATTTCGTTGTAGAGTTTGATTCTTCCTCCTTCAATTCAAACTATATCTTCTCGGGTTCCTTTAGTAGGACTTCTTGTTTAATAACATATTTCACCTCTATAAACATCACATCTCAGTTGTACACAACCTTTCTTGTTTATGGGTTCAAAAGATTATAACCTTTTAAACCATCCTTATACCCAATAAAGATGCACCTTTAATATTTACTATCCAACTTAGTTATTTTCTCCTTTGGAACATGTAAATATGCATCGAAGCCAAATACCCTAAGATGTGAGAGAGAGGATTTCTTACCAATCCAGCAGTCTTATTCTCCAACACTGATGAAGGTTATTTGTTAAACAATTAACATGCAATATACACTTCCTCTGTCTAGAATTCCTTCCTTAATATAGTGCCACTGAGCATGCTTCTTTCCTTTTCCATCGACATCATGTTCATTCTTTCTGCAGTTCCATTTTGTTGAGGTGTGTATGGACTAGTATTTTTTCTTTATATACCACACTTATTACATAACTCTTCAAATAACTTCTTGTAGGACTCTCCTCCATTATCTATCCTCAACACCTCGATCTTCTTCTTTGTCTCATTTTCCACCAAAGCCTTAAACTTGTTAAACCTATAAAAGACTTCAGATTTCTTCCTAAGGAAATATATCCATGTATTCCTCAAGAAGTCATCTATAAATGAGACATATTACACATACTTACCCAGTGATGGAACTGACACAGGTCCAAACACATCACTATGCACAAGATCTAATATCCCTTTTGCCCTTTCAGCACTAGAGGGGAAACTCACCTGTTTATGCTTCCCATATACATCATGTTCACATAAATTGAATTCCAGAGAGAAATTAGACATACCTTCTACCATAACATTAGCATGCGGTATTTGAAGGCCCTTCTCTCCAATATGTCCAAGTGTTTAATGCGACATCATAGTCTTTTCTCCAAAGACCACTAGATTCTTTTCTCCACCATCAAGAACCACAAAATTGTTGCACCCATCAATAATAGTATTGCGCAGTACCTCATTTAGTTTAAATCTGAACTCTCTACATCAATACTAGTTCTCTATGAACCATCTTGCAGGTATATATCTTAAACATTGTTTTTACACCTGCATCATCCATATTACTTCCAGAAATTAATTTTTTTGCTAATGTAGGAATTTGTAGAACACCAAGAACTGTTCTAATCCTTACACCTTGCAACTTTAGCTTGACTTTTTTGTGTCCTATGATTTTTTTCTTCCTGTCATCCCCTAGGAAGACATCACCACCATCATATTTCTTGTACTTACAGAACCACTCCCTTTGGGGAGTGAGGTGAAAGGATGCACCTAAGTCAATCAAACATGCCTCACGATATATGTGTGCATTTGAAGAAGAAACCAATTACACATCCCCACCACCTTGGTTCTAGCCTCTACAGAAGGAGCATCATCAAATCACTTTCCTTCCTTAGGATTCTTAAATCTATAGTCCTTTTTGTAGTTCCCTTCTTTTCCACATTTCCAACATACCTTTATAGATTTTCCTGGAGACTTAGATCTCCCATTTGAGGACTTATTTCTATTTATGTTCTGGGACCATCTTCTTACAGATAAGGCATCTCCATTATTGGCTTGAGGGGGCCTGACCCAGGTTCAGAGTAAATTAACCAAACAAATCCCTACACTACTAGCCCTTTCGGCATCAGCCCGCGAAGCATGGACTAAAGTCTCACCCGAAGTAGTATGGGGGATGTTGGAACCAAGTTTCTGCACCCTTGAGATGTTTGAGGTGCCAATTGAGTCCAACTATGCCTACCTTCACGTAGGTCACTTTGCGCACTGTCCTGACCTTCAATACCTTCGCGATCTGTTATAATCACCTTTTGCGTAGCCCTAACCAGGCGCTGAGATGCTTTCGTGCTTATATGGCAGTGTCCTGCACTATTTCCCAAAATTACACTGTGTATCTTACTCATCTTATTAAATATCTTAGTTAACTTTGCGTAAATAGATATTCTATCTTGCATTCACTTATTCAACATATTCATACATATTCGTGCATCATATAAGCATTAAAAGTGAAATGTATATTCAATGTAATAGATGCATAAAATAGGAAATAAATATGCAGAATGGATATGAAACTTCTCTTTATTAATGCTCTAACTATTACAAACTCAACTCGCCCTGCACACTCAACTACAGGGGTCCACGCACTCAGCTGCAGACTACTAAGCCTCTACACACTCAGTTGTAGAGCATTCTCCTACTCTACGACCCAAAACTAGAATTACACTTCAGATATGACTCAATCTTTCATCCTTATCATTATTATTCCATGATCTATTGATTACTTAGAGCCTTTCTCTATTTATACAATCTCATGGTTTGCAGACCATGGGTAGATCTCTACATCCGACATTACATTACAAAATTAAGGGCGAACAACCCTGTGACTCTTACAAACTACGCGCTTCATGCCCACAAAATGTGTAGTCTTTACATTGGGGTTACAACATTTGACCAAAATCTAGGCTCTAAGCCCCAAAACTTCCCTTGGGGGATCCCGCACCTAACAGGACCCCAACACAAACAGTGTGACTTTCCCTTGAGTCACTCTGTCAATGTGGAGATCTTTGCACGAAGACCTCCCAACTCTGCCTGGATTGTTGCAAGATCGACAGCGCAATGAGCAGTTGCCTGTTGTACTTTCTGGGCGCATTGTTCAGAGACCGATGTGGCTGAACTGCTTCCCTGAACCTGTTCTTATGTTCCTTGCATCTGCGCGAACTTTGCTTCAATATAGGTGGTAATGGCATACGCCTCATCAATCCATGGTCGTAAGTGTGCCTTCAAAATTCTTTCCTTATGTCGAGCAACATCCACCTGCTCCTTGAGCACTTTCGCCTGCTGCATCCACACGAGCCTTTATGTAAGTGCAACCGTCTACATGGTCCCTTTTACTTCATCATATTTTTGTTGTAGCTCGTGCGCCTCCATCTCTATGCATTTTATGTTTGGGTCCTCCTGCAAAGTGGTAAGAACCTCAAATGACTCCTCGAACAACTTTGTGTAGTCTTTCACTACACTGTTGACCTCTACTATTGTTGTTGTAATCATGCTGGCATGTTGTTCTTTAACCTCTGGCAGAGTTGAAGGCTACACCTTCAATTATAGTTCATCTATCTCAAGGTTTATTTCCAGCTGAACCTTAGCCATCTCTTCCTTTGCCTTGCACACCCTTGCTGTTAGTTTCCGGATGCGTGCCTCTGCTAGTTCCTATGCTTGGATGGCCAGCTTTGGGACCATCTGGAAGGCTTCCTCGACCACCTGTACTAGTTGTCGGTTCTATGCCACTACCTTGTCACGCTGCAAGCTCAACTGTTCAATGTTGATGCACTGCTCGCTCATGACCTGGAGGGCATGGCACTCCCTAGCTCGCAATTCTGCCATAACTCCATCCTGCAAAACACAGAGCATCTCTCGGGGGAGTGTAGCCATATTTATCCTGATCCCCTTAATCCCATTGACCATAGGCCTATCGGCCTCATTTTCTGTAACGAGTGCTCCCTCTGGCAGCACTATAGTGTTGGTCATTCTAGCGCACAGCATATCCTCAGCCGCGGACGTGCCTACTGCGAGGTTGGTTGATAGAGTGCCAGCTTGTGGAGTGCACACCTGAAACTCCTACATCTATGCTCTGACGGCCCCCAACACCATCTGGTATTCCTACACAAACTGCTAGATGGCATCTACAGTGACATCCCTCACCATCTCCCTAATGTCATGTAGATCCCCCTCAGTGAGGATGATCAGGTCGAAAGAAGTTTTCGAAGCCTTCGACTTCTTCTGCAGCCCTACCTGCTCTCTTGGGCATTATCGTTTCAGCTCTGTGGACGCTGTCTACGGGTCCATGCCACCTTGCTCTATATATGTTTCCTGTTCAGGCAAAGGTGACTTCTGGCCTTCGCACTCCTCCTCTACTAGCTTCTACTGCTCTTCTGCCACATTCGCAGCGTCACGCGCCTACTGGGCCTTGGCTGTTGCTGCTTCGTTCCTTCGCTTCTCTGCCAACTGTGCCATCTGCATTTTTGCCTTATCCTTTTTCCTTTGCGCGGCGGACTTCTCTGCTTCCACCATGGAGCTGGCTGGAGCGCACCACTTCGGAGGCCATGACTCAAGGATGGCGAATATGACATCATCCATCGCTAGATAAGGGAGCTCGTGCCAAGTCTTCATGGGGTCCTTCCTCGCCCTGATGTGCACGTGGTGGAAATATGCCTTGAACTTCGCAAAGCTATGCAGACTATTATAAACCATGGGCGATAACCACGGCTTGCAATTAATCCCCATTCTGATGTTCATCTCCATGAACACCTAGAATATCTTATTATCCCTGATTCTCTGTGCATCTCTAGTTCCCCACAACGAAACGTACTTCGCTACCTCAGGAAGGCCATATGCAATCATCAAGAACTAGCTGTCCTCAGGCAATTCCCATGCCACCAGTATGATGAACAAAAGCAACCATGCATAATGAAAATTCTTCCCCTGCTCCTATGCCTCGCAGTGGTTCTCAAGGAACTCTCTGCACAAGTAGTCCACCCAGTTAAACTAGACCCCTTCTATGCATTGTGCAGCAAGTGCAACCACTGGCACGGGCACCTCATCTGTGCGGTACTTCCGCATAACCTTTCTGGCCAATATCTACGTCGTGACTTTAACCACAGCATTGTTGATGTTGGAAATCATGTATCCTCTATTCTTCTTCTCCAACTTGAACTTCTTCTTCATGGCCTCTGCGATAGCCAAATCATCACTTTTACCTTGTGACATGTTCGCTAGGTCCTCCCCTTTGTGAGGGAGCTGGGTAATTCTGTGATTTAAGTGGTCCATGATGGGATGGGCTCCTCCGGCCATAAGCACCCATCATGCACCAAGTAGAGCAGCTGCCTGATGACAAAAATAGTCACTGGGGTGCGATGGTAATGCGACACCTAGAGAAGGTTTAACAGTCTTGCCTTTTCTACACCTCTCAGCCACTTACATGGCTCCAACTCTATAACTCCCATCGACACATCTTTCTTCTGGCACATCAGCTGTACGGTTCCCAAATGTGGGAACTACTCATTGTTCGCAAGATCTCAATCTTCAAATTTTAGCGCACGCACTCACCCCAAGTGTGCTCCATTGAAAATGATGTCGTTGAGGAGCAGCGAAATCTGTAGAGAGCTTTTTCTCTTGTTGAGATCTTTGGGCACCCTTGCTTTTCCCTTCCGCGGAGGAACATATGCAAGCAGCCTGGTCAGAGGGTAAATACCCTAGATTTCTATGTCTATCTCTACATTGTCCTCATCCTCTACCAGGATTTCTTCAAAGTCTTCCTCCTCATGTGCTTCCAAATTGATCACCTTCCCCTTTTCTTCCATGGGAAGCCTAGTCCTTAACGAATTCCTAGGGGACATGTGCACCAATACCATATGCTACTTGTCTTTCTTGGGTCTCGGAGTGTGCGTCGATTTAGGGACTTTTGCAACTATCCCAGAACTTTTTGGGGCTTCTCCTACCATCTTGGCCTACGTGGCCTCCTCAGCGGTCATTGCTCTGGTATCCATGGCTTCCTCAGGCGCGGCGATAGTGCTATTCCACAATTCTCTCAACGGTTCGGATAAGTTCTCAAACAACAAATTTGCCTTCAACAGATCGAACAAGTATGGGTTCACGAATGTTTGGGCATGCAACAACTCAGTTCTCAAACTGCCAAATGTTTTTTACTAGACACCCCTTTGTAATTTATAGCGCCTTTTGAATTTGAATTCGACCATTCCCCCCACATTTACTCCATTAATGCTCACTTGGCAACAGATTTTCAAGAATCTAGCCCATAAAGTTCACCTTAAATGCTTGTCGCCTACTCCATTCGGTCTCAAACTAAGCATCACATCATGAATAATGACTGTAACAGTCACTTTCCATCTGACCCGTGTGGCAGCACAGCTACCCTCACGTTGTCACGGACCCTACGACACTTTGCTACTGCATGTAGACCTGACATCGCGCAACTCCTGGGTAGAGTATTTTATAGTCCCGCACCTCCTTTTAGCTACCTGGAGTGCTAAGACTATGCTTTCGTCAGCTAGTCAGATGGTCAGGCCACCTATGTATCATTTCAAACGACTACCATTTACTTTTCCTGGGAAGAGTTCTCCATTTAACTTTACCAAATACACCGCAACACCATCTGTGATCTCCTTAATAACATATGGTCCTAGCCAATGCATTTTGAGCTTCCCTAGGAATTTATCGAACTTACTATCATACAACAACACCAAATCATTCTCCTTAAAGGTGCACAACTTAATATGTCGATCGTGCCAAGCCATTTCGTGTTGCTTTTGTACCTGTTGGTGGAATCCAACCAAAAATCGTTCTTCTTCGAGCTCCTCCAACTATGTGAGCCTCTCCTCCAAGGCTCCGCAATCTGTCATACCTGTGAGAACCGCTATATGCAGACTAGGCACAATGTACTCCATAGGCATTACGGCTTCTACTCCATAGACAAGCCGAAAAGGTGTCTGTCCCGTCAGTTTCTTGCATGTCGTCCTATAAGCCCATAATACTGCGGGTACGCACAGGTCCCAATCACTTCACTACATGTTACATACTTTGGTCAACGTGGTCTCTGGTACTTTGTTGAATGCTTCTATTGTCTTGTTAGCCTACGAGTTATATGGTGTGCTTTTCTAATGATACACCTAAAATACTTTCGTCAGCATGCTAATCATCTCGTTCAGGAAATGTGTACCGTGATCGCTCATCAAGATCTTTGAACATCTGAATCGCGTCAATATGTGTTCAAACAGAAACTTCAAAACCGTCACGACCATGTAATCCTTTACCAGTTGCGCTTCTGCCCAACAAGTTAGGTACTCTGTCACAATGATAATATATCTCGCACCTGTCTTTCCTTGAGGTTTGATAGGTCCTACAAAGTTGATTGCCCACTTTTCAAAGGGTTGCAGCCTCATTTGTAGATTCAAAGGCATCTCATCCCTCCATGATGGTTTCCCTATTCTTTGACATACATCACAAGCCTTGCAATGTGCTTTTGAATCCTGATGAAGAGTCGGCCACCACAACCCTGCGCGGAGAATCTTCTACGTGGTTGCTCTCCCTGCATAAAGTCCTCTTGTAGCACCCCCATGAGTTTCTGCGAGGATATTTCTTCATTCAAGCTCAGGTACATACCTTCGCAGTATCTCATCATTCCCCATCTTATATAGGTGCACCACAATGACAGAGAAATATGTCGCATGAACCACTAGTTCCTTCTTTTGCTGGATAGAGTACCCTTTCAGCATAGTCCAATCGTGAGAAATTGAATTATATATTAAAAATTTCCATCCGCTACACACAAGAAAGAGTTGTGCGTCCGGTAATCCTTCCTCCATACTAGTAGGTTCCTCTCCTGTCTCAATGCATGATAGGTGATCTGATCCTGCATTCAATCGTCCAAGCTTCACAACAACTTCAAAATCATATTTTTGGAACAATAAAAGCCATTTGCATATGTGCCCCCCCAACACAGGCTTATTGACAAAGTACTTTAGCGCAGAATGATTTGTATACATCTTAAAGTGACCCCTAGCAAGTAGCATCGATACATCTGGAGCGCATATACCATAGCCAGTCCCTCACGTTTAGTGGTGGAATAGTTATTTTATGCTTTAGATAATTTGCAACTCACGAACACGATAGGGTGATCCATGCCTTCTACACCATCCTATGTTAGTACTGCCCCCAGCACTATACTTGATGCATCAACATGGACATGAAACTCTTTCTTCCAATTCGGGAATACCAATATTGGCTCAGTAACCATCTTTTCTTTCAATACATCCAACTTTTCTTACAGTCATCGTTCCAGCAAAACGTGACATCCTTTTTCAACATCTTTTCCATTTGTGCGGTGATCTGGGCATAGATTTTGATGAAGTTCCTGTAGTACCTCGTATGCCCCAGAGTAGAGCGTAGCTATTTCGCACTCTGTGGTGCTTCCAAATTCAGAATCACCGCGATTTTTGCAGGGTCTACCATCATCCCTTGTCTACAAACCACATGCCCCAACAGGTTCCCAAAAGGAACGAGAAACGTACACTTCTTGAGGTTGACCACGATTTGGTATCTTTGGCATGTATCCAGCATCAAGAGCAGGTTCACTACATGGCACCTAACCAGCCCAAATACAGTCCAGTCTTCAAAATAGACCTCCAAGAGCTTATGAATATATTCCCTGAATGCCGCAACAACTAAGAGCGAAAACATATTAGGGGAATTCTTCAATCCAAATGGCATGACAATATATTGAAAGCAATCCCACTCGGTGGTGAAGGTTGTCTTTCTCCTATCCTCCAGCGTGATTTTGATCTGGTGGTACCTTAAGAACCCATCAATGAAAGAATATGCTTCCTGACTGCCTACATTGTCCAACAACTCATCAATGAATGGAGTTTGGAATGGATCATGTACACACATGTTGTTCAACTTTCTGAGATCCACACATATTCTTATTTCTTCCATCTGTTTCTTCTCTTGTACCACCATCAAGCTAACTCAATCGGATTCCTCCATAGGCTCAATGATTCCTGCCCGAGCATCTTGTCTAGTTCTATGCGGACCTTCTCCTTGTATTTCAGATTTAAGCAATATGGCCTTTGCTTAACTGGCTTCGCGTTGGGTTTTAACGTGATCTTCATTATCCCGAAATCTCTGATTATTCCCTTCAAATCCGTAAACTTGGTTAGGAATAAGTCCTAATATTCATGGAGTAATTCAGTGACCTTATCCACTATCGGGTCGTCCCAATAGTCTCAAATCTTTGCAATTTTAGGTTCTGCCTCAGTACCAATATTCACCTACTTAGTCTTCACTGGCGCAGTTATGTCAAGGTTCTCAATCTGTGGTCCCTGAACCTCATGGTGGCCTTCCGTCTCTAGAATGTTAATTTTCCATGGATCTTTGTCTTCTTCTTCCACAGTTACATTATAACATTCTAGCCCACAGATCAGCTGAGTAGCCCAATCAGGCTTAATCGATTCTACCGGCTCCTATGGTATCCTAAAGATGGCTACTTTTACCTCTTGTAGCACTTCATCAATACTATCCCACTCATCCTCAAAACTGAAGGTCATCACGAACCCTTCGTGTAGAACATCCCATTCACCTGTCCTGTGGCGGAGCTCTGTTTCCATATACCAGTTCATTGATATAACATCCAAGGTATGACAAAACATGTGTACCCACTCAAGCTGTGGCTTTTCCCCATACGCCTGTATCCATTTAGCCAAATGCATGCGTGGATCATCCTACCCATTGTACTTATCTGTCAATTTCACCCTAGGCTTCCCAAATCGTAAGCGCATATTCCCCTACACTCGCGCCAGTCGTCAAAGCTCGCTTTCTGCGTACCCCACCACCTCGCAGGCGTAGTGCACAGTACCCAGTCCAAGGACTAGAAGCGTTTCTTTTCCGGCACCTCCCTTTCAAATTTATTCAAGAAGGTATCTACCTCACTTAAGCCATCATAAGTAGGTAGCTCTCTTACTTCTTTCGATACACAACGCAGCGACCTTTCATCATATTACAATTTAGTGTAGTTACCTCATGTAACCGATTCTACCATCGCTCTGTCTCCTCATCTGAATCCAAAGTACAGGAGCTTTCACACTCCCATGCAATTCGCCCATCTGTGGTGGGATTCACCCAGTCCTGGTTTCGTGCTGTTATCTTATAGATGTAGTCCAAATCATCATCATCTTCATATTTGCGCACCGGCTCCCTATAGCACGATTCTTCAGTAGGGTCTAGGGGCATAATCATGCATAGTGACTTCTTTTCAAAAATCACTTGCCGCTTTTTCAGATTAATCACCCCGTTCATCTCAGTGGCCCAATCAATTCCCAAGAGCGCAGAGTAGGGATTGTTGTCATCAACAATCTCTATCACTTCAAATTCTTCTAGCGCGCTCGCTCCCTCAATGTGCATGGTTATTCCCTGCAATCGCCTCATGGGTATTATTTTCGGTTGGTTCGTCATTCGCAGTTGAATAGGAGACCACTGTAGCGTAGGTCATTCCATTCGCTCCCATGTCTATTTCGGCAGAACATTCGCATCCGATCCTAAATCTAGGATAACTTGATCCATCTCATATTCTATGATCTCTGCTGTTAGTCTCATTTCTCTCCCCATCCTTGTCTTATGTTTTCTTATCTTCCTGACTACGCACGGTTCTCTTGGCGCAGTCCCAACGCATCTGTTAATGAGTTCCTGTAACCCTTTTACAGCTTTACTATCACGCAGTAACTTCGTACATGTTTCCAAGAACGTTGTGAGCATGGATGGGTCCATCTCTGGCTCTGGTCTATCTTTGCTTCTTGAATTGGAGGCATCAGCAAAGCTCTTCTTAGCTTCCATGAAGGTTTCCTGAGTGTGCTCCAAATCAAATTCTTCTTCCTTCATCAGAGCTTTGTGAATCCAATTACTATCTTCTGGTTGTTTTCTTTTGTCATCTCTCGTCGTGATTCCACTTCGGAGCACAATGTTCACATTCAGATCTTCCTCGTGCGGCTCAGACCTCATCATCTACAGGTTCTAAGTCGAAGGAGGCAATAGCACTCCTTTGTCACGTATCCTAGCTATCAGCGTGGGAAATCTTTGTCTCATGATCAAACAAGGTACAATAAAAACACGACGGACGTCTTGGGTTCGTCCAATCACAAGCATAATGCCCTGGCCCTCCACAATTGTAGCATATCAACTGTCCGCGACCTCTTCCAGGTCCTCCTCCACCTTGGCCTCGTCCGCACCCCTGAAATCCTGTTTGCGCCATTCATGCATTCTGGTCAAGGGGCTGCATTTCAGCCTAAACTCTATAGTTGGGAGTTCTATCCATCATTAACTCATATCTTTTACAAGTGTGCTCATCGTGTCCCACTAACCTACAAAAGTTGCAGAACAATTGTTGCGAATTTTGTGTATACTTCTATAGCAAGTGACAATTGTCTGTGGCATGTTTTCCAGCTATTTGACAGATGTCGCACCACAAAGTAGGAGTTGCACTAGGTCCTGCTTGTTCTTCTGATCTTAAGGGAATTGGTCCTCCTCTTGCAAGGTAATTTGTGAAAACTGGGCAGTGATCCTTGTCATGACCCTGACCATTGCATTTTACACACAACACCTCTTCGCGCACTTATGGTCGTGCTGTCTTGTCCTGTTTCAGACTCTGCATCTTAAGGCATAAATTCTTTAGTTGTGCGTGAATCTACTAAACTCCTAAGTTGGGATCCTGCATTTGGGTCTCATGTAGCCTCATAGAAATTTCTAAGGCCTCCGCCTGAGTCGTTATCTTCTGTTGCGATAGCGCACTTCTTAAATGTGGCATTAATGAAGCTATAGACCATTCGCGATGTTGTCCATCCATTAGATTCATATTAGCTTAGTGAATTGTACATTTCAGCCTCTGATCCAGCTCCCTGGAAGTCTCGCCTGGTAGCATTGTGATCTTTTTGAATCTAATGATTAATTGTGCTTCAAACTTCCACCCGCTAAATTCTTTGTTTAGCGTTGCTTGGATATTCGTGATTCCCACATTTGGATTATCATTGGAGTGCTTAATATACCAGGTCAGCTCGTGGTCCTGTAGGGTGCTAACTAGTGTCGCTTTATTTATATTATCATATGTAACTCCTTGTGCTTCCCATACGGCTCTTACAACGAACCAGAATGGTCTGAATCCTCATTTCCCAAACCCTTGAACACAGGCAACTTCAATATACTTGCCATATTGAATTGCGGTGGTGGAGGAGGTGGTACAAGTGAAGATGGAGGTAATGGCGAGGAAGTTGATGGTAGTGTGGATGGGAGTGGCATTCACAGAATTCCTTGCCTTATTAGATGGATCACACTTTGCAGCGAGACCTTCGCGAGCTCTTCCTCATCCCCTCATAGAGGTGAAATCAAGGGGCTAGTTTTGGGTCCCTTACTTCCTTCGTTACTGTAAGATTTTCCACTTCGCATAGCCTTGAACATCAAGGTAACTGCATAACCCTATTTTTTCACAATATCATTTTAATCTAAGTATTCAAATAATTTACATACTTACCTTGTGGTCCCTTAAGAAAGTGTCACTCTGCCTCGCTATAGCTGACTGAGGTGTTGACCGCGAACTCAGTGATGAATCCTCCTATAATCCGATCGAGCCAATGATCAATGATGCACATGATCTTATCCTTCGGTGCTTCCAATCTTCGCACTAATTCTTGGGTCCACACAATATTATTGTCAAGTTTCCACCTTCCTTAGCTATCTACTAGCTCCGTGATCCACTCGTATAGCTCAGTACGGAAAGATGTGAAGAATATTTCATGGATCTCTGTGTACAAGTAGCAGTCTAACCACTCTTCTTTTGACAATCGTGGGTCCCTATTCTCCCGTGCCACAAAATCGTGAATTCTTCTATCCAACCAACCTTCAATTTCCTTCTTAGTTGGATTCCAATGATACGACATCAGACATCTCTATATAGATTCCGTTCCTGGCAACAGAACCATTTGTTGGCTTGAGGGGGTGTGACCTAGGTTCAGAGTTAATTAGCCAAACAAATCCCTACACTATTGGCCCTTTCGGCATCAAACCGCGGAGCATGGACAGAAATCTCACTCGAAGCAGTATGGGGGGATGTTGGAACCAAGTTTCCATGCCCTTAAGATGTCTGAAGTGCCAATTTAGTCCAACTGTGCCTACCTTCGCGCAAGTCACTTCACACACTGTCCTGACCTTTAATACCTTCGAGATCTGTTATAATTTCCTTTCACATAGCCCTAACCAGGGGTTGAGATGCTTTTATGATGTTATGGCAGCACCCTGCGCTATTTCCCCAAATTACACCGCATATCTTACTGATCTTCTTAAAGATATTAGTTAACTTCACGTAAACAAACATTATATCTTGCATTCACTTATTCAACACATTCATACATATTCACGCATCATATAAGCATTAAAAGTGCAATGTATATTCAATGTAACAGATGCATAAAATAGGAAATAAATACACACAATGGATATGAAACTTCTCTTTATTAATGCTCCAACTGTTACAAACTCGACTCACCATGTGCACTCAGCTGCAGGGGTATGCGCACTTAGCTCCAGACTACTAGACCTTTGCACACTCAGCTGCAGAGCCTTGTCCTACTCTATAACCCAAAACTAGACTTTACACTTCAGATACAACTCAATCCTTCATCCTTATCATTATTATTCCATGATCTATTAATTACTTAGAGCCTCGCTCTATTTATACAATTCCACGGTCCGCAGACCATGGGTAGATCTCTACAGCCGAAATTACATTACAAAATTGAGGGTGGACAACCCTATGGCTCTTTTACAAAGTACGTGCTCTGCGCCCACAAAATGCGGAGTCTTTACATCGGGGTTACAAATTTGGACCAAAATATGGGCTCTAAGCCCCAAAAATTCCCTTGGGGGATCCCGCACACAACATCCATTTTGGATCTCCATATTTTTCCATCTCATCTCCTCCGACAACAAGGATGAGACTATTTTGTTAATGTTCAAGGTGGTTGTATTGCCACCTATAGCAACAACCAGAATATCCCATGTGTTTCGTAGAGAACAAAACATACTGATGCACTTATCTTCATCTGAAATTTTAATATCAATAGATAAAAAATAACTTACCACAGTATTTAGGGCATTTATATGCTCTTCCACTGAATCTCCATCTTTCATCCTCAGGTTATACATTTTTTTCAGTTGGAACAGTTTGTTCACCAGATAATTAGATTGATACAAAATTCCTAACTAGTCCCTAAAAGCTTTTGTCATAGCTTCCCCTAATACATTCAATAATGCTAAATCTAAGAGACAAACTCATATTCTTCTCTTCACCTTCTATTCTAAATTTGACAAGTCTTCTACCAACATTTTTTTTAGTGTCGTACCTAGATCTATAGCGATCCACTAATCTCTATCCACCAACAAATCCTCCATCTTGAGCTTCCATAATAAAACTTTACTCGTTGAATTTCTCGATCTTTATCTTTCCACTATTTTCCATCTTCTTTCACCGTAATAATCGATCTCATAGATGTCCCATTGTAACAGGGTATATCACAGGCCTGAGAAAAACCCCTCAATAGCAAAGGTGTCCCCTTGAAGCCGAAATATCTCTAATACCAGATGTAGGTTTTAACCCTATACAAAAATTATCTGTAAAAATATTCTTAAAACAGAAAAATATACAACATTGAGAACATAAAATATACATAGAGTTTTTTACTGGAACCCAAACCAGGAAAATCAGATTATTTTTTCATTATATATTCCTTTTAGTGTTACAATACATTATATACTTCTAGAAGAATTCATAAATCCCAATCCATTAACCCTAGATTAGAACATAACCATAGTTCCCTTGATTGGATCTATAAAATACCATGGGAAAAAACCATCATGCCCAAAACCATGTGTGAAACCATGCACAAAATTGAACAGGTGATCAGTGTTTAGCTCAAAAAAAGTGTTGAGAATCACTCAAAACCTGAACGGCTGCATTTGTCTTGGTGATACGATCCCAATGCAACTTGTTTCACTCAAAACAGAGCTCATATGAGGAAGATATTGCATTCTGTCCGCTTTTCCAAGCAGGAGAATTTTGCAAATAAGAAAAGTATAGTCACTGCACAGTTAGCAATCTGTACTACTGACGTGCTAGGTGACTGGGTAGGTTAAAGGGTTGGTCAATGGCCAGTAAGGTCTCGCCAAGTGGTGCAATTTGGTTAGTCAAAGATTTGATGAGTTGGCATTAATTTATTGATTGGAGGAAGGACCAATGAGGAGGAGACATGTGGCAAGCACGAAGGCTGCCACGTGTCCCTCCCCAAAGGTCGGGCATTATTGGCGTACAGTGGTCAAATTTTATGGCAGGTAAGCAGAGTCGAACCCATGACCTCGCCTGCACAGAGCCAATGTCTTACTGTTCTACCGAACCAATGGTTCTTACCATTAAATGGTCATAACTTCAATTTAAAGTTTAAGCGATTTGCGGTTGGGGGAGGAGAGGGCCAGCTCCCTCCCATGTGCCCACTACCAAAGAACCGGTGGCCAGCTAAACCATAAGCTTTGACATTTACTGCCACCATGTGACCACTACCACAAAGACTAGAGGCCGACGGTTGGCATTAACCATGCACTTAGCGCTAACAACGAATTAACCCCTAATTAATCTGAGATTATCCACTATTTAATGTGCAGTTAATTTGGTGGCATTTGTGGCAATCCCCTAAATTCAGTGCTAACTCCAGATTTAGCAGATTTAACTAGAGTTCCTCCAGTTCTAGTGGAGTTTTCCTAAGGGAAACTGTTTTTTCCATAACTTTAGCAAATTTCGACCAAATTGGGCTCAGAAAATCATCCTTAGATGATTTTGATGTTCTGAGCACATTGAAGTGGGTTTCAGGAGTAGTAGAGCATTGTAAACAACATTTTTTCTCCATTTTGAGCTAATATAGAGGCCTAAGCCATGGAAGCTGGACTAAGGAGATGTAGCTCAGGAGGGGTGAACTCCTTCATCAAAACATTGTGTTAAGTGTTCATTTTGATGGTTTTTTGTACATTTTTTTACTATTGTTCAGGACTTTACCTTCATGCTATTTTTCTCATTAATTTGACATAAAACATGACAAAATTTACGTGTTCATTCACAAACACTTCAAAGGAAACTTATGCACATGAAACAAATGATAAGCAATTGTTTTAATTCTGAAGTTGAAATTACCACAACAAAACTAACATTCAACAATAGATGAAAAACCATGGGTAGGTCTACCCACCATCCTTGGATCCTCCCCCTATCCTTGGGTCTGGCCAACTATTATTCGATCTTCATAAAAAAATTTCTCAAGGTGTTGCGCCCAACACAACATAGCATTACCTGAAACTTGTCATGGAAATAATATAACACATACCCAACGTATGTAGGAATTTGGTTTTAAATGGAAGCTTAAGTATTTAATACCTCCATCAAAATGTGTCACGGTAAAAGGAAACAAAGCTTAAAAATTAACGACTTCAGCATCTTCTAATAATTGAATCAAGATATATGATTTAGAAATTTTTATTTACGTGCCCATGACTCTCCCAAACAGAGCCAAAGAGGAATTTATAAAACCTACATCTCATTGGGAACCATCACAAAAGACAAGAATATCATCAACATAAAGTAGTTTCACAATTGATAGGTTTGCAGCCATTGTTATTCCTCTAAAGTCTCCCCTTTGTTTCACATCTCCCAGCATCCTAGTTATTCCTTCAGCAATGAATAAAAAAAGTAATGAGGAAAGTGGGCATCCTTATCTAAGAGCCCTTTATGCATGGAAGAAACAATATTCCAAGGTATTAATAAAGACCACAAAATACACTGAGGAGATGAAATTCATAACCCATGTAATAAAATACACTTCAAATCCTAGGTGAGTCATAAGAAGGTGAAGATAGAGAAAAATTACTTGATCATATGCTTTAGATAGGTCAATATTTAGAACTAGTCCTTTCAACTTCTAAGTTTTAAGGCTATGGAGGCCCTCCTATGCCACCCCCAATGGCTTCATGAATTTTTCTACCCTCAAAGAAACCAAATTGTTACATTAAGATAAATTTGGATAAGATGAGATTGATCCATCGAGATATCACTTTAGCTATCACTTTATATGTTGAAAAGTGTGCAACAAGAAATGCTTGTTGATATTGCAACAAGATGATGGAGCTTAGTGAAAAGAGTCGCCTTCACTAAGTGGGCCCGCAGGCTATTTTTGGCGCAAGTCTATTTTTAGACTATGTCTATTTTTAGACATATGGATCATGTCTATGAATTGCAGGTTGTTGTTTATGGATGATTGGTCAAGTTGGGAAAAATAGATGGACTTCTATTTTTGATCATTGTGAGTGATCACAGTGTGAGTGATCAAAGTCTATTTTTAGACTGGCTGTCAAAAATAGAAAAGTCAAAATATTATTAGCTCATAATAATATTTGGACTATATACTTGATCTTATTCTCTTGGAGCACTTCAGTTTGAGCTACGGATGTGGCCCATGTAGCTGTCAGAAGGAAATATGCTTTTCTTATGAGTCAGTTGAGTTGTTGCATGCATGACTTCAGTTAGAACTCAAGCGAGTTGAGTTTAGTGGACTGGAGGAACAATTGAAGGAGTTGTGTTCAGTTTAGCTTTGTTAAACTGGTTGTATTTAGTCTAACTGGCCAATAGACTAAAGATGAGTTGGGTGAATTAATTATTAATTAATTCACAAGTTATTAAATCATAATACAACTAATGAATACATCAGTTAACTCAGTTGCATGTCAGTGCATGTTCAGTTCAACAGGGACAGGTGTTAGAGAATCAGATTGCTATCAGTTGTGACCATAGTTGTGCATGAGATCTTGCATGATAAAGGGATTGAGTATGCCAATGAGTTTGCTCACGTATTTGCCCAGTATTGTAGCTTTTTCTCACGTCCAACATTGTGTGAGTGACTATTTGCAGGTGAAAAACGAGTTTGGGAAGCCATTCTCATCAGTTCTTGAGCAGGTATTGAGCAGCAGAGGCAGGCAAGCAGTGGGATAGATTTGGAGATCAAATCTGAGCTGTATTGTGTGTAACAGAAGGGCATGGTACTGGATTGCTTGTGATAAGCATTGTACTTTGTAATGTTACATGATTCAATCAATATAATATTCAGATAGTGTGGGGTTTTTAGCGAGATGCTTTCCCCGGGATACATACTGTGTTTATGAGTTTGATTGATGCTTCTATGTGCGCCTGTGAATGTTTCTGCTTCTGTAAATTGATGATCAACGTAGAGGAGATTATGTATTATACATGTTCCGCTTATAATTGTATGATCAGGATAATCTCTGTGAATATGTGTTAAATTATTCAAAATTTCTACATGGTATCAGAGCTAGATAATTGTAGAAAAAGTTTCTACATGGTATCGAAGCTGCTTGATTTGTAGAAGAGATTTTTACAGGATATCAAGCGAGGATTGATCATCAGATCTACTATTCAGGAAGTGTTTACATTCTATTTCTTCAGGTAGAGTCTGTAATCGGGCCAGGTAGCCTCTGGATTCATCCTTCCTTTGGAAGGTGAGATATCCGGTGAATGCCCATACAGTCAATCCCTGTACAAGAAATAATTTGTTCTCACGAATTCTAGATCGGAAGCAGTTGAGTTTTGTGCTGGTGGAATTCGAATTTAATTCCAAAGCAAGAGATAAAACTCAGAAACATTCAGTTTGAGAATGGAGATAGTATGCCCCAGTATCTCACGAGGTTCACTCTGTGTCGAGATGAGCTGGGAAGTGTGGGGGTTACTGTTAATGATGAGGATGGTGAGTCTAGGACTCCTTGACCTTCCTAAGAGTTGGCATAGCTACCAGGACTCGGTGAATGGAAGGGAGAAACTGCCAAATTGGGAACGACCATGGTCGGATTTGATGCAGGAGGAGATTAGACGGAGCACCAGAGATGGTTCTTCATCCATGCAGGATGAGGAGAACTGTGCCTTAGTGAGTAAGGCGAAGAAGGGGAAGGAGAAGGTTTCTCTTTTCAAATCTTGTTCTTACAATGATGGGAAGAAGGTTGACAAGGCGAAGGTGAGATGCTTTCGTTGTCATGAGTTGGGTCATTATGCTACTAATTGCCCAAAGAAGAAGTCCAAGAAGGGATTCGGGGAAGGATCTGAAGGTGAGGCACTTGCTTCATAGTTTGAGTTGGATTTCACACTCTTCGCATGCATGGTTTCATCCATGATGGGAAGTGGTTGGTTTCTTGACAGTGGAGCTTCTTTCCACATGACCAGTGACAAAAGTTTGTTCAGTACTTTGGAGGAGAAAGATCTCCAGATACTCATAGGGATGGGTAATGATGAGAAGTATAGTGTCTTAGGTGTAGGCACGGTTATTTTTCAGAGGGAGCATGGAGCTCACCTTACCTTGACCGATGTCAAGTATGTACCAGGACTGAAGAGAAACTTGGTGTCGATCGCGATGCTGGAAGACAGAGGCTATGATGTAGTCTTCAGTAAGGGAAAGGTTTTCCTTAGACACATCATCACTAGATAGGTGAAGCAGATTGGTTCACGGGTCAAGAACCTGTATGCTCTTGAGGTTCAAGATGCATGCAAAGCCTTGAGCAGCGAGGCAACTGATGGAGACTTGGTGGTTGAGAGGGAGCGTATATTACCTCTCAACATGCAGAGCCAGAAGAAGTCTCAGACGATTGTGGAGGAGCCACGATTGGTGTAGCAGCTTCAGGAGGTTGTGGAGGAGCCACAACAGGGGAAGCTGAGAGGAGATAGAGTAGAGACATCTACTCATCCAGAGACTTCTAGTAGGGGGAAACTTCGAGCCAGGTGGGCTGAGGGATCGCATGCAGCCATACCTCCAGGTAGGAGGTGGGGTGATGTGGATTGATTGTCCCAAGGAGGAGGGGCAGGATCCTTGAGGTACCCAACCTCTTGGATGAGACCTTGCTACGGGAGCCCCAGATGTGTAGTAGCAGGAACTGACTGATTGTGTAGAGACAGATGTGGATGGAGCGGCAGAGAGAGCGACAGTGCAGGGAATCCTAGGACAGCGCATAGCTAGCAGGCTGCAGCAATGCGAGAGGCACAAGTGTTTTGCACAGTGCTAGGTAGCACAGAGATGTGTGCAATGGTGCGAGATGCATGGAGATGTTGCAGTAGCGCAGATGTCAGAGAGGGAGCACTTGTCAGTAGCAGGTAGAGCTTCAGCATCAGAGGATGTTTCTAGCCCAACAGGGAGGTCAGTTGGGAGGTGCAGTGCGGATGCAATGCTGGGAGATAGAACCAGCAGCAGCACGAATGCAGTCAGAGATCAAAGTGACAGAGGCTAGAGCAGTCAGATACTGAAGAGCACAGAGATGCAGAGTTTCAGTGGACAGAGGCAATAGCAGTCAGAGACTTTGATGACAGAGCAAGTGGACCGGCCAGATGTGTTGCATGGAGAACATTCCAGAGTTACAGGATCGGGTTTGAGAGGAAGCCTTTCTTGTTGAGAGGGAGTGTTGAAAAGTGTGCAACAATAAATGCTTGTTGATATTGCAATAAGATGATGGAGCTTAGTGAAAAGAGTCGCATTCACTAAGTGGGCCCGCAGGCTATTTTTGGCGCAAGTCTATTTTTAGACTATGTCTATTTTTAGACATATGGATCATGTCTATGAATTGCAGGTTGTTGTTTATGGATGATTGGTCAAGTTGGGAAAAATAGATGGACTTCTATTTTTTATCATTGTGAGTGATCACAGTGTGAGTGATCAAAGTCTATTTTTAGACTGGCTGCCAAAAATAGAAAAGTCAAAATATTATTAGCTCATAATAATATTTGGACTATATACTTGATCTTATTCTCTTGGAGCACTTCAGTTTGAGCTACGGATGTGGCCCATGCAGCTGTCAGAAGGAAATACACTTTTCTTATGAGTCACTTGAGTTGTTGCATGCATGACTTCAGTTAGAACTCAAGCGAGTTGAGTTTAGTGGACTGGAGGAACAGTTGAAGGAGTTGTATTCAGTTTAGCTTTGTTAAACTGGTTGTATTTAGTCTAACTGGCCAATAGACTAAAGATGAGTTGGGTGAATTAATTATTAATTAATTCACAAGTTATTAAATCATAATACAACTAATGAATACATCAGTTAACTCAGTTGCATGTCAGTGCATGTTCAGTTCAGTAGGGACAGGTGTTAGAGAATCAGATTGCTATCAGTTGTGACCATAGTTGTGCATGAGATCTTGCATGATAAAGGGATTGAGTATGCCAATGAGTTTGCTCACGTATTTGCCCAGTATTGTAGCTTGTTCTCACGTCCAATATTTTGTGAGTGACTATTTGCAGGTGAAAAACGAGTTTGGGAAGCCATTCTCATCAGTTCTTGAGCAGGTATTGAGCAGCAGAGGCAGGCAAGCAGTGGGATAGATTTGGAGATCAAATCTGAGTTGTATTGTGTGTAACAGAAGGGCATGGTACTGGATTGCTTGTGATAAGCATTGTACTTTGTAATGTTACATGATTCAATCAATATAATATACAGATAGTGTGGGGTTTTTAGCGAGATGCTTTCCCCGGGATACATACTGTGTTTATGAGTTTGATTGATGCTTCTATGTGCGCCTGTGAATGTTTCTGCTTCTGTAAATTGATGATCAACGTAGAGGAGATTATGTATTATACATGTTTCGCTTATAATTGTATGATCAGGATAATCTCTGTGAATATGTGTTAAATTATTCAAAATTTCTACATTATATATGATGTTACATAGAGATATTGGTCCAAAGTCATAAAAAATTTGAGGATTTTCCACCTTTGGAATTAGGACTATAAATGTTGTGTTGAAATATGTTAGAACATACTCTGAGATTTTGGACTCCTCCACGACCCTTAAAATATATCTCCCAATAAAATCATAAATCCCCAAGAATAATTCCATTGACCAGTCATCCAACCCAGGGTTCTTGTCCTTTTAAGAGCTATGGAGAACCTCCTTCAATTCATTTTTAGAGACCTCTTCCATCACAAGAATATTATCTTCAGCATCAACAAACCTTGGGAAAAACAAGGCCATCCCAACCACCTCTGCAATGGAGGTACCCTCTTCTACTTTGTAAAAATAACCAAAGTGATTATTTCTGAGAAGAGAAAACTCTTCAAATGTAGAGGCTTAATGTTGATTTTATGTAAGATAATCTGACCTTCTAATATGATAATTACTTTCCAATTATTGCTTGATCAAATTAACTTATGCCACATATATCATTAAGCAATAATACATAGAAAATACCAACAATAATACAATGATAATAGTAGGATCGTAAAGAGATAGCCAAGCAATAAAGAGACAACAAATTTACCCTAGGAAACCCAACCTTGGGAAAAACCAAGCAAACTTTTCTTCTTAGGAGAAATAATTTTTTTAGCAATAATTATAATTTAAATTTACTGGAGTAAGTTGTGCGAAAATCCAAGTCAAATATGCCAGTCAAACCTAGTCAACATATCAACCATTCAATGCTAGAAAAGCCTTCAAAATAATAATTTCTAGTCAACTTTCAGCTTAGTCAAATGTCTCTTGTGGTCAAATTTGTCTTTGTCGTTGAACCCTACAGTTAACTTCCTAGGTCAAACCTCCCTTCAATGTTATGGTCAAAGATCAGCCAATTTATCCTTCTCCCTATGGTTATACAATCCAATTTTTCAATCAAACACAGTCTCTTTTCTATTGAAGAATCTAAGGCAAGATGACATTAATGATTCTTCTAACTATGATAACTGCCTGTGATGTCTTTTTACTTATTATGATTATATTCTTCTTATTATTGTTATAGTGTGTTCTTCAATCATCAAACAACTACCAAATCAAGAAGATCAATGAGACACAAGTACACAAGATGTAGGCTCCAAAACAGGGAAAAACCTCTCCTCTTGAGAGGAAACCCTTCAATCTCTTCTTATAGATTCTTTATTGACGAATACCAAGACACTTGAGCAACACTAAAGCCTTTCCAAGACCAAGATCATCTTCTCAAGAATGTGCTTGCTTCACTGCATTTCAAACCCAACAGAATCTCTTCCAGTAACACTACTTTGACCTCCAGCCACAGGTTTTTAGCCCTAACTACAAATCTGTAGCTTTGGCCCCCCGGCAATAGCTTCTACTTCACATGTGTGGGCTAGAACTACTTCTTCTCTGCCTCCAGCTACTTCACTTGACTTTATTTATCTTTTGGATCTAGAAGGAGACTTTGTTGGCCCTTCCTTCAACTCTTTTCCACTAGATCAAACCTCCACAATGAAACCCTGGCCCGACAACAGAAACCCTAGTGAAAAGTACAGAATTTCAGCTTTCTTCTTCACACGTCTAGAGAGAAAGAGAGAGAGAGAGAAAACCAAAACACTTCTTCTTCGATATATAGGTCTTCCAAGGGTACTGTTAGATACCTATACCAATAGGTTTCATTTTTCATGATTGGCAGGGAAAGTGCCAATATGATCTACTTTGGTGATGCAAAGATCTCATATTCTTGTGATTGTTGTTGTCTTACTTCTGAATGGGTGATCCAACAGTATAATCTGGGTCATGCCATGTTTCAATTTTGGTGTAGATTAGAGAAAGAAATCTGTCCAAACTGTGTAATCTTAGCAGATGAAGTAGTTAGGTAGAGAATGAAGGTTCCCAACTGTTTAATCTGGGGCCTTGGAAGTAAAGGTAAAGAAAAAGAGATGGAACAAGAGAAGTCAACCCCTATAGCAGAACAGCAGGAAGAGCAGCCTAAGCAGCAAGAAGAAACAGTTGAGGCTGCAATATTTACAGAGCAACAGGCTCAACGAAGTGTGCCTCCAAGGCAAGAAACAATAGTGGATACCTCGGTCCTTCAAACTCCACTAAATGAAGAAAGAAGTAAGAAGAGAGATAGAGAGGAGGAAACTCCCCTTAGTACAGCAATATCTCAACAAGGGGAAAAGAGACAAAGGCTAAACCCCCTTTCTGAAGAAGAGATGCCTATTGGGCAATCCTTGGGAATGGGCCCCCCTAGAATGGAAGCATCTGCCAGCTCATTTCAGCAAGAACTAGAAAGAGCCCTTGGAGGAGAAGTTAGCTCCTCAAGCCAGCAAAGAAGGGCAGAATCAAGCATAAAGCAGCAATTTATTGATATCAAGAGGAGGAATGAGCCAGTTAGACTCCAACTGTACAACCAATTGCTAAAAATGGCTCCCACAAACCAACAGAGACTTATGTCAGCATATGACATAACAGAGGGAAAAATGTCTATGAGTCATTTTATGCCTACTATGTTGCAGCCACAATCAGCTGCAGATTTTATAAGGTGTTGGAAATAATACTGAGAGGGGGGGGTGAATCAGTATTATCAGATCAACAAAACTTTTCAATTTCATGCTCAGAAACATATACGCTACTTCAATTAAGTGAACCCGCGTGTACACGCTACTGTGTCTAATGAAACTCGCGTATATCCAGAGATCTTATAATTCAGTTAGTTTAATCTTCAGTAAATGCATCAGATCATTATTAAGCATATTAACAGTAAATAGGTGCAGAATAACAGAACAGAACATCACACAAGAGCCACACACATGAACACAAAGATATAAGGTGGAAACCCAATGTGGGTGAAAACCACCTGCTGCAAGTCATCTCAATCTTCTTCTTAATAAGAAAATCCTTTTACAATATTCGTACTGGTGCAGTCTTATACCAGTACGGGAGCTACAACCCCCTTTGCTCTTGTACTAGCCGATCCATTTACTAGTACGCAGGCTGCTACCTGCTACAATGCTCCAAAGATCTCCTTTAGCTTTTGTACTAGCTTAGATACTAGTACGTAGGTGCTTGCCTACAATCTTCTCACCTCCAGGTACCACGTTTCATCAATTTTCAGACTGGATACACTGAAGCACAACACATAATCTGAAAGGCCACATTTCATCCAATTTTCATACTGGACCCATAACTATCATTGAAGCTCAAAACAATCATCAAACTCTGAATCACTGAAACCCTGTTAACAACAGTCACCAGAACACAGAGCAGACACAGAACTCTGTAATAACCATTAGATCCATCTGCAACTTCAAATATTAAGATTTACAATGTATACGCTACTTCGATGAATCAAACCCGCGTGTATACGCGCTTTTATCAAAGCCAACCCGCGTACAGATCTAAAAATAATTTCTCATAACTTGCAGCTGTACCAGACATCAGTCATACTCATAACACTTATAGTACAATACATGCGTCAGTATGTAGATCTAGAATAAGCATCATAAAGATAGTTCATTTCAAACCATTTGATCCCGATCTCTCCTTAGATCTTGTTCTCCATCAACCGATGAGATCTCTCCTTAGCTCAGATCAAGCAATGCATCATCAACCCATAACCCTGCATACTGGATCTAATGCTTCATCAGATATTCAAGACATTTCAGATGCACTTGCCTAATGATTTCCTTCTCCTTATATAGCCTTAGGCCTTGTTCAATACCAAGAGCCAAAACCATAGAAATCCAATACCATCAACTTCAAAACTAGGGATCGACACGCCCGTCGAGACACAATGGTCCGAAACCATAGGCACAACTTCCAAGGACTAACCGCCATGGACCAAAGGTACTTTTCCACATACACGCGCTTTTTCTGAAGCCAACCTGCGTGTACACGCGACTTGGGCTTAACGAACCTGCGTGTATAAACTTTCTCTTCTTCTTATAGTCTGATCATCAATTCCTTGCTGCTGACCTTCTGTACTATGATTTGTCATCAGTGAGGTTTGCCATCAAGGACAACACTTATCTCATAATGCCAACAATCTCCCCCTTTGGACTTGATGGCAAAGCTAACTTGTCATACTTAGAATTAGCATCTGATTCCTTTGAGCTGTCCTCCATCAGTCACATCTGATATCTCTTCTGAAGATTCATCATCTGATTCCTTTGAGCTATCCTCCATCAGTCACATCTGATATCTCGTCTGAAGATTCATCCAGTTATACATAAGTGAGATATTCTTCCATCAGTCACATCTGATATCTCTTCTGAAGATTCATCATCTGATTCCTTTGAGCTATCCTCCATCAGTTACATCTGATATCTCGTCTGAAGATTCATCCAGTTATACATAAGTGAGATATTCTTCTATGAGAGGGTTGCCATCAAGTACAACACATGCATCATAATGCCAACAATCTCCCCCTTTGGACTTGATGGCAACAACACCAAATCACTCTCCCCCTTTGACATCAAGGGCAAAGGGTGGACCAAGATATTCTCTTCCTTTGCTGAATCATTCCACTGTCCATACTCCCCCTGAGTACCTGCTGAAATCTCTGAATAATCTCCCCCTTTGTATATGCCAAGGTGTACCAATCTGTCAATGCTCCCCCTGAGTACATGCCAAGTCTCTGTACTGCTGAAGTGTGCTGTTCATGCTCTTCCTGACTGTAGGCAAGATCTGCAAAAGATGTTCTTCAAGAAGAACATGACTCTATACATCATAAAAGACCTTCCTATCACCAAAGACTCATACATACATCCATCTCTCAACTAAGTGAGGATATACAAAAATTGACTCATCCACCCAACCAAGTGGGGATACATCAAAAGTTTACATATGACAACCAATCATATTGCATCAATCATCCCAAGCATAGTGGGGAAACCAAAATAGGCCGTTACATGACCTTGACACCATGAAAGAGATACCACAAAAGAGATATATGACATAGAGACGAAATAACTAGACCAAGACTTATGAAAGTCACTGATAATCACCATTCAGATCAGCAACCAAGAGATCCTTCTGTTCTCCTTTCGCCTTTGTTCCTCCTGAAATCAACACAAAATGTGAACTAGAACCAAAAGCTTTAAGATAATGCCAACAATGCATCATTGGAAGATTATCTGCTCCCCCTGAACCTGTGCCAAATGATCTCTGTCAGACCTATATCAGACTTTCTGCAACCAACATCTGTCCCTGCTGATTTCCTTCAAATCTCCATATACGCGTCTGTATACACATAAACAGGCGTATATACGCAGATATCCCTTACGCAACACGCGTACACCATATACGCGACTATCCCCTTGTAAAACGGCGTATGCACGCGGATATCCTTTAAACAACACGCGTACACAAATTTCCATATCAGCAACCTGTAAATGTCCTGTAGAGAATAGGTCATCAACCTATAACAAGGTATGTCTGCATCAATTCATCCCTTTGAACAGAATTCAGAGTCATTCACATTGTATCATGTGTGAAACCACCATAGCCATTTCATCAAGCTCTACATGATCCAAGTATCATTACTTGGGAACATCTGCATCAAAACCTATCATCATATAGATAAGAACTCATCACCATGTCTCCAATAAAGCAACTTTGAGTAGTCATCCATGTATCAGCATTATGTATCTTGAGCTCAAGCTCATTTGACAAAACTTCTTGATATCATCAACAGCAACAATCCTTATCCACAAGAGTGCCTGCATCATAACTGTATGATTTTTATGCATATGACAACAGCAGTATATAAGTGATTCATCATCAAGTGAGGAAGATGTGTATTCAAGCTTTGTACTTCTCCTTGTCCTTATGAAGATCACCATGTAAGCACCATATATGCATCATCAAAGAATCAACCATAAATCTGATCTGAACATCTTCTATGTAACTTCAAGAATCATATGAGAGGTTATCATAGACAACTCACAACATCATATCATAGCAAGATATATCATTTAGCCATATAAGAATCATCACCAAGGATTATTAACCATAATGCCAACAATGAGTTACTAAAGGCATATGCTCCCCCTCAACCAGTGCCATATGTTAGATCTGATCATGCATAAGCATCAAAACATCATCATCCTCAAGTTAGGATTAAAACACTTCTAGACATCATACAAGTACCAAAACATTTCCACACATCCTCAGCAGACTGAAGCTATTAACCAATAGAGCAAATAATGGACTGAATCATATCAGATCCCTTTTCTGAGCCTGTCCCCACTGCTTTTCCTCAGACTGACATATACGCGACTTTGCAGTGTCGAACTCGCGTATATACGCGACTTCCCTTTAAGGAAATTGCGTATGAGATTCAGGACACTGAAGGTTTACACTTTCAGCTCCCCCTGAGTCTGATATGTCTATGCTGTGCTGTGTCTCAGTACATTGTGCTGACTGTACTTCCTTCTTCCTCCATATCTTCAAGTGTGATGAGGTTTTCTCCTTTTGATGTGATGTCCATCCTTTGTTCCTGCATTCCTTTGCTATATGTCCAAGCTTGTTACATGCATAACATCTTACATGTTTCATATTTCTCCTGTAGCAATCAGCAGCTTTGTGACCATACATATTGCAAGCAAAGCAATATCCATTAAAGTACCTTGATTGAGATGACCTGTCCGCATAATAGTCTTGAACTCTTCTTCTTCTAGCTGCAACATGTCCAAGATTATGACATACATAACATTCAATATTATTCATAGGAGGAGTAAAAGATTTTCTTTGAGGAGCCTTTTTCTTTGATTGTTGATGGGGTTGACCTTTCATCTCCTTGTTGATCATTTTAGTTTTCTCTTTAGAGTTCCTTGCCTCACCTTGTGAGCTAGATTCACCTTCAACAGATTCATGAAAACCAAGACCAGTCTTGATAGCAGGAGACCTTTGACTATTAAGAATATCATCCAAGGCTTTAGTACTATTTTGAAATCTCAAAAGTTTATCCTTTTCTTCTAATTTACCTTTCAAGATATTTACCTCAACTTGAAGTTGTTCCTCCTTTTCTAGACATTGTTTCTTTATGTCTTCTCCATCTTTCCTTCCTTCTTCCAACTGATGCCTTAGTTTGAGAATCTCCTTTTCTTGTTCTTCATTCAGATCCTGCTGCATTTGACGAACTCGGAAGGCACATTCTAGTTGAGATTTTAAGCTGGTGACTTCATTTTCTTGTTTTGCAGTAGCTTGGAGTAGATCTGTATTCTGCTTCTTTGATTCTTCAAGATCTCCTTTTAGTGAGAGGATTGTAGCTTCAAGATTTTCATAGTAGCTGGATCTATCTTTGAGTTTCTTGATGGTTGTGTTTTTGTCATTGACTTCATTTCTTAGAGAAGTTGCTTCAACCTGCAACTTTTGATATTTCTCCTTGAATAACTCTCGTTGAGCCTTAGCAGTATCATCCTTTATGTTCAGAAGATCTTCTTGAGTTCTAATTTTGCTTCTTCATCTTCTAAATTCTGCTTCTATCTCATTTCCTTCTTGTTCACCCATAAGAGCAAGTTCAGTAGTTTCACTATCACTTCCATCTGTCTCACAAGGAAATATGGCTGGAACATCAGAGGATAACACATTCATACCTGATAATGATTCTGAATATGATTCTGAATCTGAAGAGCTTCTTATACCTAATCCCCAATCGACTCTCCCACTGTCATAGATCTTCTGAGATGTCTTCTTCTTCTTATGAGCTTTCTTCTTAAGCTTCTTTCCCATTGTTCCACGGATCTCCTTCAAGCGATCAAGCTTCTACCAAAGGACCTGCTCTGATACCAATTGTTGGAAATAATACTGAGAGGGGGGGGGTGAATCAGTATTATCAGATCAACAAAACTTTTCAATTTCATGCTCAGAAACATATACGCTACTTCAATTAAGTGAACCCGCGTGTACACGCTACTGTGTCTAATGAAACTCGCGTATATCCAGAGATCTTATAATTCAGTTAGTTTAATCTTCAGTAAATGCATCAGATCATTATTAAGCATATTAACAGTAAATAGGTGCAGAATAACAAAACAGAACATCACACAAGAGCCACACACATGAACACAAAGATATAAGGTGGAAACCCAATGTGGGTGAAAACCACCTGCTGCAAGTCATCTCAATCTTCTTCTTAATAAGAAAATCCTTTTACAATATTCGTACTGGTGCAGTCTTATACCAGTACGGGAGCTACAACCCCCTTTGCTCTTGTACTAGCCGATCCATTTACTAGTACGCAGGCTGCTACCTGCTACAATGCTCCAAAGATCTCCTTTAGCTTTTGTACTAGCTTAGATACTAGTACGTAGGTGCTTGCCTACAATCTTCTCACCTCCAGGTACCACGTTTCATCAATTTTCAGACTGGATACACTGAAGCACAACACATAATCTGAAAGGCCACATTTCATCCAATTTTCATACTGGACCCATAACTATCATTGAAGCTCAAAACAATCATCAAACTCTGAATCACTGAAACCCTGTTAACAACAGTCACCAGAACACAGAGCAGACACAGAACTCTG
The DNA here is from genome assembly GCA_031772625.1 of Pinus tabuliformis. NCBI lineage: Eukaryota > Viridiplantae > Streptophyta > Pinopsida > Pinales > Pinaceae > Pinus > Pinus tabuliformis. The sequence goes on along the minus strand of CM062805.1, from coordinate 657,992,073 downwards.
TAATAACCATCAGATCCATCTGCAACTTCAAATATTAAGATTTACAATGTATACGCTACTTCGATGAATCAAACCCGCGTGTATACGCGCTTTTATCAAAGCCAACCCGCGTACAGATCTAAAAATAATTTCTCATAACTTGCAGCTGTACCAGACATCAGTCATACTCATAACACTTATAGTACAATACATGCGTCAGTATGTAGATCTAGAATAAGCATCATAAAGATAGTTCATTTCAAACCATTTGATCCCGATCTCTCCTTAGATCTTGTTCTCCATCAACCGATGAGATCTCTCCTTAGCTCAGATCAAGCAATGCATCATCAACCCATAACCCTGCATACTGGATCTAATGCTTCATCAGATATTCAAGACATTTCAGATGCACTTGCCTAATGATTTCCTTCTCCTTATATAGCCTTAGGCCTTGTTCAATACCAAGAGCCAAAACCATAGAAATCCAATACCATCAACTTCAAAACTAGGGATCGACACGCCCGTCGAGACACAATGGTCCGAAACCATAGGCACAACTTCCAAGGACTAACCGCCATGGACCAAAGGTACTTTTCCACATACACGCGCTTTTGCTGAAGCCAACCTGCGTGTACACGCGACTTGGGCTTAACGAACCTGCGTGTATAAACTTTCTCTTCTTCTTATAGTCTGATCATCAATTCCTTGCTGCTGACCTTCTGTACTATGATTTGTCATCAGTGAGGTTTGCCATCAAGGACAACACTTATCTCATAATGCCAACATAAGGACCAACCTTGAGGTACTTGCAAAGGACATCCACCCAATGGACCAGATAGAACTTCACAAGCAAACGGGTGAGATGGTCTATTCAACTCTTGCAGACAAGACCTTCCTGGCACACAAATTGCAAAACAGTCTGCATAATACAACGGCCCAACTTGAGTTGGAAAAGGCATCCTCCCAAGCAAAAGATAACAGAATTAAAGCCTTGGAGGACATAATCATTGACATGGGGCATGACCCAAAGGATCCCAAGGCTGTACAGGCACTGTTAAAGCAAAGAGATGCAGATATAGCAGCTTTGAGGAAAATGGTGAAGATTCCAGCAACCCTTCACCCTCAAACAGAAGATGTTGCCCAACAGAGGAAGGATCAGGATGTGGCGGCCATGCTGCTAACACTACACAAACAGCTGGTCCAAACAGAAGGCAAACTAGAAGAAACAGAGGCTGCATTACAGGCAGCCCTGCAGCAGAGAGAAGGAGGCCAAACCTCTCAGCCCCCTCAGCCAGTGATCAACCTTGAGGAGCCCCTTCAAATTATTACTCCTCCCACAGGACAGACAGCTGAAACAGCTCCTTCAACCTCAGCACCAAAGATAGCATCAGCACCAACAACAACATCAGAGCAGGCTCCAAGCCTTGATATGCAGAAGATGAAGAGAGAGATTGAAGTTCTAGAGGCCCAGATGGCAGAGCTGACTCAAACAAAAGAAAAATTGGCCACAATTAATGAAAAGTATGATAAATCAAAGCAATCTGTAGCTGAGAAAGGAAGAGAGGTAAAGGCTCTTAAGGAGAGGATAAAGGAGCTGGAGAAAGAGCTCTCTCTTGACAAAGTGGTGACTGAGATCAAGAAAGTATTATGGGCCCATATTGGCCAATCAATAACTGATCAATGGCAATACATAGAAACTATTCATGAGCACATGGAGCTCATAGGCAGGGCACACAAAGAAAGTCAAAGAGCCAGAGCAGCTCTAGGCAATATGCCTGAGATAGCCAATAGGATGATCAATGTCATGAACAACCGCACAGGTCCTCAGCTAGCTGCACTGGGTATCTCTAGCAGAACTGATACCATCCTACTAATCAAAAGGGTGCTCACTTTGAGAAGTCTTGTACAAACATTGGATAGAAGATGCCAAGAAATGCAAACAGAGGTGAATAAATTTATGGATAAATTTACAGTTTTGCATAACAGAGACCTTCCCGGTTTATTGAACAATGCAGGTAGGTTGCTGTCCCATGAGAACTATGCCAAAAGGGTAAACACATTTGCTACAAATCAGATCACTGCAGGATCAAGTGATCCACAGGAAACAGGGCCTGCATTTGGCAGAGCCTCTATGAAAGAATAGAAAATTTATTCTTTATCATAAATGAGATGAGGCATCTGTTTGAAGAGCCTCCAAATTATTACAAATTTACTGAGGCAGATGAAACCTTAGGTGCAATTTTGAGACATCAGTTGCCTACTCAGGAATGGTGGACGGGCATGATACAGACGTTGCTGTAAACCAACGGGTTTCATCAAAGTTTTTTGAAACATCAGTCATCCTGTTCAGACGGTTGACACATTCACAATGACAGTTAAAGAGTGGACTGAGCCAACTCAGCAAACCAATTCGGCCACCAAGGCAACCCCGACGGATACAGATGACAGGACCGAGAAAGCTACGGCACGACGGAGCATCAAAGGCACTTCATTCAGAATTAATGCAGAGCACTCAACCGACTCAGTGGCCTCCGAAAGTCAAAAAAGCTTCTGACAGAACTGAAAGGCTATTTATTGTATATTTAAAGTAGCAATAACTCTCTTATCTGCTGTTTTGAAAGTTGGTGAACGCATTTATTTGAGCAAATAACTCAACGTTCAGATATTTTGTAAAACTCATTGTATATATATCCCCTCGCATAAGCTTGCAGGGGTTGTTGATTTTCTTTTCCAGAGAACTTATGCTGTAAATTTCAGACTTTTAATACAAGGGGCCGATGGAATTTCAGAAGGTCTGAGTTGTTTGATGCGTGGTGGTGTGATTGCTTACTGGTGCAGGATTCCTTCTTATTTCATGGCACAATAAGTTTCTTGAACTCTCTTGTTATGTGTTTCATATTTCCATAATCCATTCATGTCTTATACATTTCAGTTTAACAGCACAGAAAAAGAATAGTTTCAGGATTTGCTCATTGAGTACCCTGAACTCAATCTATACTGTTATGAATGTTTTCCTCTAGTATTAGTTATGAAAGTCTAATTCTTAATTGCTTCACCTTCAGACTAAAAATTCACAGTGAGTATTATCCAGGAATTCGAATCTGCTCCTGAGTGATATATCTCTTTCTTACTTCCATAGCTTAGTGAAAGATTCTTAGTTGCCTTTCACTAGCTAGACATATTTCATCTCCACAATTCTAAATCTGTTTCATGATATATCCATAAGGCCCTGTAGTTTAGCAATCTTACTCAAAACCTCAAACAACCCATAACCATCGACTCCATTGCCCAATGGACTGAAACCTTCTGAAGACCTCATCTCAGCTACTGGAAAGTCTCATTCAACCAAAACTATAAACAAAACTCTTATTTCATAACTAGCCTAAAATCTTTCAAAAACAAAGTTAAATTAGAAAGAGAGAGCCCTCTATGATTATAGGTAGGCTAGAACCTGTAATCCAAAGCTTGGTTAGTGGTTACCCCGGCCGTATTCCCTTGGGAGTCAAAGGGAACAACCTGTGTGTTAACATAAATGGCGACTCCACTGGGGACGATCAATTTCACAACCTCTGTTTGGTATTTAATGCTGTAGATAAAGCCTGAAGGAAAGCCAGAAAGCCTTGGAAATTGCCTATGCTTTGCATTTGTAGGAGTATATAAAAGCTTCCTCAGTCAATCTTTATTCAGTCTTAAATATCATACAGCTGGTCTATACTTGATCGGTCCCTTCACATATTTTAGAAAAATTTCCATAAAAAGATCTTGGAAGGCTGGCTCCTAAAAAGAAAACTCGTCATACAAGATCTAATCCTGATCCAAATCCATCACCTGAGTTCGAAAACCCAAATCTGATTTCAAGGATTCATAAGAAACCAAAAATAGAAGAGACACTCTCAGATTCAGGTTCTGAAACAGGTGTTCACACTGAGATTCCAACCCCTGCTAAGGTTTCTCTCCATCCTCATACCACAGTACAACAATCTCCAAGTTCTTCTTCAACTTCACAAACTGCCTTTTCAACACCTCTAGTCACTACACCCATCCATCCCATCCCATTTCCTCCACTTGTTCCATTCGTTCCTGTTATCCCTATTGTTCAAACAAACATGGCTAATAGGTATGCTCCTTTACAGTTGCCAGCCAATCCAGGGGCTATGCCTCAGGATTATCAAGCCAAGATTTCATACTTTGATGGTGCTGGACCAGAGTCAGCTCGCCAGCATACTAAGAAAATGCAGGACTACTTTGAAAATTATGAAATTGATGATGATAGTGTCAGGATGAAGATTTTTGTCCAAAGCCTGACTGGGGATGTTAGAGTATGGTTTAGATCTCTCCAAGCAAATTCCATAGGTGATCCTGATGCATTGTATCAATCTTTTATCAATATATGGGAGAAGAAAAAGGATCCACTTCACATCTTGTCCGAATATAATACTATTAGAAGAGGTCCCCAAGAGTCTGTCTTGGATTATTGTGCCCGGTTTAACAGTATTTACAATGCAATTCCCCAAAACCTGAGACCTCCACCTGATTTAGCCTTATATACTTTTCCTGATGGATTTGATTCAGATATGGCCTACCAACTGAGGGAGAGAGCTCCCCAGACTTTAGCTGACATGAAAAGTGCAGCAGTCAGTGTGGAAGCCAATCTGATAGCCAAAAGGAATAGGGCTAGAGCTGAAAGAAAAACCACCTTCAAAGAAGAGCCTTCTAGCTGGGATCAAAATTTAGATGCAATAATAAGTGGCATGCACAGATTAGGTGAGTGAGTGGAGTCAGTTGAGAGAAAATCATCATGGGAAGGCCCACAAAACAACCCTGTTAGAAATACAAATTTTAGGAGAAACCAAAGTCAAAATGCTGGAAAGGCAAGCCCTGAAAATGACATCAGACCTCCTTTCCAAGAAAATTACACTGAGGCATCCACCTCTAATGAAAAAATAGATGACACCCATATCAATTTGATGGGTTTGAACAATGAACAACAAGTTTTCCTAACTCAGGAAGATCAGGAAGAAGATGAAGTAAAGCAATTTCAAACAAAATCAGGGGAGTCTTTTGACTTTAAACAAGGATATGATACAGCTGTTTTTGAGGTTCATAAACAGTACAAACTAATAAGTAGAACCATAAATGTGTCACAGCCTGAAAAAGTAAGAGATGACCATCAATCCAAGAAAGCTACCATTTTAGAATCTAAAGACAAATCTGATCCTATCACTAATGAAGTCACAGTTGAGGATATCACTGAAACATATGCCTCAAATCAACACCCAACAACTGCACTACCTTTATATGCCAATCCAAGCAATGCTCCTCAAAAGATGGAAAGAAAGGACAAACCCCAAGATCAGACAGAAAACCAAGAGCAACCCTCTAAAAGGTCAAATGACAAAGAGAAAATGGTCAACCAGAATGCTAAAATTCAAACGGAAAGACCTTTTGACTTTGAATCTGAAATTGGTAAATTGAAGATAGCCATACCCCTTGCTGAGTTAGCCAAACATGACATTTACAAACAGCAAATCAAAAAATCCCTTAATTTGACAAACAATAAAGATGATGTAAATGTGTTGGATGATACCCCAGAATTGCTTTTTGGCCCTGAGGTTGATGGAAAAATAGTAGGTAATGGAATTTTACCTTTTTATGTCAGCCTGCATATCCATGATAAGATACTACACAATGCTATGTTTGACTCTGGCGCATCCCATAACCTTATGCCCAAGTCTGTGATGGAGAGACTGAATTTAGACATAACAAGGCCATACAAGGACCTATTTTCATTTGACTCCAGCCAAGTTAAGTGTTTAGGTTTGATAAAGGATTTATGTGTTTCCTTGGTTCAATATCCAAATAAAACAATCTTAATGGATGTGGTGGTTGCTGATATCCCACCCAAATATGGAATGCTATTATCAAGATCATGGGGTGCTAAACTTCAAGGATCCCTTCAATTAGACATGTCTTATGCCACCATCTCTGTCTTTGGGCAACCAAAGAGACTATACAGAGAAACACTCATGAAATACATGGTCAGCAGTGATGAAAAGCCTCAAAACTTTCCCATATATGCTGTCCATTCTGACATAGACTCATATATTCTTTTCAATGATAATACAGGTCCTGCAAATGATGATGAAACCAAGACACTGAAACAAGATCAGCATATCAATGAACAAACTGCTGCCCTAGAAATAATGGTTAAGCAATCAAAAAACAAAACTGTCCAAGAGCAAAAACAAAGTGTAAACCAAGATCTCAAGTTGTTAATGCCAAGTCCCATACTAGGTGACAAATATTTCCTTAACTAAGAAATCCTCTGGTTTCTTGAATTTGATGGGTCAGTCAACAAATTAGGGGCAGGGGCAGGGGTTTGGATACATAACAAACAAAACAGTCATGCAGAGGGCCGAGCCTATAGGCTAAATTTTAGATGCACCAATAATATGGCAAAGTATGAAGCTCTTTTACTAGGCCTCAAACTAGTAAAATTCTTACAAGCCACAAGGGTTTCCATCTTAGGAGACTCAGACCTTATTATCCAACAAATAAAGGGAAATTTTGTCACTAATGACAAAAGACTGAGAACATATAGGTCTGTTGCTGCTGAAATACTAAATTCCTTCACTGAATTTCAGATTACCAAAATATCCAGGAACCACAATCTTCATGCACATAGTTTAGCCACATTTGCAAGCACTTGCAAATTACCTTTTGAACCCAATCATTGCTTTACAGCTGAGATAAAACACAGACCATCAGTCCCAAACAATGTCAAAGATTGGCAAGTATTTGAGGATGACATACAGATAAATAACTTCTTAACATTACAACATGAATTCTCAGGTCTTAACATTGATGTAGAGGCTGTAAAAGATTCACAAACACTAAATGAATACTACCAAACAACTATTTCTTCCAAAGCAGCTAACCGAATGCTTCATCCAACTGTTTTCAACAAAGAAAGTATTCAAGCAATTAAACAAATCAGTTGTGAGGAAAAAGCTGAAACTGAAGCTGAAGTTATATAATTAAAAGACAATTTTCTTCCAACAGGCCTGACTCCTTTGGAAGACATTTTTGACTCAAATGACATTCTTAGGAAGCCAAAAATGCAGCCCCTCAATGCTGCCATAGAAGAATGCAATATAGGAACTGCTGAACAACCCAAGATAATAAAATTGTCTGCTTCCTTGCCTCCTGACCAAAAACCCAAATATGTTGACCTTTTCAAAGAATTCCAAGATGTCTTTGCATGGAGCTATGAGGATTTAAAATCCTATGATACCTCTGTCATTCAACATACTATCCCTCTCAAGCCAAATCAAAAACCCTTTAAACAAAAGTTAAGGAGAATCAATCCTATGCTTCTCCCATCAATGGAAAAGGAAGTACAGAAAATGTTCAAAGCAGGCATCATAGCACCAATCAGGTTTTCTGATTGGATCTCAAATTTGGTCCCAACAAGGAAGAAAACTGGTGAAATTAGGCTTTGTGTTGATCTAAGGAATTTAAATCAAGTGTCCCTAAAGGATAATTACCCCTTACCCAAGATGGATCACATTTTACAAAGAGTAGTGGGGGCTTCAAGAATCTCATTACTTGATGGATTTTCAGGTTTCAACCAAATCCTAGTCCACCGAGACGATCAGAACAAAACAGCATTCACAACCCCATGGGGAACCTTCAAATATGTGAAAATGCCTTTTGGGTTAAAAAATGCAGGGGCTACCTTTCAAAGAGCAATGGATATTGCTTTTGCTAAAGAAATTCATGATTTTCTTGTGGTTTACTTGGATGACCTCACACCTTTTTCAAAATCTGACCAAGAACATTTGAAACATTTAAGGCAAATATTCATAAAATGCAGAAAATATGGCATTTCTTTAAATCCCAAGAAATCTCTATTTGGTTTGGAAGAGGGTAAGTTACTGGGACATATAATTTCTAAGGATGGTATCAGAATTGATCCAAACAGAATACAAGCAATCTTACAAATGCCCCATCCAAGAAATATCAAATAATTGCAAGGCTTCTTGGGAAAGATCAACTTTTTGAGAAGATTCATTCCAAACTTAGCAGAATTGAGTAAATTGCTTAACAACATGCTTAGAAAGGATTCTAAGGTAAAATGGATTGTGGAAGCAAACCAAGCATTTGAAGGCATCAAATTGGCCCTCACCCAAACCCCAGTCCTAACAAATCCTCAATTTGATAGAGACTTCATTATATTTTCCTTTGCCTCGCAACACACAATTGTTGCTGTCCTATTACAGAAAGATGACCAAGGTATTGAAAAACCAATTGCTTTCTTTAGTAGAGCTCTTAGAGATGCACCTCTCAAATACCAAATCATGGAAAAACAAGCTTATGCTTTAGTAAAAGCCATCAAAGATTTCAGGATTTACATCCTATACTCTCATGTCATTGCCTATGTACCAAATGCTATTGTCAAGGATATTTTGACTCAAGAGAATTTAGAGGGCAGAAGAGGAAAATGGATTGCAAACATTTTAGAATTTGACATTGAGATAAGACCTACAAAATTGATAAAAGGGCAAGGTTTGGCTAAACTAATGTCTGAAACAAACTTCCAAGACTTAGACATAAATCAACTGGACAGTGAACCGGAGCTGGCGACTCCAAAGATCAATGTAGCCTTTGAACAATCCCCTTGGTATTCTGATATCTGTTATGTGTTGCAAAACCTGTGTGCTCCCCCAGGATTGTCCAGAACTAAATGTAGGTTCTTAAGGATGAAAGCATCAATATTTTGTGTGTTGGATGGTAATTTACTGTGGAAAAATCATGAAGGTATCTTATTGAATTGTTTAAATGAGGATGAAACTAACAATGTTATGAAGGAATTTCATGCAGGTGATTGTGGTGGACATTTGTATTGGAAGTCCATTGTGGACAAGATACTGAGGGCTGGTTACTATTGGCCCACTTTGTTCTCTGATGTTAAAAATTTCACTACATCATGCCATAAATGTCAAATATTTGAGGGAAAGAGAAAGTTACTGCCACTTCCTTTGAGGCCTATTGCCACAGAAAGGCCCTTTCAGCAATGGGGCCTAGATTTTATTGGGGAGATTCACCCATCATCTTCAGGCCAGCATAGATGGATCCTCACAGCCACAGACTACTTCACAAAATGGATTGAGGCTATCCCATGTAGACAAGCAAATGACTCAACCATCATTCAATTCTTGGAGAATAATATACTGTCTAGATTTGGTTGTCCTGATAAGATAATAACAGACAATGCTGCTGCTTTTAGATCCAAGAAAATGGTGAACTTCTGCCATAAATTCCATATCATTTTGGGTCATTCCACTGCATACTATCCTCAAGGCAATGGCTTAGCTGAATCATCAAATAAAAGCCTTGTAAACATCATAAAGAAAGTGTTGGAAGAGAATAAGAAAAATTGGCATAAGAAGCTTGTCAATGCCTTATGGGCGGATAGACTAACAACCAAGAGATCCATTGGGGTCAGCCCATATGAGTTAGTTTATGGATTAGAAGCCAAGTTTCCTTCATCACTAGGGGTTCCTGTTATGAAGCTACTTCAAGAAATTCAAGCTGAGCCCAATGACATGCAAAGAAGAATCAATCAAATAATATGCTTGCAGCAAACAAGAGACCAAGTTTATAGCAGAGTTCAAGTTTTACAAGAAAAGTTAAAGAAAGCTTTTGATAGAAGGACTAAGGCTGAAGATTTTAACATTGGTGACAAAGTCCTCAAATGGGATTCAAGAAGGGAAGATAAAGGGAAACATGGAAAATTTGATTCCCTTTGGAGAGGACCATTTGTCATCCAAGCAGTGCAAGGAAACAACACTTATTTCCTAAAGAATCTGGATGAAACTGACTTGGATGAAGGTCCTGTGAATGGCAGGATGTTGAAGCATTATTTTGACTACTTTCCATGTATGTAGTTTGACTCTCCCTTGTATATTATAGGCTGTATATATCATTTTCTCGTAACATATAGAAACTCCAGCTTCCCAAGGTTTGTAAATAATCAGCAAAAGCAAATGAGTTCAGAGATCTATCAAGACGGGAAGAGCACAATTTTGAGATTTCAAGGAGGAAAACTCCAAGTTTTGGTAAAAGAAGTCAATGGCCAAGGCATTCTGACCTGTTGTTCTTGGTCTTTCAAATGAAAAAACCATCCCCATGTGGAGCCACTGTTAGATACCTATACCAATAGGTTTCATTTTTCATGATTGGCAGGGAAAGTGCCAATATGATCTACTTTGGTGATGCAAAGATCTCATATTCTTGTGATTGTTGTTGTCTTACTTCTGAATGGGTGATCCAACAGTATAATCTGGGTCATGCCATGTTTCAATTTTGGTGTAGATTAGAGAAAGAAATCTGTCCAAACTGTGTAATCTTGGCAGAGGAAGTAGTTAGGTAGAGAATGAAGGTTCCCAACCGTTTAATCTGGGGCCTTGGAAGTAATAAGGCTAGCCTTAGATAGAAGATCAAAAGGAAAAAGCCAAAGGAAAATAAAAGGCACATGAGGGTTTGCAAGTCTAAGTGCACCCTCCTTGAAGTAACAAAAAATGCTAGGCAATAGAATGGGTAGGTAGATGGGGTTGTAGAAGCATGACTTATGACATTTCACTGGCCTAAGCAAAGGGAAACATGGTGTCAGTACAGATCTTCCTATTCAGCAGTTTTGTAGCAGCAATATGATGCATGTCTAACTTCCCAATCATCCCCATCAAATTCTTTGCTAACATCCCAATACCACCTTTGCTCATGAGATGAATTAGAGTCATGGATTGATCCATATTGCATAAAGAGCCACATTTCCTGTGCAAAATTCTTTTCATTTTGATCTACTCCCTAACTAAGTTTGTTTCCTAAAAAACTTAGTATCTATCACTTCCCATTCACATTCCTCTCCAAAAGCTAACTACTAACTCGATCTATACTTAACTCCCTATGTCCCCCCCTTCCCTACTACTATAACACTATGGTGTATAAAACCCCAAAAATATGTATATTTCCTCCCCTTGGGCATTATAGCCCTATGTTCAAATTTTGGATGACCGTACCGAAAACAAAGTCTTGGCCGTAACGCGCATTGCACAAACTACAAAAGAAATTATTAAAAAATGCCGCCGGGTCCCACCATATCCTCCTAGTACATTGGTCTCCCGCCAGCCGTCGGATCTGGGCTTTCCCATCCGACGGCCCGTATCGATTTCGGACTGCCCCCGACGTCCGGGCTATAGCTCCTGAAAAATGTCAGAAGGTGACGTCAGGGCAATGCCACGCGTCGATCCCGTATCATTTCGGAAGGCCGCCTGCCGATACCACCCCCGTACAAATAGCGGTGCGAAATTACCACTTACCGCTTTGGTTTACCGCCCACCCACGTCACGCTTATGCCTGCCCACGTCATGTCAAGTCAGTGTCGCGTCACCGCCCGACCCGCCATCGCTACAACCTGTCCGCCACGTTCTCCGTCCCCGTGGACCACTCACAGGCCACCACGTCACCCGTCCGTACCCAACCCCACCCGATGATGTTATGCTGACATCATCCTAAAAACGCGCCAAAAGCCCAAAATGTCCATATTGTCGCCAAAATTCGCGTTTTTCTCATATTTTCCAAAAAGAACTATTGAGCTCTCTGCATGAAATTTACGTCTGTTTCACCGCCAACCTGCAGAAAGTGATTTAAAGACCGTGGGCGCCCTGAAATTCGCCTGCATTTGCCACCATTGCCAGAACTTCACCAGGTATTTATCCAAGTTTTCCCTCCGCGCCTGGTTTTTCTATAATTCACCAAAGCAAGTAAAAAAGAGAGAGAAATCACTGTAATTACCAACCAATCCTCTAAAAACGCCTGTGTCTCCAGCAATAAGGTCGAATTCACCCACAGAAGTCCGCATTGAGCCAAATTTCCATAATTCTACAGTTGGTTTGCGCATTCGCAAACTAAGAACCTCTGCCGCACAAATTCACCAGGAGAACAGCTTTTAAGTCCCAGCATTTGCTCATTGAACCCCTTTCTGGAGCATTTGAACTTGTTTTCACTCCAATTCACCCTGTTTTCTCTGTAAATTGCCCTGCTCTTCAACAATTCACTGCTCTGTGTTACTGTGCCCACAAAAAACCAGTTCAACTTACAATTCAGAGTACTAAAACATGGATTCACCTGTAGCTCCTGTTGCCCTCAACATTGCTCCATTGAATGCCCCTCAGAGAGAGCTGGAATGGAAACCATTAGCAGATAAAGACTACCAAATATCAGAGGAAATGCTAATGAATAGCAAGTATCACATTCACTTGCTGAATGAATTGAAAATCAAGCATGATTGTGGAATTGATATACTAGGCATTTGGGACTCTTTCCTCCCTATCTTCAAGCTCCCTCAGGTCAATGTGTTTCCTGACCTAATACATCAGTATGCTGCCTGTTATGACCCCACTCAGAGGGCTGTGTGTGACCCTTCAGGCTCAGTTGTTTTCTATGTCACTCCTGAAGCTATTAGGGAGATGCTAAACTTCAAAACTGCTAAGAAATTAGTTCCTTTGTCAATAATGGACCTAATAAATCAAGGAGTCAAGCTGACAGATGCTCAGATCACCAAGATAAATCAATTGTTCATCAATTCAACCTCTGAGAGCCTCAAGTATCCTCCCATCCATCATGTATACCTAAATCAATTGGGTACAGACCTTGCAGACATGATCAGTCCCATATTGGGCTACAATTCAATTGAAGTTGTTGATGAAACTGTGCTGGTGATAATGGCCATGTTTTCTCCTGGGAAGCCTCCAATCTGTTATGATTTTGCCACCTACATCTCCAACAAAATAAATGAGCAGTTAATAGATTTGGAGAGAGAAAGAATGTTCAGATATACCTCTTACATCTATCATCTAATCCTCTACTATCAGCATGAGAAATTTCCTTTTCCTGTGAAAAGAGTGGATGCACAAGGCAATCCAAGATCAGTAGTCTATTGGTCCTCTATCTTCCACCGTGGGTCTCATTCCCCCTACACTTACAGTGAGTTTATAGACCTGTTCATCCACCCAGCCATGTCTCTGCTTCTCAACTCACCTCCTCCAAGACTAACTGACGAGATGCAGAGAATTCTTCAGTTGTCCAAGATATACAGCATTGGGGATTGGTATTTTTACCAAAACCACACAGTTATCAGAATCTATGGGTGTGAGCTGGCCCCATACAGATTGCCCAAATATGTGCCTATGAGATTGTTTGCTCTCGAGTATTTTAGGCAATTTGGCAATGCTGATGTATTCCATTTCTCAAGCAGAGGCAAGAAAGCACAGCTCAAAGTCCGAAACCAATTAGGCCCCTTCATCTACAACAAAAGGGAGGAAGCTTGGCAAGAAGCAGATAAAATGCTAAGTGGCCTTGGCTTACAGACCAGCTTCCTTTGGGCCCCATATGACCCCAATCATTTCATCAGTTTAAGAAGGGTCAGATATAGGCTGGCCATCTATGATCATGTAAGGTTGCCCCACATAGAACAATATGCAAATCAACTAGAATGGAGGGAAGGCACCTTAGAAGAAGCTACTACACAAGAAGAATTAGCTCAAAGAGGAGTAAGAGATATCCAAAAAATGGCTGACTTAGAACTTTGTTCACAGGTGTTCTCTCTTCCAGGCACTCAAGTGGGAGCAGCTGCCTCATCTTCTACAGCTCCCCAGAAGACAGCTCAAACTACTCCTCAGGTGACCAGCAAAGGTAAAGAAAAAGAGATGGAACAAGAGCAGTCAACCCCTATAGTAGAACAACAGGAAGAGCAGCCTAAGCAGCAAGAAGAAACAGCTGAGGCTCCAATATTTACAGAGCAGCAGGCTCAAGGAAATGTGCCTCCAAGGTAGGAAACAGTAGTGGATACCTCGGTCCTTCAAACTCCACTAAATGAAGAAAGAAGTAAGAAGAGAGATAGAGAGGAGGAAACTCCCCTTAGTACAACAATATCTCAACAAGGGGAAAAGAGACAAAGGCTAAACCCCTTTCTGAAGAAGAGATGCCTATTGGGCAATCCTTGGGCATGGGCCCCCCTAGCATGGAAGCATCTGCCAGCTCATTTCAGCAAGAACTAGAAAGAGCCCTTGGAGGAGAAGTTAGCTCCTCAAGCCAGCAAAGAAGGGCAGAATCAAGCATAAAGCAGCAATTTATTGATATCAAGAGGAGGAATGAGCCAGTTAGACTCCAGCTGTACAACCAATTGCTAAAAATGGCTCCCACAAACCAATAGAGACTTATGTCAGCATATGACATAACAGGGGGAAAAATGTCTATGAGTCATTTTATGCCTACTATGCTGCAGCCACAATCAGCTGCAGATTTTATAAGGACCAACCTTGAGGTACTTGCAAAGGACATCCACCCAATGGACCAGATAGAACTTCACAAGCAAACGGGTGAGATGGTCTATTCAACTCTTGCAGACAAGACCTTCCTGGCACACAAATTGCAAAACAGTCTGCATAATACAACGGCCCAACTTGAGTTGGAAAAGGCATCCTCCCAAGCAAAAGATAACAGAATTAAAGCCTTGGAGGACATAATCATTGACATGGGGCATGACCCAAAGGATCCCAAGGCTGTACAGGCACTGTTAAAGCAAAGAGATGCAGATATAGCAGCTTTGAGGAAAATGGTGAAGATTCCAGCAACCCTTCACCCTCAAACAGAAGATGTTGCCCAACAGAGGAAGGATCAGGATGTGGCGGCCATGCTGCTAACACTACACAAACAGCTGGTCCAAACAGAAGGCAAACTAGAAGAAACAGAGGCTGCATTACAGGCAGCCCTGCAGCAGAGAGAAGGAGGCCAAACCTCTCAGCCCCCTCAGCCAGTGATCAACCTTGAGGAGCCCCTTCAAATTATTACTCCTCCCACAGGACAGACAGCTGAAACAGCTCCTTCAACCTCAACACCAAAGATAGCATCAGCACCAACAACAACATCAGAGCAGGCTCCAAGCCTTGATATGCAGAAGATGAAGAGAGAGATTGAAGTTCTAGAGGCCCAGATGGCAGAGCTGACTCAAACAAAAGAAAAATTGGCCACAATTAATGAAAAGTATGATAAATCAAAGCAATCTGTAGCTGAGAAAGGAAGAGAGGTAAAGGCTCTTAAGGAGAGGATAAAGGAGCTGGAGAAAGAGCTCTCTCTTGACAAAGTGGTGACTGAGATCAAGAAAGTATTATGGGCCCATATTGGCCAATCAATAACTGATCAATGGCAATACATAGAAACTATTCATGAGCACATGGAGCTCATAGGCAGGGCACACAAAGAAAGTCAAAGAGCCAGAGCAGCTCTAGGCAATATGCCTGAGCTAGCCAATAGGATGATCAATGTCCTGAACAACCGCACAGGTCCTCAGCTGGCTGCACTAGGTATCTCTAGCAGAACTGATACCATCCTACTAATCAAAAGGGTGCTCACTTTGAGAAGTCTTGTACAAACATTGGATAGAAGATGCCAAGAAATGCAAACAGAGGTGAATAAATTTATGGATAAATTTACAGTTTTGCATAACAGAGGCCTTCCCAGTTTATTGAACAATGCAAGTAGGTTGTTGTCCCATGAGAACTATGCCAAAAGGGTAAACACATTTGCTACAAATCAGATCACTGCAGGATCAAGTGACCCACAGGAAACAGGGCCTGCATCTGGGCAGAGCCTCTATGAAAGAATAGAAAATTTATTCTTTATCATAAATGAGATGAGGCATCTGTTTGAAGAGCCTCCAAATTATTACAAATTTACTGAGGCAGATGAAACCTTAGGTGCAATTTTGAGACATCAGTTGCCTACTCAGGAATGGTGGACGGGCATGATACAGACATTGCTGTAAACCAACGGGTTTCATCAAAGTTTTTTGAAAAATCAGTCATCCTGTTCAGACGGTTGACACATTCACAATGACAGTTAAAGAGTGGACTGAGCCAACTCAGCAAACCAATTCGGCCACCAAGGCAACCCCGACGGATACAGATGGCAGGACCGATAAAGCTACGGCATGACGGAGCATCAAAGGCACTTCATTCAGAATTAATGCAGAGCACTCAACCGACTCAGTGGCCTCCGAAAGTCAAAAAAGCTTCTGACAGAACTGAAAGGCTATTTATTGTATATTTAAAGTAGCAATAACTCTCTTATCTGCTGTTTTGAAAGTTGGTGAACGCATTTATTTGAGCAAATAACTCAACGTTCAGATATTTTGTAAAACTCATTGTATATATATCCCCTCGCATAAGCTTGCAGGGGTTGTTGATTTTCTTTTCCAGAGAACTTATGCTGTAAATTTCAGACTTTTAATACAAGGGACCGATGGAATTTCAAAAGGTCTGAGTTGTTTGATGCATGGTGGTGTGATTGCTTACTGGTGTAGGATTCCTTCTTATTTCATGGCACAATAAGTTTCTTGAACTCTCTTGTTATGTGTTTCATATTTCCATAATCCATTCATGTCTTATACATTTCAGTTTAACAGCACAAAAAAAGAATAGTTTCAGGATTTGCTCATTGAGTACCCTGAACTCAATCTATACTGTTATGAATGTTTTCCTCTAGTATTAGTTATGAAAGTGTAATTCTTAATTGCTTCACCTTTAGACTAAAACTTCACAGTGAGTATTATCTAGGAATTCGAATCTGCTCCTGAGTGATATCTCTTTCTTACTTCCATAGCTTAGTGAAAGATTCTTAGTTGCCTTTCACTAGCTAGACATATTTCATCTCCACAATTCTAAATCTGTTTCATGATATATCCATAAGGCCCTGCAGTTTAGCAATCTTACTCAAAACCTCAAACAACCCATAACCACCGACTCCATTGCCCAATGGACTGAAACCTTCTGAAGACCTCATCTCAGCTACTGGAAAGTCTCATTCAACCAAAACTATAAACAAAACTCTTATTTCATAACTAGCCTAAAATCTTTCAAAAACAAAGTTAAATCAGAAAGAGAGAGCCCTCTCTGATTATAGGTAGGCTAGAACCTGTAATCCAAAGCTTGGTTAGTGGTTACCCCGGCCATATTCCCTTGGGAGTCAAAGGGAACAACCTGGGTGTTAACAGGTACAAATTTCCAGCTTCTAGGCCGACTTGACAGGCTGTAAATCCAACTTGGTCTTGGAAGGCTTAGTAAAATACAAAAATAATTATTTTCACAATTTACAAGATGCCCAATGGGGTATTCATATTATGACAGTGTCCTTAATTGACTTCTTGACCTAGGAAAATCCTAGAAGCACTTTCAATTAGTGCTTGACCTATAAAACAAATTTCTTGGGCAAGAAACCCAAGCTCAATAATAATAATAATAATAATAATCAGTTTTATTTCTTTTACAAAATATAAGAATCAAAAGTACATTTCATATTTATGAAGATCGAACCTAGTTACACTTTCTTCAACACTCCCTCTTAACTAGGAGGTATTCATAAATGGTACATGGTTATTCTCAATACTGAAGACATCTCATAAAAAGAGCCCGACCAGTAATCCATCTGTATAGCATCATTATAACCAAAATTGTCACATAGAAAGGACAACTCTATCTCTTAATAGATCATAGCACAATGTTGGTGAGACCAATGATTATAGACACCTTCCTCATTGTCTCTTAAGGTACATACCACCTGAGTGTTCACCGAGTAATACCTTCTAGGACTATTCTTATCTTGGGTCCCCATCCCTCAAAGAATAGGGGTCCTCTTGCCTACTCTTATCTTGAATGTCATACCACATCCTCGGAGAGTATTAGATGCCACATAATTACTCAATCCTCCATTATTTCTTCCAAAATGAAGACAATAATGATGTGTCTATCTCTCCCTCTCAACTAGGGAAGATATGTCAACCAATCCAAGCTTGTTTCTAAAATACACAAGCTTCTTATTGGGAAGATATTTTGTCAAAATATCAACAGTTTGATCATCAGTGGGGATATATTCTAGCTTCAGTACACCATCTTGTACCAAATTTCAAATGTACTCGTACTTTTTGTTTATTTGCTTCACCTTTCATGAAATACTAGGTCCTCAGATATTATAATATATCTGGTATTATCACAATGTATTATGGTAGGATCCAATGGTCCTGCAAATAGATCAAATATCATCTTCCTTAACCAGACAACTTCCATGCTCACTTCATAGGCTGCAATGTACTCGGCCTCATCACTACTCCAATCCATTGTCTCTTGATTTCTTCTCATCTAAGAGACCATGGAGGATCCCAAGCTAAAACATCCTCTTGTAGTGATTTTTCCATCCTTCTTGCTGCCTCCCCAATCGGAATCACTAAATCCTTCAAGATGAAAATATTTTCCTTTTTCATACTTCAGGTAGTAATGGATAGTTCCCTGTAGATATCTCAGTATATGATCGGTAGTTATCCAATGATCATGTCTCAGCTCCATTTGAAATTTACTGAGAACATTTACTGCAAAACATATGTCTCGTAGAGTATTCACTAGATACATTAGAGAGCGAATCAGTTGTTTGTACTTAGTAGGATCCACTGGACTAGATTCATAATTCCTTAACATTTTCAAGCTTGTGATCATTGGAGTTGCCATGGGTTTGCATTCCATCATATCAAAACTTTTGAATAGCTCGATCACATACTTTCCTTGTCCCAGGAATATTTCATTTGAATCCTACTAGAATTCTAGTCCCAGATAATAATGCATAAGTCCTAGATCCTTCATATCAATTTTGGTTGCCAGCATTTTCTTACTTTCTTGAATTCTTTATTCACTACCAGTTAATACAAGATCATCTACATATTGAAGAATGATGACAGGTTCATCATTCTCTACTTTCATTTATATATTGGGATCTGTCGTTCTTTTCTTGAAACCTAACCTTTGCAAGTATGCAACCACTCTAACATACCATGCCCTACGAGCTTGCTTGAGGCCATAATGTTCCTTCTTCAATCTGCAAACATGATTTTCTCTATCCTTTACCTTGAATCCTGATGGTTTCTCTATGTAGACTTCTTCATCTATGGTATCATTCAAGAATTTTTTTTTGACATCCATTTGATGTACCTTCCATCTCATTGATGCTACCAGAGATATCAGAGATTGGATCGTGGTATACCTGGATGTGGGAGAAAAGGTCTCTTCATAGTCAATGCCTTCTTCTTGAGAGAAGCCTCAAGCCATGAATCTAGCCTTGAATTTATCTATTCTTCCATCTGTAGCGTGCTTGATCATATACAACCACTTAATAATAGATTGGTATTCCTCATTCATTTCATTCTTCATTCTTGTTGTTTGGCTGCTTCTTCGAAAGTGGAAGTTTTATTTTCAATGAGCTTCGACATGTATGTTGCATATCATGAGTGTCTTTTCGGATTCTTGCTCTCCCTGGATATTCCTCTTATGGGGTGACCTTCTGCTTCTTGAAGTGTAGAAGTTAACTAGTTAGTTCTCTTTCTTATTTTAGGGAGAGAGACTAGTTCACTGGTGTTATAGACATTTTTGGGCACTACAACCCCAATCCTAAATGTCCATAAACCAAGGGCTCCTAAGTCCCTAAAAGTGTTGTTCCAACCCCTAAAAGAACAAGGTCAGTTGATCACATCATCTCCCAGAAGTTCTCTATGTAAAACTACTCAGAACTGGTCAAAACTGGACCATCTCACCTGCTCCATGGACAAAGTGCGCTGCATCCCACCTAAATACACATAGAGGGTGCGATGCATGTTGAAAAGCCCTTATATGGGGTGCGATGGGCGAGAATGGACAAATGGCAGAGGCATTGTGCGAGGTGGAAAATCATGGAATCTTCTAGAAACTTCTCCTGTGACACTTGCCTCCCTAAATTCACCCAAGGATGAGTAAGAGATAATCATTCTCCAAGTGGAATCAAGAACTATCAGAGAGAGGACACTAATCAAACCCCAGAAGTTGACTCACCCCACTTTCAAACATTTATATATGGATCCCTCATCCCAGAGATCCAGAGGCTGGAATCTTGTATCTTAATAGAGTTTAAGCTTCTGTGATCCATATCAAGTTAAGAAAGATTCTTCGGCGAAAATCACATGGAATATCATTTGTCGACGCATTTCGAACCAACTAGTGTGGTTCATCGTCAGGACAAGTTGAAGCAACAAATCTAGCTTAGCATGATAAATAGTTTGAGCAGAGACTCCAACGGCTAAATTAACGGCTAATTTTGACCTTAGGACCAGGTCAAATTCTTATTTACTATTTCCGAGGAAATCAGTTGAATTCGGTACAAAGGATGGTTATAAAAAGGGGAATAATGTTTATTTATTTAAATTAAAATATATATATATATATATATATATATATAAAAGGTAGGATTAATAACTTTAATGGTTGGTTTGATAGTATTTTTTACTTATTTATTTTATTCAATTTATAAAATAATTATTATTGGTATTCTACATATATATATTTTTTTTTATTAAAATAATAAGATGACTAGTTTATTTTATTCAATAATAATTTAATGGTTAGTTTATTTTTATGGAAAAAATTTTAAGGTTAAATATATAACTATGTATATTCTATGATTAAAGTTAAAATATTCGGTTATTAAGGTGAAAGTTAGGGTTAATGGTTAGAATTAAAAGGATAATTTATTTACTTATTTAAATTATTTAATAATTATTATATATATCTACATGCCTATATATATAATTAGTCATAGGTTGAGAAAGTAAATTAATAATTAGTTTATAATAATGCTTAGGACCAATCCCATACAAATAATTCTAAGGGGTATTAAGTTCAAAAAATATTATCAAAAATATAATTTAAAGGAATTAAAGTTAAATAAAGGGCCAAAGAATATAAAAGTTAACTAATAATAATAAAATGGAAAAAAAAGGAATTAATAAATTAAAGCAAAGTTAGTTGGAAAATAGTTAAAAATAATAACAAGATTAGAATGAATATAGAAATGATAATTTTATTATATTAATAAAAATAGTAATAATCTTATTTAATTTTTATTAATAGATAAAGGTAATTAAGTTAAAAATCAAAGTTAACTATTATGAGTTAATCTTGTATCTTGTAAGGAAGTGCTATTGGTTTCTTGCTGCAACATCATAGTGTTGGGTGATCTAAGCTTTTCATGAGGTGAATAAGGGCTTCTTGCTGAGAGGATGATGCTGGGTCAGAACAATTGGTTGTAATCCTCCCCTGCTTTTTTCTTGATATCAATAAAGCTATTCAAGTTTTCCTCCACATTCTTGCATATTTTATGATATATGTTTGTGTGTGGTCAATATACATCTGACCTTATATTGTTTATGCTAGTAGATATCTGTTCTCGGATAGTATTGTGCTGCTTTGATTCTACAGGTGCTCTTTGAAGCTGGGCTAACGAGGAAGCAAGCGGTAAGGATCTATCAGAAGGGAGAGGAATCAAGTGAGGAACCAAGCGCAAGATTGAGGTTGGTGTCTTCATTCCACTCTTATCTATTTGTCATAAAGGAATACGAAAGTAGCTTTACTCTGTTTGTTTCTAAGTTTGCTACCACCCTTAGTGGGACTAGCAGTTCTGCATAGACACTATTCCCGGTAACAAAATGGCGACTCCACTGGGGATCAACTATATTGTTTGTTAGCCTATCTTTGTTTCTTTTATAAACTTACACACGGAGCCTGAAGCCAAGCCAGCTAGCCTTCGAACTGCATTTGTTTTATGAATGCAAAGTGGATCAATGCTGCTTCAGTCAATCTCCGGGTTTTGTTTATGAATTAAAAAATCAATCTACAAACAAACTAATTGCCCTGAGTGGTAGCTCTAGCAACCTCCTTAGATCCACCTCTGTGATTTGCATATACTGGATTGCAAATTGTGAGTAAAAACTTGTTTAGAGTCTCATACTGGTACCATCGCACCCTACCTTGAAGGCAGTCTATATGCATCGCACTTCCTAAGTGTAATAGGTGCGCTGCATACTCAGTTCACTGTGTAACAGGTGCGTTGATCAGATAGGGTTAACTCTACCTTAAGGCTTTGGTTTTTCACTCACTGTTTTCAATCCTATTCTGGAGTTTAGCCTTCTATAGTCAGTGTATCTCTGTAAAAACCCCCTTCCTTTACATCTTTCTGCCTCCATAGTGCAACGAACTGTAAGTGTTTTTATGTATTTTGCATCATTTTCGGTTCTCTTTTGCAAAAAAGTAGCATAATCGAGTGGTCGTTCTTTGATCTGAAAGTGTCGTAGCTGTCGTTTTCAGCCATAGAAGACAATCCCCTTGCTCTTGGTAGTTGATTATACAAGTTACTATTGCATATGATTTGAATTAGTACTTTTTAAAGTGTCGAAAATTAATTTTTCATTTCGAAATCGCAAAGTCTCTCTTACTTTCACTTCATTTTGAAAAGAAATTTGTTGAGTATTGTCGCTTTGGAAATAGTTCAGATTTGCACTTAGCTTTCTTATCATCACATACACTAAGAAAGCTAAAAAACAATACATGCATGTGCATTTGCATTTAGACTGCTTATCGGTTTGATTTAGGATAGTGCATATAGTGTGTGCTCTATGCTCTATGCTGAAAGAAAATCATCCCTCTTTCCTTAGTAGCTAGGATTTTCATTGCTAAAAGAAGATTAAATGATTGTTTATCATCTTAGACTACATTTTAGGAATTGTACATCTACATCACGCGGTGAACCTGAAAGGAAAATTTCTTAAGGAAGATCAACTATAAAATAAATTCAATGAATCTAAAAACGCTTTGAAACCTAACGCACAACATTTAGAAGTATAGGCTAGAGATGTGTTCCGACATCGTAAAATGTGATAACTGTTGCTTTCATTATTGGTTGGGGGATTTCTCCACTTTGAGACGATAAGTGCTAATACGGACTTATGCTCCCATGTACCATCGAGTATATATTGGGAGACCACAATAGGCTTTATCCTTTATCCATAGGAAGCCGTGTCTACCGCCCTATCGATCGCAATGCACTGAACACAGCATTCGGGAAGATTGACTGTCGTACCATAAAAAGTATTCTGCAGTTTTGTGATTGGTTTGGCAATCCCTTTGTCTAGACTTCCAGAGTAGTCTCTTTCGTTCCTTTTCAGACTCCTTAAAGGAAAAGGTCCATCTGAGCACTTGTCACTTCAGGCTCATTAAAAATCGAAGGCGACTAGAGTCATCTTTTGTTTTTTCTCGACTCTTAAAAATTGAAAAAACAAGTTGTGTCAAAGAGTCTAAAATTTATTTTAATTGGAATAACGTCATTGTTCCCTCGTTGGTCTTAGAAGTTAGTCTCCTTCATTGCAATTTCTTGTAGAATCGCTAGGGAATATTTTGGATAGACTAGATATGTCTGAAAAACCATCGACATCTAGGACTATGCCATTTGACGCAGCAGTGGTAGAGCCTCCTGCTACTACTCCAATGATGTTCACTGGTATACCATCTGTCCCGGCAAGTTATCAACAACAAGCCAGAGTCCAATCAAGGATTGTTTCGACGACATGGTTAGTTCCTGTTTCTTCATCCGGATTCTCATCTGGTATTTCTTATGTTGAAACTCAAGAAATTGATACAATGTGTCTTCAAAGGCCAATCTACCCTTTAAGTACTGGATTGCCACCATATGGAGGACAGTATGCCTTTTCATTGTTCCCTCCCGGAGAACAACCATATGGGTTTTTACAACAAAGTTCAGGTCAAACTGGAATGACATCCAGTGGTTGGGCACCAATACTGCCTCAGCAACCAAGGGTTGTATATTCAATGCAACCAATCCATCCTATGTCGAATACTCCCACTATACCTGCTACCATGATTGCATCGCAAGTACAAGCACTACCTGTTGTATGTCAACCCCAATTTTCTCAGGTTGCAATACAACAGCCTCTCGTCTCAGCGATTCAATCGCAACCTCAGGTTAGTGCCTCCTTATCTAGAGCGACTCAGGCTCAAACAAGTACTATGACTCCTCATCTTGGTCAATCGTCCAGTATTGGACAACAGCAAATGGTCCAACAACCATGGCTAGTTCAATCTCAACAACTGCAATTCCAGCAATCATATCAAGGACCTGAGCAACAAGTCTTTGTAAGTAATGGGCAACCGCATTTCCAAAGCAGTTATCAACAACCGTACTATAATGGTTATGCCCATCAACCTTATCAAGGTTACCAACATCAAATACATTATGCTGGTATGCAAAGACCCACTGCTCAGGTGATTCCATCTTATCCTGGGTATGCTTCACCTAGCCTGAATCAATAGTTGCCCTTTATAGCAACTCTAGAATTACCAGATCTAAACCGGCTGACGAATGATCCAATTGCTTACGCCCCTTGTTGGCCAGCGATTCTGCATAAACTTCCATCAGATATTCCTAAATTTGATGGAAATCCGGGTGAAGACCCGTCGAACCATGTGATGACATTTCATCTGTGGTGTTCATCTAGCACTCTAAACGATGACTCGATCAGGCTTCGCCTCTTTCAGCGAACGTTAACTGGTCCAGCAGCAAAATGGTATATCGAATTGCCTAGAGCTTCATTCGATAACTTCAGCACCCTAGCCACAACCTTTTTAACCCATTTTCAGTTACCCATAAGGTACAAAACAAGAACAGAGCTTCTTACAAATTTCAAGCAAACGACGGCCACTCACATATCCGATCATATTCATGAGTGGCGACGTCGTCGTAGAATGGTAAAAACATATGTTCCTGATCATCTTTTAGCTGAATGGTTTATCAAGTCATTGTTACCTTCCATTATAGAAGATGTGGCAAAGGGAGGAGTCGTCACTAAAGAGCAAGTTATTGCTCATGCACAATACTTAGACTTGATTTATACTCAGTCTGGCATGCTCTACGATAAAATCCCTGATGCTCCCAGACCAGAATTTTTTGTTCCTCCTCCTCCTAAATCAAACAATGACTCTCATGCCAGCGACGGTGTGATAGGCACGACAAGCACGAAATCAACAAAGGTTACATCTAAAAAGGCCCATAGGATTTCTAGTCAAAATGCAAATGAGGAACTTCTCGCCTCAGAAGTAGATGTCGTCTCAACTGAAAAGGCAAAGAAACCAAGCAACCAGGAGGCAAGAAGAAAAACAAAGGGAAGAAGAAGAAACAAGGAGAACCATCACCCAAAAAATCTTCTGCAAACACTTCTGGAGACAGGAAACCAAAAATTCCATGCCTAATATGTGATGAGGATCATTGGACAAGAGACTGTCCAGATAAAGTTGAGCTTAGAAAATTCGCCAAGAATTCAAAAACCTCGGCAGTATTAACTGATCCGTTTCCAAATCCAGGATCAAATCTGGTTTCTAGTGACAATGCTTCCCCATCCCAAGTGTTGATGTTGTCGGTTTCAAAACAGCAAAATGGTGCTTTGATAACGACAAGGAATAAAGATTACCGGAATCCATAGATGTCGAACAACAAGGATAACGATCAACCTAGTAGTTCGACAACAACTTCGACAGAAGTTGTGCCCCCCATCATTCCAGAGCTGACAATAAAACCGCCAAAGGGAGTAGTACACAAGTCGACATTTAATCCGCGTGCCAGAGCAGCACAACATTATAATATAGTGGAAGATTTGGCCCAATCGCCATCCGCTATGTCGACACTTGAGGTACTGCAAAATTGTCCCTCCCAAAAGCAGGCTTTATTATCATCAATAGGTGGGATTGACCCAAAGGATTCTAATCTTGCGTCCTTTAATCACAAAGGATATGATCCTCAGTTACTAGCTCAACTAGCTTTCCTCATTCAAGTGAAAGCCCTCAACAAAACTGTTCATCGAATAATTATTGATGAGGGGGCATCTACATGTATTATGTCGATGAGTTGCTAGAAAAATTTAGGATCTCCAACCTTGTCGCGATCTTCGACGACATTAAAAGCATTTGATGGATGAACATACACTCCTTATGGGATTTTAAGTAACTTGAAAGTTGAACTGGGGGGAAAAACAGTAAAAATAGATGTTGAAGTAATTGAAGGAAACCTTGATTACAACATCCTACTGGGAAGGCCCTGGATATATGCTATGGCAGCCGTTGTGTCGACCTACTTCAGGAAGATTGCATTTCCCTTTCAAGGAGGAATTACAATCGTCAACCAACAAACATTTCTCCCCAACAGTTCACAAGTTACGGGAAGCATTTCGATGATCCACGGAAGCCCTCATTCACTTCAAAATATCGGAGTAGGCCTACTAAAAGACCCTACATTGATGGGGACTTTTTCCCTACCGCCTCCAAACAATATGGCGGAAGTGGCCATGATGAGGACATGCAATATGATATCTTCTAGATTCAGAAGATTCCTGAACATTTTGTCAGCATGGATCATCGCCCTAATAAAAATATTGTAGCAATCAATTTTCTTGGCCTGGGGAGCAAACTCAAGTCAACACTCATCGAGTGTTTGGATAGATAGGTCTAAGGAATGTGGCTCCTCTTCAGATCCTTGGTCGCATGTACATTCTACAGACGAAGGAATCATTCAGTCAATGATGACAGGAGAGGCACCATGGGAAGATTACCACCATCATTCACATCTTCCGGATTACCACGAAGATTATTCCAGCGACCTTAATCATCCTTCAGTTTTTGATATTCTATCAAATACTGTAAATATGGTGGATTATGAGGACAATTCTTATCTCGTGTCGACCTCGTTAAAAAATGAAACAAGGAGTCATGAGGATAGTTATTTTACTGTGTCAACCTCATTAAAAAATGAAACAACTCCCTTTCCAAATCGAGTCTTTGATTATGGTCTTGTAAAAACCAAGTCGAGACTTTCAAAGATCTCGGAGGTAAACCTTCATTCCAACCACCGCATTGAATGCAATGAAGCTTGGGGGGCATGCACCTCAATTTGCGTTATTATGCTAGGGGCATGCAAACTTATCACGAGCAGTGTTACCACAGGGTTCAAGCTCGATAAAAAATAAACCTGCCACGAGCAGTGTTACCGCAGGGTTCAAGCTCGTTAAAAAAATAAACCCGCCTCGATCAGTTTTAACGTGGAATTCAAGCTCGTTAAAAAATAAACATAAGCAATGAGCAAACGTTCCCCCAGAGTTTAAGCTCATTAAAAATGAACCAATTTCCGGTAAATAACCATTGTGAATGTATTACCATCAGCCTTTGAAGCCTTGGTCGTGTTCTCATCATCACCTCCACTTTGTTTTGGCCGATCATTCGCCTCCATTTGATTGTTTACCCCTTTTTGAGGAACAGCTGCGAAGAGTGATCCTGCTAGCCATCCTTGTGACACTGCCGTGATTGGAAAATTCCAAACCTTACCTGGAATCAGCTGCTACCCAAATTTTATCACTCATTCCTCAAAAAACGAGTCTCCTTTAAGCTCTTTTCAACTAACTCGTAAAATATGAAAAGGTTGCGAGCGATTGGGCTCTCCAGCTCGTTAAAGTGACTGGAAGCGCTATCCCTCCTTTAGATTTTAATATTTTTGGACCCGAGGGATTATTACACAAAAATATCGAGCGCTTGTCTTGTTCAGCTCGTTAAAATTACTGAAAATTCATTCCTTTCGTATTGTTTTATACTTTTTCGAACCTAAGGGATTATATGATGAAAAAGGAACTATTGGAGTTTCCTTTACATCCCTTTCAGACTCTCTAAAATTGAAAAGGACCAAGTCATCTTTGTCGTTAAACTCGTTAAAACCTAATAGTGACAAACTTGTCCTCACAGACAAGACCAAGTTTCACTATCGCTAGGCTCGTTAAAACATAGAGATGGGTTTGCCCGAAGGGCAGATTATAGAACAAGCATATGTTATCCTCCTCAAGCTTGAAAAAAATAAAGAGGTACTGGTCAGCAATGACTAGGGAAAATTGGGAAGAAAACTTGAAAAAACTTTGTTAGTTGCAAGTCGCTCTTGAACATGACACTTTCACTCCACATCCGAGTTGGGTTGGGTTGTCCCGTTCACCGGTCGCATCACCATTGGTCCATCATGTTAGTTCCAGTCTTCGCAGCCTATCACCAGGGATCAACATGAGCTCTTACTATGTCTGGTTTTGTTATATGTTTTGCACATGATGTTCAGCACAAAACATGTCACAAGTGTTTCTATCAGAAGGATCTCGGAAAAATATTTCCAACGGCATATCACACTCCCGTAACCGGTTCCTGGATTAGAAGAAATGAATGAGTGATTCTTGGTTATGCATGTTTTGAGGTCAGTTGTTGCACACAATGACAAGTTTAGTTCAAAATCAGTTTCTAAAAGAATGGTAAGGAATTTTTAAAAGTGAAAGAGGTTTTTGTTCATCACATACAAAATAACAAAACCCTCCTTCAGTTTATGCACAGGTGCTACTATGTGGGAGATATATAATGATATTTGGAGCTTATATTAAAACAAAGCAAATTTTTCATATTTTTTACTGTTTTAGCCATTTTAGTGCAGGACCATTTTACAGCAGATGGAAAGTAATTTTGAAAACCCCAAGGATTTTTTTGTTAAGCACAAGCCATATAACAAAAACCTCTTTCAGTTTACTTACAGGTGTCATGGATTGGGATGTGTGACAAGATATTTACAGCTCATTTTCACATAATTAAATTTTTAATGATTTTCTGTTTTAGAGATGATTTTGTGGAACAGATTTCGAGCTACTGAAAACGAATTTCCCAAATTTGAGAGAGGTTTTTCTCCAAAACTAACTTTTCTACAAAAACCTCTTTCATTTTTGTAACAGGTGTTACGGTTTAGGATATACGAGTTCATCTTCAGAACCTATTTTCAGAAATTCGACCCAAGTTTAATGTAACTAATTCTATTTTGAAGAAAATGGTTGAGCTCAATCCCTTAGTACAAGGATGAGAAAATGTATATATTCTATGAATTTCATAGTGTAGGGGTTGGATTTTGGTAGATGGTTGGACTTTTGGGAAAGCTTGGCACTCTAGTGTACATTGTATCTCTACATTTTTGGCAAAGGAAAGACCAGGGTTTTGCAGCACTGTTTGGGATTCATGTGGCTTTATGTTTTGATGGTGTGCCTCTCCGAGTAATTGTAAGTTTATCTAGTGTTTTGTGTATCATCTTCATGCTTCTTCTTCTGAATTTAAAACAAATGAGTGATTAAGGTGGAATTCATAGTTGTTATGCTCTGCCTTTGACTTTGTTTAAATTTCCATGTTTTCTTCAGTTTAAGGAGAATCCTTGAGACTCCCTTGCTCTCCTTAGCTCCTCACCTGTCTGATCTACCAACCTCACTTGCTTTAAAGCATCAAAATGATTGCCTTCCTTGCCCTAATCAGATCTCTGCAGAAACTGTGCCTCATCCCGAGCCCAAATTGCCTTTCCCATTGTTTTCGACAAAACCCTAAAAACAATCAAATCAAACCCCTGCACTTAATACCTAGCCTAAGATCAGTTGCAAATATAGTCATCTCAAGCCTCATTGATTACCTTGTTCCGAGATTGACCCGAAGAGAGCCCTCTCTTGTCCTCGTAGGGCTAGCTACGAGGCTGAGCGTGGTTTGATGTTGGCCCTGGAACCTTGTCTTTTCAGCCTGAGACAAATCTAGGCCCTAACATAGTGGCGACCATACTGGGGAAGAAAATGGTTTGCTTGTTGATGTCATTTGTTGTATAAGCTACAGACGAAGCCTGAAGTTAGCCAGGTAGCCTTCGAAACACTTTTTCTTTGCATTAGTGGGAGTAGATAAACGCTACTTCAGTCAATCTCCGGTCTAGCTTGTAAACGTGACATCTAACTTGTTAATTTCTCCAGTACATGTATCAAGTTCAGATCTGATACTTGATGGTGGACAATGGTCAGACACATATGAAGGCTGAAACATTCACCTGGCGACTCCAGCTTGAGCCAGAGATTCCAGTGCTCACTGATCCATTTATGCAATGGTAGGGTATGTGGCAAACCCTGCACTTTGTGAAGTTGTAAAAGAAATTAGAGATCAGTTAGCAGATTTTGAAATTGATGAAAGATTTTTCAGTGTCGTGCTTCAATGTTTAAAATCTTCGAAGTTTCCTCTTGAAGCTAAAATGGGTGTCTATGATTTAATTATTGAAGAATTGAGAAGGAGATTCAGTGTTTAAATGATCAGATCCAATCATATGATTTCCGAGATCCCAGAAAGTTCTTGGAAACTCTTCCTCCTTCAAAACAAGAAACAATAGAGCTGCCCGTAGATGTTTGCATTGACAGTTTGTAGTTGGAGGTCTATGTTGAGGAATTAGGGCAGCAAATAGAGTCTGGTTTCTTTGATCCTATTGCAACATACATGGAAATTTTTTTCAGTTTGAACGATAGATCAAATTGTCTTTTACACAACCAGACTCGTTATGTGCATGTAGGGTTGCAAGCAATTGCATCTGTGATCTGGTTGACGCACTCTCAAGAAGCATTCTTCTCAGATTTACTTGATTGGTTGATATGGAATTACAATATTACTTGATCTATCAATTTTTCAGCAAAGTAGGTTAGATTTGTACATAAATAAGCTGCCCGAGGTAGCATTTTAGTTTGCGGTATTTGTTTATGTACATGTTGCAGCATGTATATGTTTTTGGATTGGTATGAGTTGTTCTAGGTTTGCAGTTGTTTGACCATCCATGCCCAATAGAAGAGGCACTGTCTACTTTCTAGAGATATGTAGTTCTTGGCACCTCCAAGGAGCTACCATCCCCATTGGAGCCGATGTTAGTTCCAGTCTTCACAGCCTGTCACCAGGGATCAACATGAGCTCTTACTATGTCTGGTTTTGTTATATGTTTTGCACATGATGTTTAGCACAAAACATGTCACAAGTGCTTCGATCAGAAGGATCTCGGAAAAATCTTTCCAACGGCATATCACACTCCTGTAACCGGTTCCTGGATTAGAAGAAATGAATGAGTGATTCTTGGTTATGCATGTTTTGAGGTCAGTAGCTGCACACAATGACAAGTTTAGTTCAAAATCAGTTTCTAAAAGAATGGTAAGGAATTTTTTAAAAGTGAAAGAGGTTTTTGTTTAGAACATACCAAATAACAAAAAACTCCTTCAGTTTATGCACAAGTGCTACTATGTGGGAGATATATAGTGATATTTGGAGCTTATATTAAAACAAAGCAAATTTTTGACATTTTTTACTGTTTTAGTCATTTTAGTGCGGGACCATTTTACAGTAGATGGAAAGTAATTTTACAAAACCCAAGGAGGTTTTTGTTAAACACGAGCCATGTAACAAAAATATATTTCAGTTTACTCACAGGTGTCATGGATTGGGATGTGTGACTAGATCTTTACAGCTCATTTTCACATAATTAAATTTTTAATGATTTTCTGTTTTAGAGATGATTTTGTGGAACAGATTGCGAGCTACTGGAAATGAATTTCCCAAATTTGAGAGAGTTTTTCCTCCAAAACTACCTTATCTACAAAAACTTCTTTCAGTTTTGCAACATGTGTTATGGTTTAGGAGATACGAGTTCATCTTCAACACCTATTTTCATAAATTCAGCCCAAGTTTAATGTAACTAATTCTATTTTGAAGAAAATGGTTGGGCTCAATCCCTTAGTACAAGGATGAGAAAATGTATATATTCTATGAATTTCATAGTGTAGGGGTTGGATTTTGGTAGATGGTTGGACTTTTGGGAAAGCTTGGCACTCTAGTGTACATTGTATCTCTGCATTTTTGGCAAAGGAAAGACCAGGGTTTTGCAGCACTGTTTGGGATTCATGTGGCTTTATGTTTTGATGGTGTGCCTCTCTGAGTAATTGTAAGTTTATCTAGTGTTTTGTGTATCATCTTCATGCTTCTTCTTCTAAATTTAAAACAAATGAGTGATTAAGGTGGAATTCATAGCTGTTATGCTCTGCCTTTGAATTTGTTTAAATTTCCATGTTTTCTTCAGTTTAAGGAGAATATTTGAGACTCCCTTGCTCTCCTTAGCTCCTCACCTGTTTGAACTACCCACCTCACTTGCTTTAAAGCATCAAAATGATGCCTTCCTTGCCCCAATTAGATCTCTGCAGAAATTGTGCCTCATCCCCGAGCCCAAATTGCCTTTCCCATTGTTTTCGACAAAACCCTAAAAACAATCAAATCAAACCCTTGCACTTAATACCTAACCTAAGATCAGTTGCAAATATAGTCATCTCGAGCCTCATTGATTACCTTGTTCTGAGATTGACCTGGAGAGAGCCCTCTCCTGTCCTCGTAGGGTTAGCTACGAGGCTGAGCGTGGTTTGATGTTGGCCCTGGAACCTTGTCTTTTCAGCCTGAGACAAATCTAGGCCCTAACACATCAAACCATCCACATTTGGGGTTAACGCTACCAATCCATCATGTCAGTGTCGCTGGTATGTTCAAGAGAAGTAGCTCAGAGGATTCACCTGTGTCTCATCCGCTGCAATACATTCACTCTCCATCTTTTCATGACCGCCATCCTGAACCTTATATCCTCAGATCGTTTTCACCTCCATTAAAATCATTTGCTCTGTTCCGTGTCATAGATGTGGGATTCATTAAGTCCCTCCTGTGACAGATCGCTTCTTGTCGACATCAGCTCATTATCCAAGAAGTTGATTTAGGAACAACCCTTCCAGTACTTTGAAGCTTGCATGCCTCAATGGCAAGTTTCTCACTTCCGGCGACAGGTTTACATCACTGGCCTTCGACCCAAAGATTTTGCATGGTGTTCGATTCCAATTCCCTCTTTCACACCATGCGAATTGTACTGCAGTACCTTGAGGGTCATCATCATTATCGGTGATTCCTCTCGTGCATGTTAACAGCTTACATCATTGGCTGGTAATCAGGGAATCTCTTCCCATTTTCGACTCCAGAACATCTCTCACATGGATTGACTTGTACTTCGAGTGAAGATCGAACGAGATTGAAGACCCCGGATCTAGTTTCATCCATTCGGGCTGCGAGATACATTTAGGGAAATAAATACATCCAATGTACATCATTGCTGCACAGATAATCATCTGGCTCTACCGGGATCATCAGTCTGCACTCAGACGATTGTCTGTCCTATGTACATGAAAATGAATTTACAAAGCTAAGCACGGGAATGCCCGACTCAGCCAGGAAATGAAAAATATTATGAAGATAATGTGTTGTATTGTATCTTATTACAGGTCGCCTTCCAGCTCAAAAAACTTCGGATCCTCATGATAAAGCATTTCACTCGACATCAAAAATTAATTAACGACCTCATGCTTTAGGGGGCAACTGTTATAGACATTTTTGGGCACTGCAACCCCAATCATAAATGTCCATAAACCAAGGGCTCCTAAGTCCCTAAAAGTGTTGTTCCAACCCCTAAAAGAACAAGGTCAGCTGATCACATCATCTCCCAGAAGTTCTCCATGAAAAACTACTCAGAACTGGTCAAAACTGGACCATCTCACCTGCTCCATGGACAAAGTGCGCTGCATCCCACCTAAATACACATAGAGGGTGTGATACATGTTGAAAATCCCTTCTATGGGGTGCGATGGGCGAGAATGGACAAATGGCAGAGGCAGTGTGCGAGGTGGAAAATCATGGAATCTTCCAGAAACTTCTCCTGTGACACTTGCCTCCCTAAATTCGCCCAGGGATGAGTAAGAGATCATCAGTCTCCAAGTGGAATCAAGAACTATCAGAGAGAGGACACTAATCAAACCCCAGAAGCTGACTCACCCCCCTTTCAAACATCTGTATATGGATCCCTCATCCCAGAGATCCAGAGGTTGGAATCTTGTATCTTGTAAGGAAGTGTTGTTGGTTTCTTGTTGCAACATCATAGTGTTGGGTGATCTAATCTTTTCATGAGGTGAAGAAGGGCTTCTTGCTGAGAGGATGCCGCTGGGTCAGAACAATTGGTTGTAATCCTCCCCTACTTTTTTCTTGATATCAATAAAGCTATTCAAGTTTTCCTCCACATTCTTGCATATTTTATGATATATGTTTGTGTGTGGTCAATATACATCTGATCTTATATTGTTTATGCTAGTAGATCTTTGCTCTCAGATAGTATTGTGCTTCTTTGATTCTACAAGTGCTCTTTGAAGCTGGGCTAACAAGGAAGCAAGCGGTAAGGATCTATCATAAGGGAGAGGAATCAAGTGAGGAACCAAGCGCAAGATTGAGGTTGGTGTCTTCATTCCTCTCTTATCTATTTGTCATAAAGGAATACGAAAGTAGCTTTACTATGTTTGTTTCTAAGGTTGCTACCACCCTTAGTGGGACTAGCAGTTCTGCATAGACACTATTCCCGGTAACAACTAGGACCTTCTTCTTCATGATGAGACACTTCTTCTTCCTTATTAGCTTCTTCCTCAAACTCAGGAATATCCTCCTCATCAGAAGTGGATGGGAGATCTGTAGATTTCTTGAAGGCAATGATCACATCAAAAATTACATCTATGCTTACTTCAGTTTGATGTCCTTCCTTTATGTAGATCATGTAAGCCTTGGAAGAGTTTCTATATCCAACAAATATTCCTTTCTTGCTTGCAGGATCTAGCTTATTTATTTCTTCCTTGGGAATGTGAATATATACATGACACCCAAATATCCATAGATGATCAATATTTGGTTTCTTCCCAGTGAAGACTTCTATTGGAGTTGTATTGCCAAGTGACCTATGAGGAATTCTATTTTGAATGTATATTGCAGTCTTCATTGTTCTCCCCATAGGAATTTCCGTAGATCTTGATCATGGAGCATAGACTTGACACTTTTTTCTATAGCTCTATTCTTTCAATCAGCTACTCCATTCTGCTCGGGATTGTATGGAACTATAAGCTCCCTCTTAATCCCAACTTCCTTATAGAAATAAATGAGTTCTTTGGAAGTATACTCTCCTCCATTGTCTGACCTTAGAATCTTTATCTTTCTTTCTGTAAGATTTCCTACCTCTCCCTTGAATTCTTGAAATTTTATGAATACTTCGTCCTTGGATTTAAGTAAATAAATCTAAGTTTTCCTTGAATGATCATCAATGAAAGTAAGATAATATAGATGACCTCCAAGTGATCTAGACATGGGACCACATACATCAGAGTGGATGATATCTAGAATCTCTTATGCTCTAGATCTACTTTTGCAAATGGTTTCTTTGAATTTTTTCCTAGAGCATAGCCTTTGCAAACTCCTTCATGGTATTGTTTGAGATTTGGTATCCCATTTACAATGGAGTTTAGAGTTGGCACGATATTGTAATGAATATGGCCCAATATTCTACGCCAAATTTCACAGGGACTTCTCTCAATGTGGACAAGTGCTTGATTTAGAGGACATGAGAGTATGTAGAGTCTTCCTTCTTGAACTCCAATGGTTTCTAGATTTTCCAATGATAGAATCTTTAGCCTATACCACTACTTTACCATTTATAAAGGAAACTCTATCTACTTTTTCATCTAATGATGAAACAGAAATAAGATTTTTTCAAAAACCTGGAACATATAGAATGTTGTTTAAATGAATGTTTCCTCCTCCTTCTAGCTCAATTGATGTAGATTCAATGCCTTTGACCAAATAGTGTAATGTCCCTTAATAATAAATAATAAATAATAATAAAACTAAATAAGAAAATAAAATGTTAAATAATTCAACTTAACTTCGGGACGAAGTTCCTTAAAGTGGGGGAGTATGTGATGTCCCTTAATAATAAATAATAAATAATAATAAACAATAATAAATAAGAAAATAAATAATAAACAATAAATAAATAATAGTAATAAATAATAAATAATAAATAACAATACTAAAGCTCTAAATAAATATAAATAGAAATAAAACAAGAAAGCAGTAAAAATCAGTAAAGCTATCAAAAAGTAAAAACAAAATAAATAAAACAAGAAAGCAATAAAGTTGCATGTTGACACATGGAGTGTGTGCATGTGGTTCCCCTTCCAATGTTTGCTCTATTTAATAGATGGTGGGGAAGATGAGAGGCATTCCATCATTCCATGATTCCATCATCCATTCTCTTGGGAGAATAGTGTTGTTAGACAAAGGATTCCCTGGCAGTAGTACGTTGATTAAGGGCTCGGGGGTGGTCAGTTGTAGCAAGATCTTGTGCAACTGAACCTACGGTTGGGTGGAAAGTCGTCCCCAAAACTTTGTTGCATTTACCAGAATTCAACTAGCGTTCAACCCTGAAATCACAAGTGAGAAACATCATCGCCACAGGTAAGTATTCTCTACTCATTTTTTGAAATTTGATGTTAATTAGTTGATAAATTTTTTATTGATTATAAATCACATGATTAATCTAATTAATTACATGTCTTAATTTCAGGGATGTTACAGATGGCTCTTGTTGTCACGAAGCTCCACAGACTATGAGGACTTACCTTTGGATAGGTTTTTGAGTTGCTTGTGGTATCTAGTCATGTGTCTTGAAGCTCCACTATATATCACCCATATATTTTGATCTTGAAATGTTCTGGTGAGGGATGAGAACAATCCTTCATTCTTTAAATATTTGAGATCTTTGGAAGAGAAGAGACTATTCCATACTACCTTGAAATTTTTCTTGATGAGACTTGCTAATCATGAATACTTTTCTTCAAGATTCTTCATAATAGAGTTAACCTTCTTCATGCCATGTGCGAACCATAGCTCTCATACCATGTTGAAGAATATAAGGCAATATGACATTAATTATTCTTCTAACTATGATAACTGCTTGTGATGTCTTTTTACTTATTATGATTATCTTCTTATTATTATTATTATAGTGTGTTCTTCAATCATCAAATAGGTACCAAAACAAGAATATCACTGAGACACAAGTACACAAGATGTAGTCTCCAAGCCACAGAATAACCTCTCCTCTTGAGAGGAAAACCCTTCAATCTCTTCTTATAGATTCTTTATTGACGAATACCAAGAACCTTAACCAACACTAAAGCCCTTCTAATACCAAGATCAACCTCTGAAGAATGTGCTTTCTTCACTGCTTTCCAAACCCAGCAAAATCTCTTCTGGAAACACTACTTCGACCTCCAGCCACATATTTTTGGCCCTAACTACAGATCTGCAACTTCGGCCCTCTAGCATCAGCTTCTACTTCACACGTTTGGGATAGAACTACTTATTTGTTGCCTCCAGCTGCTTCACTTGACCTTATTTGTC
The DNA here is from genome assembly GCA_031772625.1 of Pinus tabuliformis. Classification (NCBI taxonomy): domain Eukaryota; kingdom Viridiplantae; phylum Streptophyta; class Pinopsida; order Pinales; family Pinaceae; genus Pinus; species Pinus tabuliformis. The sequence continues at coordinate 657,954,925 of CM062805.1, read as the reverse complement.
TTATGGATATATAAGGATACTTTTTTGTCCCTTCCTTCAGCTCTTTTCCACCAGATCGAACATCCACAATGAAACCCTAGCCCAACAGCAGAAACCCTAGTAAAAAACTACAAAATTTCAGCCTTCTTCTTCGCACGTGTGGAGATAAAGAGAAAGAGAGATAAACCCAAAACACTTATTCTCCTTCTTATCCCTTCTTCACTTGCCCTTTTCTGCTTCTTCCTTCGCATGAGAGAGTGAGGAAAATGATTGTGTCAAAATGAGGTTGAACTGTCTTCTATATATAGGTCTTCCAGGGGTAAGAATTTCCAGCTTCTAGGCCAACTTGACAGGCTAGTAAGCCGACTTGGTCTTGGAAGGCACGGTAAAATACAAAAATATTTTTTTTTACAATTTACAAGATGCTCGATGGGGTATTCATATTATGACAACGTCCCTAATTGGTTTCTTGACCTAGGACAATCCTAAAAGCACTTTCAATTAGTGCTTGACCTATAAAACAAATTTCTTGGGCAACAAAACCAAGCTCAATAATAATAATAATAATCATCTTTATTGCTTTTACAAAATATAAGAATCAAAAGTACATTTCATATTTATGAAGACCGAACCTAGTTACACTTTATTCAACATTTTCTTAGTCAAATTCATCCTGTAACTTCAGTCAAAGTCAATCAAAAACTTGATCAAACGAAGAAGATCATAATTCTTCAAATGAGTAGGTCAAAATTGGTCAAATGGAAGCTTTAAACTTTATATTTCCTCCTCCTTTCCTCACACATGTGGATCAGAACTAAAGAGATTGATGTGATCTCTGAATTGTTCAAAGTGGAGGAGGTTATATTGTATTTATATTAGTTAGGTGGGGTGAATTTTTAGCAAAAGTCACACCCCTTCACTTGTGGAGCTAACTTGACTTTTGGGGCCTACGTGAATCCCAAAATAATAATTTTAATTCTTCATTTTGTGCAATTTTCTTTGGCCAACTTGGGAGGCATTTTAGAATGTGGGAATACATCCCGACGCTACAAAAAATCAACATTGAGTACCATCTCGATCTTCTAGACTCCAAATAGTGTTATTCATTTTCCTTCCCTTGGAAAAATTCTGGAAAAACTTACTATTTTCATCCCCACACTCCAGCCAAACAATGCTACTCTTTAGCCTCCAGAAGGCCTCCTTTTCCTCCAATAAAAATTTTTTGTAGCTTCATTTTGCAACAACTTACCTTTTGAGGCAATAGAGGAGAAGATACACTCTTATGTATAAGAAGTTGCACTAAGCTCCTCTTCCACAACTATTAACTCTTCGTCTCTTTGATGCTTGAGAGCTACCCACTAAAGGGAAGTTTTTTACCTTTAATAGGTTGGAAACAAACTGGATAGCTACAAAAACCCTAAAGTGAGGGTTATATGGAGCCTAAATTGACTGAGCCAAAGCAAGGAAATCCTCGTATTTTAACCAAGACGCATTAAATTTGAAACGGATTTTTGGATTCTTTCTAATACCTTTGATTTCCTGGAAAATAAGGTATTTATCTTTTTCTCCCATGCATCCTACCCATTGATGAATCAGAGGTAATCCCTCCACCAACCCTTCAGAAAGAAAGAAACAATAGAATCAATTTGCAACCATAGCATACCCAAATCTCTTGTTCTTTCAACTCAGTTGCACCTTTACCAACTCAACATCAATGAGTCTGTGATCCATAAATAGGTGATAAAATTAATCCATAAGAGGGTTCGGTCATGAATGAAACCCCCATAATTTAGCAACACCCCGAGAGAATTTTAAGTCCCCTCCTAGGATTTAGCTCTCTAAGGAGAGAATATACTTTTGGAACAGAGCCTCCCAAAAAGGATCTCTCTCCAAATAAGGACCATAAACATTATGAACCATTAGCTCCATACCCAACTTAGCCAAAAATAACTCCATCCTGAGAGTTGACTCATTAACCCTAGAGTGAATTACATTTATACTCTGAGGGTTCCAACCAATGACCATGCCTCCTTATCTACCATGAGAATCGGAACAAGAAAATCTCCATCTCTCGAACATTTTGAAAAATGCAACTAGTGTCAGTCTTCATAACTACATTTGAGTAATGACGTAATGTATTTTTCTTAAGAAAGAAAAATAAATTTTATTGTAAAAGAAATTGACTTATTAAAGCATGGGTTTCATGCTTGAGTCAATGATTTTTAGGTCAAATTCCCCTTTGTAGGCTTGTAGTGTTTATGTCAAGTGTCATTTTCCTTGTCATCGTGTAAAAGACCCTCATTAGGCTTCTTGTGTCAAAAAAAAAAATCATTTTGATGTAAAATAGGTATTTTAGGCCTCCTTTTCCAAGTCGACCTCAACTTGGACAAGTTTTCCTAATTGAGAGGTGGAATCTAATATATAAAAGCAAAAACTCAACCTCATTTGGAGCACATCTCAAGAAAGTTCAATCTACAGTAGTTGGAGGAAGAAAGAGAGTGAAATCCCTAAGAATAAGGAGGAAATCCTAGCGAAGGAGAACGAAGTCTTTGTCCAAGCAAAAGAAGTCAACTTTTCTCTCTTTATTACCACATGTGCGAGGCTTTTGGGTTGTCAAGAGGGCCGAAATTATAGACTTAAAGTTGGGTTGAATTTTTGAAGCAGCTTGGCCAAAATTTTATCTTTGATTTAGTATTGATGTAGTGTTTTTGCATTTTATCATTGAAGATTTGGAAGGAAAGTTTGAGGGCTGACTTGGTGGAGGTTGAAGGTCTTTTGGTCTAAGGTCTTGGTCTATCTCAATTTGAATTTTCTAGTGGAATATTTTGATTGGGTTTTCCCCTATAGAGGGGTTTTAGCCCTGACTGAGTTCCTACATCTAGTGTCATTGATCTTCATGTTTTGATTTCATGATTTCTTGATGAAACAAAGATAAAAGAAGAACATAAAGAGAAGATAATAATACTATAAGAATATCACAAGTAATTATCAATATAAGAAAATATTTCTACCTTTATAATTTTCTAATAGAACATAACCTCTAGAAATTTTGTTACATCATCTCCATCTCAAAAAGTCTCTCAGAGAAGGATAATATCTGCACAAGGCCAATTTTTTAGATGTTATTTCCAAACCCCTGCAATTGAAGGATTGTATAATCATGAGGAAACCCCTCCCATGGCTTTTGCTTCAATAAGCACCCCATCAATGAATATTTTTTTCCCAAAAACCACATCTAGGTGGGCCTTGTCTAGAGCTTTGGCTAAATGATATTTTTTACCTCAACCCTTCCCCTCATGAGTGTTTGAAGGGATTTTCCCAAAACCCCTAGAAAATATTTTAGTGGATCCCTGAGACAGAGGAGGATGAAGTTTGTATCAAGAAGTGGATTCTCATACATAATTTGGGAATCCTTCTTCTGAGGAGACTATAGAAGGCGAGACAAACATTGAGGTGGGAGGGCACAGACATATAATTGAGGTAGGTTTTGGATCAGGATGGAAAATAACTTGAGTGGACTTATACCAAGTGGAGCCAGAACATCCATTGCCCAAGTCATAAAAGGAAACAACCATATGAAAAAGAGAAGGACGGGAGTAATTACCCAGAGAATGATTTGACTAATGCATTAAAGCCACTAGATCGTCCTCTATGGTACATTTTGTGTGACACCCCTTTTATTTTCCCAATTTTATGATGTAATTAGGAACTTATAATGTTGGGGTAATAACATTGATGCTATGAATTGAAACTCTATGATGTGATGTAAAGTTTATGTTAATTAATAATAAATTAATTAATTTATATATATATATATATATATATATAGAGAGAGAGAGAGAGAGAGAGAGAGAGAGAGGGGGGGGGGGAATAGCCAACAAATTATGATGCCTTCACAAGAAAATTTATCTTGATTTAATTTTCCCTTTTGATGAGATGGTTAATCTTCCCAAGAAGCTTCTAGCAAGAGGTTGGGAAGATGAAGGGTCAAGGTGTGATTATAAAAACAAGAGGGAGGATCAATCAAGTAGTTCTTCTTCCTTTAGATTTTTTAGCCTATTCCATTTTCTCTCTCATCTTACTCATAAATTTGAATTGGTAAGAGAGTTGGTGGCGAAACCTAGAGAGGTTCAAACCTTGTGACTAGTTAAGAGTTGTGAGTGATAGCTTATGTGACAAAAATTGAAATTTTTGTAGCACCTTCCCTTTGCATTATATGGCCCTAAGGACTGAGAATGGTCCTATTTATGTGTGGCACATAGATCACTAAAGAGGAGAGGGCCAAGAGATTTCAAAGATCAAAGAAGGACCCCCTTGTGTTGTGTAGATATGCATTGTGTTTTTATAAATGTTTATGAGTTTAGTCAAATATCGAAAGGTTGAGCACTGAGTTTATCTTATGTGTCAAGGAGAGCAGCCTTCACTTTTATTTTTAATATAGTCTGAAAACCGTGTACTAAATCCTAAGTTTAGTTTTCTCTCAAGGCATCAAGAATTTGGCTTGGGGGTGGTTAGATGTGAGAAAGAGTACAATGCAATATTTCCTATGGTTAGGTGGAAAGTGGCTCACCCTTTTTTAGTTCTAGATTCACTTTTTCTTAATTAGATAATTAATTTTGTGCTTGGTAAATGAAATTGAGAGTACATAAAAATATGTATGAAATTGTAATAGTCGAAATTGTTTATTCTTGACAAGTTTTCTTTTTTTAAAAATGAGATTCTTTATGAAAAATAAACGTATGGAGGATATAAATTATGTTCCTCTCAAACACGTTAATTTTTTTCTTAACCTCTGAGCAAAGCAATTGAATTGATTTAGGCAATATTTTGTCCAAGTAGAGATAGTGATAATAAATTCTCAAATTCATCGTTCGGTTGTGTTCCTGCATGCTTTCCCTATTAATTGCATGTTGTTTTTTCTTTAATTTTATCTATGGTAAATAAGTCTCAAATCTTCCTTTAATTTAAATAGATCCTAGGTGTGCAAAAGAAGCTAAGGAAGAGTTTTGGGGTCATTTTTGGAGTTTAAAGTTGGAAGCCAAAATGTGATTTATGAGGTCAACATGTCATCTTGGAATTTTCACTATAAATTTTATTCTTAGAGGTTCTAGAGGTTGAAACTTAGACCATAATTGAGGGGAATCTTGCTAAACATCTAGTTCAATTTTCAGATCTTGTTTCATTATATTTTTGGATATATGATCTAAGGAAGTTAGGCTTCCTAAATGCTTCTCTAAACTGGTCATAGGGGAATTTTCACTATAAATTTTCTTTTAAAATATTTTAGAGGGAAAAACTTAGAAAAAAATGGGAAATATCACTAAAAATCTAGTTCAAATTTCATATCTTCGTTTTCTATAGTTTCCGAGATATGCTCTTAGGAAGTCAGGTATCCTGAATGCTCCTAAAATCAGGCTTCAAACATGTCAACATGGAATTTTTCTATAAATTTATTTCTTTGAGGTTTCAAATTCTAAAACTTGGAGATAGAGAAGATCTATTAAGGTACTTGTAATAGAATTTTCAGATATTGGTTCCCTATAATTTTAGAGACATACCTTGAGGAATTTGAGTCTCTTGAATGATCCTAAAATCAAAACTAATTATTGTGTTAGCAAATAACAAAAGAAATGGAAAAAATAATTGATACACCATATCCTTAATTTGGCTTTAAGGGATCGGCTTTGAGAAAACTGTGATGCCCCACAACCCTAATGAAGGATTTGGTGGTTGGGACTATGACACTCAACCTTCTGTAATGCCTCCATCTACATCTTTCACCCAACCTTTGAAATCACTAGAGGAGGGTTTAAAAAATGAAGATAGCCCGAACCTTATCCAACTAACCCTGAATTCCATCTAAGGGCATCATATTAACTCTAGAATACCTCTTTAAGGATGGACCAGTCTTTTTCATAATGGGGGAGTGATGTCCCCCTTCTGACCACGAAAAGAAAGAGAACTATATTTTTTAGTATGGTCATGATGATGACACCCCCTATATTGAAAAGGAATGCATTCATAGTCTAGAAGTTGGAGATGGGGAATAACTGAGAGCTCTAACTCCATTTTTTGCAAAAAAACCATCTTGGGTATCTAGAATGACTAAGATACATGCAACATTCATCACCCCAATGGAGCTTAAAGACATTCTAGCCTCTAGAAAATGCCCAAGTTTATTTCTAATGTCTCAAAGAGACATTAGGGACTAATAATGTACAGGAAGACCCAGTAAACAAACCCAAGTGGGGGCGAAATCCAGGTATTCTTTGTTGACATCAAAGAATAGAATCCATTTCTTCATGAGTACCAGCGATTATTCAATATTCCTATTATTTTTGAGGACCCATGAGGTAGCTACCCTGAGCTAGAGAAGAGAAGGGACAAACCTCGAACTAAGGAGAAAACTAAGGATAGAGGCTCTAGATGTTGACCCCACTCTTGTGCAACCCACTCCTTTACGGTTTTAATGTTGAACCTTAGACTCATGGCTTGATGCATAGTTGCTAGGTCCTTCATCTATATAACCTCATGAAGCTACACATCTTCCCTGAGAACCATCTTAACCTCTCTTCGTTTGATTTTTACACATCAGGTCTTCCTTATTTTGGCACCTGAAGATATATGACCAGTAGAAACCAATAGATCTATCTATTTCAAGTCCAAATCTCTGAGAGAAGAAACCATATTTTCAGTTGACCTTAAAATTGATGGGCCTTAAAGAGCCTCTTTCCCCAAGGTTGTTGTGATAAAATTGTTATTATATAGGTAGAAACCCTCTTCAATATAGGGTATAGACACAAAGGAACCTACCATAAGTGGTATCTCTAGCGACAAATTCTCCAACACTAAGACCCCTAAATAGCCAAAAAAATTGGTTGCAACCAACAGCCTTGCGAAACCCCCCTCCAAGACTCAAACCCCCAAAATTCCAAAGGAAATTCGTTGCAACCCACAATCTTGTGAAACCCCCAAATCCACTAAAGCATTGTCTGAAAGATCCCCAAGGTAACCATCCTTATGGAAATGAGGGGATATCACCAATGCCAAAACAGTGGGAGAAACTGGATAATCCCCTACTAGATTGAAGTCCTGAGAACTAGGAATAGAAACTCTCTCCAAATGTTGAGTTTGCGAGAGTACACCATCTGCATTGGTGATAAATCAAAAATTACTATCAACACATGTTATGAATATACAACAACATAAACCACCTCGCTATTAGTTGAAGGCCTATCAATTGGATTTAACCAGGTCTGATATAATTCATATTTTTCAGGAGAATAATCAACTAGAGTTTTTCTCCATCTTGACAACTACTAGTCAGGAAATATCTTCTTTTTCATAGATATGTTTTGATCAACTATTTAATGAATATTTTCAATAGTTTAGAGATCATATTGGTAACAAAGCAAGTTGCTTTGTGTATTTTGTGGGAATTTGTTGTTGATCAGATTGGTTTAAGAAGATAAACATAAAAATCCTAAATGTGGCCAATTGATTGGTTTATGATAACCCACGAGATTGAGTAAAGAAGAGGTATACATGACTAGAAGTGCCAGTCACAAATATAAATCATAATGTAAACATTCTCATGGAACCCCTATCTAGTAAGCTCAATTTGATCTAAGAAGAGGGGGATTTTATCTCAAAGGTCAGATCGAAGGAAAAATTAGGAGATCATGAAGATTCATAGAAAGGATGCATGAAATCAAAAAATGAGTATCCAAATTCAAGTGTTGTGAAGCTTTCATAGTCTCTCTTTGATATGGAAGTGAAGGTGATTATCAAGCTATATCAAGGTCAGATAGATGCTTTGAAACTAAATCATTGGTTGCAATAGTTAGAGTTTTATTTTAGTGTTCACCATATAGAGGAGGAACATAAATTTTCATTTTTTCACTTAAAATTAGAGGCCTATACCATAACCTTACAGGAAAACCACACAGAAACCCTTAGGTTGGTGGGAGATCCTCTAGAAACTAGGTGGGAGGATTTATAAACCCTAATAAAGTCCCAATTCTACCATCTTAGGTATGTAAAGGATGAGTGGATCTAGTCGCATTACTTCAAGTAGAGATGAGGGTAGAGTTTATATGAGTACACCACATAATTACAAAATATGGAAATAATGTTGGGTATCTCTCCCAAGAACCCAAATGTACTCCTCAAGTATTTATGGGTTCTGCACAACCATCTACAAAAGAAAATGACGTTGCTAGAACCTAGAATGGTGGATGCTTGTTGGAGAGGTTAATCCCCTCTACGGATAGAGGCGATCCCTTCTAGCCCAAAAGGGGTCTAGCAACAATCAACCAATGCTACTATGTAGGTTCCTAATTGCATATAAAGAGTAGGTAAAGAAAGACCTACTTGGAATCCAACGCTAGTGTCGAAGAAGAGATGTTGTCCTCGTTCCTTTGTCTTGGCCGGTCACAATCCTTCACGATCCTCGTGAATGGACACCTGCACATACAAAGAACAATACACACACAAGCGTGAAATCTAATATAGGCAATTATATGTCAGTCAGAAAGGACATAACTCACATTAACCATCATAAGAACAATGAAAGTGGAACCATAACAGCAGTCATCTATTATTAATAATAAACAGAGAAGAGTACAACCAAGTTCTGACGTCGTGATCCTTCTCAAGAGGGTCCAGCCAGCAAGTCTCTTAAGCATTCACCTTTAGAGGTAGATCTCCCAAGGCAAACTCTCTCACACACAAGCAAAACTTCACAACCTTCCTTGAGCTTTCTATCAATCCCACACTTGTCACACCAACTAGCTATCAAACACACTAGCAGCAGCACTATCAATTCCACACTATCCAAACTCCAAAAACTAGCTGCTCATGGCACTGGTGGAGGCATAAATAGGAGAAGGCCTCCATGAATGGTGGGAGGATGAGCTTATCTCCAAGGAAGGTGGCTCAAATGACGAAACAGATATTCTAGAGAAGGAAGGGCGACATTTACAAAGCCAATAACCAGGTCTGGAGTCATCTGGAAGGTCGGCTGTTAGAACAAACTTGCCCAAACAAGATCAGCGCGGGTCCATAACTGCACTGGAGCGCTGACATCGCTGCTGAATAACAAATAAGGTCAAGTCAGCACGATCAGATATGAGTAACAGACGTGCTGTCTCATGAAATTCGACCAGCGCGGGAATCACGTGTACTTCCGCGCTGGCAGCGCATTCAGTCTGTTATGGAGCGCCCATCAGCGCGGTTATTTTGACAAAAGTCGCGATGATAGTAAAACTTTGGCAAAGTGGGTCATTTGGCCACATTAGAGAGCATGAGCATGATTAATTTGAACTCATGACACAGTAGGGAGACTGACAGGGAGACAGTGACAAATTACTGTGTAACAGATGCCCCCTAAAGCATGAAGCCCGAGAGAGTGGGAGGGGTGAAATGCTTTACAAAACTCGCTGAACTGGAACACCACCAGGAAGGATCCGATATTTTCTGATACATGTAGTCTAGGCATGGGCGCAGCCATCCAAAAGACATACGAAGAAGGTCTGTGGTATGGACGCAGCCACCTAGCTAAAGAGACCATGGTGATAATAAGGTATGGTCGCAGCCATCCAAAAAGACTCAGGTATGGGCGCAGCCATCCATCAATGAGTCATGTAATGATCATAAACATCGCAACCTGGATTACAACAGATAAAGATCCAGGGTCTTGCGCTCCGTCCCGACCCGAACAAAGTACAAGTCCAAGCATGTGAATACATGAGCTGAAGTCGAACATGCATGAACATCGTCTGATTACCAGTCAATGAGGAAAATTGTTAACAGACGCGAGAGGTACCACCAATAATGACAATGGTCCTCAAGGTACTATAGGTACAATCCACGACGTGTGAATCAATGAGCTGGCGTCGAACACCCGCAGAATCATTCGATCGAAGGCCAATGATGTAAACCCCGCGTCGAACACGAGGAACCTGCCATTGAGGCATGCAAGCTCTAAGGCACCTGAAGGGAGTCTCTAAGTCGCCTTCCCGGATAATGAGCTGAAGTCGACAGGAAGTGACTTCGATCGAAGGTGGGCCATAATGATTCCCACATCATCGACACGAGACAGGGAAGGATAAGTAATTTTGTGTGAAGTATCAGAGGAGGTTGTACTGTTGCAGAGGTCAACTTCTCTTGAACATATCGGCGGCACAACAGTGGATTTGGCAGTATCTGACATCAAACGAGCAGAGGTCATGGCGACAGGACAATGAGCAGATGAGAGGTAAAATAGGAAAACCCGAACCCACGGAGGCTAGTGTAAAACAAGATGAGAAATCCCCACCCAGACACAAATGCAGACCAGTGCCATGTTCAAGAGCGACATACTGCCAACACGACAATTATTATAGTTCCATTTTCCCCGCCATTTCTGGCAGGTACCCCGATTATTTTTTAACAAGCGTGACGGGGATAGCATATGCTTGGAAAGTGTCATTTTGACAATGTCCGATGTCATTAAGTTTTAACGAGTCTGACAAAGGAAGAACTCGGCGTCTTTTCTTGTTTAGAGACTCTGAAAAGACAGCGGAAAAGAAAACTCCAAGGGGTCCTTTTTCATAAGGTTGTGTCTCACGAGCCCGAAAAAGTATAAAATAATGCTCGAAAGAACCGCCCGACCAATATGATCGAGGAGTACTTTTCGTAAGTAGTGATTTCGACCCGAAAAAGTAAAAAAATGGTCAGAAGTACGTCATTTTGGAGCCAATAACGAGTTCAAAACGACAAACACCCGGCAATCTTTTTAGTTTAAACGGTCAAAAAAAGAGCTTTAAAGGCGACCGCCTCTCGCTTTTTTTAACGAGTTGAGAGGGAGACTCGGCTATCTTTTCGTCTTTAAACGGTCGGAAAAGAGCTGAAAGCAGACCTCCATTTTTATTCTCTTTAATGAGTCAAAAAGGGAAAAATACTCGGCAATCTTTTCATATTTTACGAGTCAGAAAAGAGCTTAAAGGCGACTCGTCCTAGAGGAACGAGTGGTATAAAGGGTAGCAACTGGTTCCGGCAATGGTGGAACTGCTCAAAACATGTAATGGTCAAGAGGCTGGCTAACAAAACCACTCATAAATGCGGTCCCTCAGGAAAGGTAAAACAACCAAGTGAAAGCATATGATCGGCCAAAGAGATGGTGGCGATGGAATGAAAACAACCAAGGCTCATCTAGCAGAATTTAGCAGATAAAGATAGCAATCACGAGATGTAAATCGGGTATGGGTTCATTTTACACAAGCTTGAACCATGGAGAACTTTGCTTGGATTCGGTTTCATGTTTACACAAGCTTGAAACGAAAAACTATGCTTGTTATCAGTTCGCATGCCCCCAGCATAATGACGCAAATCGAGGTACATGCCCCCCAAGCTTCATTGCATTGAAAATGGATTGAAGGTTGACATAATGATTATTGCGCTCGAATGACACGAGCTTATGTTTCATTGTTTTAACGAGGTTGACACATGTAAGAGAACCATCCTCAAAACTCCTTGTTTCATTTTTTAGCGAGCTCGACACAAGACAAGGAACCGTGCTCCAGACACGTTGTTTCGTTTTTTAATGAGGTCGCCACAAGATCAAAACTATCCTCAGACAGCCTGTTTCATTTTGTAAGGAGCTTGACACATGAAAACGAACTATGCTCCGTCTCAACTTCATCATAATGAATGGGAAATCAGTGCTTCCGAGAGTGTCGCTCCCGGTGGGAGGACAACATTTCGGAAGTCTGGACCCAATGCCCCTAGGACACTATGCACGACAGTAGCATCACTGGATCCAGGCACGGGATGAGTGGCCACGTAGTTGATCTGTGGGGGGACAGATGCAACTGGTGGATGAAAACCAGGAGGGAATGACTGCGGTGCAGAAGGAGCTTGTTGACAGACGAACGATAACTGATCGAATGTCACTATCCTTCCATCGTGTGGAAAGCAAACCACACGGAAAAGTGAAGAAACGAGGGCTCCCATAGCATACACATAGTCGTGACCAAGGAGAAGACTGAAGTCCAAAGATCCTTGGGTAACCGAGACGTCTATATATACAGTCTTACCTCCCAAAGTGATAGGAAACTGTGGAAGGATTCCCAACGGTTGACTAGTTCCTCCGTCGAAGGCTGTGAGATTCGGTGCAATAGGCACAAGCGGTGGGGAACCCAAAGCTTGCCAAGTAGTAACGGGCATAAGACTAACCGATGCCCCTTCGTCCAACACAGTGCCAGGCAGCGCCGTATGGCAGGCATAGGCGGTGACCCAGAAAGGCACATGGGATGGAAGGGGAGGGGCAGTCAAACGACTCCAGTCGAAAGAAACGACTGAACTACTTGGTGGGGGAATCATATGATTGCCCCCCTGCTCAGAAGGAACCGAATCAGAAGTCTCCGGAGCTGTCGGGATGGCAAAATCCTCGTCAAGCTCAGGAGACTCGGATGAGACGAGAAGAACATGGGAATGATGCTCTTCCGAAACGGGATGATCGACAGGTGGTGAACTCGGGTCATCGTCCTTCCCAACCAATGGTTGGTCGAGAACCAGCTGGGCACAGCCAGGTTCAGGAAGAGGGGTCTGAACAAGAGAAAAATATGAATCAATCTCTTTATCAGGAGGGGGATGATCAGCAATGGCAGCAAGACGTTGATATCCAACAGGGAGTTGGGGTGAGGGAGCTGAGAGACTTTCCAAAACACTGGAGGCTTTATCCATAAGTGGACAAAGGTGAAGGGAATGATGGCCTTCACAAAGTTGACAGGGGAAGCGAACCTTCCCTTTTCCCTTTCCAACTGATAGAGTAGCATCATCTTGAGATGGTGAGGGACGAGCCGGGTCACGAGACCATACGTCTAGGATCCTGGGAATGCCAGGACAATCACGAAGAAGATGGTCCTCCTTGCATAATCGACAAGGAAACTTAGCCTTCCGCGGAGGGGCAGAAGGTGGCTCGACCTCAGGTGTACTTGGGGTAGGAGCAAGAGGGATACTCGTAACCTCTCCCTTAGGAGACTTCTTCTTCTTGGTCTTCTTCTTCTTCTTCTTAGCCGCCTGGGTACTTGAAGCGAGACTTTCGCCAGGCGAAGTGGAAGAGGAAGACGTAGAAGTAGGCGTCGAAGGGGAGAGATCCACCTTAGGGTCAACATGAGGTTGCTTAGGTGGAGGGACTGATGGACCAACAGCCGATACGGTAGAGACCAAAGAGGTTGAAAACAACCAAACGGTCAACCCAACAGTTAACCCTGGTAGGGACAACGTCGCCATATACGGAGCACCAACATTCCCGAGAGGAGGGAAATGACCAGGGTTCCCATCAGGAGGGGAACTCAGGTTGGTAAACCCAGGGAAAGTTGCCGTCGAGAACGAAAACGAAACCTACACAAGCTAACGCTAACAAAATCTAACCAGGTAAATGTAATCGCGGCCGAATTAATTTTAAGACACGGGAACCAAACTTGACCTTTTCATCTTTTAAGAGTCGAGAAAAGGACGAAAAGGTGACTCTAGTCTCCTTCGAATGTTTAATGAGCACGAAGTGACAAGACGCTCACTGGCACCTTTTCTTTTAAGGAGTCCGAAAAGGATCAAAAGTGACTACTCTGGAGACTCTAGGCAAAGGGTTTACCAAGTAATCCGTAAAACTGCTTATACACCTTGGCAATCGTATGAGAACCAAGGACTTCCCGTACTGCAGTCAATCTTCCCGAATGCTGTGTTCGGTGCGTTACGGCTCACAAGGCGGCAGACTCGGCTTCCTATGGATCAAGGATAAAAGCCTAGTGGGGTCTCCCCATATACGCGACGGTACGTGGGAGCGCAGTCCGTGTTGGCAATTATCGATTCAACGTGGAGGAATCACCCAACCACTCCTCAATACTTACCAGGTTTAAATATGCCGAAACACGTCTCTAGCCTAGACCTCTAAAAATGTTTGCATTAAGTTCCAATGCGTTTTTAGGTTAATTCAGTTTATTTTATGGTTGATCTTGAGTTAAGTCTCGGTTTCAGGTCCTACCGTATGATCTCTCAGAATTACCTATATGCAAACTACATGCCAAAGAACATCATTTCATTCGATGAATTCTAACTATGGGAAGGTTAAGAGTTTTCAATCAAACAAAATGAAATACAATCAATCAAACAACCTAATGCAACTAATGACAAGGAAATGAAACTTTTTCTTTTGAGAATGCAAATGAACGAAAAGTTCTTTTTTCCTTTTAACTATTTAATGCAAAAGATACTAGTTTGATTTCTTTTTCTAATGGCACTACGCACTTTAAAACGAATTTTGAGAGACAATAATACTAAGCAAAGAGGAACAAAATCACTCAATGAGTAGCACAACAAAGTTTCCAATACACCAAACAGTTCTCCAAATCAAAGGAAAAACAAAGACTCGTACGGGCTATGTGATCTAAGCCCAACAAGGTGGAAATGCAATCAAGCAAGAAGGAAGGTTTTCGCAAAAGCAAAGGCAAGCAGCAAACGAATCTTTGTGAACAAGCAACGAAACAAAACCAATCCAACGAAAACGGGATGATCACACTAGGTCACAAGACACAAAAACAAGATCCGCTCATCAAGACTTCCCAAGCAAGTGTTTCAGTGTTCAAACAATAAAAATCAAGTCACAAACCAGGTAAAGAGAGCAGGGAAAAGTCAAACCAACAGGCTCAGGAGGCAGAACTGTAAAAATTCAATTTTACAGGTGTCAGCGCGGGTGGCCCCGCAGCAACAATGCGCTGAAAAGGAACCACTTGTAGCAACAAAGCGCTGTCATCGCGAAAGGACACGGCTTAACCGCGCTGGTCGGATTTCAGAACCGTCGCGACTGTTAATTTCACAAAAACGATGACCGCGATGTCAAAGAAACAGGTAAGCGATGTCAGCGCGACTGTTTTATTATAAAACGCGCTGAGGCTAAAAAACAAGCAAAAAAAAGCTAAAACTCCCAAACCAAGGCAATAACTCTTCAAACAATCAAGGCACTTCCCAGACTGAACTAGGAAATCCAAAAACAGAGGACTAATCCCTAGTCTTTGCAAAGAGAGCCACAAACAAACTTAAAGCAAGGATGAGTGAAAAAGAGGCAAAGGCCGGCTCCCCAGCGGAGTCGCCAAATTGTTGGAGAGGTTAATCCCCTCTACGGATAGAGGCGATCCCTTCTAGCCCAAAAGGGGTCTAGCAACAATCAACCAATGCTACTATGCAGGTTCCTAATTGCAGATAAAGAGTAGGTAAAGAAAGACCTACTTGGAATCCAACGCTAGTGTCGAAGAAGAGATGTTGTCCTCGTTCCTTTGTCTTGGCCGGTCACAATCCTTCACGATCCTCGTGAATGGACACCTGCACATACAAAGAACAATACACACACAAGCGTGAAATCTAATATAGGCAATTATATGTTAGTCAGAAAGGACATAACTCACATTAACCATCATAAGAACAATGAAAGTGGAACCATAACAGCAGTCATCTATTATTAATAATAAACAGAGAAGAGTACAACCAAGTTCTGATGTCGTGATCCTTCTCAAGAGGGTCCAGCCAACAAGTCTCTTAAGCATTCACCTTTAGAGGTAGATCTCCCAAGGCAAACTCTCTCACACAAGCAACACTTCACAACCTTCCTTGAGCTTTCTATCAATCCCACACTTGTCACACCAACTAGCTATCAAACACACTAACAGCAGCACTATCAATTCCACACTATCCAAACTCCAAAAACTAGCTGCTCATGGCACTGGTGGAGGCATAAATAGGAGAAGGCCTCCATGAATGGTGGGAGGATGAGCTTATCTCCAAGGAAGGTGGCTCAAATGACGAAACAGATATGCCAGAGAAGGAAGGGCGACATTTACAAAGCCAACAACCAGGTCTGGAGTCATCTGGAAGGCCGGCTGTTAGAACAAACTCGCCCAAACAAGATCAGCGCGGGTCCATAACTGCACTGGAGCGTTGACATCGCTGCTGAATAACAAAGAAGGTCAAGTCAGCGCGATCAGATATGAGTAACAGACGCGCTGTCTCATGAAATTCGACCAGCGCGGGAATCACGTGTACTTTCGCGCTGGCAGCGCATTCAGTCTGTTATGGAGCGCCCATCAGCGCGGTTATTTTGACAAAAGTCGCGATGATAGTAAAACTTTGGCAAAGTGGGTCATTTGGCCACATTAGAGAGCATGAGCATGATTAATTTGAACTCATGACACAGTAGGGAGACTGACAGGGAGACAGTGACAAATTACTGTGTAACAATGCTTGTATACAGGAAAAATACCTGAAAAACATAAGCCAACAAAAAGGCTATTAAAGTGGTTCAAAATAGAAGGAAAGCTAAGAATATTCTAAAGAGGGGAACAAGAAGTGGAATGAGGGGAAGAAAATAAGACAAAAACAACAACAAACTAGTGCAAAGATCCTAGAAACCACTACAATCATTATAACATTGATGATCACATAGAGGAGAAGTCTTGAAAATTGCATCTCGAGGTTAAATCCAAGAATCAAAAGAAGGATGGGAAGAAAAATAATATAATCACCATCGATACAAAGAATTAGGTGGAAATTAGCTCTGACATGGATGAAAATATTGTTTGTACTTAATTGTAGAAGGAGGTGAATATGAATATCCTTCATCAATAAGAAGCAAAGGAGATGAGCAAACTCTTCCATATAAAGATAGAGGTCAAAAAGGAAAATGTTGATGCTTTGTTCGATTTAGGTTCATAGGCAAATCCCATGACAATGAATCTAGTGAAAAAACTTCAACTGGAGGTTCATGACCATCCTAACCCATATCCATGGGGATGGGTCAACAAGGATGTAGAGATAAAAGTAACTAAAGTATGTAAAATTAAATTCACTATCATTTTTTATTTTAGATGAAGTAGAATTGGATATATTTCCACTTGATGTTTGTGGAATTGTTTTTGGGATTCCCTATATGTACATGCAATCTTCAAGTAAGGAACTAATTAGTATTGCCTCATCAAGGATATAAAATACTTCATCATCAACATGCACAAGGGAAAGTCTACAATTTTTTTAGCAACTTCCAACCAAGCCAATAAATTAATCAGTGCTAGGAAGAAGTATGTTTTATTTTTTTAAGAGAAAATAGGTATATATAATATTCAATGAGAGAAAATGAATCCTTACAGGGATGCATTAAAGAACAAAGGCAACAACTGGTAAAATTTCTATAAGTATATAGGGAAGTGTTCCAAGGGCCTAAAGGAATATCACCCAAGAGGGAAGTGGATTATGAGATCCAATTGTTGCAAGACTCTCCATTGCCAAATATTTGGTTATACATACAGTCTATTGTGGAAGTAATTTAAGTGAACAAGTAGTTACAACATCTAATAAAGCGAGGTATAATTTGACCAAGTACCTTACCGTGTGGGTCACCCATCATAATTGTGTCAAATAAGGATGGGACTTGGAAAATGTGCATTAATTATAGTGTTAAATAAAATTAGACTCAAGAGAAAGTAACCCTTGCCTAGGATTGATGATCTATTAGACTAGTTACAAAAAGTGAAATACTTCACCAAGATGGATTTAAAATTAGGGTATCACCATGTGCAATTCAAGGAAGAAGACACCTAGAAAACATCCTTCGAAACCAAACAAGGTTTATATGAGTTGTTAGTCATGCCATTTGGTCTATATAATGTACCAAATATATTCATGAGAGTAATGAGTGATGTATTGCATCCTTATCTAGATTCATTTGTTATTGTTTATTTGTATGATATATTTTTTTATAGTGCTACCTGGGAGAAGCACATCTCATACTTTATGCAAGTGCTCGAGTCTTTGAAGATGCACTATCTATTGGAAAATATAAATAAATGTGATGTTTCACAATATTATTTAGTGTATTTAGGTTGTGTCATTGGTGAAGGGAAGCTCAAGATAGATCTTGCCCAGATGGAGGTGATCATGAAGTTGTTGGTACCTACAAATGTTTATAAGGTCAGGAGTTTCATTAGGGAAACAGATTGCTTGAGGAAAATCATAGCTTCATTTTCAGTAGTAGTTGCACCACTCCACACCATAACAACAAGTGGGAATATTCTATAATGGGTGAGGGGTTAGAAAAAGGCTATTGAAGAGTTGAATAAGAAAATCATACAAGCATCAATTATTACATTACCAAACTTGAAATAGCCCTTTGAAGTGGAGATTAATGTGAGTAGGTATGTTATGGAAGGGGGCTTGAAGTAGGGAGAAAGGCCTATATACTACCATTTTGAAGTGTTTGATGGGATAGTTGTCAAATACCCTACTTAGGAAAAGGAGCTCTATGCCTTGGTGCAAGATGTAAAAAAATGTAAAACATTATTTGATGGGAAAGGAGATAGTCATCTACGCAAATCACCAATTACTATAATACATATATGCCTAAATTAAGTCACAACAGACTAAGAATTATAAGTGGATGGGGTTTTTATAGAAATTCCATTTATTGATCAAGTAAAAGAATGGAAGCACAAACAAGTTGGTCGACATGCTTTCAAGTCCACCCACATAAAAAATCATAGCTTTGGTAAATACAATGCACATGGATCCTTTCACTCATGATGCATACAAAGAGGCATATATAGAGGATGAATATTTCAGGGACGTGTATCAATAGTTATAGGGAAATATTCATGTGTATGATGGTGACAGAAAAAGAATGACTATCATTGCTAGAATGCATCACTCTACCCATTGGGTAAGCTATGTGTTCATAAAGGTGAGTGACTGCGGTTGATTAGAGAGGATCCCACCTCCAAATTTGTAGGTTTGGTGTTGGAAGATAGTTTCCAATTTACAGAGGTAAGCATACTCACCCAAGATGCAAGAATATGTAGCTAGGCTCAATGTAGGATGTATACTCCATTGTAGCAAAAATCCTGGTATTAGGAAATAGGGCATATATCATCCCTTACATGTGTCCACTAATCCATGGGAAATCATTTCCATACACTTTGTGGAAGGTTTACGACTAACCAAGAAAGGACATGACTAACTATTGATAGCAGATGATAGTTCCACCAAGATGTGCATTCTCATGTCCTATAAAAAAATCATCATGGGGAAAGAAGTAGGAATATTATTCTTATAATAGGTATGGGTACATTTTGAGATACCAAGGAGCATCATTTCAGACATCGATAGTATATTTCTTAATGCATTTTAGACTACAATGTGGGAGACGTTGGATACAAAATTGAATAGGTTTATAGCATCTAATACACAAACAAATGGGAAAACAGAAGCAGTCAATATGACTTTGGTGTAATTTTTGAGGGGTTATTATAACACACCCTTCTACCCCCTTAGATTATTCTCGAGCAATGGAAAGTGTTATATCAAGAGAACTCAATATCCATGGTCTAATTTTGGAAATGAGGTACCAAAATTTCTTATATTTCTAATTTCTAAAAATAAAAAACAAACACCACCATCATGATCGACTTGTTGAGATATTTCTAGTGATATAATGTTTGTAAAAATTCGACTTACTAAACAAAATTTATGAGCTCTTCAAGCCCACCACTTAATACCTTCCACTTAAGAAAGGTTCTACCACATGTCACCCATGTGGTGTCCACATGGAACGCACGTTGCACTAACATGGTGTCCATGTGGCACCCATATAGTTCCACATCACCTTTTGGCATCATCACACCCATGTGACATTCACGTGGTGCCCAGATGGAACCCATGTTGCACCAACATGGTGCCCATGTTGCACCCACATAGTTCCATGTCACCTTCGGGCATTAGTGCACCCATGTGGTGTCCAAGAGCTACTCGAGTCGTTTGGTCAATTGGTCATTCGGGCCTTTCATTATACCTATAGATATAAATAGGAAGAACTCCCAAACAGCCTGAACTTGGGCCATTAAAGTTATTTGGGCCCTCAGGCGTCTGGCCCATTTAGGCCATTTCATATCAGATTCTCCTTGAGTGTCCCAACTCCCTGAACTAGCCCAAATCTAATGCCAAAACTAATCTATGGAACATGCTCATTTGGTCTTGGGCCCACATTCAAGGCTTATCTCCTCCTGAATGCCTCGAGCACATCCAACCTCCTCAATACCCTAGTCTAGCCTGACTAATGATAGTAATTGAATATATAAAGTTCCATTGCTTCACCCAAGACTCCTAAATGTGCTTAGTCTTAAGCCACATTTAACAAGAATAGGGGATATCCCAAGTGATGATCCATGGTATTCCAACAAGAACGTTGCAACTCCCAAGCCTACCAACTTTAATTATAAATCTGGAGTTCGTACAAACTTAAGAGCGCTTGACACTATATGTGTAGCAAATTCCCTCCTCTTCCTAGTCTGACTCCCTTTATTGTAGGTGAAAGAAGGAAATGAAACAAATTAGAATGAGCAAAGATCTAGGTAAGCCATCAATCCTAGGTTGCAAATGGTAAATAGCAATAAGAAAAACTATTATAATTTTGCTGCAAAGTAAATGACAAAAAGGAAATGTATTATATTTGCAAAAATGTAAAGCATAATGACAACCAAAAAAATATAATCTATCTTTCTTTAATGGAAATGGAATTAAAGTTCTATTTTGCTCAAAAGGAAAGTCCTATATTACTCTTGCAAGAAGGAAATCACACTTTGTGTAAAGTAAATTGTGGAAAGGAAATCTAGACTAATTGCATAAATCAACATTCAAGAAAAAAATATTGTAAAATTTAAATGGCAAAATAACCAAGCCTCAGCTCAAACAAAGTGGTCGTAGAACATTCATAGGCTATAAATATACTTCTACCATGAATTTGGAGTGAATCAAAGCTAGAAAAAAAATTGTTACAAGTTCCTACAAGATGCATGTTTCTCAAATTAACATGCCAAATTCCCAAGGTAATCAAATAAAAACACTACAGAGTAAATTTTGTTATTAATTTCAATGTTTTTAGCTTCAATCCAAGTGGAATCAATGTTGTTCTGAGGGGTCTTGACCCAAGTTCAGAGTGTGTTCTGCACCAACAAAACCTTCAACTACTGGCCCTTTCGGCAATGAACCGCAAGCATATCGCAATATCACTCGAAGCATTTATGGGAGGCTACAAAATCAGGCTTCTGCAACCAAAGGGATATCCATGCAGTGGCGCCTTGTGTTTACTTCTACTCTATATTGATTGTTTAAATTCAAGTGCATAATAACTTCACGCGGATGATTAATTTAACAAAATTGCATTAAAACCCATAAACTCAAAAAAATAACAATATATCTTATAGATCTTCGCATAATTCAGTGAAAACATACATAATGAGACGAACAACAACAAAGGATAAACACAAAAAGATATACAATTCTTCATCAAAACTTCTTCTTTATTAATATAAGTCCTCAGTACAAATACATCTCTGACCTACACACCCAACTACAGGTGGTTTGCACACTTAGCTGCAAACTCTTCCAGGCCTCTGCACACTCAGCTACAGAGCTTTCCCCAAAACTACAGACTACAAACGTGAATACAGATATTCAATTCAGTTATGATATTTCATTACATTCCTATTACCTTCTGCTAAGGTATTGCACATCCTTAAATACATTTCATATTTACAAAAACCATGGTCCATATACCATGTCTCCACAAAACAAGGACTAATACCCGATACCTGTTACAAAATAAGGGCTTTATCGCATCCCTAAATCCCTAAAAATGCACGCAATGAATACATCTTCACTAGCTCCGTGTAGTCCTCTTTTTTTTTGTGGGGTCTTTTACCCAAAACTTGGACCAAGTTGGGCCATGCCCAATAGGCCCCCAACACTCACCTGTGACTCGTCCCGAGTCACTCAGCTTCGATGCCCTTGATCTTCATTTTGATCCCATTGTATATTGCATTGTAATGCTGGAGTGTTTATGCCATCAATTTTCCTTCCTGACACACTTCCTTCAGCAAAACTTCTATGGTAGGGTCAACATTCTTCTGCAGTAACTCTGCTTCCCTTCTCTTCAACTCCTTCATCCTTTCGTCCACTGCCTGGGAAAGTCCCACGGCTTCCTCCTACCATGGTTGAGTCCTCTCCTGCAATATCTATGCTTTCCTCCGCAGATCATCTATTTGCGTCTGGAGGTTCTTTTCTTCATAAATTCTTGCAAGCCTCTGCAACACTGGTAAGGTCTTCACAGCTACCAGGATCTTGTCTAACCACTTTTGCTTGATCTATAGTTCCTCCTCAATCTTTAAGACATTTGGATCCTCCTGTAGTGACGTCCAAATCTATATTGTATCATCGAGTAGTTTTCCACAATCTGCTACTATATCAGATATGCCTTTTAATGTTGCGCTAAGGTCCCTTTGTCTCTGCTCCATAACCATTGGTAGCATACTTGGTTGTAACCTTATTTTCTGCTCTAATATCTTCACTTCGCAGTTTAATTTCAGCTTAGCTATATTATTCTTTGGGTCTTTGATTGCAAGGGTGAGCTTCGCGACCTTTTCTGTTGGTGCTTCATCCTCATGGACCTGCACGTCTGGAACTATGCAACAATTCTTAGCAATTGCCTTCTCCAAATGTTCTCGTAGATAATTGCTTCAGTTCCTTCTACATCATTGCTTTCTCTAACTCTACCTTTTCTTTTAATTGTGACATATGCTTCTCTCGTTCTTGCATTTCTGTAGTGCTGCCTTGGTGAAATTCATGCAGCATCTACAAGGGTAGCGTAGCGACATTCATTTGGATATTACGCCATGATTTGGATTTCTCTCTATCTGTTGATGCTTTAAATTTTAGTGCCCCAACCAACACATGTAACATCGTAACTCCGTAGGTTGTTTCCAGTCTTTGTTCTAGCTACGGCGGTTGGGTTACCCGCTCCGTTTGCCTCACTTCCCATGGCAATGCCTTTAGCTTCGTGATGCCCTGTTTTACCTCAATCAATATTGTCTTACAACGGTCATCAACCTTTTCCCAAGTTTCCGTGTTGACCTCTTATGTATTTTTTTCTGTCTCGTAGACGTCCCCATTAGTGAGGATGAGCGGAACTGATCCCTTACTTTTATCTTCCTTTTGCTTCTTTCTTGGCAATATTTTCACCACAAAGGGTGAATCTTCTTATACCTCTGCATTGCTGAGGTGTTCTGTTGAGAATGCAACAAGATGATGGAGCTTAGTGGAAAGGAGTCGCCTTCACTAAGTGGGCCCGCAGGCAAATTATGGTGCAAAGTCTATTTTTAGACTATGTCTATTTTTAGACATACGGATCATGGTCTATGAGCTGCAGAATGTTGTTTATGGATGATTGGTCATGTTGGGAAAAATATATGGACTTCTATTTTTGGATCACAGCCGGAGTGATCAAAGTCTATTTTTAGACTGGCAGTCAAAAAATAGTAAAGTCTAATATTATTGTCTCATAATAATATTTAGACTATAAACTTTATCTTATTCTCTTGGAACACTTCAGTTTGAGCTACAGATGTGGCACATGTAGCTGTCAGAAGGAAATACACTTTCTTTGTGGGTCAGTTGAGTTGTTGCATGCAGGACTTCAGTTACAACTCAAGCAGTTGAGTTTGGTGGAGTTGATTGTGGAGTTGATGGAGTTGTGTTCAGTTTGACTTGGTTAAACTAGTTGTAATTAGTCTAACTGCAAATAGACTAATGATGAGTTGTTAAACTAATTATGAACTCATAAAGCAACTAAAGAATACATCAGTTAACTTAGTTTCATGTCAGTGCATGTACAGTTCAACAGGGACAGGTGTTAGAGGTTGAGATTGCTATTAGTTGTGACTATAGTTGTGCATGAGGATTTGCACAAGCAATGAATTGAGTATTCCAATGAGTATTTCATTGATTTTTCCCAGTAGAATAGCCTATTCTAACGTGATTTCCAATGTGAGTGATTCTCAGCAGGTTTATGCAATAGAGGCAGGCAAAGCAGTGGAGAAGATTTGAACCTGTGACATGTTCGGGTCTGAGCTGGTTTGTGTGTAACAGGTGGAGATAGTGTTGGATACTTGAGAGGAGTATTGTACTATGTAATGTTACATGTTCTCAATCATTAATATACAGATAGTGTGGGGTTTTCAGCTGTAATCTTTCCCCGGGTTACATATTGTGTTAATGTGTGCATGCTTTTGATGTTTCATTGTTTTTGATGCTGCTAAATTGTTGATCAACGTAGAGGAGCTTATGTATTGTGCATGTATTCCAAAATAGTGCATGATCAGGATAATCTCTGTTGAATATGTGTTTATTATATAAAATTTCTACATGGTATCAGAGCTGTTGATCATCAGATCTACTATTCAGAAAGTGTTTACATCGGGCCAGGTAGCCTCTAGATTCATCCTTCCTTTGGAAGGTGAAATATCTGGTAAAAGCCCATACAGTAAATCTCTGTATGAGAAATACTTTGTTCTCATGAATCTTAGATTAGAGGCGGTTGAGTTTGGAGCTGGTGGAATTCGAATTTGCAGCGGTTTTTTCTTGGTGTCAAAGAAGCAATGTCTTTCAACGGATTGCGATTGGAGTATGCTCTTGAGGGCAGCTCAAACTATATTGCATGGAAGGACAGGATGGAGGCAGTATTGGATGATAACAGCCTGAAGGAGTTCATAGAGGCTGATGTCCCAAAGCCTACTGATGCTACTCAAGCTGATGCTTAGCAAAATAAGACAACAAAGTGTCGAAGGATTCTGTTGGAGGGCGTGAAGGATCACATTGTGTCCAGCTTGCATAGTAAGACTTCTCCATACTTGATGTGGAAAGCTTTGACAGATGTATTCCAAAGCAAGAGTGATCAGAGGAAGCTGGCGCTCAAATATAAACTCAGAAACATCAAATGCGAGAAGGGTGACAGTATGCCCAAGTATCTCATGAAGTTCACTCAGTGTCAAGATGAGTCGGGAAGTGTGGGGGTTACTATCTATGATGAGGATTTGGTGAACTTGGCTCTCCTTAGTCTTCTGAAGAGTTTTCATTCCTATCAGGACTCTGTTAATGGTCGAGAGAAATTGCCAGGATGGGAGAGACTTTGGTCAGATCTTGTGCAGGAGGAGATCAGGTAGAGTACCAAGGACAGATCTTCATCAAAGGGAACTGATGAAGAAAATTGCGCTTTGGCTGCCAAAGCAAATAAGGGGAAGAACAAGAAAGCTTCTCAGTCTGGTGCGAAAGGCAAGAAGCAGGACATGTCCAAGGTGAAGTGTTTTCACTGTCACTAGCACAGACATTATGCCACTAATTGTCCGCATAAGAAGAAGAACAAGCAAGCTGCTGGATCTGCAGCAGGAGAGGCTCTAGCCTCGCAGCTTGAGCTTGATTTTTCATTTATCGCATGCTTGTTTTCAAGTGTGATGGGATCGGTGTGCTTCTTGGACAGTGGTGTGTCTTTTCACATGACAGGAGGTCGAGATTTGTTTTCTGATCTGGAGGACAAAGATCTTGGAGTGCACATCGAGATGGGTGATGATGGTAGATACAGTGCAATCGATATCGGTACCATTTCCTTTGAGAGGGAGTCTGGTAAACCCTTCGTAGTGAAGGAAGTGATGCATGTTCCAGGATTGAAGAAGAATCTTATCTCTGTGGCGATGTTAGAAGACAAGGGGTATGATGTTGTTTTCAGCGAGGGAAAAGCTTTCCTGCACAATAAGACAACTGGAGAAACCCAGAAGATAGGGGTTCGAGTGAGGAACCTTTATCAGTTGCATGTAGATGGATGCGCAGCAATGGCATGCAAGGCAGAAGGATTGGTGAGCCAGGATGATGGCGAGTTGTGGCACAGGAGATTGGGTCACCTTCACCATGGAGCCTTGAAGATACTACAGCAGATCACTACAGAGCTTCCTAAAGGCACTCTTGCACAGTCAGATCAGTGCAAGGGGTGTACTTTGGGAAATTTTGTGAAAGCCACCTTTCACGAGAAGGATAGTTGTGCCACGATGATCCTTGAGAGAATTCACGCAGACGTGTGTGTACCTTTCTTAGTTGCTTCGACAACAAAACACAAGTATTATGTGATTTTTGTTGATGATTTCCCTCCTAAGTGTTGGATCTTTTCATGCAGAAGAAGAGCGAGACATATTCAAAGTTCTGTGAATTCAAAGCACTGGTCAAGAAGGAGTCAGGGAAGAAGGTGAAGGCTCTTAGGAGCAATAATGGTGGTGAATACATCTCTGACGAGTTCAAGGATTTCTACAAGGAAGAAGGGATTCGAAGAGAGCTCATAGCTCCCCATAACCCACAGCAGAACGGGGTTGCTGAGTGGAAGAACAGAATGATCATGGGTGCTACACGGGCAATGTTGCATGATTAGGGCCTACCCCTTCACTTGTGGGTGGAAGCATGCAATACAGCAATTTATGTGCAGAACTGTTGTCCTCACAAGATACTTGGTGTGAGTACACCCGAGGAGGCTTATTCTGGTAAGAAGCCTAATATTTCTCATTTGAGGATTTTTGGTGTTAACGTTTACATGCATGTGACGAATGATGCCAGGAAGAAGTTGGAGCCGACCGCAGAGGTTGGGATATTTGAGCGGTACACTGATATGCCCCAAAACTATCGTGTGTATTTGCCAGACAGTGGTAAAACTGTTGTGCGACGGGATATAAAATTTCAGGAGGAGAAAGCCATGAAGTGTTTGCTTGAGAGGGAGCTACACTTGCATGCAGATGAGGAGCTATTAGTTCCTAAGGATGAGCTTCAGGACATGGATCAGCCACAGGATGAGGTTCATGGAGTGGAAGAGACCACTCATGCGGCGCCAACCATCAGAGGGCGAAAGCGCTTGACAGAAGCTGAGCGACTAGCTCAAGATGCAGAGAAAGTTGTAGGACCACCTATAGCCCAACACAAGCAGAGACAGTCACCTAATCGATACACTGGATACATGGCTCTTATGAGCAAGTGTGTAGTGACTGAGCCATCCTCTTTCGAGGAAGCTGTGGAGGATCCCGCATGGGTAGAAACCATGGTGGAAGAGTATGATTCTATTGTCAGAAACAGTGCATGGGAGATTGTTCCTAGATCGGAAGGGAAATCAGTGGTGGGTTCGAGATGGATCTACAAAGTTAAGCAGGCAGCTGACGGGAGTGTGGAGAAGTACAAGGCAATATTTGTTGCCCGAGGCTTTTCACAAATAGAGGGGATCGATTATGAGCAGACCTTTGCACCTGTCGCAAGGTATTCTTCCATACGGATGATTCTTGCTCTCTCAGCGCAAATGGGGTGGCACATTCATCAGATGGATGTGAAGATTGCATTCCTTAATGGAATCATTGAGGAGGAGGTGTACATTGAGCAGCGTGAAGGTTTTGAGATCTTCAACAGCGAGTCGCATGTGTGCAGGCTTAAGAGAGCGTTTTATGGGTTGAAACAAGCACCACGTGCTTGGTACACACAGATAGACAGCTATTTCACTGGAGTTGGATTCTCCAAGAGCAAGGCGGATCCTAACCTATTCCAGATTGTGGTGGAGGGTAAGTTGCTTATCATTGTACTGTATGTAGATGATTTGATTCTAACCAGTGATGAGTTGTTGATACTTTCATGCAAGGATGATCTTGCTAAGGAGTTTGAGATGAAGGACTTAGGCCTCCTTCATTATTTCTTGGGATTGGAAATTTGGCAGCGCAGTGGTGGACTGTTTGTTTCTCAGGGTAAGTATGCTCGGGAGATACTGGAGAAGTTCAACATGCAAGGCTGCAAGCCTGTTGATACTCCTCTTCCTAGAGGTTGGAGGAAGGAGGATGCCACTTCAGCAGAAGAAGTGGATGCCACTATTTATCGACGGTTGGTGGGGTCGCTTATGTATCTGGTCAATACACGACCCGATATATCCTATGCAGTTAACCAGCTTTCACAAGCTATGGTTAAGCCTACCAAGCTCTTCTGGAAGGCGGGCAAGCATGTATTGCATTATTTGAGAGGCACATCGGGATATGGTTTGTGGTACAGACAGGAGGATGAGGTGATGCTATGTGGCTTCATGGATGCAGATTGGTAGGGAGCCCAACGGACAGAAAGAGCACATCATGAGGGGTCTTCAGTATCGGGTCGACAGTAGTTTCTTGGTACAGCAGGAAGCAGAGATCCTTGGCACTCAGTTCAACAGAGGCTGAGTATATGGCAGCAAGTTTGGCTACATGCGAGGCTATATGGATGAGGAAGATCCTAGTCGGTTTGTTTGGTCCTCACTTGAATCCTACTGTGATTTACTGTGATAACCAGAGTTTCATTAAACTCTCGGCTAATCCTGTATTTCATGATAGATCTAAGCATATTGACATCAGGTACCATCATATCAGAGATTGTGTGCAACAGAGAATCATGTTACTGTCATACATTCCAACGGAGGATCAGGATGTTGATATCTTGACGAAGGTGCTCACCAGGAGCAAATTCGAATACCACCGAGGTAGGATAGGGATTGCTGATAATCCATATCTTGTTGAGAGGGAGTGTTGAGAATGCAACAAGATGATGGAGCTTAGTGGAAAGGAGTCGCCTTCACTAAGTGGGCCTGCAGGCAAATTATGGCGCAAAGTCTATTTTTAGACTATGTCTATTTTTAGACATATGGATCATGGTCTATGAGCTGTAGAATGTTGTTTATGGATGATTGGTCATGTTGGGAAAAATATATGGACTTCTATTTTTGGATCACAGTACGAGTGATCAAAGTCTATTTTTAGACTGGCAGTCAAAAAATAGAAAAGTCTAATATTATTATCTCATAATAATATTTAGACTATAAACTTTATCTTATTCTCTTGGAGCACTTCAGTTTGAGCTGCAGATGTGGCACATGCAACTGTCAAAAGGAAATACGCTTTCTTTGTGGTTCATTTGATTTGTTGCATGCAGGACTTCAGTTAGAACTCAAGCAGTTGAGTTTGGTGGAGTTGATTGTGGAGTTGATGGAGTTGTGTTCAGTTTGACTTGGTTAAACTAGTTTTAATTAGTCTAACTGCAAATATACTAATGATGAGTTGTTAAACTAATTATTAACTCATAAAGCAACTAAAGAATACATCAGTTAATTCAGTTGCATGTCATTGCATGTACAGTTCAACAGGGACAGGTGTTAGAGGTTGAGATTGCCATCAGTTGTGACTATTGTTGTGCATGAGGATTTGCACAAGCAATGTATTGAGTATGCCAATGAGTATTGCATTGATTTTTCCCAGTAGAATAGCTTGTGCTCATGTGATTTCCAGTGTGAGTGATTCTCAGCAGGTTTATGCAATAGAGGCAGGCAAAGCAGTGGAGAAGATTTGAACCTGTGACTTGTTCGGGTCTGAGCTGGTTTGTGTGTAACAGGTGGAGATATTGCTGGATACTTGAGAGGAGTATTGTACTATGTAATGTTACATGTTCTCAATCATTAATATACAGATAGTGTGGGGTTTTTAGCTGTAAGCTTTCCCCGGGTTACATATTGTGTTAATGTGTGCATGCTATTGATGTTTCATTGTTTTTGATGATGTTAAATTGTTGATCAACATAGAGGAGCTTATGTATTGTGCATGTATTCCGCAATAGTGCATGATCAGGATAATCTTTGTTGAATATGTGTTTATTATTCAAAATTTCTACATGTTCTTCATGTTCCTTTCCCTACCCTGTTTCTTTTGTCTCTTCATCGACATCCTACCTACTCATACCTACACCCTGCAAAGTACCCTTCTCTACCCCGACTACTCTAACCGTTCCACTCGGTGGAGTCATCCATTCCTCCAACCAATCCTACACTACCATGAGGAGATCATGTTCTGTTACTAGGCATGGAAATGGATGCCATGTCTCTGTTGGATCATTCCTCACTTTCACATACGCCCTGTGAAAGTCTGCCTTGAACTCCGCAATGTGACGGTATTGTTTATACAAGCTCAGTGACATTCTAGGATACCCGTTCTCCATAATATGCAGATCCATCACCATGACTACAAAGAACATCTTGTTCTCTACTGCGCATGTTAGATCCTTCGTAACCCATAGCAATGCATACCTTGTTTCTTCACATACATCCACCTCAATAGTCAGAAATTGAGAATCTTTTAGCTCCTTCCATGCAATAAGTTCAATAATAATTAACAACCATGCATAGTGGAAGGTCTTGCCTTTTTCCCGTGCTTCCTTGTAGTCCATCAAAAACATAGATAAAAAGCCCAGTTGAACTGGACCCCTGCATTGCACTTCTCTGTCAGTGACACTACTATTGCAAGTACCTCATTGGCCTTGCACTTCCTCATGATCTTCCCCACTAATATATGTGCAGCGAAGCGCACACCCTAATCATCAATGGAGTTTATCTCATATCCACATGATTTCTTTACTAACCCAAACTTTTATTTCATCATCTGGGCCATCTCCTTCTCTCTTTTTTTACCCATAAATTCATCTGTGGGGTCTTTTCCTTCATATTGTAGTGATGTTATTCATCTGATGAGCATCTCATCATTCGGGATCCTTCTCCCTAGCCAAATGCAATCATCATGCACCAGTTCGAGGAGTTGTTGCACACAGATTGTACTAAATGGGCTTCGACCGAAGTGTGGCACATTCAGCATCTTCAAAAGCCCTGCTCTCTACACTCCCACAACCCTTTCTTGTTGTTCTAATCTTGTAACTTCACTATCTGGGTAGTAAACTTTCTTTAGGTACCTACTGGGCTCAAAATGCAGGAATTTGCTTCTGCCATTGAAATCTCAGTCTTCCAATTTGAGCTAGGGGATCCTCCCCAACACTTCTCCTTCAAAAGTCACTTCCTGTGGCAATAGTGGCGTGTACGTAGCAAATTTCCCTTCTTTTGGATCCCTAACCAACTTTGCGCTTGAATTTCTCGGTGGCATGTATGCTGGGAGCATAGAGGGAATCTCCACATCCTCTATCTCCTTCCGCTGAAACTTGACTTCTTCTTCATTGTCATGGACCTACTAAGGTCCCTCATGCTGCATCGGTCTCTTTCATTTCTACATGGGCTTTTTTCCTTTCTCCTCTATGTTCTTCACCCACACTTCCTTTTGTGTCTTCTTCCTTGGTGATGTTCTTAATTCTACTGCAGAGATCTCAACTGGTCTCTTCTTCTTCGTCTTCTGCAGCTGCGATTATGGTTGTGCTTGTGGTTGTACATGCACCTTTCTTGGCCACCTTAAGCATGTCAAGGGCATGGATAATTTTCCCTGCGGTCTTTCTTGCTTTTGACTCCATGATACCAGCTAGCCATTTCTTTGTAAATATCCTCACCAATTCTTTCCAGCTCCTCTCAAACATGCAATAGTTCTTTTTCACTTAAGCGCAATATTTTTATCTCTCTAGGCATCAAAGTGTAAAATGTGGCATGGATGTGATTTTTATAACAATTTTGAACTCATCGGTTCATGATTGGCTTAGATTTGGCTCATTTACTATAGGTATAGGCTAGATACAACCAGTTCTGCTTCATAAATTCTTTTGTCCCACACCTTTAAACAGTAAATTCTTTTTAACGGTGCCCTTTTTCCTTCCAACGGTCATATTTCCAGCTAACTTAGTCAAAATTCCCCTTTGGTTTAGTCACCTCTTCTTCGTCATAGATCCTTCAGACTTCATCATACTCCTAAATATCGCACAGCATTCTTCCTTCAATGATGTCCCTTCCTGCATAGTAGTTTATAGTATTGTGCCCACTTTCAACTACAGGTAGCACTAAGACTTTCCTTCCTTCATCTTTTACTGTGAAGCTTCAGGAACATAGTCATCCCTGTATATCTTCAATCTACTACCATTCACTTGTCCTAGAATCATCTTACCATTCAACTTCACGATTTGAATAGCACCACCATCTGAAATGTTCTTGACGGTATATGGCCCCAACCAATGCGTTTTGAATTTTCCCAAGAACTTTGCAAACTTATTGTCATATAATAATACAAGATCCACTTCACAAAATATCTTCTTCTTGATGTGCCTATCATTCTAGGCCTTCTCCCTTGCTTTCTGCACCTGCTGATGGAATCCTGCTATGAATTTGTCCTCTTCTAAAGCTAGTATCTATGACATTCTTTCAATTATCATGTCGGGGTCTGCCATATCTGTGATAGTTACAATTCTGAGACTCGGCACAATGTATTCCATAGGCATAACTTCTTCTTTTCCATATCCCAACTTGGAAGGTGTCTTCCCAGTCAATTTCATGCATGTCATTCTGTATGCCCACAACACCGCTGGAGTCCTCAAGTATCAGTCATCTTTGTTTACATTGCATACCTTGGTCAATACGTTATCCAAAATCTTACTGAAAGCTTCCACTGTTCCACTTGCCTAAGGATGATAGGAATTTCTCTTTTGATGGTAAACTTGAAATTCCTCACTTAGTGCTTCAATCATCTTATTCAAAAAAATTGTCCCTTGGTCGCTCATCAAGGTCTTCAAACAGCCAAATCTAGACAATATCTACTCAAAAATGAACTTCGCAGCAGTTTTTGCACTGCAATCCTTTATTGATTTTTCCTCAGCCCACCTTGTCAAATAATTAGTCTTGGTGATGATAAATCTTGCACCAGTCCTTTTCCCTAGCGGAATGATAGGTCCAATAAAGTCAATTTCCCATTTATCAAAATCCTATTAAGTCACATGTGGTACTAGTGGAATTTCCTCTCTTCTATATGGTTTTCTTGTCCTTTGACATACATCACATTCTTGACAAAAGTCTTCCACATCCTTATATACTGTAGGCCAACCCAGCTCTCAAAATCTTCTACGCATTGGCTTTTCCTGCATAATTCCCACATGCGTCTCCTCCATGAGCTTCCTTCATAATGTTTTGTCTTTCATGTTTAGGAATGTATCTGTGCACTACTTCATCTGGTCCCATTTTATACAAGTGTCCTGCGATCAGTGAGAAATCAATCGCTCGAACCACCAATTCATTCTTTTTCTTTGTAGTGTACTCCATGGGTGCCATTCTTTGTTGAATATAGCAACAAGAAATGCTAAAAATAGCACTACTATAAATAGCAGTTTCATCCAGTGTTGAACTTAGCTACAATGGATGAAAAGCGAAAGTGCTAAAAATAGCTTTTCTATAAATAGCATTTCGAGATACCTTCCTATTTTAGTTAGTCCCTAGACTATAATAAGAAGTAAAATTCGAATTTGAACTTAACAGCTGTTTGAAAAAAAATTATTTAATTCACCATGAGTTAATTAGTTGTGAAAAATCAAACGTGAAGTCTATGTGAGGACATGCAACAGTTTCTCTATTAATTGAGGAATTTAACCATCAGTTAAAGAGATAAGGATGAGTTCTAATTTGAGTAGTTATTAGTTGGCTCAATTAACTGAGTCAAGTCTAGTTAGAATGATTTAAATAGTTTGTTTAAATTAAGTAAGTTCAGTTAGTTAATGAATTCTTGCATATAATTGTTGCTCTTCAATTAACTGAATATTCTCTCATACATAACTCATGCATGTTAGTTCAGACAGAGACCCAATTGAGATCAGATGGAGGGATAGTGTACTATCAATTGCTAGGATATTCCTTGGTGAATATTCCTTGCGTGCAGAAGGATTTCTATCCAAGAGAATTGCGTTGTTACTTCTTCTTGTTCAGTGAGTGTGATGAGGCCAATTCACACTTGTGGCTTCACTGGACCCCAAGAAAAATTATGCAAAGAAATAGGGGCTTGGAGGACTTGAGGAGGATGTATACTTGTCTATTGAGTCTATGAGCTTCATTGTTTGATTACAAAGAGAGCAGGATAGCTTTTGAGCTGATTCTTTTTGTAACTTGGACAAGATTTCCACTTGTATGATAATACAGAATTGGGGTTTTAGGTTGTTGCTTTCCCCTAGTTATATCTTCTGTGTTATGTTTGATTGATTTCTTCTCATCAGTTATATGTGTTCTTATTGATGTTGTTCAACTTGATTAAGCTTCCGCATAATTTTTTCTAGAAGTAGATCAAGTATTTTTCTTTAGTATATTGCATTATCAGGTGATCTACAGGTGCAAATTTCTACATTCTTGTGGACAAAAACTGAATAATATCCGTGAAGTGATCATTTGCGAATTTAATTGCAAACAGTGGTGCATTGAGCAAGTTATCTTCAATACTTGTAGGTTCTTCCCCTGTCTCTATCTTGGATAGGTGATTAGGCCCAGCATTCAATCTTCCTGGCATCACTATAACTTCAAAGTCACATTCTTGGAATAATAACAACCATCGATAGATCTTCCCTCCCAAAGCAGGCTTATTCACAAAGTACTTCAGCACGTACCTATGAACATTTTAAAATGTGTTCCCAACAAGTAATGTCTGAACTTTTGTAGTGCATACACCATGGCTAACACCTCCCTTTCTGTTGTGATGTAATTATTTTCTGCCTTAGATAGCTTCCTACGTGAAAATTCTATGGTATGATAAATATCCCCTGCTCCCAGTTGTGCTAGTAATACTCCCAAAGCTATGCAATATGCATCAACATGCACATTAAATTCTTTCTTCCAGTCTATGAAAACTAGAATTGGCGCAGTTAACATCTTTTCTTTCAGTATGTCCAAGCCCTTCTGCCATTCTTCATCCCACTAGAAGGTCACATCCTTCTCCGGCAACTTCTCCATCGACGCAGTTATCTACGCATATCCTTTTATAAACTTCTTGTAGTAACCAATGTGTCCTAGCGTAGTACATAGTGTTCTTATTGTTTTTGGTGCTGGCAAGTTCACAATGATTGTGATCTTCATTGGATCTATCGTCAAACCTTGTTTACAAACCACATGTCCCAAAAATATTCCAAATGGCACACAAAATATGCAATTCTTCAAGTTCAGTGATATTTGATACTGCCTACATGTATCCAACATCAATCTTAAGATCGCCACATGCTTCTTTAATAGCCCAAATATTGTTCAATCGTCGAAGTAAACTTCTAGAAACTTGCGTATATATTCCTTGAAAGCTACAATTACAACGTTGGAGAAAATAACAGGCACATTCTTCAACCCAAAAGGCATCACTGTATAATGATAAGAGCCCCATTTTGTGGCAAACATTGTCTTATGTCTATCTTCTGTTACAATTCTGATCTGATGATACCCTAAGAAGCCATCTGCAAAAGAGTAAACCTCTTGTCCTCCTACATTATCCAACACTTCGTTTGTAACTAATGTAGGGAAAGGGTCATGCAGGCATGCATCATTCAAATTTCTTAAGTCCACACAGATTTTTTCCCCTTATGCCTTCTTCTGCTAAACTACCATGGGACTTACCCATTCAGATTCTTCGACAAGTTCAATTATCTTAGTTGTTAACATCTTGTCCAATTATTATTTTACCTTTTCCTTATATTTTGGGTTCTGTTATCTCAAAATCAGGCCCTGGAAGGCTGTTGACCAGGAAGACTTCAAGTAACTATTTCAAACCTACTTTAGGCTGAGGCTTAGCCTCCTCAACCTGAGAGGGCTCTCTCTAGAGGGGTTTATGAATTTGATTAAGATAAGATGGCTAACTCTTTGTGAAATAACTGTGACAAAAATGAATGCTGGAAATATATTAAACAAGTTTCCATTGGGCCTATGGAGTCACTAACACTTCAAGGTAACAGTGAACTTAATCTTACATGGCAGTCAGGGCATTCTGCATTTGAAGTTCAGAACATAACACATATGGAACCACAGTTTATAGATGCATACAGGAAATCAGAGCACAATCAGTGAATTCTGAGTGATTATACATCTACACAACTGCAAAAAACATTAATGGAAGGATAAAATCACACATTTTGAACATAGAAATCCTTCATGAATCCTGAGAAGTAAAATTGAAATTATATTACTGAAATGAGTGTTTACATAAGCCAAATACAAGTTGTATCATAAAATCTTCCAACCCTTTGTACATCAGCTCTTCTGCTATATATAGAGCTCTTTACACAATTTAGATTCCTCCTCCAGCATGAGGGAAATTCGAATTCATCCTACTATGACACCTATTGATACTCAAAACTAACTATTAAATGCAAATGACACCTAACTAGCAGTCCTAGAGACCTAATACAACTAGGAGTGTAACTCCTTATCATGATTCAACAACCTTATCTAAGCATTTAAAGCATTATTTGACAACTTGCAACCTCAAGGAGTCGAATTTGATAAAGCCTCCCACGTGGTCACCCAACTGTTGATGACAAACCCTAGAAATTAGGGAACATGTTTCCCTGTTTTTAGGTTTAGATCCTTGAAAATTGTAGAGCCTTTATCTCTTCATCCATGACACATTTTACGAAACTGAAGGAGGTTTTTGTAGCCCATGTTTTCCAAAACAAAAACATCTCCTGGTTTTTTAAAACATTTCTCCAGCTGTCCCGAAACTGTCCTTGAAAAACACGTGGCAAACAGGGAAAAATCCGTTTTCTGAAAGTAGGGTCTCAATGAAAGCTTAGTATCTCCCAACTGAAAACACTTATGAAGAAATTGAGATAGGTTATTGTAGTAGGAGAGTTTATGAAGATAAACCTCCCTCAGAATTCCAAAATACTTCTTCCTGTAACCAAAAACTGATCTTGAAAACGACTGCTAAAACCAGTAGACAAAGCTTGACTTTCAGCAGTTTCGTAGCGCAAGTTTAACCATAAATTCCTCCCACCTCAGAACGAATTTGAAGAAACTGAAAGAGTTTTTTGTAGTGCAGCATGTTAGGAAGAAAATCCTCTTTCAGTTTTCAAAATTAAGTTCTTTTCTGCTCAGGAAAGCTTTTGGAAGTTAACTAGTAAAAACAGTTTTTCTGCTAAAACAGGCTGCTACAGGGGTTTCGCAGTGCGCTGCGAAACTGCTGTGTAATTTCAAAAATCACAGTTTCAATCCAAAACTTTGCTATTTGAGCACTTTGCTATTAAAACATTCTTTTGATTGTTTCAATACCTTCCAAAACTGAATGGGAATGTTTGAAAATATTATACCAAGCAAAACTACCAAAACTTTGAAATTTCTTTATGGAGATCCTTTTTGCTGGTTCAATTGTATCTTTAAGTCTTCAACCTGTTTCTTCTGCCCTTGGTGGTACCTCCTGTACTTGTTTGAATTTCTGCCTCACCTGATAGCTGCCTGGTCAATTAAATGGGTTGCAATAATGCCTTCAGTTATCTGAGATTTCCTCAGAATACCATCTGGATCACATGTCACAAACCAACCAATCTGCCAACCAGGAACCATCCATTTCTTCGATATGCTCCCAAGAGTAATTACTGGTATATTTGATGCAAAGAATCTCATTGGAATGAATGGCTTCTTACCAAAGACAACATGAGCATATACTTCATCTGAGATTATTAACAAACTTAACCTTTTAGCTGTCTCTGCAACCTTAGCCAAATGATCATGGGTAAAAGTGGTGCCACATGGGTTGCTTGGATTGATAACAACCATTGCCACTGTGTTGCTGTCTGCAATTGTATGAAGTTGATCTAGGTTGATTTCCCAACCCCTTTCTGGAACTAAATCATGACGCCTTGCTTCCTTTTTCTTGC
Organism: Pinus tabuliformis; assembly: GCA_031772625.1. NCBI lineage: Eukaryota > Viridiplantae > Streptophyta > Pinopsida > Pinales > Pinaceae > Pinus > Pinus tabuliformis. The sequence goes on along the minus strand of CM062805.1, from coordinate 657,917,428 downwards.
ATTGCCAATATAATGGTAAGTGAAGATGACATGAGATATAAGCTTCTATTCTGGCTGAAAAATAGGGCTTGGGACAGAGCTCATAACTTCTCACAAAAAACGTATTTGGAAAAAATGAAGGAGGCTTTTGTGAACCAATCCATGCTGAACAAAAACCTATCTTGGTTTTCTGAAACACCTTCCCTACCGCCCAGAATGTGTCTTTGAAAAACAGGTGTAAAACAGGAGATGAAAAACTGCACCTACAGCAGTTTCGTAGCGCAACTTTGGTCATTAATTTCTCTGAACTCATAATGAATTTGAGGAAAATGGAAGAGGTTTTTGTATTTCAGTCTGTTAGGAATAAAAACCTCTTTCCATTTCCCAAAATAGGCTTTCAGTTGCTTTAGAGACCTCCTGGAAGTTGACTAGTAAAACCAGGGAAACAAAACTCCTTTTTAGAGTTTCATTCTTTTGACCATCATCCAGCATAACAGTCAGAGAAACCCTGTTCTTGTCTAAGTGTTGCACCACTGCAAACGCTTGCTGCTCTGATGATAACAGTAGGCCATCACTAATAATAGCCGGTTCACTTACTTTCTCAAGTAAATAAAGCTCCCTACAAGTATTTCCAATTTTTATTAGTAATATATGTGAAGCAACTTTTAAATGTAAAAGCACCTTCAAATTTTAATGGAAGGAGTTCTGCCTCAGATGAAAAATCTTCAAAAACAGCCACACTTGATTTCTCAATAAAACCTATTGCATAAATGCTTTCTCTATCAGGAGATAAAACAATCCTTTCAACGCTGTCTTCAGTTTGCTCACTCCCAATAGAAAAGTCTATTCACCAAAGTAGTTCTCCATCAATGCCTGACACGGCATTTCTCCAACCTCTACCATAAACAAGAATAGCATTCTCCTTGTCATCTATAACCTGGCTGTAATAACTTCTGAGTTCATTGTGAGCTGCAACAAGCTTTGTAATAAACTGTAACATGTACTTCTCTTTTGATTATACAAAAATATCAGAATGCCACGTCTTTGTGTGCTGTCAACCTTTGTCCATGTGTGAAGACAAAAGCTCCTCCAAGCTGCCTGACATATTTTGGACTGTAGTAAATGTATTCACTTTATGACAAAAGTTTAAAGTTTCATTCGAATACATGTTTCTTCCACCTGTATTAACTTTGCTGAAGATTGATAATTTGTAATTAATCTTTTGCAGAGATTCCCCTTTGAAAATATTTCCCTTTGTCTCTCAAAATTGGCCCATCGAATGATAATATGTAGCTACAGCAGTTTCGTAGCGCGCTACGAAACTGTTGTGCATGAGGCATCACCTACAGCAGTTTCGTAGCGCGCTACGAAACTGTTGTGTGATTTCAAAAACACAGCTTACATGCCAAATTTGACTGTCTTGAGCTTTTTTATCTTGAAATGTCCTTCTCATCTGCCTTGAAACTTGCTTGCCTTGCTTGAGCCTTCAAAGAACCTTTATGTATGCTGACCCTGAGCTTTGCCAAGTGCTTCTTATGCATGAAAGGAACACGAAAGTGACCAAGAGAAAATCTTCCTTACATTACCCATTTCTTTGAAATTTGTTTAGTGATAACAGGTTCAGTCTATAAGGCCTCTGCTTAGCAGGCTTTGCATAGGCTTCGGAGGAATCCTCATAACTCCTAAATCCCCTCTGATGCATTTCATGTCTAAAAATTTAGTGGGACACATCTCTTGGTATTCATGCAACAAATTTGTTATCTTGTTGACAGTGTCTTCGTCCCAGTAGTCCCTTATGGTCACATACTTCAGCTCAGCTTCTAACCCTATATTCACCTTCCTCATCTTCAATGGCTTCGTTATATCAGGCATCTCTATCTTAGGTCCATTTACTTGTGATGTCCCTATGAATCTTTGATATCAACGTTGGGAGGATCGTCTTCTTCTTCTGTAATGAGATTATAGAATTCTATCACATTCTTGATCTGCGCAACCCAATCAAGTTGCCAAATAACTTGAACTTTGTTTTCAAAAATCATCTTCTTAACTATATTCAGAGTTGCATCTATATGTGGACAATCATATTCAAAATCTGAATTTCATCACAAATCCATCCACCATCTTCACCCATCTAGCAATGTCATGTCAAAGTTCAGTTTCCAAATACTAGTTCTAAGGGATTATTTCCAAGGTATGGATGAATCCATGCACCCATTCCTCTCGTGGAATTTCTCCCCAAGCTTCCATATAGAGCTATATATGGTCTTTAGGATCATTCTGGCCATCATACTTGTATGTGAGCTCTGTTTCTACTTGTCCAAATATTACCCACATCAACCTTCTACATTTCTACCAATCTCCTATATTCTTCTTATGTGTACCCCACCATCTAGCAAGTGTAGCCCTTAGCGCTTGATCTAGAAGTAACAGTCTCTGACATTCGGGTACTCGTCTTTGATAATATTTAAATAAAGTATTCACATCACCGAAACCATCATATAAAGGTAAGTCACATACCTCAGTTATCATGCAGTGCACTACTTTAGTGATCCTTGCACATCGCCTTGTAGACACTTCATGCAATCTGTTCTACCAATTCTCTAATTCCTCTTTTGAACCTGAGGTACAAGAACTATATTTCTCCCAAGCCAGCTTTCCATATGCAATGGGATTGATCCATTCTTCTTCCTTCACTGTGATCTGATAGATATTATCAACGTCATCCACGCTATATTCCTCTTTGACAGGCTCTGTATACCTCGCCCCTTCTAATGGATCCAATGGAAAAATAAACCTGATATTGTTGCTTTCGAATATCCTTTGCCTTTTCTTCAGATTAATTATAGCCATGTTGGCAAATTCCTAGACCAAAGGATTACTATCATCTAGTATCTCAATCACTTCGAAGTCAGTGGTAGTGCATATTCCGTCGTTGTCCACTGTGACATTAGACAACCTTCCTAGGGGTAATATTTTCTATTGATTTGCCATCTTCAACTGAATAGTAGACCATTATAGCTTTGGATTACCCATCGATTCCCAAGTCTACCCTGGTAAGACATTGGCGTCAAATCCCATATCTAATATAACCTGATTTGTGTCATACTCTCCAATCTGCATTGTAAGCCTTATTTCCTTCCTCGTTCTCTTCTTGTGTCTATGCAGCTTATTCACTACATGTGTCTCACTATGTGGTACCTCCTTAGAAGTATAGGAGTCTATCAGTTCCTGTAATCCCTCCACAGCCTTCTTATTCCTCAAAAACTTCATGCAAGTCTATAGCAAAGACTTCAATACATTCAAATCCACCTCCTGTGTTGCAACTGGTACTATCTCACAGTTATCCTTCTGAGTCAGCTGCGCGGTAGAGGTAGAGTCCACATCATCCATAAAGCTTCTTTTCACCTCCATTAATTCTTGCTTTTCCTTCAATATATCAAATGCAGAAGCCTTTTTAGTAGTCTTCCTTATCCATGTAGCTTTAGCTTCCTTTATCCCATTAGCCTTATCATTCCCAGTTTTGGTTCCGCTTCTTGTTACAATTTCGATGCTCTATTGCCCTTCTCTTGGCTCAGTGGTCATCATTTGGACATTCGTTGTAGGTTGCCGATTTATTTTCTCTTGCATCTTTGCAATAAGGATGGGACATTCTTCTATGACATGATCAAAAGCCTTATAGTAATTACAGGTTGTCATGGGGTTCTGACAATCTCTTGTAAAGTGTATTGCCTATCTATAGTTATAACGTATAATTTGGCCACATCCTCGACCAGCTCCTCATCCTCATCCTTGAAATCCTCCTTGACGAACGTGCTACCCTTTCTTTTCATGTGCGTTCCCTTCGGCTTGCAGTCTATAACTATTAGCAGTGCGCTCCATCATTAAGTCATAACTTCATCAATTTATCTCATCATGGCCTACTGATCTATAGAAGTTACAAAACAGTTGCTTCGGGGTCTATATATATTTCTATAATAGATAGTAGTCTTCAGAGCGATGTTGACCTTTATTCCTACAAATCTCACACCACAGACCTGGATTTACTGGATTAGGCACTCCACCTGCAATATAATCTCTTAACACGAGGCATTGATCCTTATAATGACCTTCTGATTTGCATTTCGTACACCACTCTTCTGATCTTTCTGGTCTAACTTCTTTACCCCTCTTTAGATCTTGCAATTCTAGGGTCAACGTAGCTAGTTAATTATGTATATGGTGTACTCCTACGAGAGTATCTCCAACCATTGAAGCTTCCACCTTCATCACAACCTCCAATGCTTTAGCTTATGTCGCACTCTTCTGTTGTGTCAATGTTAACCTAATATGTGGAATTAGTGCAGCTATGAACCATTCCTTATGCTACTGTGGGGGTATCTCAAAGCTCACTTGACCCATCAACACCTTGAATCATTGATCCAATTCCCACACAAACTTAGTCGGTGCTTGCTTGATCTCCTTTAGCTCCATGATACACTGCGATTCTAATTTTGGCTTCTTGAAATCTTCTACCAAGGCTTTCTTAATTTCATCAAACGTAGTATTCAGCTTACTCACGGAGTATTTCATATACCATGTTAGTGCCCTCTCCCTCAGTGATGTGACGAGCTACACTTTCTTTACATCATCATTATTAATATATCTTGCCATCCATATTGTATCAACTATGAACCAAAATTGGTCAGGGTCCTTTGTTCCCAGTCCTCTAAAGATAGGTAGCTTAATGTCATCAACCATTCTTCTTCTCGAGGGGCTAGGTGGAGGGGGAGGTGTAGGGGAAGTATGGGGAGGGGGATGGGTGTGAGGGGGGTGGATGGATGGGGAATCCCAAAGATGCCTTGATTATTTTCAGCTCCTGACTTCGTCGCACCTTCAGGATGGGTAGGGGAATATCACGGGGTTGTAGGGTTACATCTTTATTCTTCGTTCTCAGATCCCAACAAAGGGCTATAGTCAACCTCAATAAAATTCTTCGGATCTATTCTATATCATTTTCCACTTCGTGTAGCTCTTGCTTCTAGCTTATTTCTTATTTGCCCAAACATTAATCTCAATCCAGAGATTCAGATATTTTAATAACTTATCTTGTGGTCCTTTGAAGAATCTTCATTCAGCTTCACTATAGGACACGATTTGGTCGATCGCAAACTCAGTGATAAATCCTCCCAAAATTCTATCGATCCAGAAATAAACAGCCCTTGAGATATTTTTATCTATTTTCTTGGGCCATTGTCTCAAATCAGGGTTCCACTCCTTAGGTTCATCACCTTTGAAACAGTTCTTATGCTTAGCTAACTTAGATATCCACTCAAGAAATTCAATGTGGAACGAACCAAAGAAAATATTGTATTGATCTTCGAAGATATATCTCTACAACCAATCTTCAACAGATAAATGCAAGTTTCTATTCTCTTTTTTCTATTAATTCTTTTTCTTTGTGTTCAACCCACTCCTAGAGTTCTTTATTCAACAAATTCCAAACCATATCCCTTTAAGCAGATCCTGGTACCAGCAACGGAACCATTTGTTGGTATGAGGGGGCTTGACCCAGGTTCAGAGTGTGTTGCGCACCAAAACCTTCAACTACTGGGCCTTTTGGCAATGACCTACAAGTAGATCGCAATCGCACTGAAAGCAATTATGGAAGGCTGCAGAACCAGGTTGTTGCAACCATAGGAATATCAGTGTAGTGGTGTCATGTGTTTACTTATACTCTATATTGATCATATAACTTCACGTGCATAAGAACTTCACGCAGATGATTAATTTAAAAAAATCACATTAAAACCCATAAACTCTAATAAATAACAATATATCTTATAGATCTTTGCATAATTCAGTGAAGACATACATAATGATACGAACAATAACAAAGACTAAACATAGAGAGATATACAATTATTCATCAAAAATTCTTCTTTATTATTATAATTCCTCAGTACAAATAGATCTCTAAACTGCACACCCAACTGTAGGTGGTTTGCGCACTCAACTGCATACTCTTCCAGGTCTTTGTGCACTCAGTTGTGGAGCCTTCCCCAAACCTACAGACTACAAACACGAATAAAGAGATTCAATTCACTTATGATATTTCATTACATTCCTATTATCTTTCACTAAGGTATTACACATCCTTAAATAAATTTCATCTTTACAAAAACCATGGTCAACATACCATGGATCCACAAAACAAGGACTAATACCCAATACCATTTACAAAATAAGAGCTTTATCCCATCCCAAAAGCCCTAAAAATCTGCACGATGAAGATATCTTCACTAGCTCTGCGCAGTTTGCACTTTCTTTCGCAGGGTCTTTTACCCAAAACTTGGACCAAGTTGGGACATGCCCAACAATAAACTTGAAATAGCTTCATTAGCATGTGCTAACTTTCAGCAGAAAATTACTACTAAAAACCAGAAATTTCATAACAATGCGGTAGTAAGTTGATTTAAGTACCAAAATGCCTATTCTAATCAAGTGAAAATGCTATGGGGTGAATTTATTATTAATTTGTATGTTTTCAATCTTTAATACAAGTGTAAACAACTCAAAACAAGCTCATTAATATGTGCTAAAATTCAGCAGAAATGTATTACTATTTTGTTATAGGATACTTCCAAAAATTCCAAAATTGTGAACTAGTAAACAAATCCAAGTAGCTCAATGATGAATATTACTTTGCAAAGTTGTCCTAAGGATGAATCATTCTTTTATTTGTATAAATTACCTACAAAACCACTTTTTTCAATCATTTAACCAATATAACCTATAGGAAATAAAGCATGAATATTAAGTGCAAAAATAGGAAATGCAAGAATCGGAAATACAAGTGAACAAAACATTCAAAGAAGATAAAGATATTATAAAACAGGGCTCTGAGGCTTTTTGGATGGACAAGCCCAAGGATACTCAAAGTCCTACGAAGTAAACCAAGCCTTCGAAGATAAAAATGACACCAAAATTCATTATTAGAGTCAATCCAAGTACATCCCTGTTAGAAATGAAAGTAGAGCTACAAAATATCAAGTTTTCTTCACAAGAAGACTAATAAATGCATGCCCCTATAGGATAATTCCAGTTGGTACTTATACAAAGCATCCTTCTTGAAATGAGGTAGCTTTCCCCTCCAAAATCCCTCAAAAAGTGGATCTGTCTCCCAACAATAGGAATCTTCATTAAACATTGAGTTTTGGCTTCTCTTGTAGTAGGGAACACATCCCTACATATTCTCAAGCAATGGAGCTCCAGAATATATTAATGATTTCATGATATTTTGTTCATTTATTTTTCCATCCTATGGCATCATTTGGTAGGGAGTAATTCCCTAAATCATCTCATCTTCAAAATTTGCCCAATATTCTACAAAAACAAATAATATTAGGCACATAAATGAAATTACCTCTAAACCTTCCCAAGAACTTATCAAAGATAATAAAGCATTATTAGGTGCAAAAGTAGAGACTTAATATAGCCATAGATGTGCCTTAGTTTGTATCTAATTTGGAGGCCCATCATACCTTCCTATTGAAGTTGTTTCTCACCCTTTGAGGAACCTACTCATTTTCTTTCTTATTTTCTTCATTCATTTCTCTGATGGTTTTTCTAACATGCAATTTCCCCTACTAGATGAAAGCCTTTATTTCCATTTCCTTGTGTATCATAGGGTCTTCGACTTCCTCCTTTATCTTCCTAGCTAGTCTTCTTGGTGTGTCAATGTCTTTCTAAGGCTCTTGAGACTATCTGTGCTGTTGGGAATTTAGCTTGAACCTATGAACATGCTAGATGATATTCAACCAACTCTATTTCATCTATTATTGTCTCTATTTTTATCTTCCTATACCTTTGTCTTTTCTTTTGTTTCTTCCTTAGTTTCTGTGAAGCTTAAAAAGGCCAATTACACTCTTCTACAACCTTCTACTACCTTATCCCACCTTCAAGCCACTTTTAGAACCCTTAGATCACTCTCATATGCAATCTTGTAGCAATACGAGGCATCCTATAGCATCATATAGCACCTCACAGAATTGATCAGAGCTTGGCCAAAATTTCCTCTTAAGCCTATTCTTTTGGTTTTCATCACTTTACAATGTCCCCTAAGCCTTGGAATCCAACTTAAAGAGACTAGAGACCCTTTGTACATCATCCTTTCATCATTGTAGCAAGGTTTCCTATGACAACAAGGCATCATGTAGCAATGGAAAGATGCATAGTTTTTTTAAGGAGAGGAGAGGATGGGAAGGTTAACCGATTATATAATGCAACTTTCCACCATTGTCACACTAAAAAGAGCAATAAAACTACCCAACTATTGCATTGTTTGAATTCAAACTATATAATGCAGAAAAATTCCCTTTGATAACTTATCTATTTTGAACATTTTTTTCAAATGTAAGTGGTAATAATATTTGAATTATGTTTCCATTGAATATTCCCTTGCTTTTAAAGTCGTTTGAGGCTTTTTTGGTTGTTACAGATCCATTTGGGCACATCACTCCCATCATTTAGATCAGTACCATTAGGGCTCATCAAATCCTAATTCAGTTGCTACATGCCCTAGACAAGTCACCATTTTGACTGCCTCCTTCCCTAAGAGTTTCTTATCCTAAAGCCCTCCAGAATTGCCTCCTTGAGGGACCAGCACAGCCTTAGACAGGGGTAAGTGTGCTTTAGTGCAGGTAGGGCCATGTTAGGGTGCTCTATAGAGCACCTAGGCCCACTTTGACCTACGTTGGGCAAGATTGAGCGAAATTCACGTAGGTTTCTGGGAATATTCTTATCTTTTGGAGCCATCGAGAATATTCCCACATTTATCATCTCCTATGAGCTCAAAATTGGATAGGGAATGAGTTAAGTAACCTCCTATCCTCTCATCCCTTCCTCCATGGAAACTAACTCTAAGTTTGGAAGGCCATTCAATACCCTCATTTATGAAAAAACCTCCTCCGTCTGCCTATAAATTGAGCACTCATCTAAGTGATCAGGGGGCTGGACTTTGAGAATTCATAAGGAGATACTGTTGGTGTGAGAATTGAGAGTATAAGCAAGTAGTGTTATGTTGCCGGAGTGTTGTGCTATTGATGTGATGTTGGTTGGAACCCAAGTTGGAAGAGTGGCAATGGATCGGACTTCATGGTTGTAATTCTTCCTTCTATCTAATAAATTTGTTTACACCATTTTCCATATGCTTATCTTGATATATGATGTTTATATGTGTGAATGTATCTGATTCCATTTACTTATAGTCGATAGATCTCTTGCTTTGATTGGTTCTTTGTCTTCTGTTTATGCTTGCAGGTATTTTTTGAGCGAGTTAAGTTCAAGAAGGAGCAACGTGAGTCATACATAGGAGACAAAAGGAAAGTGAAAGAACAAGTAGGTCATTTGATTCCCTTTGTCTTATTTATCGTCTATAGAGAAAGGATAAGCACTTTAAATCTGTTGTTCTAGGTATAGCTACCTACCTAGGGAATTAGTATTTATCTGTAGATGCAAAGTTCCTCATAACAAATTGGCGACTCCACTGAGGATGATCATCATTCCGGGTAGTTTACCTTCATCCTAGTACACTCTAGTAGACCTTACTTGCTTCCATTGATCTTCTTTCAGCCTTTTGAAGTGTTTTTTGGTGAAAATTGTGCTTGTAAGCCCCTAGGATGGCCTCTCTGGCACCAGCATAGGTTTGGTCTAGAGATAGAGCGTTGCAGAGCACCCTTGGCTTGAGGACAATGCTCTGAAGTGCATTGTCTCCCATTCAAGGCTGTGCTAATCATCCTTAGGACAAAAATCCCTCCTTTGAGTTGATTTTTTGCCAAATTTCCTTCTGTTTCTACTTGTTGAAAGGTCAATGATGCTTGTGTCTCTGAAATCAATTTGTGTTTCCTTTGCTAGCCCTACTTTGTCCTTGATTGTTTAGTGTTTCTTAAATTATTTATTTATCACTATCAATTCATTGTCAAAGTTAGTTTATAGTCAATTAATCTTTGTTCAAAAGAAAGTGTCATAAAAGTCTTCTTTTCTTTCAAAACGGAACTATAGTAAAGTCTTCATTCTTGCAAAAAAGATTCATTGATTGTATGTGCATTAGTCTCCTTTTGTTCATCACAACATTAAGGGAATTGAAAAAAAAACTTGCATTGTGCATCAAAAGAGTTTGTGTGTGCTTATAGGAATAGTTTAGGGAAATTGCATTAGATGTGTTCTTTGTTTTTTTATTACAAGAATTTGATTTCTCTATCCCTACTAGCTATGGTTTTCATTGTCAAAATTGAATGAAAAGGATGCTTATCATATTAGTTGCATTCTAGGAATTGAAAATGCATCACGTGGTGAACCTTGAAAGGAAAATTCTTAATCAAGATCAACTTAAAATTAACATCAATTAACCTAATGGAGCATTGACATCTAACACAAAACATTTAGAGGTTCTAGGCTAAATAAGTGTTCTGGCATCGTAAAACATAGCAGTTGTCACTAACTTGTCTGCGACACATTTCAAGTGTGATGCCTCATTCCACGTACGTGAGTATATCGTAGCTTATCCACGTACCTTTGGGTATATAGGGCAGTGTTACAGTACGTAAAGTATATGGGAATGCTCTCACTGTGTGGTTTCTCATTAGACAGCGCTAATACACATTGGGCCTCCACGTACTTTTAGGTATATGTGGGAGGACAACACTAGGTTGCTATCCATCCTTAGGTAACCAAGTCGACCAACTTGTACATTGTGATACACCGAACACAACATTCGAGGAGATTGCTTGCTCATACTTCTTGGTTCGCCAGGAGGTATTCGGCATTTCACAGTTGCTTGGTAAACATTTTTTCCTAGCTTACCCATTTTTTCTATTTCTTTTTTGTAATAAAATCAATTAGCAATCATGGAGGAAAATCAACCCTTACCCCGTCGTTCACGGAGAGCAGCGATTAAACCGCCTTTACCACCTGAAGCTACACCTATCCAGTCGAAGTGGTCTCATTTGACTAGATCCAGTATTAAACAAGCTTCTAGTTCTTCATCTGAAATACCAGAAAGACCTATACTAGTAAGTATTGTGACCCCAGTTACTCCTACGATTATTGGTACATCTGTTACTGAAGTGGAATCTCCACAATTACCTGAGGAAACTAGAACTGAACCTAGTGAAACGATCACCCAAGTTGTTCAACAACAAGTTGATTCTCAATCTGAAGTTGTTCAAAAAGAAATTACTTCTGAACCTGAATCTGTTCAACCAGAACTAGATCCTAAACCCATCACTATTCAAATAGAAGTTACTTCTGAACTAGAAGTTGTTCACGAAGCCCAACCTAAACTTGTTCTTTTACCAGAACATTTGGATCTTGAGGTGGAACAATCAAAATTTGTTACCTTACTGGAAGAAGATTGACCGGTACATCCTCAGACATCCATAATTGTCGAGAATTCCTCTTTACCTCAGCAACAAATACCCAAAATCTATTACTGACCAGACGTTGAAATTCTTCCACCTAGTTTGATTTCGATAGAAGAGGAACCTGAGGCAGAATCACCCAGAACTCCATTCCATTTTGGAAATGCACATTATCTGTATCCTCATACTCCTCATTTCACTACTCCTTTTGATCATGATTACTTTCAGACACCCGTTGATTCGTTAGGAAACTTATTTGGACATTTGACTATGGCAGAGTCAACATCCCAGACTGTACCATCTGTTATGGCTACGGCAGAATCTTCTGTCGCAACCTCTTCGATTTTTACTATGACACTTGAGTCACACTTGTATGGTGTTCCTTCCATCCCATTAGGTTGACAATCTTTATCGGGAACCCACTCAAGTGTTGCTACTAGCCCTTGGTCTTCACCAATGTCCTCTACTGGAATTTTATATGGTTCTTCATTAACGAATATCAAACAACTAGACCCATCAAGTTCATATCAAGTTGATTCATCTGGTTACCATCCTATGTATTCGCTTTACATTGGACTACCCCCATACGGAGAATAATATGCACATTCTCCTTATCCTCCATTTTCTAGGGTGCAACCATATGTCAGCATGTTGTCGTCTTTTGGTCAGCCTGGAATGACTGTCTATCAGTGGTATCCAACCATGCCCGTTCAACCTAGGCTTGTGTATCCTTCACAACCTATGCAATCTATCTCATCCATACCTACAACACCTATTTTTACAGCTATATCGCAATCACAAGCTCAGATTGTTGTATCTCAACCTGTGCAAGTTGGCCCTTCAACCTCAGACCCCCAAGTTTCACGTATACAGATCCAGCCTTCTCAGGTAGTTTTATAACAACCACTTGTGTTTGGAGTCCAACAACTTCAAGCTAGTTTACCTTTTACTGGAATGACTCAGACTTACACTGGTTTAGTGTATTCACAACCTCGTCAACCTTACATTGGTGAGCAACAACAACCGTTAAATCAACAACCATTGTACCAACAACAACAATAATTGATTCAACAGTCGTGGTAGCCCCAATATCAATAGCAACATCTCCAGCAATACCAACCTCAACATGGACTTGGACAACAAGCTTATGTTGGGTTTGGTCAGCAACAAGTTTATCTAGGTCCTGGTTAGCAAACCTATGCTGGGTTTGGACAACAACAAATGCATCCTGGTGCTCAAAAACAACCTTATGTTGGATTTTCTCAACAAACTTACCCTTATCAAGGTTACCAGCAGTAGATGCCTTATGCTAGTATGCAAAGGCCTATTGCCCAGGCAATCCCATCTTACCCTGGATATGCTCAACCTGACCTCAATAGATAGTTGCCTTTTGTTGCGACACTTGAATTACTAGATCTAAACCAGCTCACCAATGACCCAATTCATTATGCACCTTGGTGGCCAGTGATTCCTCATAAGTTACCTTCTGATATTCTGAAATTCAATGGAAACCCTGAAGAAGACCCGTCCAACCATGTCATGACTTTTCATTTATGGTGTTCATCAAACTCCTTGAACAATGATTTTATTAGACTACGTCTTTTCCAGAGAACACTTACTGGTCTGGCTGCGAGGTGGTACATTGAGTTACCATGCACTTCTTTTGATAACTTCACTACCTTAGCTACCACGTTTTTAACCCACTTCTAGTTACCCATATGATATGAGATTAGAACGGAACTATTAACCAACTTTAAACAGACTACTTCTACTCATATCTCTAATCATATTCATGAGTGGCGTCGTCGCCGTCGAATGGTTAAAACTTACATTCCTGATCAGCTTTTGGCTGAGTGGTTTATAAAATCCTTACTTCCATATATCACTGAGGATGTGGCGAAAGGCTTAGTTTTCACTAAAGAGCAATTAATTGTTGGTGCCCAATATTTGGACTTGATTTATACATAGTCTAGCACGCTCTACGACAAGATCCCGAATGCACCCTTACTAGCTTTCATTGTTCCTCCTTCACCATCGAGTAAGGAATCTCATCCCAGTGATGGTGTGATTGGTTCTTTGAGCACACAAGCGGCAGGTAGATCATATGGTCAAACACTTTCCATTTCCAATTTCAAGCTAAAAATGCACCTGATAACACTCTTACTTATGAAATCAATTATGTTTCATCTAACAAGGGAAAGAATGAAAAGCAACCAAGAAGTAAGAAAAAGGGGAAAATCAAGAAGAAACAAAATAATTCCCCTCAAGAGAAATCATCTTATTCTTCTCCTTCGGCTAGGAAACCTCGTTACCTATGTTTGATCTATAACGATGAGCATTTTACGTGAGATTGTCCTCACCGCTCTGAAGTCTCAAAGCTTCTGAAGACTTCTAATACATCTACGGTATTGACTGATCCTTTTCCAAAACCAGAGACAAATATGGTTGCTACAGACCACGCTTCCACTTCCCAAGTGCTTATGCTATCCGCCTCTAAGCCTAAAATTGAAGTTTTAGTGTCAACACGAAGTAAAGATTATGGAAATCAATCGTCGTCGTCAAATAACCAGGCTGATCAATCTAACTCTTTAACTTCAACTTCGACTGATCCTATTCCAACACCCATTGCACTAGAGTTAACATAAAATTTCCCAAGGGAGTTGTACATAAATCGAAATTTAACCCTCGATCTCAAGCTACACAGAATTATAACATAGTAGAAGATTTGGCTCAGTCACCTTTCGCTATGTCAACGCTCAAGGTGCTTCAGAACTATCCCTCCCAAAAGCAGGCTTTATTGTTAGCAATTGGTGGAATCGATCCAACTAATTCCAATCTTGTGGTTTTCAACCATGCGATTTATACGCCAGAGTTACCAATGCAGTTAGCATTCCTAATTCAAGAAAATTCCTTGAATAAACTTGTTCATCGAACCATTATTAACAAGCGGACATCTACTTGTATTATGTCTATGAATTGCTGGAAAACACTTGGCTCACCGCCTTTGTCACATTCACCAACAACGTTAAAATCTTTTGATTGATGCACATATATGCCTTGTGGAATATTGAGTAATCTGTAAATCAAACTTGGAGGAAAAACAGTAATTGTTGAAGTTGAGGTTGTTGATGGACCCTTTGACTACAACATTTTACTAGGAAGACCATGGGTTTATGCTATGGCCGTTGTGCTTTCAACATACTTTCGTATGATTTCATTCCCTCATAAGAGTGGAATCACAGTTATCCACCAACTCGCCTTCTTCACCTCTAGTTCACAAGCTACTGGAAGCATTCCATTGGTACACGGACCCCCGCTATCTCTTCAAAACATTGGTGTAGGTCTCTTTAAAGATCCTTCCCTAATGGGTACTTTCTCACTACCGTCACCATCAAACTTGTTGGAAGTGGAAAAATTTGGGACTTGCAACATGATATCTTCCACTTCATCTGACTTAAGGAAGATTACCAATAGCTTTGAAGTTGATAGTCATAATGAAATCATGTCGCTAAGCCCTATTGAGCTAGCATAGCAATCAATCTTTCTGGCTTGTGCGGAAAATCCAAATCCATTTTTGTCAATTGTATGGGTAGATCGTTCATTAGAATATGGTACTTCCTCCAATCCTTTTTCACATATATTTTCTACTGACGAAGGAATCATCCAATCAATGATGATAGAAGGAGAACCATTGGAATATTATCATCATCGTTCCCATCTTCCAAATTACATAGAATATTATTCAAATTAACTTAATCACCCTTTAGTTGTCAATTTCCTTTCATTTTCATAGATACAATAGACTCTGAGTGAAACCTGTCAAATATCGAATAAACTATTTCTATCAATATTTCGACCAAACCTAACATTGTAGAAATCATTCATGTTGGCAAATCTTGTTCTCCATTAGAACTTGATATTTATCATGCTCTCTTTCGTGAATTTTGAGATATATTTGCATGGTCATATGAGGAGATGCCAGGAATTAACTCTAGTATAGCTGAACATGAAATCAAAATGTATCCTGATGTCAAACTAGTGCGACATCGCTTCCATCCTATTCATCCAAAGAAGGTTGCTGCTATTAAAATAGAAGTGCTGGCTTGATGGGACCTAACACGGGTTTGGAGTTAATTAGCCAAACAAATCCCTGTACTACTGGCCCTTTTGTCAATAGCCCACGGAGCGTGGACTGAGGTCTCACATGAAGCAGTATGGGGGGATGTTGGAACCAAGTTTCCGCACCCTAGATATGTTTGAGGGGTCAATTTTAGTCCAACTATGAATAGCTTCGCGAAGGTCACCTCGCGCACAGACCTGACCTATGAGACCTTCACGATCTGTTACAATCACCTTGGCACAACCCTCCCCAGGGGCTGAGGTGATTTCATGCTGCCCTAGCAGCAATCTGCACTAATTCCCCAAGTTACACCATGTATCTTACTTATCTTCTTATAACAGTTAGTTATCCGTGCGTAAACAGGTACATTATATTATCTTCACTTTATCAACACATTCATATAAGTTCGCGCATCATATAAACAATAGAAATGAAATTTATATCCGATACATTGAATGCACAAAATAGGAAAAAGATACACAAAAATGATGTAAAACTTATCTTTATTACTTCTCCAAAGGGTACAAACTCGACCCGCTCTGCCCACTCAGCTATAAGGGTCCGCACACTCAGCTGCAGACTGCTAGGCCTCTGCGCACTCAGCTGCAGAGCCTTCTCCTACTCTACGACCCAAAGACTCGACTCTGCACTTAGAAACAACACTAGAGAGAAGTGTTGCATGCAAAACATTCCAAAGGTATCAGATGGGGATAGAGTTAAATTCATTTCTTGTTGAGAGGGAGTGTTGAAAATAGCAATAAGAAATACTAGAAATGGCATCAAGAAAATCCTAATTTGATTTTTCCTTGAATTAAATTAGGAATTAAAGTGTAACTCTATTCTCATAGCATCTTGTAGCAGTTAACTAAGTTAAGTTGACTTAGTTGGCTCAGTAAATTCGAGTTGGAAGTCTATCTAGAGTCATGTAGAGTGATACCTAAATTTTAGGGGCCCAAGTTAAGTCATTTTGAGTTGTAATTAATTAACTCCGCCTAACTGAGTTGTAGTTAGTTAAACTAGTTCCAACTGTTGGAGGAACTAGTAGGAGGTCTAGTAGTGGGGACAGACACTAGTGCAGCTTCACTGATCCACTAGTTAACTAAATATTCACTCATAAATAACTCATGCATGTCAGTTCATAGGAAGACTTAGTTGAGATTAGAGTTCAGGGACAATGTACTATCAGTTGTATAATTTTTTGAGTTGTACAGATGGTGCATGAAATTAGTTGAGGGCCTATGGATGGATTGCACAGTTATGGAGAGAGAATTTCCCAATTAAATATGGGCTAATTCTCTCATGAATTGTGCAAGGAAGTAGGGGCTTGGCAGGGAACATAATTGGCTAAGTGTTGGCTTGAGCTAGTTTGTGAAGCAGAGAGATAGATTGTGCTTGTGTAGGAATTGTTCAGGTTGAACTAGCATTGAATTTTCTTCTCAGGTCTTCTGGTTAATGCAACATAGATAGTTGGGTTTTGAGCAATTTCTTTCCCTAGAATAATATTGTGTTATGTGCAATTGAAATTCTTCTTTTTCTACTTAATGTTTTCATCAATCAATTTTGGTTTCCACTGAAGAGTAGAGTAGATTCTTGTCTTATGTTTTAGCATATCATGTAATTTGTTGAATCTATAGTAAAAATCTACAAACATTTTGTGAACTTCAAAAATATTTTAAAATAATGATAACTTCCAAGCATACTGAGCAACCTTTAACATTCAACACTTATGGTTCACTTCTTAGAGAAGCATATTATAAAGTTTTAAAGTAACTACTTTTGAGAAGCTTATCTCTAAAGGCTACCTCTACAGGTCGACATCTTAGACTTCAAATTCTATTAAGACTCTTACTCACATGATTCGCTATATATAAAGTGAATCATGTGAGAAACACATTAGCGTTCTTCAAATTCTTCATGATCTCACTCACTTGATAATGAGATTGCCTCGCTTGATACCTTGTTTTGATGCCTGGTGCACCATGTCACTATTTGACCAAGAGTTTGACTTTCATATTATGGTCATCTAGGATTCTTCTATCTGTACCCAGTAAGTGGAAACCCATATATGCAACATTTGTCATATTTCCATGTGCTCTAGTTGATTTATCTCCCATGGGACCTATTCAAACCATGGATTCAATTGTAGAATATTAGTGAGGTTGCAGAAAGTGTCATATTCAAAAACTCATGCATATTAAATAAAATTTATAAAGAAAAACATATAGAATTGAGAGCACATTTGGAATTTTCCCTTATTGCTTATTTATATATCTTTGATGGATTTTATTTCAAAATGGTGATGTAATTATGTAAAAGTGGTAAATAAGTGAAAGAGAAGGTAACAAACTATCAAAAAGAAGCAAATCTTGTGGCTCAACATATGCAATAAATAGTAATTAATAAATCCAGAAATCAAAGGAGAAAATAACCTTTATTTTTATAGATAATGTTGTGATGAACTATTCAATGGAATATCCATGGAAGTTTATGGATCAATGCCACATAAAGGAGGGATGGGAAGGTTGGATAATTAAATATAACCCCCTCTGGCTATTAAATTATTATGTCACTAGAGGGGAAATACCTTTGTGGAAATCATTATTGGCATAAGGATCATGGTATAGTGGGGCTTATAATTTTTCATGGACAAATCCTTAAAACCAATCTTCGATAAGAGGGAAGGAGATTTTATATTCAAAGAAGCTATTCCACAATGGCACAAGAAAAATGTATATGGATATTATTATTCTTATACACAAAGGCACATACTAGATGATGCAAAAGAGGAATGGGAAGGGTAAGCAAGAAAGCATAATCACCCTACCACTAATCAAGAATTATATTAGTAAGAGGGAAACAACCTCTAAGGATGCCCCACTTGACATAAGGATCATGGTATATTGGGGCTTAAATGGTATTTCAAACCAATCGTCGTAATCAATATGCAGTAGGAGGGAAAGAGATTCGATAGTGGTAAAAACTATAATTGATATATGAGACAACATAAATAAAATGATCACCACCCTGCTTGGATGATCAGGAGCTCAGGACCAAGTGTCGTAAAATGGTCAAAAATGAAAGTGTTTAGAACTGATTTGAACCTAAACGACCGGATAGAGCTCGTCTTCCTAATTCCGGCACTGTGAGCGGTTCGAAAAACGGTCGCCGTATGAGAAAGTTATGCCAAAAAGAAGAATGGTCCAATAACATTGAAATATAGAATATTCCTGGAATATTCCTTTTCAGGCAGGCCAATTAGAGGATGCCACGTGGCAAGCCCGGAGGCTGCCACGTGTCCATGGTGATGTCAGCAAATGTATTTTGGACAGCGAATCAACGACTGCCACGTGGCAGGCCCGGAGGACGCCACGTGGTCAAGGGTGACGTCAGGGCATATTTTGGTGCAGTTTAAAATTTTTATGGACGAATGGAGGATCGAACACGTGACCTCCCTACTACAAGCAACACGTCTTACCGTTAAGCCACCATGGTGGAACTTGTAAGGTTGGCGGACTTAATTAAATTTGCAGTTTCAAATGGTCAGGGTCGGGGCCCGAATGGGAACAGTCCCCATAACACATGACCGCAGCCCCAAAACCTTGGGCCTTAACGCTGAAACTATGCGGTTGTTGTTTAACAGCCATCGCATATGGACATTAGCATGGTCACATTTCCATGAAGTCCGGCTAACAAACTTGCTCGTCAACCGAAGGTCATGGCACGTAATCCCATGCAAACAAACCGCCCGAATTTTTGGTCACATGCCCATTAATTACAAGCAGTTAGACTGGCGAATTTTTGGCAGAGCACCAAATTTGGGCGGTCCCGCCATAATTGGCGGAGCTAACTGGCCCCAACTACAGTTAGCTGGAGTTTTTTTAGGCCAAACTGGAGGGAATCTTTAAGGAGCCATAACTTTAGCTAGGAAAGTCCTTTTTGGACGAATTTTTTTATTTTTATTTTGGGACTCTTCGACCTTCTGAAGCCATTAGCATAGGTTTCACAGCCATCTAAGGTCATTTGCAAGTGTTTTTTCTTCGGGGAAGTTCCAGGGCCACTAGGGCCAAATCAGTTTGGGACCTGCATTAGGAAATGTGCAGCCAGTGAATGTGGAACGAAGGTCATTCCTGAAGTTTTTCAGCATTCTGAATACATTTCTACAGCTCGTTTTGCCTGTTGAGGCATTCTTCTCACTGTTTAGCTTGAGGGAAGCTTTCAGGGCCACTAGGGCCATTTCAGTGCTTCAGCTGTTTGGGGGCTATGTTCATCCATTTTTGGTGATTCAAAAGCCTATGTCTGATATTTTCGACGTTCTGAGTCTAATGGCAGAGGTTTTAGAACCAATTGAGGTCATCTTCACCTCGAAATTCTCCATGAAAGTTTAAAGAGCCACCAAGGCCAATTGGGGAAAGTACTGTATAAGGTACAAATTCATTGTTTAGTGTTTGGGAACGAGGATGTTTAGCTAATTCCTATCTTCTGATTCTATATTTACAGTCAGATCTGTCTTTCGAGACACTCATATTCTTGTACTTTGTAGCATTTTTAATACAAGAGGACAAGCCTAGTTTGAGAGGTTTGGTCCAGCAGATGTAGCCCAAAGGGGGTGAACTGCTTTATCATTTTGAGGTCTTAATTATTTGTTGAAGATGATATGCTAAACAAAACTGATATAAAGTTTTAAACAGCAAATATATATCACTTGCATACATACATAATCACCTATTCAGCTGCAGAAAGTTATTTTTCTTATTCCGCAAGACATTAAACTTCAAGTATGTGTATGTCAAAGACTTCTAAGTGTTTACTTTGTTATTTCTTTAGGCAGAGCCTGTAGAGGGCCAGGTAGCCTTTGGAACTCATCCTCTCTTTAGAGGTGATATGTCCGGTGAATGCCCCTACAGTCTATCTCTGTAGAGGAAATACGAAGTTTTCCCATTTTCAGAGGTCACTTGGAGTGTATAGCTCACATTTGAAATTATGGGAAATGGATACCTTGCACCCTTAAACAAGTACATTCCATTTTCAGATCATTGGAATAAACCCATGATCATCATTTTTTATTCTTAATAAACCAAGTTCAAGTATATATAATTATCAAACTTTTGATACCACATTCTTGGAGATTTTTTTAATTCATGTAGAGACTTATTTAACTTGCAACCAAATCCTTCTTTCCCTTCATTGCAAAACTTTTTGGTTATTTCATGTATATTTCTTCTTCAAGATCCTTCACTAGGTATGTTTTCTTCCCTTCTATTTTCTCTACTTCAAGGTCGAGAAAACAACTATAAAAAAAATGTAATCTAATAGAAGTTAAGTTAGTAATTGGAGAAATCTCATGAAAATGAATTCCCTCTACTTGGAAATATCCCTTTGCTACCAATAGGTTTTCTTCTAGCTCATAACTCAACTATATCCCAAGCCCCATTTTCATCCAATACATCAATTTCTTCAACCATGACTTCCTTCCAAAGATTACTATTCTTTAAATCCATTTCCCTCTAACAATTTTAGGATCATCCTTAGCAACTGATAAACCAAACTAGATCAAAAATTAAATGGGTTATACATTTACGATATCCTTCTTTCCCAAACCTTTCTACTTAAGATGTAAGTTTGGCATTCTTCCTCTTTTGGTTCATATTATTCTAATGAGCTAGATTCTTCACCCTCTAACACAAACCCCATTGCCTTTAGTTCATGTTCCACTAGTTGGAATTCTGATTTGGGAATAGTTTTATTTTGCCACTAGTTTCTAATTTTTATAACATTTTATACCATATTTATAACCAATAAATATACATTTTTAATATTTATCATCTATATTACTCCTATTTCCCTTTGGAACAAGAACATAAGCATCACAACCAACCCATGCCTCACACAAAGATTTTTTAGCTAGTGCTAATGTGGGTGATCAATTTACCAACATGTAGTATCCACTGTATTTGCTTAGAATTCCTATGATAACCCTAGACCACTAAACATACTTCTTTTATTTTCTATCAATGCCATGTTCAATCTTTTTGCATGTCAATTATGTTGAGGTTGTCTACGACATAGTTTTTGTCCTTTTCTTATGCACTTCTTATAGAATTCATCAAAAATCATTTCTATAGAAATCTCAACAATTATTTGTCTTCAACACTTTTATTTTATTCTATATTTGGGTATATAGAAGAGCCTTAAACTCTTTAAATTTACCAAAAAAAATATTTCTTACAGAGGAAATAAACCCATGAGTTCCTTGATAAATCATATATGAATGAAACATAGTACACATATACCAAATGAGGGAAGAGGCACAAGTCCAAACACAACATTGTGTATCAAATCCAAGTTTCATTTTCCTCTTGCACCACCAGATGAGAATCTTACCTAATTTTATTTACCATATATACGATGTTCATGGAAGTTGAAATATGGCATACCTTAAACCATACCACCATTCAAAACTTGTAGGCCTTCCTCTCCAATGTGTCTAGGTATTTAATGCCATTACATTTTCCTCTTGCAACATCATATGAGAATCTTACCTAATTTTATTTACCATATATACGATGTTCATGGAAGTTGAAATATGCAATGCCTTAAACCATACCACCATTCAAAACTTGTAGGCCCTTCTCTCCAATGTGTCATGGTCTTTAATTCCATAGCATTAAAGGTCTTATGTTAATCCTTGCTACCCTAAAGAATATTATAATCATTACAACAACTTGTACAAATTTTAAATCTAATCTTCCCTCATCAACACCATTTCTCCTTGAGCCATGTTGAATGTTTCCTCCTCAAATACACTATGAACACCTACATCACGCATCATACTTATAAATATCAGGTTTGTGGCCATATCTAGAATGTGTAGAACCTCATGAGGGAGTTATAATCCTTCTATATTTGAGCAATTACTTCAGCCTTCCACGTCCTATGGTCATAGTTATAGAGTAATATCCTAAGATCATTTTGGCATTGTTGTATATGTAATATTGACAAAACCACTCCCTATGAGGAGTCATATGAAATGAAGCCCTCGATTTGATTAACTACACATCATGTTTTGAATGTGTACTTGTACAACCAAGTAAACAACATCCCGACTCTAGTGGAGGTTTTTTGTTTTTGTGGAAGGGTCATCATTTAATCCCTTACTTTTATCAACATTCTTAGGACTGTAATCTTTCTTATAATGCCCCACTTTACCACATTTCTACCATTTCCTTATAGATTGTCAAGGAGATTTATATTTTCCCCCTAAAGACTTAATTTTCTTCTCTTAGGTGTGGCATATTACAATTAAAACTTCCTTGGGCACACCCTGCATGGATTTTCTTTTCATTTCCTCTAATAAGAATGATGCAACTACATCCTCAAACTTTATTGTATATTGAATAGTACTACTAATTTCTAAAACCAAGTTATCTCAAGATTCTAGAAAGAACATAACAAGCTAATACACTTATATTATTTCACCATCTTAATATCAACAAACAACAAGTTGAGTTATACTAGTATTGAAGGAATTTAGGTGTCATCTTACAATAGAGTTACCATCATCCATGCCAAGATGAAATAGATTTGTTTCAACAGATATCTTGTTTACTAGGAACTTTGATTGATACAATTCCCTAACTTATCCCTTATATTATTTGCATTTTCTTCTTTGGAGGCATTCAACAACATCGAATTTGAGGGGGAAACCTGATTCATACTTCAAACTTTTCTTTCTAGTTTTCCCACTCTTATTTTGATGTATCAATGGGTTTCATATTTGAATCTATAGCAACCCATTATTTTCTATTTGCAAAAAAAACACCTCATCTTGTAATTGAGTATTAGTTTATTGTAGTGAAATAGACAACTTCTTAAGCCTCATATTAGAATGAACAATTGAGCAACAAAGTTTTTTGATAAGCACAACTATTCAATAACAAAAAGAATTCAATATAAAATTTGTCATTAGATTCATACATAAAGGTTTCTTCTTTCTCATGATTTTTTTGCAATTTCTAAATCCATTTAAAAAAAAATGATTTTTCTTCTTCATAAAGAGTATCCATCATTAAAAATATATAAGCACTCAATAATAGTCAATGGGGTGAAAAGTTAATTTTTTCCTAAACAAAGAACACTAATTACCCTTCTTTAAAATAAAAAAAAAACTAACTCCTTAAACAAAAATAATGTTTAAGGAAAAAGAATTTTCCCCTACAAAGGAGATTCTTTGCCCTAAACTTAATTCCTAAAAAAAATAACATTTCACTTATAATCCTCAAGGGTTAGCTCAATTGGTCGAGTTCCTATCACTAAAAAACCTCACTAATGGGAGGTCATGGGGTAAATTCCCCTTGATGCACTCAAGGTTAGGATATGCTAATAAGCCAATGGAATGTGATCCCCTCAAGTGGATCTGCCCATATATTTCCTCAATTAAAAAAAATCACTTATCAAAAATTTATTTAAACATGAGGTACATCTATAAGCTACTTTATACGTTTTGAGATAATATTGGAATACAAAATTGATCTGTTTTTTGCTACCAGATAAAAACATTTCTGCCAACCCTTAAGTGAAAGGAAACCTAGTGTCTTCCTTTTAATGCTTTAAAACATTAAAAAGGGAAAAAATATAATTTAATTGCATTTTATAGCATACATTCAAATTCCAACCAATATAGTATGAGCACTTGCAAACATCATGGAACTAAAACCACTAAAGGAGATCCATGGGAGAAACTTAGCCATGTAGCTTGCTAGTCATTGAAGGGAGAGGGAGAGATTTGCACTAAATATAAGAATCCCATGATTAGATAGAGAAACTAAATCCAAGGACAAGAAATCCACAATGCACCAACAACAAAAAATCCAAAATCTCATAGTGTTAAGGGTCATTTATAGGGGAAATTATTTGTAGAGGATGTTCGAAAATTGCATAACCAGGGAATGAATATGTTACAAGAAGAATTGATACCAATGGAAGAAATCGGTGTGGGGGTTGGGATATCACTTCGCCTATTAAAAAAATTGGTATAGCCAAAAAAAAACCTATATTTCCAAAATGCCAAATTTCGTTCCCATGTCACCAAAATCAATTAATGAATGGAGTTGGGTAGTTGAGCAACCAACAAACCATGTTTATGGAAGCATGGCGATGGAGTGGGAAACTAGAAAATGGTCAGAGATGGGTACAACTAGTACCCATCTCGAGTTCTAGAAGTTGACCCTCGAAATCCCCTATCATAGCCGAGAAAAGACAAGTTTTCCCTTATTGGGACATGAAAATATAGCAAGGGGGAAAATGGATCAGTTTATTGACTAATAAGAGAGTGGTGAAGTCTTGGAATGAACTTTGGATGAGCCTGTAGGGAGAAAAGAGTACTCATGAGTCAGAATCGAGTAGATTAACAAGTGGGTATTTACTATTATTTTTTGGCAAGTAGAGCTCCCCAAGGTAACTAAATTTCATGCCTAAATGAATTTGAATCCAATTGGGGTCCTATTGATGGCCAAAAATGACTAAAATCAATAGCTGGTCAGGGCCCCTACTAGGTCCTTATCTGTTTGGGATGGTGAATCTGGCTAGCTCAAATGGGTCTAGTTACCCTGCACTCTCCCTATAACTTGTGATATTTTTTATTATTTATCAACAAGAGGAGGTAATCAAACTTACTCTCTTGTAGTGCACTTGCAAGAAAGCATTCCTTAAGCTGACATAAGGGCTCAGCCAAGCCACCAATGAGGTTTCTCCTACAAAATAAAACTTCTAAAAAATGCAATGAACTAATCTAAATCTAAATTTAAATGCAATTTGAAAAAAGAAAGAAAATTACTCTAACTCAACATAACAAGAAATAGTTCCTAAATACCGAATGCAAATATTTAAATATAATGGGGTTTCAACATGTGTTTAATGGCCAATATCAAGTTGTTGAAATAGTTCTAATAACTAGAGTGGTAGGAGGGGGAAGGATTCTTCTTAATCCCGAAGGAATAGTTGTGGAAAAGTACGCTTCGGGTCAGAAATCCAACAATTACACTGAGGTGTATGGACTCTATATGGGATTATCATTAACCAAGCATCATGGGGTAAAAGACATTTTCATCTCGGGATACTCCTTCCTAATTATCCAACACTTAAGAACAAATACTTCTCCTAAGGATAATGTGTTAAGATTGATGCTTCAACGCATCAAGGGTATCCTTCTTTCCTTTAATAGCTCCCCTTATTTTCATGTCCATAGAATTCTCAACATTGATGCAAATCTCATGGCCATTAAAGCTTTCCTATTAGAAGAAGGAAAAATGGAAATCAAAGGCATTGTTGGATTTGCTGTTATCCCCTAATGAAGATCATGAATGTTATCTATATTCCCCTTTTTAATTTTTGTGCCCATCCTAAAGTTGTACCCATTTATAATCTCTTCATAATCCGACCACTTCATCCATGCTCCATTCCCATCCCTTACCCCTTCCCTTCATCCCTTACTCGTCGTACCAATACAATTTCATTTAAAATGGTGGATTATCTCTCCATGACTGTGTTCGAGGAAATTTTTCGTTTAATGTGGCATACCAACGAAGCAATCATCATGCAAATGTGTTGATCTTAATGACTCCCACACAGACCAAGGCTGACCTTGGGTGAGATAAAATGTATCATCTACGAAGTCTCTTAACCAGAGTGCCTCATTTATTTGCTCTAGCAAGTATTAGACTATTAATTCATTTGAAGATCATGCCATATGTGGAAGGAGTCTTCTCAAGAAATTAGGTGATGATTACTCTATCTCGGGACCCTAGTAGACTTGAGGAAAAAATGCAGTCTTGTAATGCCCCCTAATAATAATAAAAATAATAAATAACATAATATAATATTAAAATATAATTAAATAGTCCACGAGGTCTTGGATAGATGGTGATCGAGTGCTTTGTTAAGGTACTCATTGATGTGAAGTCATTGATTCAATTCTCCACCTCGATCAGGGTGATAGATTGGACATGAAGAAGATGTAGTCCTATCAAGCTTACAAATATATATATATATATATATATAAAATAAAGAAAAATTAATAATAGTAAATAAATAATAGATAGTAATTGTAAATAAATAATAAATAATAAAGAGAATATAATAATAATAAATAATAAATTGAAGTTCTAAATAAATATATAAAAATAATAAGAATAAGTAAAGTTAACAAAAAGTAAAAAGGAATAAAATAAGAAAGACTTAAATTAAGAGAACTATTAAAATAAGTAAAACTTAAAATAAAGAAATAAAAGTTGGCATGTTGACACATGGGATGGGTGCATGTGGATCCCTTTTCATTTTTGATTTATTTAATAGATGATGAGAAGGATGAGATTCATCTCATCCATTCTGTATATATAAAGAATAAAGAAAAGATAATAATAATAAACTAGCATTTACACCTTATGTTGCAAAGGAAACGTCGTAAGGCATAAAGTGGTGAAGAATAGCATAGAGTGGGGAAGAATAAGGACATGTATAGAGTGGGGAAGAATAGCATAGAGTGGGGAAGAATAGGGACATGTGAATGGACATTGTTGAAAGCAAGGGTGGATGATAATGAGTTACAATTGCAATAGTTAGTTATGTGTATTCTGAAAATGGATATTTTGTAAATAATAATAGTTTGTGAAAGAATAGCAACATGTGAATGGACATTGTTGAAAAAAAGGGTGGATGATAATGAGTTAGAGTTGAAAGTAATAGTTATGTGTATTTTGAATATGGGTATTTTGTAAATAATATTAGTGTGTGGAGAAATAGCAACATGTGAATGGACATTGTTGAAAGCTAGGGTGGATGATAATGAGTTATACTTGAAATGATTAGTATGTGTATTCGAATATGGCTATTTGGTAAATAATAGTAATGTCATGTAGAGGTTATCCATTATCCATGTAGTTGTTTTTGTTTATGTGAGCATGTTTTTGTACCTCTTCCGAGATGTAATTTTTCCATATGCTACCTATTTAAGGTGTTATTAGAAAATACTATTATATTGTAACGGAAGAGGTGAAAGAAACGATATGACATTGTAACTTGTTGAATAGTTCAGTATACTAACATAGTAAAGTCTGATATACTATAGTATATACCATATTGCATTTCCAACAAATAGGAGGCATTTGATTGAAATAAAATTTAAATACTAAAATCTGAAGCATTCCTAGGAGACAAAATAGTTCAGAAATAGCCCACATTTTGATTGAAATAAATAGTAGAGTATACGCATTTATAAGAAGCATAACATTCCAATATTGGCATTATATTTCAGTCAGTTTTGAATTTAACCAAATATACGTGGATTACATTCATCTATCATGAATGTATCTGAACATTGGTAAGTAATACCTTCAAACAGCGTATGAATGTAATCTGAACATTGGTAAGTAATACCTTCAAACAGAGTATGAATGTAAACTGAACATTGGTGAGTAATACCTTCAAACAGGGTATGAATGTAATTTGAACATTGGTAAGTAATACCTTCAAACATTTTATAAATTGAAATATGATATATCAATGCACCACTCACTATAAGATGTATTGTGATTCAGAATATTTTTTCATAATTATTTAATTTATAGTATTGCCACTCCCAACCTGACGTTTCTTGTAAATTTGGAAGGAACTTTACTGTTCTAAACCCTCATATCCACATTCCCAATGTTCCTGTATTCTAGATACTTGTGCAATGTGAAGAAACTTTGATGTTATAAACAATCATATCCACCTTCCCAATGTTCCGGCATTCTAGATGCTTGTGCAATGTAGTTATTATTTTATAATAACAATATTTCAAAGTACCATTTGGCACTACCAAGAGTGTTAAGAGTACAAAAATAAAAAGGCCAGCACATTCCCCTTGCAAGAATGTCTAAAGAGTACAAAAATTATAAAGCTATTGCAGCCCATACAGTGCACAAAATATGCAAACGTATGACAAATTTGGATGAATATATTACTGTAAGTGCTAGTATGTGGTTGGGCACATCATCATTTAGAAAGAAGAAACAAACAACACAGCAAAAAGAGTCAGCATTCGTTTAGTTCCCAAGGTTGAAGTTCAACAAATTATATGTGTAGCCAGCTCATTGAAATAGGATTTAAGTTTGGAACTCATAATTTTAAGCCAAGTTCCCCAATTTGAAATAAGCAGCCACCTTCAACATGCACATAAATTCTATGGTGGGCTGGGCAAAATTACAAGAAAAATGTGTATGTATTAAGAATAACTGATGATATAGCTGTGGGTTGTTCTCAATGGTGATAGTCAGCAACATTTCATTGTATTACTCCCATACAAGGGGAGGCCACACTTGCTGCCGAGTTAATAAAAAATTTGCTAGTATAATCACCTTACTTACAATGACAATAACCACTCTTACACTAGTAGTACATCAAATCATATCTAAACACCAATACACAAGAAGTTTATTATATCAAAGTAAATGTAACCCGCATGTCTAATTCAACTCCATTACCAGTAGTTCATTCTATCAATTTGTGATGCTTATATGACATATATTGTCTAAAATGACGCAAGCATAAAAGTTCAATGCAGTACTGCAAGCCTCCTGGTCTGGTTGAACTCATTCTGTCAATTTGTGATTCTTATATAACATAATAGTCTTTAAGGAAGCAACCAAGAAAACTTTAGTACAGTCCCGTAAACCTCTTGCTTTAGTTGACATTCCATTCATTTACATTCCAAGGAAAATTGTAAAGTTATAACTAAAATTGTAAGTTGGTTTGGATGGCCTAAGACCCGACATATCAAATCAGCAAAGGTAATTACTAAAATTCAGGTTATAAAGTCCCAAAGCCATTGGCATTGCTCCACTATGAAACTTATTGATCTTAGTGAAACCGGATATTTATGATACAAAGAAAGTGTAGATACAATATGATCTTTGGATGATAAGCCTTCACCTAAAGGCTAAAGGGTCAACACATCCTTAGCCTCAGATATCTCTAAATAGAATGGACACAATAAGCTTTAGAACATGACATTCACTAAACTCGTACTTTGAAACCAATTTCAAAGTATTCTCAGTTATTAACTTGCATATCTACAAGCATACAGTGCAAAAAGGTAAGTATAAACAGGGCAGGCCACAACAGAAAAGGTCTAAAGCTGATGCAGCTTCTCCTGGTTACAGAGCCTCTCTTCACTTTGTCTGTTGTATGATAAGTGCATCTAGAAAAGCTAGCAAATTGATCAATTGGAAGTCGAATAGTTCTGCTGGCGCATCCTGGCACCCCAAGATGATGCTTGGCCCACATCTCTAACATTAGCTCTCTGCTTTAAATTGTAAAGTTGGTCTTCCCATCTTGATCTCCATTCTTCTTTTGCAAGTTCCTTCCAAAGGACAAGTAAAATAGTCAAAACAAAATAGCAAGCATTGTATGTGTCAGCCACACATTTACCATGCTAAAGCAACCCCTGGTTAGCACATTATACAAGTCATGGATCACAACACAATACCAAACGACACCCACGTCATGACATGCATAAAAAAGAGGTGAATGAAGTTTTTTAGTCATTGTTTATAATACAAAGCTAACATAAGATAGTTCTAGATTTTGAGATCCAAAGATACACAAATTCAACATCAAACTAAGCCTCACCAAACAAATATTTCAAATGCAATCCAGCATACCATTACATTTCCTCAAAGAGCTATTTAATCCTAATCCACATCCGAAACCATTAACAACTCACAACCAGTGCAACATAAATGTCTGCCAAATCATGGAAATACATGTAAACAAAGAAAACTACTATGCTAGGCATACTAAGCAACCTGGAGTGCTTTGATTTTTGTTCACCTTAAAACTATTAGCAGTTTGACAAAGTGTATTCAAAACAATAGAATGAAGATGTTTCGACAATACAAATTGTGTCTATTTCCATGCAGATCAAACTCTATGAAATTGACACAAGCAATCACAAATGCTTTGCTAAACAGAATGCAGTCTTCACCAATTAAAAACCAATGTAGCTTAAGGCAAAGCTACATCAGCTTAGATGCATAACCTACGATTCTCACATCCTCATCTTCTTTTATTTTTGGCTATGCTAAGCCTGGCCCTAGGCTAGCCCATTTATTGGATGGAAGAAGATTGATCCACCCACAATGGGATGCTTATCACCAAGATACAAGTGCAGGGCTTGGCCGAGCCTGGCTGTCCCTTCGGAAGTTTAATTCCCCCAAAGTGGCCTCCATCCTCAAGCGCTCCCCATGAGGTTTGAACTTGTGACTTGGTGGGAACTAAATCCCATGCAAACTAATTGATCTACACCTCATGGGTTCTCACATCGTCATCTTGAATGCATGACCTATGATTCTCATAAATAATTAGAGAACTTAAGTTTCATAACATCATTGAGAGAGGGTAAAAAACCCCTTATCCATTCCACATAAATAATAAAATAGAGCGTTCATCCATTCCATACAGACAATAACAGTCTATTGAAAGGTGGGAAAAGAACTTGCATCTACTTTATTTCAAATCCCAACAATAATCAATCCATCAAGACCCATTTTGGTTCAAATAGGTGAACCATTTCTAAACTTGCATCATAATAGAAGGAATTGTTGATTTGGGGTAGCATCGGATGTGCTCCAGCCATGAAAATTGGTGAAGAGGCTGAAACACATGAGATCTCCAAGACCGGGAATTGGTTTGGGGAAATTCCACCCAGTTAGAAAGATATTAAAATAATTAATAGTTTTAATGGAGTTCTTAAGTCTAAACTTAGGAAAATTAAAATATTAATGGGTATTAATATAAAATTGCATGAGAATGTTCTAAAAGACATGGATCAAGCCCAATCTAATCTTAACCGTTGATTAGAGATTTAATCTCGGCCGTTGAAAACTCGACATAAAAAGTATAAGAGGAGGCTTGAGGGTCAGTTGGAGATATACCAAGATTTATTAGTCAGTTTGATTTTCTGGAGCAGGGTTTGCTGAGAAAATTCGAACAAGTAATCTGAGTTGCAATGAGGGGTAATGAGTGCATAGCAGAGAGGCAGAGATAGTTCCAAAGGACCAGGACAAAAGTAGAGGAGGCTACGTAGAGCCAGCAGGAGCCACGCAGAGGGCCAGAGTGACTGCACAGAGGCTCGCAGGGCCTGCGTGGATGACGCAGAGGGCCAGAGAGCCAGCGCAGAGCAGCAGAAGGCTAACGCAGGGGGCTTATGAGTGACGCAGGTGCCATGAGGGCTGAATCAGAGCTTCTGAGAATCGTCAAAGAGATTTTCGTGGAGCAGACTTACTAAATATCTGCTTCCGAATAGAGGTATCGTTGCCAGATTGATTTCTCTGTTGAGTGAGCCAGTTTGGCACCCTAGTTGTACTCAAGAAGCGCTGCCTTTTAGTTTTCCCAAGTTGGGTTTTTCTGGGGAAGATTGTCTAAAAATAATGGTGTCACTTGTGTGTTTGTCTATTCTTTCTGTTGATGATTTTTAGATGGTTGAGACTGCATTTGTGTTTATTTTCAGTATTTATATGGTTAAATAACTTGTTAAAAATTTAAACAAGTAGGTGAAATAAACCAGATAGTGCAGGAAGAATTTCTAACAGGTTAGACTTAGAAATTTCAACAAAGACTTTTTCAGGCCCTTGTGCACAAAAACACATTGTTCAAAGTATTTTTTTTATGAATGAAAATTCAGGTTGCAACAACAAATGAGCTAATTTTAAACAACTGGCCTCCCAGATTTTCGTAGACCCGTCATTTTGATCGTTGTTACAATGAGATCTTATCTAACACGAGAATACATCAATTGAACAATAAGGTCACCAATGCTACAATTAGCCCTTCCTGCAAGAGTTAAAGCATCGACCAAAGATCTCATGATCTGGGCAGAGTGACGGAAAGGTTATTCATTTAGTGCTTGTTGCATGAAGAAGAGCATTTGATGTGTGGGACCAATACTCTATCACAAGCCTTCCAAATAACGATCCTTCCCTTTCCATCAACTTCAATGGATGATCACACTCCACCATCTCACCTGCATGAATTCAAATCAAAAGCATTCAAATTAGGTAGAAATGAATAGACTCGCTTTCACTACTGTCCATTTCCTCAACTGCAACAAATTCAATTGAAACCAATCCATGCATACAGCACAGAGATATGATACAATTACAGGGCCTTACCATCACTGATGGCAACCACCATGTCACTTTCCATAACAGTCGGTATCCTGTGTGCAACGGTAATTACAGTGCAATCTGCAAATTCCTTTCTAATTATTGTCTAGAGAATGGCATCTGTAGCATTGTCTATTGATGTCGTTGCTTCGTCTAGAACAAGGATTTGACTTTTCCTTAGCAATGCATGTCCCAAACAAAATAATTGTCTTTGTCCTACACTCCAATTCTCTCCATCGTCCCCCACTGCATTTTATTGATCTTTTAGTGCCAAGAAAAACTTGCAAATCTAACAGCCAAATTCTTGGCCTCATGTCAAAGAATTCCATGACATTTAAAAATATATATTTAATACAAAATTTACGTGGTGCATCTAGGCCATCCACCTTCGCTCTTACAATGTCTCCAAGTTGACACTTGTTCAGAACCTTAATAAAGAAAGAAAATAAATTCAAAGCATTATTTACTATTGTCATTCTACATATGATAAATTCAATGAGATGTTATGTTGAATAGCATTTACATACTTCCCAAATTGTCAAATCTGAGTGCCCAGATAATGGATCCAAGTTGAAGCGAACAGTTCCTAGAAAAAGAGTTGGTTCTTGAGGAATAATCCGAAGGCACGACCACAAATCATGAAGCCCAATAGAGGTAGTATCCAAACCATCTATAAGGATTCTACCCCCTGCAGGTTCCACTAATCGAAAAATAGCAATAATGAGAGTGGTCTTCCCACTTCTTGTTCGCCCAACAATGTCAATCTTTTTCCCTCCCTCAAATGTACATGTAATGCCCCGCAAAACAAGGGGGTTGTTGGCTCTATATCTAATATGCACACATATCAAAATATATTCGACTACAAACATCATAAACCATTCAAATTTTAGTTAAAAAAATAAATGTTAACACATTCATCTTGTTGGAATGCACAACTCAGGTACCTTCAAGTCTTGCAATTCCACCTTCCTATGCGAGGGCCAACTATCTGGTGGTCTGCAATCTTCTATAATAGCTGGTGCCTCACTAGGAATGTGCATGTACTGTTTGATGCGTTCTACAGAAACAATGTAGTTTGCAAGTGTACACTGGATGTGAATACTAGAAACCAATGACATGTTCAATGACAGACCATATGATAGTGCCATCCCAACAAAACCTGCACCAGTTCAAATGTTAGGCATCATCATCGTCTACATAAAAGCATCCAGTAATAGTAGATATCTCCCACAGACGACCCTTAGTTTCATCGTTCATACCAGGATTGAAGCTGCCCTTTGGGAGTAGAACCATAACAATAGTAGAGGAGCAAAGAACAGTTGCACTTAACATCTCTAGACGCTAAATCAACCATTCATTTGCCAAGAAACTATAGAAAAAAGGGGTTCAAATTTTTATCAATAAGGTCTAAGTTCTTCTTTAAGAACTGATCCTCAACCTTGAAAGCCCTAATGGTCATTGTTCCTGCTATGGACTCGCCAAAATGATTTGCAATAGGTGATTTCGTTGTACCATTCAGTCTCATCAGTTCTTTAGAAGAGGCAAAATAGTATTTCTGATTAAATTGAACAAACAAAAAATCAATTATAGCTTCTCTCACAATATTCATAGTGAAGTACAGAGTCTTCTCAAGAAACTTGCATGAAGTGGTGTTTTACCTGGAGTTGAAAGGTCAAATAAATCATTGGAATGGCTACAGACAAAACTTATCATGTTACAATAGCCACAACTCCAAGACTGCTATAAGAATTCATGGTAGACGACATGGCAAAGACAAAAGAGAAAGGAATGTCTACATCGAGAATGCTGAAATCTGAAGAAACCTGAAAAAGGAGGTGGGGAAGATAAATGTCAGTAGTTTACTACCCTGATGTACATCAGATTTCACTTTTTGTTTTAAGGAGCGAAAAGAAAAGAAGGAAGCCCATGGTGATTACATAAAATACTTACTCTGCTCAGAACTCTTCCCAATGGAGTTGCATCAAAAAATGCCATTGGTGCTCAAAATAAAGAGCTCAGAAGCTCAGAAAAGAAGGACTTTGATGCCTCAAGCCCCAAAATAACACAAAGCAATGACCGAAGGAACAAGAACAATATAGATGTGAACCCAATGGCTGAGTACACTGTTATTAAACTTAATACACTGACTTGAAGACTTTGCACCTTTGCAGCCATCCAAATATTTCCTGAAATCTGCCCAATCAGAAATATAAGATGACCGAGACCAGCACAAGAACAATGTAAGAAACCTTTATTCTGTTTCAAATAGTCAATATATGGCTTCAAACCAGTGTCCCCAACTTCCTTCTCTTCCCTTTTAACTAGCTGATCCCCCTTGGGAGCTCTATTTGAAATCAGTCGTTCTTTCTGTGATTTGCTCCTTTGAATTTCTCTCTCGTCATTAATCGGTTCATCTTTTGTGGATGGCATCGTGGCTGCTGATTCATTGGAACCAACAATATTATTGTGTGCATTCACAAGCTCCCTAAATGCCTCACTCGAGACCAACAGTTCCTGATATTTCCCAGTTTGATGAATCTCCCCATCTACCATCAACTACAAAAGAGAGAAACTTTAGTGTAGAAATTCAAAGAAAAATTGCCAAAGCTATGAGCATTAGATATGTTAAAATTACAGGAGTTATAATTATGTGCAATCTGTTAAAAAACTTCATCAAAATATTGTATACAAGTAAACAAACAGCTTCCACATGGCTAGGACAACTGTTTACTAACCAGAATAGCATCAAATGCCGGGAGAAAATCAACTTGGTGTGTTACAAGGATTACTGTCTTGTTTGATAGTGCTCCCATTATGTATTCCTACACATCAAAATCCGCGATTAATAGGATTTGTGGAAGCTAAAGAAAATGAAAATCATTGTTGTATAAAGGTGCAACAAGCAAATTAGTAACAGCTACATAATAACTTTAAAAACCTTTATATTATAAGGAAATCGCCATATTAACCTTAAGCAGGCTAGTAGTTGTATGAGCATCAACAACACTGAAAGGATCATCCAATAGATAAATATCAAAATCTTGATATAAGGCACGGGCAAGCTTTATCCGCTGTTTCTGGCCACCGCTGAGATTGACACCTCTTTCTCCTATTTCAGTCTGATCATCGAAGGGAAGATTCTGGAGGTCTTTATCCAGCGAAGACTTGAGGATAAATTCCTGATATTTCTGCTCGTCCATGGGACGCCCAAATAATATGTTGTTTCGTACTGTTCCAGTTTGAATCCATGCAGTCTAAGAAACATATGCGAGGGTGCCACAGACTTGCAACTGCAGAGGCAGGGTTGAGAACAATAAGAAAGAGAATCAATCAATTTAAATGGTTGACAATGTTAAGGTAAGGAGGTAAATAATTCATACTCACACTGCCCCTTAACTTTGGTACTTCTCCAAGTATTGCAGCTAAAAGAGTTGATTTTCTAGATCCAACTTCTCCACAAATTGCCAATTTTTGGCCATGCTTAACCTCCATATTTATGTTTCTCAATGTGGGCTTTGATGAACTGGAATCCCAACTTAGTGTTGCAGAACTGATAAGAAGAGAGTGGTTAGAGTTCCGAAGAAATACACGCTCAACCACCCGATCCTGTAATTCAGCAGCCTCAAGAAATTTGATGATACGACTTAATGAGACCTTTGCTTGAATGATAACAGTAATTACATCAGGCATTAGTCAAATTGGTTCTTGAACAAGGCGCAAAGTGGCTATGAATGTGAAAATGTTGCTTGGAGTAAGAGGAATTTTAAAAAAATAGCAGGTTATAAACGTTACAGTCGAAACCAAAACGGGAGATGACCAAAACAACAGCGAATTATAGGCTTTCCGAAACTGAACCACAGATAGCCATTTGAACTCTACCTTGTGCAGCTTCTCAATACTTTCTTTGAAGCGTTCCTCCCATGCATGCAATTTCAGTACTTTCATATGCACCAAAGCTTCTATGGTAGCCCTTAACCGCTGATCGTGGGTTGACATGAGTTCAGTTTGAAACTTATGCTGTAACTTTGCCAATGGAGAGTTAAAAAGAATGGTAATGATGATAACTGCCAAGGCCGAAAGTGTGGCCCATCCAATTGCATGGAAGAGGATGCCTAAAGCAAATATAAGCTGGAGTACTGTTGTCCAAGTCTGATGAAACCAGAAAGGAAGTTCGCCAATACGATAAGCATCTACCGCCATATAATTCATGATTTCTCCAGCTGTATGTACCTGTTTAGCTTCATTGGACAGCTTTAGTTGTTTCTGATAAATTGCTGCAACGAGTGAAGAGCGCATTTGCAGACCAATCCGTCTAGTGCCAAAATACCATTGCCTTTGAGATATGGACTCTATGGTCTTGGCAATAAAGAGTGTTCCTGCCAAAACAAATCCTTCATATTTGAATGACTGTCTACCTTCTGAAAATCCAATAAAAGCATTCAAAACAAGTGGTCCAGAAGACAGAGTAAGTATTTTGAGAAAAGCATAGAACCCAGTCCTTGCCAGATTTTTCCAGTGACAACAAACCAAAGCCCAGAAAACTGATGGAGCGCCAAATGGGTTTTTCTGTTTTTGCCTCAACAGTTCTTTTGTAAATGTTGTATAATTATTATTTGCTTGATCATCTCCACACACACAAGGCAAATCATCTTCTTCTAGAGGCTTCTTCTTTCCTTTGGACAAAAGAGAATTCAACCACCAAAATGTTATCCTGCTGAAGAATCCTGCCTTGGCAAAAGGAGTTACAATGGAATTTAACTTCAATGTTATCTAATCTTCCTCAGAAAACCTCTGGCTGGAGTTGAGATACCCATGATTTTGGTAATCCCTGCCTAGAAAGGGTTCTGATAGAAGATCATCCTCTGAACTCTTCAAATCCTTTTTCGCAGCACAAATGAGCATCAAGCAACATGCTGGCCATGAAACAAGGGAGAGAATAGTGCCATAGGGAAGCTCTCTGTCATTGATAAAATTCAGTCCAGCTGAAACACAATCCACTATTCCGAGCAAAAATGACACGATCCACCAAACACGCACAAATGTCGTTACAGACCGCATTAGCCCACTTGTTACTGTTAATCCGAGCGTAAACCATGCCAATCCTTGCACTAAAAGTACAAGCCATTCATGCAAGGGAGTTAAATCAAACCCATACCCAATTTCTCTTGTAAAATCCAAATCCCCAATCCCAAATTAATTGCACCCAAAATAATATTTATCACTGCAACACATGTGCGAAATGGCTATCGAGGTTTCACATTTCTCAGTATGCTCATCCACCTTACCCACTTGATGAGAACGATGGACCAGAATATCAGCAAGAAGACTAAATGTATGAATGTGATCAGAGCATGTTTGTTGCATGAGGTCAAATGGAACATGTATAGTAATTCAGAGTAGAGAGATAGGGGTAAATTGTAGTTCTCTTCACAGCGTTGAGCAGGGGACAATGCATTTGGACGCCACAAAAGTTGTTCCAAGAGCTCTGGATTGATAAATCAATTCAATGCAAGAAAATTAATAAAAAAATTGTAGAAGTTCTTGACAAATTTCATCTACCATAACAATCTTATAAACATATGAATATCATATTATATATATGCCATACGACCAGGGCCATGCTACCCATTTTGTTGCAAAATCCGTGATTTCAAACAATAGAAACAGGATAACTCAGACTGAAAATAAAAAAATATAATCAGAGTAATGAGATTACCTGTAAATATTGCCATCCTTGTTCTGTAAACCACATCCGAATGAATGTTTTTGATATTTTGATTTAGAGCTGGGTCACTGACATTCTCAATGTGGATTGGGGAGTCTGCATTGTCTGAAAACAAGTTATTGATGGTTTTGTCCTATCATATTCTCCTCTCAGAAGCTTTTATAAGTAGTACACCATTAAACTACATAAATTGTTAAGCTCTTTCCTATGCCCAATGCATGAACCTCCTACTTTTGCAGTCTCCTGAATGCTCCCTGAGTTTCCTAATCGACTACTCAAGGCAATAAGGGAAAAACTCAATCAGCCAAGAGAACTGAACTTTCCCCAATTAGACAGAAACCATACTCTGTCACAGAGTACTTTCCCCAATCAGACTAGAAACCATACTCTGTTACAGATTATTCAAGTCAGGTCACATCAGGCCTGTCCAAGCTCTATACTAATACATTTAATGGAGGCAAAGACGCCAAAGTATACTGATCCAAAACAGTGTAACGAACCTTGGCTACTCTTAAATAGAAATTATGTTCCCAGTAAACATCTTGGACAACACAACCTTCTGAATCTATGTGACATGGGTGCCCCGTCCACCCTAACATAAAAAACAGAACACCCTTGTATGCAAATAAAGCAAAACTATCCCAACCTGACCATCTGCAGTTCTTTCAACAAGTTGAGATTAAACTCAAAACTCAAATATGTAAACTATCAAGAAAAAACTGCACCCTATCAATACAGTGTCATGAAGCCTGGCTAGACATAAACAGAAATTCCATTCTCAATAACAAGACTACCTTACAAACCTAATCGGTGCCACAAAGAAGATGACCCATGTATCATAGATCAAGCAAAACTATAACAACATGTACTCTTTCAATACAGTGTCATGTAGCCTAGCTAGGCATAAACAGAAATTCCATTCACAATAACAAGACAACCTTATAAACCCAATGGGTGCCACAGAGAAGAAGACCCATGTATCACAAATCAAGCAAAACTATAACAACTTTCCCCTGTGACAATCTGCAATTCTATCAACAACTTGGGGATGAATCCAAAACCCAAATTTGTAAATATCAATGGAAGCAATCACATAAGACACTGAAATAAAGTGACCTGCATGAATAACAAGCATTAACAAACAATTTTACTGAATCCAATGCGTTTACTCTGCGCTACCAGTCTAAAACCAATAGCAGATTAGCTTCTGATCTATTAGCAGTTTGACGAAGTGTATTCAAAACAAATACACTCTGAAGCTCCGCGCTATGCCACTATCATCAGGTCCAAGGATCGATTCTTGCCCTCATGCAGCCTCCTCTGCAGGCCTCATCATCATTTTTACGCCGTCCTCTGCACGAACCCTTCACTGCAGGTCCCCGCCCTCCTCTGGAGCGACTCCGCCTGCGCCCTCCTCAACACCCCTGCCCTACTCTGCATCAAACGCAGATATCCGCGCGCAAGACGGGTTCGATAACGTGGTTAGGGTAAACGGTTCGATAACTAATAGCATTACGTTTTTTTAAAGGTGTTTTTTAATGTTTTAAAACATTTTTTATTAAATTAGACGGCTGATTTTTGTTCAATCGTCTAACAAAAGATCTAACGGCTACGATTAAGACAAAAAGGCATCTGGGGGAGTTCATTTCAGAGGGAAACGCCTTACGGCGTAATAAATAAATAATAAAGAAAATATAATAATAGTAAATAAATAATAAATAAAATATAGTAATAGTAAATAAATAATGAAGAGAATATAATAATAATAAATAAATAAAATAGTAAATAATAAATTGAAGTTCTAAATAAATATATAAATATAATAAGAATAAGTAAAGTTAACAAAAAGTAAAAAGGAATAAAATAAGAAAAGGTTAAATTAAGAGAACTATTAAAATAAGTAAAACTTAAAATAAAGAAATAAAAATTCGCATGTTGACACATGGAATGAGCGCATGCGAATCCCTTTCTATTTTTTCATCTATTTAATAGACAATGACGAGGATGAGATTCTTCCATTCTTTTCGAAGAAAAGTGTTGTGAAACAAAGGATTCTATGGCAGTAACACATTGGTTGCTTAGGGGTGGTCAACTATAGAAAGATTATGATTAGCTGAGCTTACGGTTAAGTGGAGAGTTGTCCTCAAAACTTTGTTATGGTTAGTGGGATTCAAATAGTGTTCAACTCCAAGATCGTAAGGAATGAATATCATCACTATAGATAAGTTGTCTATGTTCATGTTTTTCAAAATTCTATGTTAATTAGTTGAATGATTGTGTGTTGATTGTAAATCGCATCACTGATCTGCTTAGCTATATATTTAAATTGTGGGTTATATATATATATATATAAGAAATTGGGGAAAAAAAGGCGGAAATACATGGTTTTATAAAAGAAATTGGGAGATGATTTTAAAAAATGTATTTGTAATTAAAAAAAAAAAAAAAAAAAATATACATGATTTTGAGCCAAACATGTCAAATTCGATTTATTTAGAGAACCTAAAAAGGTCGTGATTTTTCCTTTTATTGCGGATGGATTTTCATGAAAATCAAATCAAATATTTAATATACAACATGATACTTCTTTTTGGTTATGTCAATTTTTTTTTATTCATTTATTTCTATTTAATATACAACATGATACTTCTTTTTGGTTATGTCAAATTTTTTTTATTCATTTATTTCTAATTTTGTTGTTTAAATTATATTTTAAATGAACGAAATCCATATTTTGAGTCCCTTGAAATTCAAATGTAAAGTGAAAAAGTTAAAAAAGGGTTTCAATTCCCATTCGCAATTTTGATGTGAAATGGATGCGAATTTAATATGAAGTGTAATGCAATTTAAAGGCTGACTATTAGATGCACCCTCGGAAGTAAAAATTTTAATGTTATCTCAATGGTGAATTTGAAGCTTTTGCTTTCAATAAGCTAGCCTTCGGAGACAGCAGGGCGTATTATATCTTAGAAAACAGTTATAACCCTGGAATGAAAGAAACATAACCTTCGAATGATTAGAATAATTAAATTAAAAAATCAAATTTTATAATCCTCGGAAGAAAAAAAAGGGAAACAAACCTTAAATAACATAATTATCCACACATCAAGGGGGTTATGGAAATTAAAGACTTGCGGTGTTTCATACATAAAACAAAAGATTTGTTGAATTTCAATCTATACTTTAAGCGAGGGTTTCAAGTTTAAATTTCTGGCAACTGACGACAAGTAATCTCAAAGGCAAACTAATGCCGAGAGTTTTGAACTCGAGACCTACAGTAACCAAACCCTGACAATTTTCATCCCATCGATGCAATTATGTTTATTAGTCCCTGCCATCTGGCATTCGGCAGGGACTATTGTAATCGATCCGGTGCGAGATAGCATTAGTTTCACGTTTTATCACTGTGTTATACGCTGCTTATTACAAAGTTTTCAAATGCGAGATAGCATTAGTTTCACGTTTTATCACTGTGTTATACGCTGCTTATTACAAAGTTTTCAAACGCTCGATTAACGCGTTGTGCCGGATAACCAAAGTTTTATTTCAAACTTAGCTTTTGCCATCTTATTTGGCCTCTTCCCGAGGCGGAAGAGGCCCGACCATAGATTAAATTGGGTTTACACGCTTGCTGTATTCTCGCTAACCGTCAACCGGTTGTTTTAATGTTAACATTAATTCGTGATCTCATAGATATACAGAAAATAAAACAAGTGCCATGGTTATGCATGGGGATACAAGTGGCAAACTAATATCGAAACTGTTCTGTTCATCTTCGTCCGTGGCCACAGCTATGAAGCCCATCCAGTTGGCGTGAGTACTCCACAGCTTCCGCACAGATCCTTGCGATGATACTTGCAGATAACAGGCCTGGGCAAACTCTCCGTATCTGATGATCTCCTTTCGCAGTATGCCGTCCATGGGATCAAGCAGCCCTTCCCAGTTGTTGGCGCCTTGGATTTCCTTCCATATGTCTTCCAGATTCCTCTTGGGCTTCGACGCCTTGGACATCTTTGGCTCCTTCTTCTCTTCGATGTCGACTGCGTGGAGCGTGTGTAAAATTTCCATTAACAGCCCAAAGATCATCAATACCGAATATTTCACAAACAGAACTTAATATGATCTATTGTTTAAGATGACATACCTTGATTAACAGCAGAAGATGTAATGGCTGCCATCTACTTTGATCTGACTCCTACTCTTCTTCTCAGAATTCGGTTTCTCTTTCTAGCCCTGTTTCTTCATGCGCTTCTTGATGGAGAAGAATGCGACTATTGCAGGGGGAGAGAGGACCCAATCCTTTTTATATTTTTTAACTCTAAATCTGGTACGTCCATCATATACCAATTCAACGCTTTAATGCTTTAATGCTTTAATGCTTTTAACGCTTTTAATGCTTTAATCGGGTCACATTAAGATTTAGAAACTGCAGATTTCTAACATTCTCCCACTTGACCCGACTATTCATAATATTAAGTGTTGAACATCATACTATGATAAATTGCTGAGAGTTATGGCGGTTGTGCACTATTAATTCAATGCATTTCCTTCCATATACTACAATACCAGCAAACCATCAATTCATACTCATAATTTATATAAAACAACATAATGGTCCACATAATGTCTTATATCATAATGATTAAACATAATATCTTTATAAGACTCTTTCTTGTTTAAAATTACATAAAATACGTACTACTATATTAAAACAAGAGACACATAATTGTATATCAGAAACACATAAAAGAGCTCAGAATGTCACACATCAATTATTATTAATACAACCAAGACCCATTCTTTGAACATGTTCCTTAAATTGTCTTGGTTGTAACCCTTTCGTCAAAGGGTCTGCAATCATAAGTTCTGTCCTGATGTGCATGATTGACACTCTTTGTTTCTGAACCTCATCTTTCACAACAAGATACTTCAGATCTATGTGTTTGGCACCTTTAGAGTACTTGTCATTCTTTGAGAAAAATACTGCTGCAGAGTTATCACAATAGATTTTCAGCGGCTTGCTAATGGTGTCGACAA
Source organism: Pinus tabuliformis (assembly GCA_031772625.1). Lineage (NCBI taxonomy): Eukaryota > Viridiplantae > Streptophyta > Pinopsida > Pinales > Pinaceae > Pinus > Pinus tabuliformis. Next base: position 657,873,973 of record CM062805.1, on the reverse strand, counting down.
CCGCAAGTCCTGAAATAAAGTTCCGCAACCATAATGCATGAATTGTGGCTTCAAAACATGCCACAAATTCTGCCTCCATAGTGGATGAAGCAACGATAGTCTGTTTCGCACTTTTCCATGATATGGCACCTTGAGCAAACATAAACAGGTAACCAAAAGTCGATTTTCTAGTATCAATGCATCCAACAAAATCTGAATCGCTATATCCGATCACCTCTGATTCATTGGATCTTCTATACATAAGCATGTAATCTTTCGTGCCTTGTAAGTACCTCAAAACTTTCTTTGCATCTTGCCAATGTTCCCTTCCTGGATTACTTTGATACCTCCCTAACATACCGACCGCAAAGCTGATATCCAGTCTAGTACAGGTTTGAGCATACATCAGGCTACCAACAACAGATGCATATGGAATTGATTCCATTTCCTTTCGTTCAACATCATTCTTAGGACATTGCATGAGATTGAATTTATCACCTTTCTGTACAGGAACTGTTCCAGGTGAACACTTACTCATTCCAAATCTCTCTAGAATCCTTTCGACATATCCTTTCTGAGACAATCCCAATATTCCTTGTGATCGATCACGGAATATTTCTATTCCAATCACATAGGATGCCTCTCCCATATCTTTCATTTCAAAGTTTGTTGAGAGAAATTCCTTAGTCTCATGCAATATACTTAAATTATTTGCAGCAAGCAAGATGTCATCAACATAAAGGACCAGATAAATAAACTTGCTCCCACTGATCTTTTGGTATATACAGTGATCAACCGTATTTTCCTTAAAACCAAAGGATGTAATAATGGTATTGAACTTAATATACCATTGCCGGGATGCTTGTTTAAGCCCATATATTGACTTCTTAAGTTTACACACCAATTGTTCTTTACCTTCTATAGAAAAACCCTCAGGTTGATCCATGTAAACATCCTCATCAAGATCTCCATTCAGAAAGGCTGTTTTCACATCCATTTGATGCAACTCCAAATCATAATGAGCTACTAATGCCATTATTATTCTTAGTGAGTCTTTTTTCGAAACAGGAGAAAATGTCTCCTTGTAATCAACACCATCTTTCTGAGTGTAACCCTTAGCAACAAGTCTAGCTTTATACCGTTCGATATTACCACTAGAGTCGTGTTTGGTTTTAAAAACCCATTTGCATCCGACTCTTTTACAGCCATGTGGTAACTCAACGAGATCCCAAACTTCATTCTGTTGCATGGATTTCAGTTCTTCTTTCATGGCATTAATCCATTCCTTTGACTCTTTACTTTCTACAGCATGTGAAAACGAAACTGGATCCTTATTGATTCCAATATCATAATCTGATTCTTGCATATAAACCACATAATCATTAGAAATAGCTGACCTACGATTTCTTTGAGGTCTTCTTAATGCTACTTGTTGTGGTTCATGCATATCAGCATTATGTAAGTCATTTCCTTCAGGAAGTACTTCTTCATTTATATGTTGTTCATTATCATCATGCTGTTCTACAACAGCTGGAACAACATTTGGAGTAATGGTAGATGGAGGAACTATTCTAGGCAATGTAACATTTACCCTTGTTTCCTTTATTTCTACTATTTCTCTTCGAGTACTCCCACTGACTTCACCATTCTCAATGAATCTTGCATTACCATTTTCTACAATTCTTGGACTATGATTAGGACAGTAAAACACGTACCCTTTAGATTTCTCAGGGTAACCTAAAAAATACCCACTGATCGTTCGAGAATCTAATTTCTTTTCATGTGGATTATAAATTCTCGCTTCCGCTGGACAACCCCAAACATGCAGGTGTCTTAAGCTAGGTTTCCTGTTAGTCCATAACTCAAAAGGAGTCTTTTGAACAGCTTTACTAGGAACCCTATTCAACAAATAATTAGCAGTTTTGAGAGCATACGACCACAAATTCTTAGGTAGTGTAGAATCTGACATCATACTCCTAATCATATCTATTAACGTCCTATTGCGCCTTTCTGCTACACCATTTTGCTGTGGTGTACCTGGCATTGTGTATTGCGCACATATGCCATGACTTTCGAGGAATTTTGCAAATGGACCTGGACACTGGCCTGACTCATTATATTTACCATAATATTCACCACCTCTATCAGACCTTATGATTTTCACCTTTTTATCTAATTGCCTCTCAACTTCCTTTACAAACGTCTCAAGGACATTCACAGATTGAGATTTTTCATGAAGCAAATAGACATAACCATAACGGGAAAAATCGTCAATGAAAGTGATGAAATACTTTTCTCCATTAAAGGCTGAAGTGTCCATAGGTCCGCAAATATCAGTGTGTATTATTTCAAGAAGCTGGCTGCTTCTGGTGGCTCCTTTCTTATTATGTTTGGTTTGTTTACCTTTAATACAATCCACACATAATTCTAGATCACTAAAGTCCAAATTTGACAAAATTTCATTACTTACTAGTCTCATCATTCTTTCTTTGGATATATGACCTAGTCTTTTATGCCACAAGAAAGCAGAATTTTCATTCACCATGCTACGTTTACATCCAACATTATTTACTACATTCAACAAGGAATTCGCATAAGTGTCATTCAGTTTCAATTTATATAAACCATCAATTAGAATACCAGAACCAACATTATCAGTATTCTTATATAAATCAAAACAGCCAGATCCAAACATACATCTAAAACCAGAATTATCCAACTTACTTACGGAAATAAGGTTTCTAGATAATGAAGGTACATAAAGGGTACTGTATAAGTCTAATACATATCCACTTTCTAGAATTAGACGATAAGTCCCAATGCCTTCAATTGAAGATTTCATTCCGTTTCCCATAAAGAGAAAACGATCTTCATTTGGATTTATGGTTCGGATCATAAGAAATCCCTGCATATTATTGGAAACATGAGTTGTAGCACCAGTATCAAGCCACCATGTATTAATGGGAACTTCAACTAAATTTGATTCAAAACATACGAAAGATAGATAATTACCTTTCTTTTCGAACCAAGCTTTCCTTTTCGGACAGTCACTTTGATAATTTCCTTTCTTTTTACAGAAATGACATTGAACATCCTTTAGTTCCTTCTTTGCCTTATCCTGCCCATTCTTAGCAGGTGCCTTTTTCTTCTTGAAATGACTTGATTTTCCTTTCTTTTCTTTACCAGCTTTATTACTCACAAAACTTACTGAGTGATTCACTTGATTTTTCAAACGTCCTTCTTCCTGAACAAGTCTACTGGCCAATTCATTAACATTCCACTTATCCTTTATAGTGTTATAGTTAATCTGAAAAGGTCCATATTCAAAAGGTAGCGAGTTCAGGATGAACTGGACAAGAAAAGAATCCTCTACTGTAAGTCCCAGGGAGTTTAACCTTGCTGCAAGATTAGTCATCTCTATAATGTGCTCTTGCATAGTTCGCGACCCATCAAACTTCATGGTCGTGAGTTCTGCCATAAGAGTACCAGCGAGTGACTTATCAGCTGAACGAAAACGCTCTTCCACAGACTGCATATATTCCTTAGCACTTTCTGTTTGTGGAATTGTTGACTTGATGTTGTTAGCAACAGTCATCTTAATAAACATAAGGCTCAATCTGTTACTGCGTTCCCATGCTTTATGGTGTGATTTTTCTGCCTCAGTACTATCTTTTGTAAGAGCAGCAGGTTTATCCTCAAGGAGTGCCAAGTCAAGATCCTGAACACCTAAATGGAAATTGACTTGTTCTCTCCATTCAGAAAAATTAACACCAGTGAACAATGTAACAGATGAAGCATGTGTATTCATGGGAACTCCTGCAAATTAAAAATGAAATAACTATAAGCTCATAACTAACGCGATTCAGATGTAGACATAATAGTATAAAATAGCACTCCTTTGGGTAGATACTATCCTATACTTAACATAATTAAATACCAAAACATAAGTAGGTAACAAATATGTTCAATTAAATAGAACTGACATCTTTGGATGATCAATATTTATTTAATCAAAATATCTATTAAACCTCATCATGTCAACTAGATATAGAACAAGACTTTCCTTTGGGTAAGTTCTCAGGTTCTATCATTAGTGACTCCAGTTTTAATTGGTATTATTATAACTGGCAATTTCTATCAATAATCATTATGTCACTTATGCACTAAATGATTATTCTGATTTTGACCACTTTGGTGATTAACAAAATCATAAATCTCATGTGCATAAATGATTTATAACACATACTTTATGCAAAACAATCAGTCACAGAACAATTACTTTTATGCCCACATTCCAAACAAGGTCGAAAACTTTATATCCGACGGTAATATACACCATGGTTGACATGCAACCTCAAAATTTTCAGAATCCGGATCATCAATGTATCATTATATCATATAAAACATGAACTCTACACTCAATAGAGTAAACAAGGCCATATGCTAATCTTGAATCACTTTTGGCATTCTTCTACATTGATAATTCTCTAATATTTTGTGCATGAGTAAAGCGTTGGAAAGGTTGAAACATTTAAATATACATGTTAGCGTTCAATTAACAGGGGGCGTATCTTCCCTTCACAACGCTCTTTGATTAGCAAACATTCCATCGCAGAACTAATTTTATATTCCCCATTCCTTACGAACTAAAGAAATCAAAACACGCGCTTGCTAAGGAAGAAAAGTGGGAGGCTCTTGCATGTTTTGCCAAAACATGGAATACAGGGAAATCAGATTGATATAATATATTAAAGTTGCATGTTTCCCTTATACAGAACACTTTGCAAAGTCTGCCTTGTAGCTTCCAATATGTAAACGAATAGATTTATACACAAAAGAAAAGGAAAGACGGAATGATAAAACAGATCCCAATGACTTCGACTTAAGCAAGAACTCAATGCAGTACCAATAAGCCACGATGGGCGAAACGAATCTTGATTGGATTTGATTAACATCATGAGTAAAGCACAGAACAGATCAATTGCAATCATAGGAAATATTCAGTTATTGATTGGTGGCTCTGATACCAAATGTAAAATTTCCATTAACAGCCCAAAGATCATCAATACCGAATATTTCACAAACAAAACTTAATATGATCTATTGTTTAAGATGACATACCTTGATTAACAGCGGAAGATGTAATGGCTGCCATCTACTTTGATCTGACTCCTACTCTTCTTCTCAGAATTTGGTTTCTCTTTCTAGCCCTGTTTCTTCATGCGCTTCTTGATGGAGAAGAATGCGACTATTGCAGGGGGAGAGAGGACCCAATCCTTTTTATATTTTTTAACTCTAAATCTGGTACGTCCATCATATACCAATTCAACGCTTTAATGCTTTAATGCTTTAATGCTTTTAACGCTTTTAATGCTTTAATCGGGTCACATTAAGATTTAGAAACTGCAGATTTCTAACAGCGTGGTCGTCAGTGACTCCATTCCCGCATTTCTGATGGGCAGCGCCCTTCTTTTCATGTCTGTCAGGTCACGATGCCAATGAGTCGGGTTCCTGAAACAATTGAGCAGATGGTGATGATGAGAAATTAGGAAAATTTGTATTGGGCTTATTGAAGGGGCGCAACAAGTTTAATTCCAGGCGTACCTTGGATTATGCTCTCGCATGGCCTGGCAGGTCGTGAGGCCCTCAAATGTCTGGTTCGCGAAAACGTCGGTTGCGGGGCTTCGAACCTGCGACCTGTTGTATCGGATCCATGACAAACTGTAAGTTCTCAAATCCCCATTCCCTGCACAACAGAATTATCACATTGAATTTCAAATCCAAAAACCATAATCGAATCTTTACTACTATTTAATTGAAAATATAATGGGTCTTACCTGGAATCAGTACTGTTGGCACTGTTGGCCGAGCTGTTGTCCAGTTTATTCTGCAAGCAAAGCTTATTGGACATGGAAGGCCTTTGCTATAGCAAGGTCTCGTAGGCTGCGAAGGTTTTGGGAACGACGAACCAAATATTCCTGAAAGCAGGTCTGAATGATCACAGCAGCATCCTGGGGAGACAACTCCTTCTGCTTCCCCTTACAACTGAGTTGACCAGTTGCTGCAGCTCTCCTTTTGGCCAACACACCCTGCCATGTTACACACAAATAGTTGTCAGCAAAAGAAGACCAAGAACAAGTAATGTGTTTGACAACATTTTCAACATAAGTTTCATCTTTGTCTTGCCTGGATTTTCTTACACGCCTCATCATCATCTGAGTGGTTGCTGCTGCTACTGCTGCTCCCACCGCCTTCTTCAAGTGGAATGACGATCTTAGCATCTGAAGACTTGTTATCATTGATAACAGTATATTTTTCAACTCGAATGGTTTTGAACTCCCCCTGCCGCGCTCCAGGAATTGTTATTGTGATGGGATCGGTGACTTTATTCTTAGATTCTTCCCATTTGTATGAAATCTTGCCCTTCACACCATTATCCCCCTTCCATTCTTGCTTTAAGGACTTCTTCACAGTACATGCACATGGTAGTGGCTTTGCTTTTTCAGGTTTAGTTTCCTTCTTGGCCTTCAAATCCTTGAGCTTTTCCACACTCATCTCCATCGCTGTCATTCGATCAGCCAGGTCCTTCACGAATTCATCCCTGCGGAACTGAGCTTTCTCTACTATTCTTTGAACAGCGAATGAATCCCCACGTCCTCCTGTGGTCTGTCGAAACCTGCAAATGGTTTTGTGAGAAGGAGTTGTCTCCATCTCCATTGCTATACGATCTGTGCAGGCAAAGGTGAAGGGCTCCTTCTCTATGGCCTTCTTCACATTCGAATTGAAATCGCAGAGCCATTTCTTTCTGATGGCAAAGAAATCATCCTCCAATGGAAAAGGATTCCACTCTAGGTCTAGGTCTGCAACCATCGATTTTTCAAATATGCGTTTGTGGGTTTCTTCAATCCAGGAAGAGGATGGACTTGAGTAGTAGTATTCCACCCAGCTACAGTGCCCGGGTTTCAGGTTTCAATCTCCCTGATCACAGCTGTTAACCTGATGCGACCTTAGGTGGCCTGCTGTATAGCTTGCATGTGTTATGCTAGGGAGATAGGTGTTAGGCACATGGCCGTCATGTAGGGCCCACAAGGTGGATAAAAGTTTCGACTTTCATTTTTATTTTTATTGACATCGGTTGATTTTCTTATTTTTATTTAAATTTGAAATTTGATGTTGCATTGTCGTTTCTTAGTTGAGAGCTGGTACAGTTGAGAGCTTACTTTTGTTGGCATGTTATGAATCTGTGAAGGGGCGGACAAGCGGAGGAGGATCCAACCATAATATTGAGATACATGTAAGTATATTTTCTTGCTGTGAAAGTCATTTGGTATTTATTTGTTCTTCATCAAATCCTTGAGGGTCAAATTTGCCAGGTTGGGTTAAAATTCCTGTATTAAATTCTGTCATTTCGTTGATTATGTTTTGCTGCATGTTCGTTTGATGGGTTTCTGCTGCTACGCCCATTCGGGTTAATTTCCAGCTTAAATTTGTATTGGGCTTATTGAATTTGGGTATTTTGAAAAGTCATTTTAGATTTTTACCTGTTTTCATTGTAGTCTTTGCTTCCATGAATGTTGTAAATGCATTTGACTGATAGGCTTATGATGATTTTGGAAATTGAGCAACTTGTTGAGCTATTTGTGCGTGGCTTTGGGGCAGAGGGGGAGTGGGGTGGTGTGAGTTTTCTATTGTCAAATTTGCTTGTTTTCAGGGTTTGCTAAGGGGGATTGTAAGAGGGATGATGACATAATACCTTCACTCTAATTGCAGCTGAATTTTGCTTCAGGTTTAATTTTAGGCCGCCCTGCACAGTTTTGGTGGGGGCGGATTCTTTTATGGAAACACGAAGCCGAAAGCGAGCGGAGGCCATAACGCAAAGGCCATCCTCTGCCCAGTCATCCAGGGCCAACAAACGAGCTCGTCTTCCCTCTGCGTTTGCATCTGCTGCCTCGATTCCACCGCGTTCTCGCTTGCCGATCAAGCCACTTTCTGGTTCTACTATAGCGAGCTTGCGCCCTGAATTGGCTAGCGTGGATTTGGAAATGGAGTCCTCTGGTTCAGCCTCAAAGAGAGAACATGATGACAAAGGGATTGAAAAGGCTAACGAGAGGGAAAGAGGAGGGGGAATTAGTAATAATGATTCTGATGAAGATCATGAAGATGAAGGTGTTAGCAGTCTTCAGCACAATATCACTACTGCAAGCAGTGCACTAGAGGGCCTTTTACGTAAACTGGGGGCCAGGCGAGATGATCTTTTGCCTGGGTCTATGCCCTTTTCACAGCAGAGCAGCAGATTAAGAAGAATTTTGTCAGGATTGAGGGCCGACGCTGAGATTGGTCGTCAACTGACGCTCTCAGCCAGCTTTGTGAAATTTTATCCATTTCCACTGAGGATTCTTTGAGCAGTTTCTCAGTGGATTCATTTGTGCCAGTGCTAGTAACATTACTTAACCACGAGAGCAGTCCAGAAATAATGCTTCTGGCTGCCAGAGCTTTAACTCATCTTTGCGATGTTCTTCCCTAGGCCTGTGTCTCGATTGTGCATTATGGTGCTGTTCCTTCTTTCTGCGATCGGTTGCTGACCATTGAGTATATGGATTTGGCAGAGCAAGTATGTGCTACGTATTGCATATGTGTAAATTATTCATGCAATTTGAAAGAAATGCTTATTTCAGTTCTACCCAAAATGATTTCCCAGTTGTTTGACTGTTTTCACCAAAATCTATGAATCCCTGTGGTGCAGTCTTTAGAAGCACTTGAGAAGATATCTCATGAGCACCCCATTGCATGCCTTCGTGCTGGTGCTCTAATGGCAGTGCTATCTTATCTGGAATTTTTCTCCAGCGGTGTTCAGGTACAGTCGCAAAAGTTGTATTTTATTAGCTTTTGTTTATATAGGAAAATTTAATCTTATGTTTGAGTCTGCTCTTGGAATGCACTAGAGGGTAGCATTGTCCACTGCTGCAAACATTTGCAAGAAGATTCCATCTGATGCAGCGGAATTTGTAATGGATGCTGTGCCAATATTGACAAATCTTCTTCAATTTCATGACTCAAAGGTAATCTATTTTTTGCATATTCTCCTTTCATATTTAACGTAGGAGTGCGTTTATAAAGATGGCATAGCGTTAAATTTATATTTGTTTGTGTTCTGTGTTCAATTTTTATTGATCCTTTGAATGTTTACCTTGAAGTACATTTCCTCCTCTGGCCAATGATAAATATTTGTTACGCAGGTGGTCGAACATGCATGTATTTGTTTGACTCGGATTGTAGAATCTTTTGCCTCTTCTTCTGAGAAATTAGATGAACTCTGTAATCATGGCTTGGTTACACAAGCAGCAAGACTTATATCTGTCGGTACTTCTGGAAGTGGCCAGTCATCTCTTAGTACATCCACATATACGGTATCAACATAAGTGACTTATTTGTTAAAAAAATTGGAAGGTTCTGTTATAACTTATTGCATGGTCTCATATTATCAATTGGCTTGCAGGGTTTGATTAGGATTCTATCTAAATTTGCTGGTGGATCTGCTTTAGCTGCCAAGGCACTTCTTGATCTCAATATAAGCGGCATTGTTAGAGATATTCTCACTGGTTCTAGCCTGGTGCCAGGCATGTCAGGTTCCCTTGCTCTGGACAGACCCACTGATCAGGTACTTAAAATATTATCCTTCATCTGACTGTTATTCCTGCTGTGTTAAAAAGTTGAGACACATATTGACTATCCGATCTGAAACCACACGTGAATAGATTTTGCTTGAATGGTACTAGACAAATAAAATAAAATAGACATTTATCTGTATTGGAGAGTCAGGGAGTTTCATTTAGAATATTCCCATTATTGTTTTTCAAATTCTATGTTATTTCGACTTTTTAACTTCATGTGAAGTTTGTTACCTGTCATAAAGGTCGGATTCACATCAAGGAAGTTCAGTTTGTTGCATGGCCTTGTTTCTCATGTGACTACAATGGGGCCTTTGATTTTGCTACATTCATCAAGCTGAATTTAGTCCATTGTAGTACAAGAAAAATACTGATGGGATTGTCCAGTGACTACAGTAGTTTTCCAGTTTTAAGGACTCTATGACACTTTTAAAGAATTATTATTGCATTAAACTTTATTTTAACTTTTCATATTTGTCAAGATAAATTTTCAGTACTTAAGGGTCTCTTTTGAGTTTCAGGTAATTTTTGAAACTTCTGAAAGAATAAGGTTGTTTTCAATTGTAACTCTTCATTTCTTTTATAATGGTGAACAAAACAAGGAGATATGGAAATTATGATCATGGGATTGCTCAATGTTCTTGTGTATCTTGTTGTATATTAATAGTAAATCCATAGATACCTGCATCCTGGTAGATTGCTCGAGCAAGCTGCAGCCTTTGCTTTTGTCCACCACTCAAATTGATGCCTCTTTCACCAATCTCTGTTTGATCCCCATGAGAAAACAATTCTAGGTCTTTCTTCAGAACACATGCTTCAAGTACACCTTCATACCTGGTTTTATTCATCTTGTTCCTGAATAAGATGTTATCTTCAATTTTCCCACTTTGAATCCATGGAGACTGTGGAACATAAGCTATGGTACCGCTGACCTTCACAGTGCCTGCCCTGTTCAACCCTTCTCAGCTCTTGGAGCCTACGTAGATATATGGTTTCCCAAGCTGCTGGGCTGCAAAATACCATTGTCTCTGGGCCAATGACTCAATCATCTTTGCACCAAAGAAAACAGAGGCCAGCACATAGCCTTCATAGGAAAAATGCTCTGTTCCTCCCAAGTACTCTACGAACAAGTTTATCAGATATGGACCTATATATGTTGCACAGCTAAATATGGCTGCAAACAAAGCATTGATTATCATTCCCTTCCAAACAGATGACAGAATGGCCTTTAGCATTGATGGGTTCTGTATATTTGTCTCGACCTTTTGGCAGCACCAGTTGGTTTCAAGTCCTCGATATGACTCTTCAGCAGTATCCTTGCCTGCAACATTTGGTACGTCATCAACCTCTAAAGTCTTCTTGTATCCCATGGCAAACAAGGGGTTGAGCCAATGGAATTTCATCAGGCTCCAAACATTGGCTCTGGAATATGGAGTCAACTGATTAATATGGCATATCTCATGTTGAGGATTAAATCTGGCAGATCTGTATGTACATCTGAATCCAATTCCTAGTAACTTGCCTTTTAGGCTTTTCTTTCTTATGGGGCTGTCATATTTGCTACAATCTCTGGTTGCTTTAGGCCTACTTAAATCATTTAGATGACTGTGTGGATGTACATATGATTTTCTAGCACAAAATTTGATTAAACTTTTATGGGTACAATTATCATTGTTTTTTTTTGTGTGATTAGATGAAAGAAAACATTGAAAGCTAGTCCCTGAGCAAGAGTTTTTTTTTAGCATGTGGCTAAGCTCCTGAATATGGTTGTGGGCAGTATTTACTTTCATCATCGATGGACAAGACAGTGAGATTGTGGGACATGCCAAGCAAGAGTTGTCTAAGAGTCTTTTCACACAATGACTATGGTAAGCTTACTTTTTTCTAGGTAAATATTTGTAATGTTGGTTTGATATGTGTTTAAATACACACTTCCATTTGCTGCCATAGTTTGAAGTGTGTTAGCTTCAAGATAGTTTGTATTGCTGGTATCTTACAAAGTTAACTAGGATGTCAATCACTGCCCATTTTCCAAAATACTTGATTTATATCAAGCATGAACACTTTTGGAGTATTTCTGACCGCCAAGTTGTTGACTGGACTGATCTGCATGAAATGGTTACTGCCGCATGCTACACCCCTGATGGCCAGGTCTGTTCACATTTTCCTCCATCTGTCCAGCAGAGTGCTGAAATTGAGTTTAGTACATTTTCAATTATGTGAGGAGGTTGTGGATGGACTTTGAATGTATTTTAATGTTACATTTTGGCTGTGGAATCAGGGAGCACTTGTTGGTACACATAAGGGAAGTTGCCACCTATATAATACATCAGGTATGCCATTTCTACAAAAGATTTAATACTATATTGGTTTCTCTGCAATTCAGTGGTTCATAGTCCTTCTTCCATGTAGGAAACATGTAGATGGCTAAGAAGGTTTATTTTTATAGAACTCTAGAGTCTAAAAAGAAGGTTTGTATTTTAGTACGACTTTAAAATTTTCTTTCAACATGAGCCTTCTCGTTTACTTACTCGTATTAGTAGCAGTTCTATGAAGAAATATTTCAATTTTTGCGACACATAACTGACATCTGATTCAAAAATGATATTGAGCAAAAGGGCTGGGTCTATCTAGTAATAAAAATTGTTCTTTACGATTCTCTTTTTTATAAATATATTCTTATAACAATATGGAGGGTTGTTGTTTGTTAACTTACCCTTGTATTCAGTTAGTGTATTTGATATAACAAATAGTTGTGTTTTATATTTAAACACTGCCTTGCACATGGATACATTTAACAACTGTTTCTATTTCACCCTTTTCAAATCATATTTTAACTCTTGAGCTATTGATGCAAGCTGCAGGGTAAAGGGACCATTGTAGGAAAAACAGGAAACACTCAATCCCATACTGAATTGTTCTTAATGATAGGTACTTCCCACTCTAGGTTGACAACAGACATTTTGTTTTTTTGAAATAATACATCTTATGTTATCCAGAAAGAAATATCATATGTATAAAAGGATAATAAAAATTAACTTACTACAAATAGATTTGCAACAAGGTCAGTATAAGTAGATGCAAAGCGACATTTTACATCTTTGACCAACAAGTACTCCGTGGATCTAGTTTTAGGCAGCTAGTTATTTGCAAGTCAACTTTTGAAATGAATAAACAGTACTTGTTTGACCCTAAAAAATAGACTTACATTGAAACTTCCTAATGGATTACAATTTCTGAAATGCTAGAAGCCATGGAGGTGACTGAATTTTATGAAGGCACTTCCTAGCAACCTGAATTATTGTAGTGGTTGAGAGGCCTATGACCTTAACTTTCTTCTGTTTTATTGTGCAGAGGGGGGCTGCACTCCTTGGATCTAGTTTAAGGCAGCTAGCTTTTAGCAATTCAACTTTTGAAATGAATAAACAATACCTGTTTAACCCTAAAAAAATAGACTTACATTGAACTGAGCTACTTAGGAAAAAATTACATTGCAGTTATGGCTAATGTTTTCTTTTTCTCTCGAATTATTCTAAGTGAGACCTTGTCCATTATAACTTCTTCTCCATCGCTCTCATTTTAAAGAAACAGGTTGGTTGCCCTTTTGAGGATTTCAAACCTATATCTTGTTGCAATACTATATATAAGATCTTAGCTAAGGTCATGGTTCCTTGTTTAGAGCCCATCCTTAAATCCTCCACTTTGTCCCAGGCAGATCGTCTATCTAAGAAGTGCTGGAGTAAACTATGTAAAGAAGCACTGGAGCTCTCAGCTGGTACTTTTAGTATATGTGAAATTGTTGATGGCACTTCCATGGAATCAACAGACATCAGGGTATAGAGTCTTCGGCAGAATCTTTCGTTTGCAATGTTGAAAACAGAAGAGATTTTCGTTCTTTGTGGCTATCAGTGGACAGCCAGATGGATTTTTGTTTTCGTTTCTGTTGTATTCCGATTTAGGCAAGGCAAACAGAAAATTTCTGCGAGACCATATTGAACTAAACCCATTGAATACACCAATCTCTACAGGTATGACAACCGTGTTGTGTGGAGTCCAGCTGGCAATTTGTTTGGTAAGAAGTTACATGTTGAAACCTGTTGCACAAGCATTGTGTCTTTTCCAGCTTTACATTGTTTTTGCACATGCAGTTAAATTGATTTGTGTTACTTTTATTATCCCTTGATGTCAACAGGGGTTTCCTATTCAAAGCACATAGTGCATACTTACACCTATAATGGTGGTGGAGATGTACGACAGCACTTGGAGGTATTTGATCAATAATTTTACTTTTCTTTCCCAGAGTAATAGCATACGCATACTTAACATACGAGCTATACAGCTATGATAAAGACTAGGTTTCTAACAGTTTGTATCCCTAAGTTCAGCTGATGTACTCTGCCTTCGTTTTGTAATCTTGGCTCTTGTCTTCACAGACTCAAAGGGGCACCTAATTTCACATTTACTACTGCCGCCACATCCATCATTCCATATGCCATTTGCTCCCGATGTCAGATCGATCACCTAATTGCACCGATCGCTCACTTAACGTAAGGTCTTCGTTTTATGCCCATCATTAAATACTGGCCTGCTCCAATCTGATCTTCAAGATTTCTGCACCTAGATATTGACATAGATTTCCTATCCAACCCAATCTACCACCAAGATTGCCTGACGTCAGATACATCACCTAATTTCGCATTTACTTCTGCCGCCACATACATCATTCCATATGCCATTTGCTCCCCATGTCATATCGACCACTTAATTGCACTGATTGCTCACTTAACATAAGCTTTTCGTTTTATGCCGACCATTAAATTCTGCCCTGCTCCATCCGAGCCTCAAGTATTTTAGCTCCATTCACACTTAAAACCACCTTACAAACACGTTGAACTTTTGTATAAATTGGCCTCTTCTGCACCTGGATATTCACATACACCTCCCCGCTTCACATAACATGGAATCCATTAGCATAAGCCAACTTACTGAACTCACAGCATTGTTTCTCTTAGCACTTATTCTCATGACTCTTCTGATTATTGACATCGTAAAAGTCGAAAGACAAAGAAAAAAGAAACCAAAAAAACAATAACATCTCTTTTGCATCATCTTACGCATTGTCTTATTTCCCCGCTTCCTTCTCTGTTACAGGTGTACGACGGATGCTTCAAATATGCATTCGGGTCCGCCATCGTGCTGCAACTCGCATTTTTATGCTTCTATCGTCTCTGCTCGACTGCGGCACTAATGTCCTAATTGTTAGCATTCGTGCTTGTCTTGTATTCTTCACATGTCTTATTTCCCCGCTTCCTTATCTGTTACAGGTGTACGACGGATGCTTCAAATATGCATTTGGGTCCGCCATGGTGCTGCAACTCGCATTTTTTATGCTTCTATCGTCTCTGCTCGACTGCGGCACTAATGTCCTAATTCTTAGCATTCGTGCTTGTCTTGTATTCTCATGTCACTATTTCTATTGCAGTTGTGTCATTTTGGGCTAGCAACATAAACTGGTGTATCTTGAATCGTGTTTATGTATTACTGAAACTTGTTCATGTGACTATATATATTGCAATTGTGTGATTTATGTATTACTGAAACTGGTGAACTAGTCTACTCTCTCTTTCTGAGAACTACTTCAAATCTGCGAGGAGTAACTTACTCCACTATATCTCCTGCTATAGCATGAAGAGTTTCTTACTGGGGAGAAATCTTGTAAATAGTGAAATTAGTTTCCTGTAGCTGTCCAGGGTAATGAATTGTCTTATTATGATTTCTAATTGTCAAATGTTAGCAAGTTTAAATTAAATTGAAACGAGCCTATTTGCAGGAATACATTTCTTCTGCCTTGCAAACATGCCTTTTTATCCTCAGATTGTCTTTTCTTTCCTGTTTAAAACTTCTGGTATACAGAAGCTGCATTTTGCTCTTAGCTCTTGCTAGCACTTCTTAAAGAAGCCTAAAGAAATGTTAGGCTTGAGATTTCCGGGAAGAAAACCTGGTTGAAAGCCAAGATGCTTATTTGCGTTCAAACATCAACTCTGAATCTCCTGATCTAGTTCGGAAACTGTCGGCATATAGTGCTGCTATACGAATTCAAAGGCAGCTAGATAGAACTATGTGCAGGGACTAGCTGCTTCGCAGCCATCCTTGTTTAGACATCTACTCCATCTTTAAAGTTATTGAACATTTTGAGTAGTCAAGATTTTTTTCAAGAAAGAGGAAACTATCTTTACCTGTATAGGTTCATTATTTAAAAACATTTTGAGTTGTTACAAGGCTCATTACACTTATTACATGCACAGTTTGTCACTGTTGAGTGAAATAAGGAAGACTGGTTTAAATCAAAGTAAAAATTCCTGGCCAATTCCAAGTTATATAATAAATAATTAATTAATTAATTTAAATAAGTGTAAGGATAATAAAGCAATTCCAAGTTATATAATAAATAATAAATAAATTACTTTAAATAAGTGTAAGAGTAATAAAGCATTGTCATTTTTGAAAGAGTTTGATATTTGAAAAGGTAATTCTAGTTATATATTAAATAAAAAGGAATTAGTTTAAATATTTAATAATGAGTGTTATTTTTATATTATGTAGAATATATATTAATATAGTATAAAAAGGAATTAGTTTAAATATTTAGTAATGAGTGTTATTTTTATATTATGTAGAACAGTATAAAAATGAATAGGAGTTTTAAGGATTGTGAAGAAATTTATAAGATGTGGCTTCATTCATTTAATAAAGTAGATAATAGAGCTTGAATTTGTCTAATTATTATTAAAGTATTATGTTGAAATGAATAATGAAGGTTGAATTTCTTTAATTAATATTAAGATATTATTTTAGGATTGATAAGTTAGTATTCCATTTCATTTTTTATTAGAAGTACATTGTAATATTTCATTGTATGAAGCTTTATAAAATTATTATTTATAATATTTTTTAGTGTGGTATTCGATTTAAAAAGAAAGTTAAGTGTAAATTAATAATTGATAAAGAATTTATTTGAATATTAAAAAAAAATGAGAAGACGAAATAAAAGAAGAAAAAATGCGAAGATTGAGGTCACATTTGATTACCTACACCCTAAGAGAAGTGGATAAACAGAAACTTAGTAATAAGGATGTGGATTAATTGGTTCAGTAAGATGGAGTGATTGGAATTTTGGATTCATGTTGAATATTGGTAGTTTACTGGTTGACTTTTCTCTAAGGACGTAGCCTCTTGAAGAAGGGAAGAATGGTAATTAAATCCTAACTATGGACATTAGGAAGAGGGCATCCAATATGAAGTAACATTTGATACTAATAATAGGCTAAATTGGCCAAGGTACATGTGTGAAATAGGTGTGGAAAATCATATTTGAGTGAATTAAGGTGGATTATGCACAAGTTAATTGTTTTTGGAATTAATGTAAGTCATATGTATCTTAAAGAGGTTGTATAAAGAATGGCTATAGGAATTTCATTATCACTAAGATATTTGTGTTTGCACTTCTTAAGAGGCACACCTTTTAGAGTGTTGCATTGTGGAAACTTAACGAATTATTGGAAGATTGAAATGTTTTAAGCTTGTTTATATCCCAATGAGATAAGGACCAATTAACAACAAATTTTTGAACTTATTTATGATGTGACTATGGGGTTATGATTACTATGACAACTTGCTAGGAATGATGTTATTTGGAAGTGAGAATTTAGTGATATAAAGGAAATGAGGTAATGTTTATTAATTATCATGTTTTCTTATCAAAGGAAAAATGTTATTACGATATATAATCCATAAATAGTTGGGAGCTTGATGTAGAATATATTGAAAGTGCCTATAAAATATGTCAAGATGTTATGACTTCGTTTTGAGGGAATCTTCTCTTAAAGAGGCAGAAGAAAATGATACAACATTGAAATAATAGTGATAACAACTATCATTTTGGAAAAATAAGTATAAATAGACAAGGGTATTAAAAAATATTAAAATAAAAAAGGGTTCTAAGATTGATACTTAATGTTAGTGGTATATGTTTGATGAAGTTATCTAAACAGAATGACAAAGAAGGAACTTACAAATTTATTATTAATGATAATGAATGGTAACCATGGTGATCATGACCAAATTGGAATAATATGATAAATAGAAAAGAGTACTAGATAGATACTTAAAGGAATGAGTGGAATTTTCACAAACAAGCATAAGAAATCAACAAGAAGTAATATACTATGCCATAATATGATGGAAGATTTTACAATAGCCATTGATAACGATTAATGAACTTTAATGATCATGATAATTATGAAGTTCATTAAAGGAGTTGTAGGAATTATGGTAACCTTTCATTAGATAATCCATGAATGTTTGCACGATGGGAATAAAGATGCTAAAAATCGAAATTGGGAAGATTTTGCGAGCATAAATTAGCAAAATGCCTTAGCATTAAGGTATTGTTTCCATGGTAAGTCCAACATTAGTGATAGTTGAGCATGGTCTAATGTGAATAACAACAATATGAAATTTTAGGATAGGAGTAGGTAATTAAAGTTTATACAGTTCTTAAGGTGCATAACATTAAAATGTGAAGGGAACTGTGAAAATGTAATAATGTCTAGGGCTAAATTATGGGATCTATCTGAAGTGGAAATTTATCTTAAGGATATTGATGAGTGGATTGAACAACATGATTGGTAAGGGTCATAATTATGACCTACAAAATTTAAAAGTGTCAAGATTGGAATTTGTGAATCCTCGTAATTGGTTAAAAATGACAAGTGAAAAAAATAGGAAAAATGTTTGACGGATAACAATTTTTAACTTATGGAAAAGTAAATAAACTATGTAGACTAATGAGAAAGCATTGAGCATGAAGCATAAGAACATATGTTGTTGGAAATTCTATAATGAGACTTCAAAAAGAATTATGCACAAATTGACAAAAGAAGTGAGGTCAAGTGGTATTGAGATGAGAACTTGATGAGATAAGTAGGTCTTTTGAGGATGTACAATCATAATTACACAATGATGGATAAATCACTAGGGATCAACAAACTCTCATGAAAGTTGATTAAGCATGATAACAAACTTAAACAAAGATGACCTAACATATGTGTGTCATTAAGTGGAATGGTACTAGAATGGATAAGCAAAATATGTATAGTGATCATGGAATTTTAATTTGATATTGATTATTATAATTTGTACATCTAGTAATATCTTAAGGATGAATTTCACTAAATTTCCTTGGGGAAGGAAGAATACATGACTAGGGATTCATTTTCAAGATGATGAGGTTTATTTGAAGGTTAAACGTGTACATAAATGATTATACCTATCATGAAAATTGTCAACTTCGTAGTTGAAAGAAGTGAAAATGATTATTGAAAAGTAATTGGTGTCTTGATGAAAACATGACACTAATAGTATTTATGAGATAACCTATTTGAATAATCTTATTTCATCATTGGTATCCAATTTTTTTATATACAAGAAAATGAAATTTATTTTTCTAATGAATTATGATTAGAATGCTTATAGTGTATTATTGTTGTATATTTGATGAGTGTTGAGATGATTCTCATATTGATGATGTTTCATGATGTGATTATATGAGTATAATGATGCACGTGTGGCTATTATCCATTCAATATGATACAATAATGATGTTGTATGTTCATGATGGATATGATATACATAGGGATTATCATGTTACAATATGATGTATATTGACATGTGGTTCATTTATTATGTCATGTCATGATATATCTTTGATGAAAATATGTTGATGATGGTATTTCCTAAGACATGCATATTTTATGACATACATGAGCATGTAGTTTATTATGTTGTGATGATGACATGCAAGACTTGGAATGTGGATTATTTTTTATGATGTTATGATTATAAATAATGCATTGGTTGCATGTCGATATGTGGTGACTAAAAGGAACTCCACAAATGGTCTGAGAGGGTTGGGTTATTTGATGCTCTCGTGGCAGCCCATACCTATGAGGGAGAGTATGTAACACCATATGGGCTAGGGACATGCTCAATCAACACTACATATCCCAGAAGTTCCTTTGTCATGTATAGCTCTTGATGGAAATCTCTTGACGAGTTGTGGGACCATCATGAGGAGGCTAAGTGTGTTAAAATAGCAACAATAAATCTTAATTTAATTTGTCCTTGATTTAAATTAGGAATTAAATCGAAATTATATTCTCATAGCAACTTGTAATAGTTAATTAAGTTATTTGACTTAGTTGGCTTAGTAAATTTGAGTTGGAAGTCTATCTAGAGTCATGTAGAGTTATTCCTAAATTTTAGGGGTCGAGGTTGAGTTCTTTTGAGTTGTAATTAATTAACTCAGTCTAACTGAGTTAAAGTTAGTTAAACTAGTTCAATTAGTTGGAGGAACTATTAGGAGGTCTAGTAGTGGGGGTCAACTTTAGTGCAGCTTCATTGATCCACCAGTTAACTGAAGATTTACTCATAAATAACTCTTGCATGTCAGTTCTGAGGAAGACCTAGTTGAGATTAAAGTTCAAGGATAATGTACCATCAGTTGTATAATTTTCTGAGTTGTGCAAATGGTGCATGCAATCAGTAGAAGGCCTATGATGGATTGCACAGTTATGAGTGGGGAATTTGCCAATTAAATATGGGTTAATTCTCTCAGGAATAGTGCAAGGAAGTAGGGGCTTGGCAAGCAACAGAATTAGCTAAGTGTTGGCTTGAGCTGGTTTGTGAAGTAGAGAGATAGATTGTACTTGTTGAACAGTAATTTTATTTTATTCTTAGATCTTCTAGTTAATACAATATAGATAGTCGGGGTTTTGAGCAGTTGTTTTCCCCAGAAAAATATTGTGTTATGTGCGATTGAAATTATTCCTTTTATGCTTAGTGTTTTCATCAATCAGTTTTGGTTTCTGCTGATGAGTAGAGTAAATTCTTGTATTATGTTTTAGCATATCACATAACATGTTGAATATACAAGTAAAAATATACATGGCATCAGAGCTAAAGACATTATAGAAGAGGAGAATTTGAATTTGTTATGCAGGTGAAATCGAATTTGTAGGTTCATACTCCAAAGTCAGCAGTATGTCATTTTATGGTTTGAGACTTAAGTATGCCCTGGATGGAATCTCAAATTACATAGCTTGGAAGGAAAGGATGGAGGCAATGTTGGAAGACAACTGGCTGAAGGAATTCATAGATCATGATATTTTGAAGCCTCAAGCATCTAATGCTAAAGATCTAGCTAAATGGAGAAAGTGTGTGGAAAAGTTGAGAAGGATTATCCTAGAATGAGTTTGAGGTCATATTGTTTTGAATCTCCACGATAAGGAAAGTCCATTTGCAATGTGGAAGGCATTGAAAGACCTCTATCAAAATAACAGTGACCATAGGAAGTTGGCACTGACAGACAAACTCAGAAAGATCAAGATGGAGAAGGGTGACTTTATTATGAAGTACTTGACCAAGTTCACTCAATGTCGCAATGAGCTTGGAAGTGTCAGGATTACTATTGTTGATTGGTGAGCTTAGCACTTGTAGTACTTCCCAAGAGCTTGCACAGTTACCAGGACTCAGTTACTAGGATGGAGAAGCTACCAGAGTGGGAGCGATTGTGATCTGACTTGGTACAAGAAGAGATTCTATGGAACACCAGAGATGAATTCTCATCAAAGCATGATGATGAGGAGAATTATGCCTTAGGGGTAAGGCAAAGAAAGGGAAGGGGAAGTCATCCCATTCCAAATCAGATTCTTGTCAGGGCGGAAAGAAGAAGGACATGTTAAAAATCAAGTGTTTTCACTGTCACAAGCTGGGACACTTTTCCACAAAGTGTCCACACAAGAAGGCGTATAAGAATCCCTCAGCAGGAGCGACAGATGAAGCTCTTGCTTCACAGTTCGAACTAAGTTTTACCCTCATCCCTTGTATGGTGTCATCGATGATGGGTAGTGTGTGGTACCTAGACAGTTGAGCTTCATTCCATATGACTGGTAACAAAGGGATCTTTGGTAACTTATAGGAGAAGGATCTCTAGATGCATATCAAGATGGGTGATGATGGGAGGTATAGCGCAACTAGGATCGGTGCATTTACCTTTCAGACGAAGTATGATTCTCCCCTCACTTTGTGAGATGTTATGTGTGTTTTGGGTTTGAAGAAGAACTTGGTTTCAGTTGCCATGTTGGAGGATAGAGGCTATGATGTGATATTTAGTAATGGAAAGGTGTTCCTTCGTCACATTGTGATAGGACAGGTGAAGAGGATAGGGGTTCGACTAAAGAACCTATACAAATTGGAAATAGAAGACTCCAATTCTTTGAGCACTAAAGCAGAGAAGGTGCAGAGCTAAGACATCGATGAGTTGTGGCAAAGGAGATTGGGTCACTTGCATCATGGCACTTTGAAGATATTGAAGAAAATTTCTACAGGGCTTCCCAAGGGTACACTAGAGCAGAGAGACACATGCAAAGGGTGTACATTGGGGAAGTACACTAAGTCTTTCTTTCATGACAAAGACAGTTGAGCACAGACAATCCTTGATCGCATTCACTCATATGCAGGTGGACCACTCTCAACAGCATCCACAGCCAAACACAGGTATTATGTTATTTTTTTTATGATTTTTCTCGTAAGTGTTGGATTTTCTTCTGCAGAAGAAAGATCAGATCTTCACAAAGTTTTTTTTAATTTAAAGCACTTATCGAGAAAGATACTAGCGGGAAAGTTAAAGCTCCCAAAAGTGATAACAATGGAGAGTATGTGACAAATGAGTTCAAAAAAAAATTTGCATCAGAAGGCATTCAACGGGAGTTGATAGCACCTCATAACCCACAGCAGAATGGGGTGGTTGAAAGGAAGAATAGGAGTATTGTGGGAGGGGCACGAGCAATGTTACATGATCAAGGCCTATCATTACACTTGTGGGCTAAAGAATGCAACATGGCTATTTTTTTCATAACAGAATCCCTCATCTAATTCTCGGGATGAGTACACCAAAAGAGGCTTTTTCAGGGAAGAAACTAGATGTGGCACACGTTAGTATCTTTAGTTCATCAGTCTACTTCCATTTTACCAAATATGCATGGAAAAACCTAGAGCTCACAGCAGAGTTGGGGATATTTGTGGGGTACATTGATACACCTCACAACTATCAGGTGTACCTTCCAACCAATAGGATGGTAGTGGTTCGCAAAGATGTAAAATTCGATGAAGAGAAGGCCATGAGATGTTCCCTTGAGAGGGAGTTTTAGATACATGTAGATGAGGAGCTTTTAGCTCCAAAGGAGGAACCTTAGGCTGATGTGGAGAAGCCACATGCAAAGGACCATGGACTGGAAACAACCACTGGGACAAATCACACCATAGAGGTTGACAAGTTATTGCATTATGCTAGAGAGAATGTGGGAGCACCCACATCACAGAGAAGGTAAAGGAGGTCACCAGAGAGGTACATTGGCTACATGTCTCTAATGAGCGAGAGTGTAGAGATTGAGCCATCCTCTTTTGAGGAATCAGTGCAGCAACCAATTTGGGTTGATGCCATGGTTGAGGAGTATGACTCCATTATCAGGAATAGTGTTTGGGAAGTGGTCCCAAGACCGCAAACAAGTCAACAGTGAGTTCCAGATGGATTTACAAGGTAAAGAAAACAACTTATGGTAGTGTGGAGAAACACAAGGTTGGGTTTGTGGACAGAGGGTTCTCTCAGGTGGAGGGGATTGGTTACGATGAGACTTTTTCTCCTATAGCAAGGTACTCATCAATCAAATCCATTTTAGCACTGTCAGCGCAGATGGGATGGAAGATATGTGAGATGGATGTAAATAAAACATTCTTCAACAACATGATTTAGGAAGAGGTGTATATTGAGTTGTTTGAAGTACTTGAGACCTTCAATAGAGAGTTGCATGTGTGCAGACTCAAGCGAGCATTGTATGGACTGAAACAAGCACCTTGTGCTTGGTACACTAGGATGGATCGCTATTTCACCGAGTTGGGTTTCACCAAAAGTGAAGCAGTTGCAAACCTTTACCATATTGTGGTTGAAGGTAAATTGTTGATTATTTTTTGATATGTCGACGATTTGATTTTGACTCCTCTAGCTGATAACTGGAGGAAGGAGGATGCTACTTCTGGTGAAGTAGTGGAGGCTACTATTTATAGACAGCTTGTGGGTTCACTCATGTATTAGGTGAACACACAACCAGACATGTGTTATGCAGTTAACTAGCTTAGTCAATCTATGGTTAAGTCGACCAAAATGTATTGGAAGGAAACCAAACATGTGTTGAGATACCTCAGAGGCACCACTCAATTTGGTCTTTGGTATAGACGAACAAAGGGAGTGAAGCTTCAAGGCTTCACCGATGCAGATTGGGAAGAGAGTCCATTCAAAAAGAAGAGAACATTAGGTGGGATCTTTAGTATTGGGTGAGTAGTTGTTTCTTGGTACAACAGGAAACATAGATCAGTTGTACTCAGTTCAACAGAAATAGAGTACATGGTTGCTAGTCAAGAAGCTTTTGAGGCTATCTGGATGAGGAAGATTCTTGTAGGTTTGTTTGGTCAGCAGATGGATCCAACTGTGATTTACTATGACAATCAAAGTTGTATCAAACTCTCTAAGAATCCATTTTTTCATGATCAGTCCAAGCATAATGATATCTAGTATCACTATCTTCGAGATTGTGTGCAAAGGAGAATCATGTTGTTGGAGTACATTCCCACGAAGGAGCGGGATGCAAATATTTTAACAAAGGCCTTGTCAAGATGCGAATTTTAGTTTCCAGAGGCAAGATTGGGGTAGCAGATAATCCCTTTCTTGTTGAGAGGGAGTATTAAAAATAGCAACAAGAAATCCTAATTTAATCTGTCCTTGAATTAAATTACGAATTAAATAGAAATTCTATTCTCATAGCAACTTGTAATAGTTAACTAAGTTAATTTGACTTAGTTGGCTCAATAAATTCAAGTTGGAAGTCTATCTAGAGTCATGTAGAGTGATTCCTAAATTTTAGGGGTCCAGGTTGAGTTCTTTTGATTTGTAATTAATTCATTCATTCTAATTGAGTTAAATTCAGTTAAACTAGTTGAATTAGTTGGAGGAACTAGTAGGACATCTAGTAGTGGGGATCAGCTTCAATGCAGCTCCACTTCTCCACCAGTTAATTGAAGATTCACTCATAAATAAATCATGCACATCAGTTTTGAGGAAAGCCCGGTTGAGATTAGAGTTCAGTGATAGTGTACTATCAGTTGCATAATTTTCCGAGTTGTACAGATGGTGCGTGAAATTAGTATAATGCCTATGATGGATTGCGCAGTTATGAGTGGGGAATTCCCAATTAAATACGGGTTAATTCTCTTAGGAATTCCACAAGGAAGTAGGGGCTTGACAAGAAGCATAATTGGCTAAGTGTTGGCTTGAGATGGTTTGTGAAGCAGAGAGATAGATTGTACTTGTGAAAAAATTGTTCAGGTTGAATAAGCATTGTATTTTCTTCTCAAATCTTCTGGTTAATGCAATATAGTTAGTCGAGGTTTTGAGCAGTTTCTTTCACTAGGAAAATATTGTGCTCTGTGCGATTGAAATTCTTCATTTTTTGCTTAGTGTTTTCATCGATCAATTTTGGTTTCCTTTGATGAGTAGAGTAGATTCTTGTCTTATGTTTTAGCATATCACATAAGTTGTTAAATCTACAAGTAAAAATCTACAAAGTGCCTGATATTGGATTGGGATGCCAAAGTCTAGTGGGGGTGTAAGGACTTCGATGCCTAGGGTCATGCACCTTAGTGAGTGTGGAGGGAGTGGGTCAGCCTTGTGAGATTCCTGAAATTATTGAGTACTAAGACTGGATGTTTGCCTTGGGGCAGATGAGGTCTATGCCTTGGCGCGAGCCTTGGGGCCATCCATAGGCTATGGTATAGACTGATGAGGCTTATGCATGGTTCTGAAAGTTGGGAAAAATGACAGAGAATCCTTGGGATTTCCAGGGTGTTGTGGAAACTTTCGATTCATATTGGTTATACTAGTTCAGCAGAGGGTGTAGGGAAAACGTGAGATAATAAATTAATTAATTAATTAAAATGTTAAATGACTCAACTTAACTTCAAGATGAAGTTCCTTAAAGAGGGGGGGGGGGGGGTTTATAATGCCCCCTAATAAAAACAAAAACAATAATAAAATAATAAATAATATAATATTAAAATACAATTAAATAAATAATAAACAACAAAGAAAAGATAACAATAGTAAATAAATAATAAATACGTTGTCGGCGTTTCGAGTCTTGTTCTAGACTCGAAACATCGACAACGTAAAAATGAAGACTATGGAATATCCAAATTCAGATCCTCAAATACCACACCACAGAAATCTGCAAACAATTAAATAATAAATAATAAAGAAAAGAATAATAGTCAATAAATAATAAATAATGAAGAGAATATAATAATAGTAAATAATAAATTGGAGTTCTAAATAAATATATATATATATAAGTAAACTATAAAAATAGTAAGAATAAGTAAAGTTAGCAAAAAGTAAAAAAATAAAATAAGAAAGAGTTAAATTAAGAGAACTATTAAAATAAGTAAAACTTAAAATAAACAAATGAAAGTTGGCATGTTGACACATGGAATGTGTTCATACAGATCCCTTTCCTTTTTTTTTCTATTTAGTGGACAATGAGGAGGATGAGATTCATCCATTCCTTCATTCATTTTTTTTGGAGAAAAGTGTTGTGAGACAAATGATTCCCTGGCAGTAGTACATTGAATTGAGGGCTCGAGGGTAGAAGGTTGTAGAAAGACTATGTGCAACTGAGTCTACGATTGGGTGGAGAGTCATCCCCAAAACTTTGTTGTAGTTATTTGGATTCAATTACTATTCAACTTTGAAATCACAAGTAAGGAATATCATCGCTATATGTAAGTTGTCTTTACTCGTGTTTTTCAAAATTTTATGTTAATTAGTCGAATTATTTTGTGTTGATTGTAAATTTCATAACTGATCTACTTAGTTTCATATTTAAATTGTGGGTTGTTACAAGTCTTTCATGGGATTTCTGGATGGTGAATTGAATAAATTGGTAAGGGGAAACAATTCGCTCTTCATTCTTACTACGCAGAAACAGTCTAAGCTCAGACATCCTTAGGGAATCTGGTGTTGGAAATCACATTGGTGGCGTAAGTGGGAACTCAAGGATGAGCTTCGACCTGTTGTTAATTTTCTCTCTTGAGGTGAGCTTTGCTCAGGGGTAAACATGGAGGCAACCGTCTTAATTTCCCTTCTCCATTTTGTTGGGCGAATTAGGGATAGTTTTAATCAGATTGGGGTCTTAGAGTATAATTTAGGGAAAGAAAGGGCAGTTTGTCTTTCTTTTATTTTTTGCCTCTTTCCTTTTGTGGATGCTCCTATGAATTTGGAAGCTAGTCTTTATGTTTGTAGTCAAATGAGCACGGTTTAGTCTTGTGCTCGTGCAATATATATCTCTTCACAAATTTTTTAGATTCAAGTGAAGGAAGTTAACATGGACATGAGCTCTACCGATTATGATGCTTAAAATTCATCCATTTGCAAGCATTTCCAAAAGGAGCATGCTATAATGAATTCAGAAATTTACGACTTGCATGTGGTTACCTATCAGTAGAGAGCCTCGGATTGCAACACGATGGACATTATTAAAGCTCTAAAACAATGAATTTCTCGCTTAGAGGACGAAGTTGAGGCTCTTCGAGGCATAATTATGGATCTTCAACTACAAAATTTCAAGCCAACCAACCCATTAGAGGACCTGCATGGGGATATAGATCTTAATAACCTAGGTGATTTCTCTTACTAAGATGTTATGCCATGACTAGTTTCAAATTATTAAATTTTTTCGTGTCTATAATGCTAGGGTAATAAGGATATTGTTGGAGTTTCTGGATTTTGTTGTTATCTGGACATGGGTATATAGTTTTCATATGACATTGTAGATGTCCGTGGAAACATTTCTAATGTAAATCCCCCATGTATTTACCACGACCGAGCATGGATTTAATGCAAAAAGTATTCATTTTTGTTTCCAAAAAAAAACTAACATCTGATATTATTAGCATAGAACGTGCCCAGTTTAGAGATTTAAAAAAGATAAAAGAAGGGTTATTAAGATGTGGAAATAGTTCACACAATTCAATGATAATTAAATCAATTTATAATGACAATTACTGAGTGATTAGTTACCCAAAAATTATTTGAATGTAAGAGAAAATTAAAATACAAATAATTGATCTATGAAGTTACTAGATCAGATAGTTTGATCTAATAAACAAAAAATTGACATATTAACAATAGTGCTAAAGCATGGAATCATTGACACAAATCTACCATTCAAGAATAATATTATATTGACAAATAATAATATTTGAATACAATTAAAAACCTGTGTATTTCATGCTTTGTCCTCACAAAGAGTTTCTCTAATAGTCCTCCCAAGACCTTCAAGCTCTACCAATAAAAAATGGAGCTGCAATAGTGAAAATCCTACCTTTACCACAAATATCTAATCTCAGAAAGTAAACCCCCCAAAAATTAGATTTGAGTATTCCTCTCCACCTATAGGAAAAAATTATCTTCACAGTAGTGCAAAGAGTATTCTACTTGCATGCAAAAGGAACCTCTAGCTCTTACTCAAAACTTATATTTGTAATTTACAAAATCATATCCCAAAAAGGAAATGTGTTTCATGACAACTTTGATCTCTGGCATTGGAGCTGTAAAAAATTCCTTTTCCTTCTTTGCTACTCCAATACCATCTCTTAAAATCCCTTAGGTCTGATCTCTTAGAACCAACTGTCTGCAAAAATAACCAAAATTAAAATTAAAACTAATTTAAAATGAAGAGGAAAACTCATATTTCTAAATATGTGAAAAATAAATTAACAAATTCAACTCTAACTTGATAAATTAATAAAACCAAATTCATGATTTCTCTTGCTTTCCCGTGGAGAAAATATTAGCAATTGAACAATCTAGGAATGAGTTAGCGACAACAAATCTTTCTAACTAAAGAAATTCTTCCAAAACAAACTTAGGAAAATAATTTTAGTTGCAAATTCGTAGCCTTCATGCTGAATTTTTGGGCTTGTAAATCTACAATTTACTTGAATTAATGTTGCCAAATTATTGTCTATGGAAGTATCTTTCCAACGAGCCCTCATTTTCCTGATTTCATCTAGTAGAACTCAAGATATTTCCTCTCAAATTTTGGGTTCCAAAACTGATATAACTCTATTATGTTCATAAAATTTTGGGCATTTTTTATTAATGTTTTAATTTTAATATATTTTAAAAACTTGCACAAGCTTTACAAAATCTACATGAAAGCACCTTATTTGAACCCTCTGAGCCTCCTACAAAAACCCTATAAAATGGTGTCAACGAAGGGGGTCGCTCCCCCTCCCCTCCCCCTCCCTCTCCGGGAGACGAGGCAATGTTTTTCCTAGCGTTGGTAGGTCTTCTCTACCAAAACGCCAAAAAATTGTCGAGAACTAGTTAAAGTTCGTGAAGAGAAATGATGAAATTCAAGACATTAGTTTAGTAGTTCGAGCCAGGCTAGTGACGTTAGCTTATTCAGAGCGGGCTCTAGTTGGGAAGTTCATGGACATGTGGCCCTGTCCGATATCAATTGAGGCTTGGGTCGATAACTTTTGGAAAGAAAATATGAAAGGTAACATCACAATATTTGCAGTTGGGAACAGTTTATTTGAATTTTTATTTGAGCTTCGTGAAGACAAAGATGTCATATTTCACAATGGACCTTATTTTCTCGAGTCTTGAGGAATGTATTTAAACAAATGGACACTCGATTTTAATCTGAATGAAGATGTTCCTATAGCCATTTTGTTCTAGGTTAAACTCCCTTGCCTCCTTTTGTCATGATGGAGTGACGACTGTCTTAGGGAAATTGGAAATGCAGTTAGCAAATACATTGACGAAGTTGAATCAAGGGGGGATCAATTTGCTTACACAAAGATATGTGTGGAAGTGGACTTGGAAAAAGGGCTTCCTGTTTAAGTCAATTTAACTCTGGGAGAATGGAAACATAGGTAGATTCTGAACTATGAACAAATTTTGTTCAATTGCAGACATTGACATGAGTATGGACACTTCGCTCAGGATTTCTCGAAGAATCTTATAGCCTCTAGTTCTTAACAACCTTTACCAGCTAAAGAGAAATGGCCAACCCATAAAAGAAAAGGAATAAAGGTTCAGTATTTGAAGTCAAACCTCCAACAAGAAATGAAAAAAATAAGGCCACAACTTCATAAAACCCATTTAATGTGTTGAACAAGAAGAAAGAAACAAAGGAAAATGAAGAAGTCCAGGGAGAAGCAACGGAGAAAGAGCACAGTGATGACGAAGACGAATGATTGGAGGAAGGAGAGATGAAGGAAAACACTCCCCCAAGGAATGCTTTAGTGGCTTCAACACCTCAGAAGGAAGTATTGCCCAACCTGAAGACTCCCCTTCAGCCCCACATCCCATCCAACTTGTCAAAGGAGATAGCAGGGGTAATCACAAGGAACATGGCCCATAACCTTGTTTGGGCCGATGAAGGAAACAACCAGGAAATCAGGAGCTCCCAAAAGAAGGGGAGACCAAAAAACCAAACCCTAAGGGAGAAGGAAGCATAAAAGAATAAAAAATTGGGAAATCAACCCATAATATCAGAGATATAAAAAAATAAAGGGACCAAAAATAAAACTGGAAAGGATGGGGGGTCATCACAAACCCCCACTTTAAAATGATAATTTTGTCCTAGAATATTGGGGGTCTGGGGAGCCTCAAAAAATCCCTAGCAATAAAAGATTTGGTAAAACAGGAATCCCCTTGGATTCTATTTCTACAAGAGACAAAAATGGAGGAACAAGATCTCTATAAGTTAGCTAGAAATTTCTCGAGTGGTAGTTTATGAATTTCTTAGTGAGCTCAAGGTGCTTTCGAAGGACTCGGTCTCTTCTGGTCACCCTCCTACTTCTCCTTCATGGAAAGTGTAAAGAAACAGTATTGGATCATGGCAATACTAGAAGACAAGGCGAATGGTGAATGTATTCTGGTCATAAATGTGTACGTTCCCGTATTATATGGATAGAAGGTTGAGTTATGGGACTCAATAAATGAACTAAGGAAGAGAGAAAGGTGGAAAAATTGCATAATAGGGGGTGAATTTGATACAATGCTTAGTGCCTCGGAGAAAAGAGGAGGACCCTTGGTCCAGGATCCGTTCAGGGATCGTATGGAAAATATGATCTCAAAATGGGATTTGATAGATGTTGCCCGAAGTTCGGTAAATATACCTAGATGAAAAAAGGAGTGGGAGAGGCACACATTGCAGTGAGACTGGATAGATTCTTGATTCACAATGGTTGGATCCTTAAAGCACTTGATTTCATGTCTATTATCATTCCAAATGGAATCTTAGATCATTTCCTAATATCTCTGAGGATAGAAAAACAAGTAAACTATGGACCAATTCCATTTCGATTCAACCTAGCTTGGGTTAAAGAGGAAGGGGTGCAGGACCTTATGAAAGAATCATTGAAAATAACAGCTTAGGGTTCCCCACATTACATTTGGGAATCCAAAATCCGTAATGTCAAAAAAGTTCTCAGAAAATGGTTAAAAGATACATACAAACCCCCAAGGGAAAAAAGGAAAGAACTTCAGATTCAGCTAGAACGCACTACAAGTTGACAGAGCATATGCCCATAGAATATTGTCACATCAAAAAATAAAGAGATTTGACAAAGGAAATATTCTTAGCAAATAGACAAGAGGAAGTTCTATGGCAACTTAAATCAAGAATTCTTTGGCTTAAAGAAGGAGATTCGAATATTTCCTATTTTCATAAGAAAGTGAAAGCAAAGGAAGCGAGGGATAAAGTAAAAGAGATAATTCCAAAAGGAAAACCAAAAATCTCATATTATGAAGAAATAAAACAAGAGGCATACTAGCATTTTAGAAAGCTTCATTCTAAAGAGCGGATTCCCATGAATCAGGTGAACGATTTCTATAGTAGGCTTCCTACAACAATATCCCCCTCTACAAATCTAGACCTGATGAAACCAATTGTGGAGGATGAGATTCTCTAGACAATTGGATCTCTCAACCCAGATAAAGTTCACGGGATGGATATATTCCCTATTTTCT
This sequence comes from Pinus tabuliformis, assembly GCA_031772625.1. Lineage (NCBI taxonomy): Eukaryota > Viridiplantae > Streptophyta > Pinopsida > Pinales > Pinaceae > Pinus > Pinus tabuliformis. Next base: position 657,842,113 of record CM062805.1, on the reverse strand, counting down.
TCTATCGAGCCTTTTTTCCCCTTATCAAAGTCGACCTATTAAAAATGTTAAACTACTCTCGGAAGAACAAAAAGTTGGGAGGAGGCACCAACTCAGCATTTTTGGCTCTGATTCCAAAAGAGTCGAATCCCGTGAATTTCTCCAGGTTTCAACCTATCTCCTTATGTAATGCTCCTTATAAAATCTTGACCAAAATTATTGCTAATAGATTGAATCCTCTCCTTCCCTCTCTAATCTTGGAGAATCAAGGTGGATTTATGCAACACATAAACATTCTGGATAATATAATATCAGTGTAAGAAGCAAACCATTCAAGGAAGGAAGCAAGCTATGAAAGAATGGTTATCAATTTTGACATGGGGAATTCCTTTGACCAAGTAGATCATTCTTTTTCATTCTCAAATTTATCCAAGTTTGGTTTTGATCAAGATTTTATTCAATGGATAAATGTTTGTATTGGCAATCCCTAGATCACCCCTTTAGTCAACAGTCATCCTACCTCCTTCTTCTCTGCAACGAGAGGCTTAAGGTAGGGATTCCCTCTTTCCCTTCTCCTATATATTATTATGGTTGAAATTTTTAGTAGAAATCTAAAAGAGGCCAAGTTAAATGGGCACTTGCCAAGAATAAGAATAGCCAAGAATGCCAAGGACATAAAGCATTCGTAGTTTGCATATGACACTCTCCTTCTTGGTGGTGGATCCAAAATCATTGCATATTGGTTTAAATATTTTCTAGATCGTTACCTGAGGCTGTCTAGGGGATTGGAAAACAAGAAGAAAATCCTAATCCTTGGATAGAACAGTTCTGAAAACACTCTCGCAGAAATATCTTGTATATTTGGTTTCCCTCTGGCTGAAAATTGGAGATCGTTCTCATATATTGGTCTGATTATTTCTCTAGGCCCATCATATGGTGAAGTACTAGAAGGGGTCCCTAAAAAATTCCATAAAAGAATTTATTCTTGGGGAGTATGGCGGTTAAATGTAGCATGGAAAACAATTCTTATAAATTATTCCCTTTCTAGCCTCCCCGTATATATTGGATCTCGATTGTTTGCTCCCAAAAGTATAATGAACAATATCAATTGCATGATCAGAAAAATTTTATGGAAAGGAGGAAAAGACAATGGAAAAAGGTTTCATCTAGTTAATTGGAATATAGTCAAACTCCCCCCAAAAAGGGGAGGATTAACAATCGAGGATCCGGAATATATGAATCTGGCTTTGGGAGCAAAGTTGGTCTGGTGACTCTTGACAGAATCCAACGAATGGTGGAAACAAGCCTTCATAAGGAAATACTTCCACAAGAATAGATTACTTAGGCTGGAAGAAGAAAGATGGGAAGGGTTGGGATCCAAAATATGGAAGCTTTGTAAATCCTCAGCCTCGGTGGTTCTAGATAATCTCCGGTGATAAGTAGGAAATGGACGTCATATTAGAATATGGAAAGATGATATAATACTAAAGGAGCTAATGAGGGACTTTTCAGCAATGAAGGACCTGGAAAGATGGATGGAGATGCAAGGGATTTGAAGGTTAGCAGATATTTCATCTTGGAACAATAACAGTATATGGGTGGGATGCATCTTTCCTAACCTTCCACCACAATTGGTTCAGCCTTGGACGGAGTTGGTAAAGGCCCCTAAAGGGTTTGCTCTGATTGCCACTGGAAGTTTGGATCGAAGAGTTTGGGAAGGAGGTAAATTTAGGTATTATACAATTAAAAATGGATATAACATTCTAGTGGAAATTCTTCCACACATTCATGCCACAAGTATTTGGGCCAAATTGTGGAGAAAGGATGGCCTTCCAAAAGTGAATACTTTCTGGTGGGAATTGGTCCATGGAAAAATATTAACATAAGGTAATTTTTTTAAAAAGGCATATACAAGGCCCATCTTGGTGCATTCTATGCAGAAGCTCAAAGGATGACATTGAACATGTCTTCTGTCTATGCCCCTTCTCCCTAAATGTCTGGAATGAGGCCCTCCAACACATCTTCCATATTGATGTCATTCTGGTAAGTTGGATGGAATTATTTGAAAATTGGAGTTCTCACCCTCCTTGGAGATATGAAGCATCCTCAATCATCTCCAGATGTTGTATTTCTCTCTTGAAATACATCTGTTGAGTGATATGGTTATATCGAAACCATGCCACCTTTAGAGGATTAGTTCCTAATGGCTCCATGACGATGAGAAAAGTCACACAATTGCTTTTTGATGCAGTGTTGGCGAGGGGGTTTAACCCAAAAGAAATAGATAGATATTCTGAGATAGAAAAGGAATGGGTCCAGGTTAACAATCAAATAGGAATCAAAGGCACATACAAGGAGAAAAATAAACTTCCATATCTCATATGATTACCTGGAGAGAAATTCGAAAAATGGAAGGAATATCTAGGACAGTATTTTTTTTTTTTTATGGAGCTATGAAAGGGAATCCGGGGTAGGCTGGAGTGGGAGGGGTAATTCTATGTTCAATGAAAAAGTCTAGAAAAATTATGCAAGGGGGTTGGGAGTAGCCACAAATAATAGCGAGGAAGAAATAGGTTTATTGCAAGGATTGAGAAGGGATCTTGATGATGGCATCACTCACTTATTTGGGTTTGGTGACTCCCTTATAACTATTCAAAAATGTATCAAATGGCCCAAACATCAAGAATTTTATCTAAGTCCAACTATGCAAAGAATAAATTCTTATGTTGGACAAATTCGAATTTATTGAATTTTTCCATATAAAAAGGGAGTTTAACAAAATGGCGGATGAACAAGCCAACAAGGCCGCCACCCTGAAACAAGGCAAATTGATGGTAGATGAAGGTCCCACAACTATATTTCAAGTTCCATGATATGAAATAAATGCATCTCCTCGATATGCAGGAGTGGCCTAGAGAAGGGTGAAACAAATTTCAAAGGGAAATATTGTTGGCTTAACTACGTGGTTCAGATGACATATGGAAGAAGGAACAGAGAAGGGATTGATAAATCATCTCCCAAGTGGATAAGTATGGTATTTCTTGACAGGATCCCAAACAGCTAGAAGGTAGGTGACCTTGATTTAATGCGAAGGGGAGGTGAAGGACATAAACATACAAAATCCGAGGAGGGTTGTTATTGGTCGATCGTGTAGGAATTTTTCTTGGAGAAGGAAGCAATGGAAAATAATTTGTTTGCAAGAAGAGCATTAACAAGAGGCATTGATTCTGAAGCAACCCTTGGGGCTGTCAACTTGGAGTTGATATCGTGTTAGGTCCCTATACTACTAGTGTAACCCTTTATTTGTATTAGTACAACCCCCTTATTATATTGTTGTGCCCTTGTAGTCCCCATATTGTTATTATTGTGCCCCATAGAAACCCACTATTGTTATTATTGTGCCCTTACATTATTATCGTTATGTCAGCTCTGATTATATTATGACCCCTTAAACTCCTATATATAGAAAGGAAGTCTTTTCAATTGTATCATCTAAGAATTGTTCATTTGTGTAATGTAAAGGAGGTTTCCCCCTCGAAGAGGCTTATTTCTAAGGCATCGATCTATCTTTTCTTTCTTTCTGTGAGATTGTTTCATAACATTTGGTATTAGAGCTTTGGATTCTAGGGTTTCGTTGCTCCAAACAGGCCATCGTGGAATTTTCCCTATAACTTTGTTTCTGCGACGTTTCAGACGCTCTAAAAAAAACCCATTTGGGTTGAAATCGTTTTGAACCTTGGGTCTAAATTTTAGAGCTTTCTGTGCTATATTTGCGGAGATATGATCTGAGGAAGTTGGCCTTTTTGCAAACTCCCGAATTACATTCCAAACAGGTGACCTGGGGAAAATAGTCATAACTTTTGTTTTGAGCATCAGATTGAAATTTCGTAAGAAGTTACAGAAAGAGGACGGATTGTAGTTTCCTGTATATTTTTTTCAGATCCTAAGGTTAAAATAGTGACACGTGGCACTTCATACAAGTTCTCTCTTTTGAAAAGGTATATAATCAAATCATTTTGGGAGATTGTGCATAACTCTTTCTTGGAGAATCTAAATTCGATCAGACTGGTGGCATTAGAAAGAGGACACAGATGGCTACTGTAGGTCGCAATTTTAGAACTGGAAGATCCGAAATTACATAGTTATAGTCTTTTCAAGGTCGAGCTCCTAAAATCAAGAAAAGCCGATATGAGGAAGTTTGATGGCAAGGATCAGGTAAATTGGATACTACAGATGGAGAAATATTTTGATCTACATGGTGTACCACTATTACAAAAGGTACGTATTGCATCTAATTATTTAGAACTGAATGAATTTTTATGGTATAAAGGGCTTTGTTCTTGTAAGCCACTTGTCACGTGGTCAATTTTCATGGAGGAAATGATAACACATTATGAGGATACAAAGAGAAACACGTTCTTTAGCCAATTGATAAATCTCAAACAAAAGTGTTCAGTGGGACAGCACATTCAGGACTTTCAAAAATTGAATATAAGGGTAAACGATATTCCAGAGAAGCAAAGGATTGATGTCTTCATAGGTACTTTAAAGGATAACATTCAACATGAGGTGCGTCTTTGGGAACCTGATTCATTGGAGATGGCATTCAAGTGGGCAAGAAAAATTGAAAGAAAAATTATGGAAACAAGGAATCCCACCACTCATGACTATAATTATGGAATTTTTTCTTCTCCTAGCCTTCCACAACCTACAAGGTTTACACCACAACAATTGGAAGAAAAAAGAGAAAAAGGGCTTTGTTACAATTGTGATAGCAAATGCACTAAAGGTCATAAGTGTGCTGAGAATAAATTATTTTACATAGAGTATGAAGAGGAGGAAGAAAAGGATCAAGAAACAACAAAAGAAGAGGATATACGCCAGGACCCAACCCCAGAGAAAGAAGAAATGAATCCCACCATATCTTGTAAAGCATTGGCAAGAATTACCACTCCTCAAACTCTCAAGATAGAAGAACATATCAAGAAGAAAAAGGTTCAAGAAGTGAAATATCACATCGAGAAAGAAGAAATGAATCCAACCATATCTTGTAATGCATTGGCCCAAATTGCCACTCCTCAAACTATCAAGATAGAAGGACATATCAAGAAGAAAAATGTTCAAGAAGTGAAAGATCACATCGAGCATCAAGAAATGAATCTCACCATATCTTGTAAAGCATTGGAAGAAATTACCACTCCTCAAACTCTCAAGATAGAGGACATATCAAGAACAAAAAGGTTCAGGCAGTGAAATATCACATCGAGCATCAACAACAAGTTCTCCAACTTTTAAAGGATAACGCCACTTTGGTGCAGAATCGAATGAAACAGCTAGTAGATCAACATCGCATTGAAACAAGTTTTGATGTAGGTGATTAAGTATTTTTACGACTACATCTCAAGCAACCTATTTATGAGAAGGACATGTTGGCAATACTACATGCACTTAAGAAATGGCGACCTTACCCAATGGGAAGACACTTCAAGGTAAAAATGAATCATGATAGTCTTAAATACTTTTTAGAAAAAATATTATCTTTAGAGGAATAGAAAAAATGGGTCACAAATATGTTGGGTTATGACTTTGATATCATCTACAGAAAAGGGAAGAAAATTTCTGTTGCAGATGCACTCTCAAGAAAGGATGAGGATGTGGAAGCATTGTTTTGTGCTATTTCTATTATCCAACCAAATTGGATAAATGAAGCAAGGGATGAATGGAAGAAGGACAAATAAGTGTCACCACTCATTCAAAAGTTGTAGAAGATCCCAGTTCAAACAATATTGCCAGAACTTGATGAGGAAGGAAAAATCATATTGGAGCCCGGAACAGTCACAGAAGCAAGAACCCGAGAGCTACGAAATCGATCAATTTCAGAGTATCTCGTCAAGTGGAAGAACATACCTGCTGAAGATTCCACATGGGAGGAAAAGAATTTTATACAGGAGCATCAAGAACTACTCAAGCATTGAGGACAACACTTTTTGAAGGAGAGGGGCATGTTAGGTCCCTATACTACTAGTGTAACCCCTTATTGTTATTAGTACAACCCCCTTATTATATTGTTGTGCCCATTTAGTCCCCATATTGTTATTATTGTGCCCCATAGAAGCCCACTATTGTTATTATTGTGCCCTTACATTATTATTGTTATGTCGGCTCTAATTATATTATGACCCCTTAGACTCCTATATATAGAAAGGAGGTCTTTTCATTTTTATCATCTAAGAATTGTTCATTTGTGTAATGTAAAGGAGGTTGCCCCCTCGAAGAGGCTTATTTCTAAGGTGTTGATCTATCTTTTCTATATTTCTGTGAGATGGTTTCATAACATATCGGCTATAAGGATATGGATGGCCATGTCCTTTTCTTTATGGTTAGATGTTCATCATGTTAAAAACAAAGGAATGGCTTCCCCGTCAGGAAATGGTGCAAGAGGTTCATATGAGAACTCTTTGAGGGTGTTCCAGCGTGAAATAGAGCAAATGATATCACGCATAGGAGGGAAAATTATTTCTAAAGCTAGATCCCATTTCTCTATTGTAATGATCTAGTTAGAAACCGGGAGGAAATATATGTAAATTTTGCACGCCACCTTGAATGTAATTATGACCAAAATTAAGACCCTAGATTGAAGGGTAGAAAACATAGAGGAAAAGGTGGAAACAATTGTTGTCTCCATTTTGAAGGAGGCATTTTGGCTTGGGGAGGATGGTGATAATGAGAATGGAAGTGGCACTCAGGATGCTCCTGCTTAGGAGAATATGGTACACCTAGACATTCACCTAGATGGTACACCTGGAAACCTCATGGAGGCAGTGGAAACAGGACCACAACTAGAAGCAGAGGAGGCAGGAATGCCAACAGAACCTCAAGTAGTAGATACGAATGAAGCAGGACAGTTGATTTCAGAAGATGTAGACTATTCAATTATCTCATTTTGTTTTTAGTACAATGCAAGTATGTAATGTTTAATGGGACCTTTTGGCGACTATACAAGAACAATGTAGTAGAAGAAATAGGCAAGAAATCTCAAAATATCTTATGTCTATGGCCAAAGTAATTTTTTAGGGAGATGAATATGTTGTTGCTTATGAATGTATTGGTTCTGGCCAAAATCCAGTTTTGTTAATAGAAAAACAACCATTATTTAAAAATAATAATAATAATAATAATAATAAATAACCAGAAAACTTCAAATAAAATAATAAAAAATTGAAAATATTAAAGTCAAAAGCGGGGGGATTGGTTACATTTAATGGTTTAATGGGGTCATTATATTAATAGCATGAAGGAAGATACATAGGCATGTATGGTGGGAAGAGTGAAGGAGGATAGTGGAGGAGGGGACCCACGTGGGACCCTCTCTCCACCTCTCCACTATCATAATAAACAAATCCCTCATTTTATTATATGGTTCAATGCCTTCCACAAATATATTGAAGCCTCTAGTATTGTGTAGAGAGGCGTTATTAAGCCCAATATGCAAGAAATATTGTAATGTCATGTCTTGTCCTATCCTGTAAACATTTTGACTCGGTCAAAATACATAAAAATAAAAATTAAATAAAAACATTAATGTAATAATGTAAACATTTTAACTATGTTAAAATAAAATAAAAATAACCCTATGTTAAAATTAAATTTGTATGTTCCCCAATGGGGGTGAGGAACTCGGTGCACGAAGCATCATGTGGCTGATGTTTGTAAATAATTGGCAAGAGAGTGGAGGGTTGGCCTCCCCTCCCTCTCAAATCACCTGGCATATGGGGGAGAGTTATGGCGTTTGTGTAAAATACCCCAGCGCCTTGACTAGCACGGGAGGCAATGATCTAAGACATAGGATGGTTTATGGCGAATTCATTGCGTTGGAGTTTCAAAATAGTTTCACATTCCCTGTTGGTATTTTGATCACAGGCGAAGGAAGCCTTGCCAGTTTTTTGGGCATGGTGGCAACCCCAAAGTTTCTTCCCAAACTCTTGGCTCTGTAGGTTAGTATCCTTCATGTTCTAGGGGTGGTATCCCATGTTTTTCTACGCATGCACAGTGCAACTTTTGGAGGTGTCAACTAGTTTGTATTTCTGGTTCATTTGGAAATTGGAAGTTGTGGGTTACTAGTTTCTTGGAGGTTGGTGGAGGCGGTATAGTTGGCAATGCTTTTGGGGGTTTGTGGATCTGTGCATGGCGCTCCAGGGTGTTGGGCCTATAATTGTGTTACTTTGCTTCTTAGTGTATGGTTTTCTATGTGTTCTAGGGCGAAGAGCGTTGGGTCCTTCAAGGTTGTCATGGTTGCCTGTTGCTGGTGCGATTGGGGAGGCACTCCTTGGAGTGCTTCGAGAAGGGTCGGGTATTGCTCGGCTCTTCTTCTTCTTAATTTTCAAAATTACAGTGAGTTTATATGTTGTAGCCTAGTGTGGCAATATTGGTGGGGTGGCAGAAGTCTGGTAGGTGTGTGTCATTGCTTCGGGGAGGGAAGTTCTAGCTCTCATCCCTGCCTAAGTGGTTGGTGGTTTCAACCTTCGGCGAGGTGGGCCTAGTGGTTAGGGGTCATGCATGTTTGGAAGGATTCCAGTGGTTCCTGCGTTCTTGACTCTAGTATCGATAGTGTTGTTGTTGTTCTAACCAGTATGCACCCATCTCTACGGCGAGGGTGGTCCTCCCTACTAGCAAAGCCTACCTCAGCTAGATGTAGGGACCCAAAAACACAAATACAATCTTTGGACCTGGGAGTGGAGGTGTCAAGGGCTCGCCATGGTGGTAAGACAATGGGGCACTCCCCGCAGAGGGTGGTTGGTGTGCGAGGTGGTCGTGGAGGTGGCGACTCAGTGACGCGGCATGGGGGGCAGTCGCAGCAACCACAACGAAGTGGTGGCGTGCGATGTGGTGGCATGGGAAGGCGTAGGTCTGCAGGGCGTTTGGCACTTGGTGCAAGGGAAATTCAGCATTATTGTTTGGAGAATTTTCGTGAAGAATAGAGGTGAAGAATATTGAGAGAAGATCAATATTTGGTACTTGGTAACTGTAAAGTCAAGATGTGGAAATCTTGGGATTAAAAGGTAGCAGTGCAAGAAGATAACCTAAAGGTCAAATGTAGATCACTTTAGAGTAGAAGTTATGATCAGCTTGAAGTTTTGGGAAGGCTCAATACGATTCCTTCATCTGTGATGATGAAGATGGAATTAATGAGCAAGAAGAAAGACCTGGAACCTGTCACAAGATTAAAGAGTGAAGATGGCTCCATGATACCATGAAAGTAAGTAAGCTTGAGATGCGAAGGAGAGAGGGATCCATGCAGCTATGAAGATCAAGTAGTCGGTACTCTTATGAAGACAGCCTATAAGGCTTGTGTTGTTGACATCCCAAATAGAAAGGAAGTCTAGAATCTCCTCTAGTTTTGAGAGGGAGTAAAAGGAGTCTCCTTGAAAAGGAGAAGGGATCTATTCTCTAGTCAAAAATACAATAAGGATGTCCTCTCTGGTTGAGAGGGAGTGATGTTGGACATCACGTGTGCATTTTATTCTTCAAGTAATGAAAAGAAAATGATGGAGGATTGGATAGTCATATGTGGTTTTCTTGAGGATAAAACATCCCATAAAGGAGAGGATGTGACAAGTATCCAAGAGAAGAGTGGTCGAAGAGGACTAATATTCTCTGAGGACTCAAGATTGGAGATCCAAGATAAGAATAGTCCCAAAAGGACATACCTTGTAGGCATCTGGATGGGGTCGGTACGTTGTAGAGGTAGTGCAATATCACACGTAAAACCTCTCTGCATAATGCTCTTGAATAAAGAAGAGCTTGTCTAGTTAGGCTTCAGAGACAATGTTGGTCATGATGATGATGCTTACAATATGTCTTATCAATTCGACTCTTCTTGTGAGAACTACTCGGTTTGAGATATGATGTTGCAATGGTTGTATAATTATGAATACCTCCCTAGTTAAGAGGAAGTGATGATAAATGTAACTAGTTTCGGTCTTCATAATTGTTGTAGTCATTTTAGTATGTATCCTATGTAACAAACAAGAAAATAAAATAAAAAGTGCTTCTAGGGTTTGTTAGGTCTTAGGATTTATTATCATGAGTCAAAGGAGTCGACATCATATTTATAAGACCCTTCTAGGAAAAATGTAATTGTAAAAATAATTATTTTTTAGACTAGAAAGTCTTGGAAACTACAAAAGTACATTCGGCCCTAACAGTTACAAGTTAGCCTAAAGGAGGGATTTCAACCCCTTGAGAAGGCTATATAAAGAATCATTTCGAGCTCATTTAGCAAGTCTCATTCACTCCACAAGTTCAATCTATCAAGAAAGAAGTTTGATCTGAATCTAGAGAAGCAGAAAAGAGGAGTGAAGGTCTAGGAGAAAGAAGAAGGACGAAATTCTATATTTTTGGGCTCTATCTCTCTCACGCATGTGAAATCTAGGGTTTTCTATGCTGCAGAAGGAGGCCAAAGTTGAAGGTCCGAGTTGAGTAGGATGAAGTGAAATATTTTGTAGCTAAAGGGAAGAATACCCTACCTTCACTTCGATGACCTTAGGAGTTGTCTTGCTCTAGTAAGGTCTCACGAGGAAGTTATATTAGGATTTCTATGGAAGCAACAAAGCCGAAATTGCAGGGTTGAAGTAGCAGGACGAGTTACAGTATTGAAGGTGGTAGGTTGAAGTTGCAGTTGGACGTTGGTTAGTGCAGAATCATGAAAAGACTTGTTGGAGGGTTGACTTGGTACTTGGAGAAGGACTTGGTCTAAGGTTTGGGTATTTGTGTCTCAATTGAATCAGATTATAAGAAGAGAAGTGTTTTATGAGTTTTCCACTTGGATGGGTTTTTCCCTGTCTGAGAGCCTAATTTCTATTCCTCTTTTTTTGTTTCATTCTTGATATTTGTTTGATGAAAATATATAACTAAAGAACATAAATAATATTAACTAAGATTCACAAGCAAGTATCAATTCTAAGGAAAAATAAGATTAATAGTTTCCATTTTCCATTTTCCAATAGATACTTATCTATCCCAGTGAACAACAGGAAATAAGGTATAGTTTGGGTTAGGTTTGAGTACAAACAATATGGATGAGATGTATGGCCTCTTGCGTGGACTCCACATCACCAAGGATCAAGGAATAAACAAAATCATTGTGATTGGGTACTCACTCATATCAATTCAGTACTTGATCAAGAAATCTAATCCTAGTAACAATCCCCTGAAGATTTTTCTATATAAAGTACTCAGAGAAATTTAACATTTCCCTCAAAAGTCTATCTTCCATGTCTTAAGGGCAAAAAATGTTGAGGTCGGTGCCCAAGCAAAAAAGGAGTTCCAATTAGAAGTGGGTCAAACCATTATCAATGAAACTATAGGATGGCATACTATACCTTAAATCAAGTTTGTATAATTTCATATAACCTGAGGGTAAAGAGGAGTGCATATCATAAGCAATAATCATTAGCTTTTAAAGGGGCAATCCTCGGCTCTCTGTGGTTTTTCCTTTTATGTTGGGTCAGTTGCATAATTTTAACTCGTTGGCATGTCTCGTTGGGTAATCTTTGCTATCGTGCCCTCTCTCTGCTAGTCCCTTCCCAGTTATTCCTTATACAGTTTTTCGGATCTATCAGGGGGCTTCTCATCTCTCTTCTCAAGCTCTTGGAAACAAAGTGGTTTGATTCTCTTAGCAACCTCGGGATGTCGAAACACAAGGAATTTGAGCTAAGTAATGTCATGGGGGTAGTGGATGCTCTCATCTTCCTAAACAGAGCCAATTTTACATTTTGAACATCCAAAGGACAATTCACAACCATTCCTCCACAATTATATTTCTGGTGGAAGAAGTCCAATCTATGAGGGAGAAGCTAGTTAGGCAGGATGATGAAATGGACACTCTACATTGACAACTGGTGGACTTACAACTCAATAGATAGGTTGACAACCAAGCGAGCAATGTTGACGGTGGAAACAACTGGTAGCAAGGAAATTTGGATATTGATTTGAATATCTATTTGTCTAACGACTCCCAAAATGTTAAATGAACATGTTTTGTAAAGTGAAATTTCTAGTAGGCTAGTTTTACAAATTATACAGTAGTAGCAGAAATAATGGGATGCACTTATCCAAAGGCCTATTTGTCGACCTTTTAGTTTGTTTCTTAAGATATATTTTGTATCTATCAGCAGAAGTGGCACCTCTAGAAAGCATGTAAACATTTCCCTGTTTTTTGGTCGACGTGGTTTTAATACAAATTCTACTCGCTTCTGCTAACTAATAATAATAATATTATTATTAAATACTACTTTAATATAAATATGTTAAAATATTTATTATTTGAATTCCACCCTAATTAAATCATTATGTATTTTTAACTCTATTGAATAACTCAATATCTTAACCTAATTGTCTTAACCTGAGTCCACAAGAAAAATTGTAAGGGGAATAAAATAAAAATCTGATTTCAAACTTCAATAACATTTAATCAAATATAATTATGACTGACATTTAAAAGTATGTTATGCTAACCATATGCAAATAATTCGGAATTAGGTTAAGATAAATTTTTAGATTCAATGTGTATGGGAGAGTTAGAACCTAAGATTAAATGTTACCAAGAGTTTTCTTCATTCCAAATTAACGCATCTGAGAGATAAATTTAAGATGTTTCCCTGTAGCCTTTGTCCCTAATCAGTCATGATACTTCCTATCCCTTACCGAAAAAAATGTGATAGTTTTAGATAACAATGGTATGTTCTATGTTTTAGCACAATTTACTTCAATGTTTCTTATCAACCCAGTGACAATTTCCAATTATTTCTAGTAGCAATCACATTAACTTAAACACATTGATAACAAATACAGATAGACCATAAAAACATATGCAGAAGACAAGCCAAGACAAAAGGACACAAGATTTGGTGGATGTCATGGAAAAACCCCAATGTGGGGAAAACACTTTGATCAAATCTTCTTATCATTATTCAATAGTTTAGCAGAAAGAGAGAGCACATAGATCAAATTCACTTGCCCAATACATAGTCAAAATAGCCCTGTCAAAATCAGTAGTCAACAACAATCAATTACAGCCCTAACCAAAAAGTCAATGATGGTCAAATCAACACCAAAACGTCCTCTAAGAAGCTCGGTCAATAGTATTCCAATTCAGCCTTCAAGAAGAGTCAAAGTCAGCCCAAAACTATTCGGTCAAACTGAGTCAAAGGAGAGAGAAACATTGTGTAATTTCAGTGGTCAAATATGAAGTCAACGTTGGTCAAACTACCCAAAATATCTCAGTTTTTGTGCCCAACAACTCGGCCTAGAAAAATCAAAATTCTGCCCTGAAAATTGAAGTCAAAGATGGTAATATCAACCTTGGTCAACAATGGACTATTGCTCTAAAATTTCAGCCTGTTCTTGTCTTGAAATTTTTGGCCTCCTGCCACACGTGCAAAGAAGAGAGAGAGGATTCCCAAGTTGTACAAACCAATCAAGAGATGAGAGAGAGATGAAATGATGTGATGAGTGATGTACAAATGAGGAGAGAGGTCACTCCTATTTATACAATTCATTGAGGGTGATCTATTGGGCTTCTTGAGCCTACATTTTGACTAAGGTCGGCAATGACAATTTGTGCATGAGAGAGAATAAATTCAAAATTCCACTTCTTCTTATCAGAATGAGATGATCTTTATATAAAAATTGGACCTCTCAAAAAGAGGAGTCCAATTCAATAATCATCTCCATCATATGAGTTTTCCTAAGGTAGAAGTTGGCCCTAGTTGCCAATTTTAACACTCCCTCTCAACTAGGGATAATTCCACCTTCTAATCCATCTATCATCACCATGTCATCCTATCATCATGTACCATTTATGTCATCATTTCTATGCTCTACTCTGCTTTGTTGAACCATGAAGTAATAATGAACAAGAAATGATCGAGAGTGAGTCATAAGACCTTACCACTCTCCACTGATAAAAGTCAATCCTTGATCCCATATCAAGTTGTTAAACACCATGCATCCTAATCATAGGGAGTACAATAGTACACGATGCATCCATCGGTAGTGTTATGGTCCCTAACCATCCTTCCAAACTCATTGTCCAGATGAAAGGTACTTCCCATGAGTCCTAGACTTCATGGATAGGATGTGTGCTAGGGCATTGACAGGAGAAGGTGAATCACTTATCTCGCTCATATGCCATAGGAGAAGGTGATCCATTCATCCTATGCATATGTCAATCGTAGAGGAAGGTGAACCACTCACCCTACATACATGTGTCTGTAATTGTAGGGGAAGGTGATTCACTCACCCTACACACATGTCAACCATCATTGGGTATCACAGGGGAAGGTGAACCACTCACCGTGTATCTAGTGCACCACTAAGGGAAGATGAACTACTCACATTGTATCTAGTGCACCATAACGGGAAGGTGAATCACTCACCCTATGGTTGCTTATAGCTCCAAGAAGTACCTCAAGCCCCCAGGAGCTCCCAGAGCTCAGTGTCCAACTCATACGAGACCCTCATAGGAGGGTCGTTCCACGACTCCAAGTATCTCTCAACTGGTTAAAAATTTGACCTTCCCCAAAGGTTTCATGAGAGTGTCTGCGACCTACTCATCCATCCTGGTGTGTAGGATCCTTATTACTCCCCATTGTACCATATCCTGGATAAAGTGGTACCTGATATCAATGTGCTTGGAGCAGTCATGGTACGCGGGATTCTCTGATAGGCGAATCCCACTCTGGTTGTAGCAGAAGATCACGGTGGTATCTAGCACGTGCTGAAATAGCTCACTAAAGAGATTCCTCAACCAAACAACTTCACAATAGGTCATACTCGCAACAATGTATTCGGCCTTGGCAATACTTAAAGCAACCAATTTTTGCTTCCTGCTCATCCAAGATATTGAAGTAGACCCCAAAGATAAGCAGCACCCATACATGCTCTTATGATCCACCACACTGCCAGCCCAGTCAACATTTGAATATCCATATAGCCTCAAGTTCCTGAGAGTGTATCTCAATCCATAGTGGATTGTGCCCCGGAGATATCTCAAGAGATTCTTAGCAGCAATCAAATGAATGTGATGAGGGTCGACAATAAATTGACTCAAAGTGTTCACATCGAAGCATATGTCAAGACAAGAGTTTACCAAGAACATCAGGACCCCCACAAGTTAACAATACTTGGAAGGGTTCGCTAATCTAGGCCCAGCAGCACTTCCACATAGCTTCTTGAAGTTGAGTTCCATTAGAGTAGACACAGACTTGCAATCCACCATCCCACATCTCTCAATAAGATTTACAATGTATTTTCCTTGAGAAAGGAAAATCTCACCTGGCTTTTGCCAGACCTCTAACCCTAGGAAGTAGTGCATCAGTCCTAGGTCCTTCATTTTGAATTCAGAAGCCAACTCCCTCTTGCATTGATGAATGACAGGGTCATCACCTATCAGAAAGAGATCATCCACATAAAGGACTAGAATGAGAGGCTTGTCCTTTTCAATGTTGAAATATAGGTTCAGGTCAGCATCGCTCCCTGTAAATCTTGGCTTCATAAGAAAGCTATCAATCCTTATCCAAACTTAAACAAGAACACAAAAAATTACAGATATAACCATAAATACGGATATGCAACAGAAATAACACTTCATTTCATTAATAAGGAAATACCGAACTATGCTTACAAATAGAATGGAAATAAACTAGCTCGAGCGATGGTAGCTTATCTCTGAGAAGAGATGTGGTGGCTACATGCCTCTGAACTGTGTTACAATGAGGCTCAAGGGCCTATTTATTATTGAACAACAAGTGAAAACCATAAACAACCAAAACCCTAACTCTAGGAGATGGAACGCCAAGAGTTTGTGGGCCCTGTTTGGTTTAGTTGGGAAGCCAACTTCCTGGGGTCGTAACTTGGTCATATTATCTTTGTTTGGTGCGTACGATATATTGTTGGAAATATCTCTCTGAGTACTATAGGATTTGTGGTAGGCCCTTTGATAGCTATGGGCCTACTGTATACCTAAAACTAAAAGCGTCGTTTAGGGGGTCAAAATTGCTCCGAAAGTTCAAGACTCGAAAAACTGCTAAAAATAGTAAATGATGAAATAAACAAGGAAACATATGAAACTGACTGCAGGTCTAGGTGGAATAGGTGGGTGGCCACCAATATGAACCTGGACCATTCCTCCCTCCTTAGGAAGCAATGGTCTCCATTGTGTGCAAAGCCTCCATGAGGTGAGGAAATTTCTATTGAACCTGGTCCCTGGTGAACCACTTGCCTTGGTGAAGGGGTTGGCCTGCTTTTATAGCTTTATATAGTTGGATCCTCTATTGGTGAGTTTTTTTATCTACGTTTCCATGATTGGATCAGTTGTGGCTTGTTCCATTCAGTCTGGTTTAGCTCTGTTGGTGTGAGTTGTTCTACAATGTCAGATGTGTCCAGCAATAGTGGAAAGTATGGCCGAAGGTGGTCTACATTGAACACTAGGTGAAGACTAAGGAACGGTGGGATGCTAAGCTCGAAGGCATTGTCACCTATAGCCTTGGTCATGGTGTATGGCCCATATTGGAGCAGGTCAAGCTTGTGGTGGGGTCCAGTGAGGCGCTCCTTCTGCAAATGTAGCCAAACTTTGTCGCCCACCTGGAACTTGTGTGGAAATCAATGTTGATAATGGCATTGCTTATACTTAGCATTGGCTCTGTCCAATATATAATGGACCTATTGGCGTATGTGTTGAATGCACTCAATGAAGTTGTTAGCCCTATCATCTTCGAACTGGACATGAGCTGAATTTGCCTGAGTAGCTACAAATGGTATGGCAACATTAATGGGACATAATGGTTGAAATCTAGCCCTACCTGAAAGGGGTTATGGCTCATTGATCTATGGAGATCTATGTAGTATTTGTGTTGGACATAGGGGAGGCTTTCATCCCATATGTGTGGATGCTTCGATTTGTACTGTTACAGGGAAAAGTGTCTATTCAGAACTGCTCTATCCCACTAAGGTGTGGTAGCTGCCTTAGAAACAACAAAAGAAAGTCTACTTTGGTTTCTTTTATAATAGGTAGATGAAAGAAGAATAAGGAGGCCAACCTTTGTCTTTCGCTTGACTCCTTGTTTGATTCTTCTCCCTTCTTACAGTCTTTCGCTGCTTGCTCTCTTGTACACTCAGCTTCCCAGAGTACCTGCAAGATCACAGCAACACCAAACTATGCAAGAACATGGATCTACTATCATAAATAATCTAGGGTCAGATACAGATTAACCATACAAATGCATAAATCATGTATTACACAAGAATATGGAAGAAAACAAGAATAGCTTTATTGATAATCAAAGAAGAGTCAAGGGAGTTACAACCAGCTGTTCTGACCCAGCATCATCCTCTTGACTAGAAAAGTCCTCTTTTCACCTCATACAAAGCTTAGATCACCCAACATATACTGATATCACCTCAAGAAACTAACATCGATTCCTTGCAAGATGCCCAATTCCAACCTCTGGATCTCTGGGATGAGGGATCCATATATAGATATCTTGTAAGGGGTATGAGTCAGCTTTGTGTTTTTTATTAGTATCCTCCCACTGATAGTCCTTGCTTCCACTTGGAGATTGAGCATCTCTTACTCATCCTTGGTCGAATTCAGAGAGGTAAGTGTCACAGGAGAAAGTTATGGAAGATTCCATCCTTTTCCACCTTGCAAAATGTCACTGCCATTTGTCTCTTCCCGCACAGTGCACCCCCTAGAAGGGATTTTTGCATTGCAACGCACCCCCATAGTGTATTTAGGTGGGTTGCAGCGCACCTTGACCATGGAGTAAGTGCATTGATCCTAATTTGACCCATTCTGAGCAGTTTTTCATGGAGAACTTCTGGGAGAAGCTGTAATCACTTGACCTTGTTCCTTTAGGGGTTGGAACAACACTTTTAGGGACTTAGGAGCCCTCAGTTTATGGATATTTATGCTTGGGGTTGTAGGGCCCAAAAATATCTATAACAGTTGCCCCCTAAAGCATGACGTCGTTAATTTTTCTTAAAATGTCGGGTGAAATGCTTTATAATGAGGATCCGGAGTTCTTTCGAGCCAAGAGGAGACCTGTAATAAGATACAACACAATACATTATCTTCATAATATTTTCATGATCTAGCTGAGGCGGGCATTCCCATGCTCATCTTTATAAATTCATTCTCATGTACATAGGACAGACAATTGTCTGAAAATAGACTGATGATTCTGATAGAGCCATCATCCTTTTGATTGGATGATTATCTGTGTCGTAATCTTGTACATTTGATGTTTTTATTTTCCTGAATATATATCGCAGCCCCTATGGATGAAACTAGATCCGGGTCTTCAATCTCGTCCGATCTTCACTCAAAGTACAAGTCGATCCATGTGAAAAATGTTTTGGAGTCGAACACGGAAAGACATCGCCTGATTACCAGCCAATAATGTACGCTGTTAACAGGCGTGAGAGGAATCACCGATAATGATGATGACCCTCAAGGTACTGCAGTACAGTCTACGTGGTGTGAATAAAGGACTTGGTGTCGAACACCACGCAAAATCTTTCGGTTGAAGGCCATTGATGTAAACCTTTCGCCGGAAGTGAGAAACTTTCCATTAAGGCATGCAAGCTTCAAAGTACTGAAGGGGGTATTCCTAGATCGACTTCTTGGATAATGAGCTGATGTCGACAAGAAGTGATCCATCATAGGAGGGCCTTAATGAATCCCACATCAATGACACGGAAAGGAGCAAATGATTTTCATGGAGATGAAAATTGTCTGATGATATAAGGTTTAGGATGGCGGTCATGAAAGAATGGAGTATAGATGTATTGTGGTGGGTGGACCCGGGTGAATTCTCTGAATGACTTCTCTTGAACATATCGGCAACACTAACATGGTGGATTGGTAGCATTAACCCCAAATGTGGATGGTGTGATGTGACCATGGTGATGTGACCGGTGAATGAAACAACCCAACCCGACATGGATGCGGAGTGAAAGTGTCATGTTCAAGAGCGACTTGCTACCAACAAAGTTTCTTCAAGTTTTCTTCCCAATTTTTCCCCAATCATTGCTGACCAGTACCTCTTTATTTTTATCAAGCTTGAGGAGGATAACATATGCTTGTTCTATAATTTTCCCTTCGGGCAAACCCATCGCTTTGTTTTACCGAGCTTAGCGATAGTGAAACTTGTTCTTGTCTGCCACAGACAAGTTTGTCGCTATTATGCTTTTAACAAGTTTAACGACAAAGATAACTCGGTCCTTTTCAATTTTAGAGAGTCTCAAAAGGTACGTAAAGAAAACTCCAACATTCCTTTTTCGTCACCTAATCCCTTAAGTCTGAAAAAGTATAAAACAATACAGAAGGGATGAATTTTCGATACTTTTAATGAGCCGAACAAAACAAGCGCTCGATCTTTTTGTGTAATAATCCCTCAAGTCCAAAAAGATTAAAATCTAAAGGAGGGATAGCACTTCCGGTCGTTTTAACAAGCTGGAGAGGCCAATAGCTCGGCAATCTTTTCATATTTTACGAGTCGATTTTGAAAAGAGCTTAAAGACGACTCGTCTTTCGAGGAACGAGTGATGAATGGGTAGCAGTTTATTCCAGGTAAGGTTTGGAATTTTCCAATCACGGCAGTGTTACAAGGATGGCTAACATGATCACTCTTCGCAGCTGTTCCTCAAAAAGGGTAAATAATCAAAATGGAGGTGAATGATCGGCCAATGCAAAAGTGGAGGTGATGGTGCAAACACGCCCAAGGCTTTAAAAGGTTGAAATTTTACATTCACGACAGTTATTTACCGGAAATTGGTTCATTTTTTATTGAGCTTAAACTCTGGAGGAACATGTGCTCATTGCTTATATTTATTTTTTAACGAGCATGAAGTTCGCATTAAAACTGCTCGATGCAGGTTTATTTTTTAATGAGCTTGAACCCTGTGGTAACACTGCTCATGATAAGCTTGCATGCCCCCAGCATAATAACGCGAATCGAGGTGCATGCCCCCCAAGCTTCATTGCATTCAACTCGATGGTTGGAATGAAGGTTTACCTTCGAGATCTTTGAAAATCTCGATTTGGAATTTATGAGACCATTACCAAAGACTCGATTTGGAAAGGGAGTTGTTTCATTTTTTAACGAGGTCGACACAGTAAAAGAACTATCCTCCTGACTCTTTGTTTCATTTTTTAACGAGGTCGACACGAGATAAGAATTTTCCTCGTAATTCACCGTCTTTACAGTGTTTGATAGAAAATCAAAAACTGAAGGATGGTTAAGGTTGCTGGAATAATCTTCGTGGTAATTCAGAAGATGGGAACGATGGTAGTGATCTTCCCATGGTGTCTCTCCTATCATCATTGACTGAATGATTCCTTTGTCTGTAGAATGTACATGCGACCAAGGATCTGAAGAGGTACCATATTCCTTAGACCTATCTATCCAAACACTCGATGAGTGTTGATTTGAATTTGCCCCCCAGGCCAAGAAAATTGATTGCTACAATATTTCTATTAGGGCGACGATCCATGCTGTCAAAATGTTCAGGAATCTTCTGAATCCATTAGATATAGAAGATTTCATATTGCAGGTTTCCACTGTGGCCACTTCCGCCAGATTCCTTAGAGGCGGTAGGCAAAAAGTACCCATTAAGGCAGGGTCTTTTAGGAGACCTATTCCGATATTTTGAAGCGAATGATTGCTTCCATGGATCATTGGAATGCTTCCCGTAATGTGCGAACTGTTGGGGAGAAAAGTTTGTTGGTCGACGATTGTAATTCCTCCTTGAAAGGGAAATGCAATCTTCCTGAAGTAGGTCGACACAACTGCAGCCATGGCATATATCCAGGGCCTTCCCAGTAGGATGTTGTAATCAAGGTTTCTGTCGATTATTTCAACATCAATTTCTACTGTTTTGCCCCCTAGTTCAACTTGCAAGTTATTTAAAATCCCGTATGGAGTGTATGATCGTCCATCAAATGCTTCTAACATTGTTGACGATCGCGACAAGGGTGGTGAGCCTAACTTTTTCCAGCAACTCATCGACATAATACATGTAGATGCCCCCTCATCAATAATTGTTCGATGAACAGTTTTGTTGAGGGCTTTCACTTGAATAAGGAAAGCTAGTTGAGCTGGTAACTGAGGGTCATATCCTTTGTGATTAAAGGATACAATATTGGAATCCGTTGGCACAACTTCGGTCAAAGTTGTTGTCAAATTACTAGGTTGTTCATTAGCCTTGTTCTTCGACAGCTGTGGATTCCCATAATCCTTACTCCTTGTCAAAGCATCATTTTTTTGCTTTGAGATAGACAACATAAGCACTTGGGATCGGGAAGCATTTTGATTAGCAACCAGTTTGGTTCCCGAGTTTGGAAAGGGATCAGTCAATACTGCTGAGGTTTTCGAACCCTTAAAGAGTTTCTTAACTTCAGCTTTATGTGGACAATCTCTCGTCCAATGATCCTCATCACATATATGACACCCCACAGGGGGTTTCCTTTGCCCAGAAGGGTTTGTAGAAGATTTTTCAGGAGACGACTCTTCCCGTTTTTTCTTCTTCCCTTTCTTTTTCTTCTTGCCTCCTGGTTGCTTCAGATGTTTGCCTTTGTCGGTCGACACGGAACTTACCTCCGAGGCAAGAAGTGGTTCATTTGCATGAGAGTCTTTGTTTGATTTAGGAGGGGGAGGAACGGAAAATTCCGGTCTAGGAGCATCAGGTATTTTATCATAGAGCGTGCCAGACTGAGTATAGATCAAGTCTAGATATTGTGCATGGGAAATAACTTGCTCTTCAGTGACGACTCCTCCCTTTGCCACATCTTCTGTGATAGAAGGTAATAATGACTTAATAACCATCCAGCTAGCAGCTGATCAGGAACATATGTTTTTACCATTTTGCGACGACGTCGCCACTCATGAATATGATCAGATATGTGAGTGGCTGTTGTCTGTTTGAAATTGGTAAGAAGCTCTGTACCTGTTTTGTACCTTATTGGTAACTGAAAATGGGTTAAAAATGTTGTGTCTAGGGTGTTGAAGTTATCGAATGAAGCTCTAGGTAATTCAATATACCATTTTGCTGCCGAACCAGTTAACGTTCTCTGAAAAAGGCGAAGCCTAATCGAATCATCATTTAGAGAGTTAGATGAACACCACAGATGAAATGTCATCATATGATTCGACGGGTCTTCACCCGGATTTCCATTAAATTTAGGAATATTTGACGGAAGTTTATGCGAAATCACTGGCCACCAAGGGGCGTAAGCAATTGGATCATTCATCAACCGGTTTAGATCTGGTAATTCTAGAGTTGCTACAAAGGGCAACTGTTGATTCAAGCTAGGTGAAGCATACCTAGGATAAGATGGAATCACCTGAGCAGTGGGTCTTTGCATACCAACATAATGTATTTGATGTTGGTAACCTTAATAAGGTTGATGGGCACAACCATTATAGTATGGTTGTTGATAACTACTTTGGAAATGCGGTTGCCCATTACTCACAAAGACTTGTTGCTCAGGTCCTTGATATGATTGCTGGAATTGCGGTTGTTGAGATTGAACCAGTCATGGTTGTTGGACCATTTGCTATTGTCCAATACTGGACGATTGACCAAGATGAGGATTCATAGTACTCGTTTGAACCTGAGTCGCTCCAGATAAGGAGGCACTAACCTGAGGTTGTGATTGAATCGTTGAGACGAGAGGTTGTTGTATTGCAACCTGAGAAACTTGGGGTTGACATACAACAGGTAGCGCCTGTACTTGCGATGTAGTCACGGTAGCAGGTATAGTGGGAGTATTCGACACAGGATGGACTGGTTGCATTGAATATACAACCCTTGGTTGTTGAGGCAGTATTGGTGCCCAACTACTAGATGTCATTCCAGTTCGACCTAAACTTTGTTGTAAACTCCCATATGGTTGTTCTCCTGGAGGGAACAATGAAAAAGCATATTGTCCTCCATATGGCGGAAATCCAGTACTTAAAGGGTACATTGGCCTTTCAAGACACATTGGATCAATTTGTTGAGTTCCAACATAAGAAATACCATATGAGAATCCAGATGAAGAAATAGGAACTAACCCTGTCGTTGAAACAATCCCTGATTGGACTCCGGCTTGTTGTTGATAACTCGCCGGGATAGATGGTATACTGGTGAACATCGTTGGAGTAGCAGCAAGAGGCTCTGCCACTGCTGTGCCGGATGGCACAGTCCTAGATGTCAATGGTTGTTCAGACATATCTAGTCTATCCAAAAGATTTCCTAGCAATTCTACAAGAACTTGTGATGAAGGGAGACTAACTTCTAAGACCAACGAGGGAACAGTGACGTTATTCCGATTAAAATAAATTTTATGACGCTTTGACACAACTTGTTTTTTCAATTTTAAAGAGTCGAGAAAAAACAAAAGATGACTCTAGTCTCCTTCGATTTTTAATGAGCTTGAAGTGACAAGTGCTCAGATGGACCTTTTCTGTTAAAGAGTCTGAAAAGGAACGAAAGGGACTGCTCTGGAGATCTAGGTAGAGGGTTTACCAAACCAATCGTAAAACTGCAGAATACTTTTTAAGGTACGGTAGTCAATCTTCCCAAATGCTGTGTTCGGTGCATTACGATCGATAGGGCGGCAGACACGGCTTCCTATGGATAAAGGATAAAGCCTATAGTGGTCTCCCAAAATATACTCGACGATACGTAGGAGCACAAGCCCTTATTGGCACTTGTCGTCTCAAAGTGGAGGAATCACCCAACCAACAATGAAAGTGATAGTTACCACGTTTTATGACGCCGGAACACGTCTCTATCCTAGACCTCTAGATGTTGTGTTAGGTTCCAAAGCATTGTTAGATTCATTCAATTTATTTTAGAGTTGATCTTGTTTATGAAATTTGCCTTTTGGGTTCACCGCGTGATGTATAGATATAATTCCTAAAATGCAGTCTAAGATGATAAACAAACGTTTTATATTCTTTTATGCCATGAAAATCCTAGCTACTAAGGAAAGATAGACAGATTTCTTTCAACAAAGAGCAAAGAGCACACACTAGATGCACTTTTCCTAAATCAAACCAATCAGACTGTCTAAATGCAAATGCACATGCATGTATTTGTTTTTCGACTTTCTTAATATGTATATGATAAAAAGAAAGTTCAATGTGCAAATTTGAATTACTTTTAAAGCGACTGTAATTTAACAACTTTCCTTTCAAAAAGAAGCGAGGGTAAAGAGACACTCAACAATTTTGAAATGAAATATTGCTTTTCGACACTTTAAAAATTACACCAATTCAAATCATATGCAACAGTAAATCATATAATCGACTACCAAACAGGAGGCTTGCTGTCTATGGCTGAAAACGACAGTTACGACACTTTCAAATCAAATGACGACAGCTCGATTATGTTACTTTTTTGCAAAAAGAGAACTGAAAGTGACTAAAAATACACTTAAAACACTGACAGTTCTTTGCACATTAGAGGTGGAATATCAGCAAGGAAAAGGGTTTCAAATAGAGGGTTACTGATCATAGGCAGCAAAATTCAAGAATAGAACTGAAAAGAATGAATCCAGAAACCAACATTCAGTGGCAAAGCCCAATCTGATCAGCGCACCTGTAACACAGGGAATCTGGATTGCAGCGCAGGTTCACCACTCGGGAAGTGCACTGAAATGCAGATTCTCAATACAGAGAGTGCGCTGGTCTAGAGACGAGACTTTGAACAGGCTCCGGGTCACAATTTGCAGTTCAGTTCAAGGTTTTTGGCCGTGAAAAAGATGATCAGTAACTTGATAATCAGGGGTAGATCTAAATTAGGCTACTAAGGCTACCACAAAGGAAAAGTAGAGAGTTTGTAGATCAAATGTTCAAGTTATAAACAAACCCGGAGATTGACTGAAGCAGCGTTGATCTACTTTGCATTCATAAAACGAATGCAGTTCGAAGGCTAGCTGGCTGAGCTTCAGGCTCCGTTTGTGTGTTTATAAAGCAAACAAATGCAAATGAACAAACAATCTATTTGCTCCCCAGCGGAGTCGCCATTTTGTTACAGGGAAAAGAGTCTATTCAGAACTACTCTATCCCACTAAGGTGTGGTAGCTGCCTTAGAAACAACAGAAGAAAGTCTACTTTGGTTTCTTTTATAATAGGTAGATGAAAGAAGAATAAGGAGGCTAACCTTTGTCTTTCGCTTGACTCCTTGTTCGATTCTTCTCCCTTCTTACAGTCTTTCGTTGCTTGCTCTCTTGTGCACTCAGCTTCCCAGAGTACCTGCAAGATCACAGCAACACCAAATTGTGCAAGAACATGGATCTACTATCATAAATAATCTAGGGTCATATACAGATTAACCATACAAATGCATAAATCATGTATTACACAAGAATATGGAAGAAAACAAGAATAGCTTTATTGATAATCAAAGAAGAGTCAAGGGAGTTACAACCAGCTGTTCCGACCCAGCATCATCCTCTTGACTAGAAAAGCCCTCTTTTCACCTCATACAAAGCTTAGATCACCCAACATATACTGATATCACCTCAAGAAGCTAATAGCAATTCCTTGCAAGATGCCCAATTCCAACCTCTGGATCTCTGGGATGAGGGATCCATATATAGATATCTTGTAAGGGGTATGAGTCAGCTTTGTGTTTTTATTAGTGTCCCCCCACTGATAGTCCTTGCTTCCACTTGGAGATTGAGCATCTCTTACTCATCCTTGGTCGAATTCAGAGAGGCAAGTGTCACAGGAGAAAGTTATGGAAGATTCCATCCTTTTCCACCTTGCAAAATGTCACTGCCATTTGTCTCTTCCCGCTCAGTGCACCCCCTAGAAGGGATTTTTGCATTGCAACGCATCCCCACAGTGTATTTAGGTGGGCTGCAGCGCACCTTGACCATGGAGTAAGTGCAATGATCCTAATTTGACCCATTCTGAGCAGTTTTTCATGGAGAACTTCTGGGAGAAGCTGTAATCACTTGACCTTGTTCCTTTAGGGGTTGGAACAACACTTTTAGGGACTTAGGAGCCCTCAGTTTATGGATATTTATGCTTGGGGTTGTAGGGCCCAAAAATATCTATAACATGTACATGCGCAAAATGTGTACGATCATCATGTTGATGACCTCTGTTTGACCATCAATTTGAGGGTGGAAAGTCGTGGACTTAGTAAGTTTGTTATCCAACATCAGCCAGAGACTTGACCAAAATGAACTTAGGAATCAGCTATCACGATCTAAGATAATGGACTGTGGGATCCCAAAGTGTACCCACACTGCTCAAAGAAGAGCTTAGAAGTGGACCTCTACTATGATACTCTTCTTACAGGCTGCCATGATGGCCATCTTAGATAATCTGTCAATGGTCATGAAAACACAGTCATTGTCATGCTTAGTAGAAAGAAGGACCGACATGTAATCCATGGAGATGGATTCCTAAGGTCGACTAGGAGTAGGCAGAGGAGTATATAAGCCTTGTTTCTTCATGGTTGGTTTGGAAATGGCGTAGGCAGTGCAAGATCTAATGTACTTCCCAAAATCCTGACAAAGTTTCAGCCGATAAAAATACTTCTGTTGTACAGGCACTATTTTCTCTACTTTGAAATGTCTAGCGACTCGGATACAGTGTGTTTGGTCAATTTAGTGTTGTCTAAATTGCTATCATAAATTGTCAACCCGGGGCTCGTAAGCTGATGAAGTGAAGTGTACAATATATACTTAAGTGGCTTTTTCTAGTTCTTTTTGTCGTTTTTAGTTCATGTATGACTTATCTTCCTAATGTGATGTGATGAAGTTCTAAACAAGTGAGTGAATGTGTGTATGTGGTGATTTCTAATTGCTTCTTGAAATTTAAAGAGAAAACTTGAACAATAACTTGGAATGAAATTAAAGCTTCAAATGAAAGTAAAGCATCAAACAAAAAATACCAATGGCACTAGTCCAATACCTCTACTGCTGATAAGGATGAAAATGACATCTACATTAACTCAATTGAAAGCAAGAACACTACTTCTAACTCCTCTATTGAATCTAAAGTAATGCAAAGATTAAGTGACAAACCACACTACTTAATTCTCCCTTAACATTCTGCCTTTAGCTAAATTGATCATGTGAAAAAGAGTTAGGAGTGAATTAGCAATATGAGTCCAATAACTAAATAAACCAAGCTGCAATTAAATGATATTTTGGTCCCACGAAAGTTAGTGAATTATGATAAAGAGAACCATCAAGAGATTAGCAACTTGACAAAACCTGATAAAGTAAACTAAGCAATGAAACTAATGCAAGTCAAGGTAAAAATCAGCAGTTTAGATAAGACAACTTCAAATGCCACTAGTGATAAAAAGAAGGAAAAACACACTATCCCGGGCTCCTAACACACCTGCAAGAACAAACTGATCAGTTCTGAAAAATGCTGGGAATGTAAAGGCATAATTCAAACTGTACAATATTATACATGTCAAAAGAAATGAAAATTGCATAAATCAAACTATACATTAGTATACATGTGAGAATGAAAACATAAAGAAGTGCAGGAAAATGAAATTAAAAACTACTGTACATAGGTTGTGGCAGACGGGGGCCCTCCATCTACTCAACCAGTTAAAAATCAGCTACACGAATAGGAGCAAAACAGTCTTCTTGATATTAAATCAGCATGTCACAAAATACAAAAGTGTAAACGCTGTATAAAACAGTCTTTGAAACAGAGTTTTATAAACAAAATGATTACAGCCAAAACTAAACTTGAATACTAACTAACTACTAAGCGTATGCAAACGCTTTATTTATAGCAGCAGAGACAAACTGTCTTCTGCGTAAACTAAGCTAACAACCAGCTAACTAATTAACTGTGCAAAAGACACGCAGCAGCACCGTGCACTGTTTGAGGAAACGATCATCGTGGATGATAAATCCACGGTTAGATTCTTGTCCCTTGCCGTCTTCGTGGCTCGAAGAAGATGCCAGTTGTGGTTACGTGCTTCACCTGCTCACGCAGAGCCATGCCACCGCTTGGAACCTTGCTGTTTGACCGTGGTTACATCTGCGTTGACCGGGGGTATATATGAGTGAGTTGGCTTTGCTGATAGCACACGAACCATGTACACAGTCATATTAACTTGCCCATGTGGCCCTTTCCTTTGGAGGACACGTGGAACATAGCAAACAAGAAAATGGCTGCGGAATCTCTGATCGGCTGCGGAATTGGAGATCGGCTGCGGAAATGCTGTATTAGCTGCGGAATTGCAGCATTTGTACCAAAATTCTAAACCAACAGTCAATCATTAGCACAGTCAACAAATCATGTTAAAAGACATATAATGTAATGAATTGAACAAGTTGATGGAGGAAATAATGACAAAAGAGAGAAGTGAGTAGGAAAAAGCTGTTGGGAGGATAGGTAAATGAGTGCAGGTTTGAGGCTCAACATACCCGCACTGTGAGGGTGTTGCATGTCCTCATGCAACCAAAACTTTGTCATAATCTTTCAATCCACATGTTCAGATGCCTCTGCCAAGACATCCAACCTTCTCCTTTTCCTCCTTGTTGTCAAATTTGCTCTTGGTTTCCTAACCAAGCACCTGAATTTCAAGTTAACCAAGGCCCTGCTCAATTTCTTTCATTTCCTCTTCAATTTCCTGTTCTTTCTCTGCCAAAGACCCAAATGAAGCATTGTGTTGTCGTGGACCATTTTGTCCACTTTGCTCTGTTCTCTCAATGCTTCGTTTTCCTGTTTGATATGGCGATTCAGGACCTCTAGCTCAAATACTTCTTGCTTCAGAGATTGAACCTGTTGTTCAAGGGGCAAGACAGTGCTAGGACCGGCAGCAGATTGCTCTAATGTTTCCAAATAATCATATACCTCCTGCTGGTCAGGGTCAATGTCAGGTGTTTGTCTTGGCCTAAATTCAAATCCTTGAAAACTGCTTTCTCTCTCTTGCTGGAAAGGACTTTCCTCTCTTAGAGGACTTAGCTCAATATTTAGCCGAATTGGAGTCTTCTCAGGTATGCCCAAATCAATGAAATGGGACTGTTTCTCTTTAGTCACACTCTTCTTCTCTATAAGTCTACTGCTTCTTCTCACTTGCATGCTAGTACTCTTTGGCTGACTGTTTTGTTTTTCTTTTTGTTTCATTTTGGAGAGGGCAGTAGCATGGAGTTGAGCAAGTCTATCAGCTAGTGTTTGGGATTCTTCTTCAATTGAGGGCTCAGGTGAAGGGTATAACTCCTGCACAATGGCTTTCCCTTTATCCCTCTTTTGTCTTTTAGTTCTGCCTCCCTTTTTCTTTTCCTCTTGAACAATTTCTTGGACAGTTTCTTGAACAATTTCTTCAACAGTTTCTTGGGCAGTTTCCTCAAATTCTACATCAGTTTCTTGGGCAGTGACTTCTCTCCCTCCTCTCCTACTTCTCTTGGGTATCCTAGGAGAGCTGCTAGAGGCTTCGGCTATCTCTTGAAAATGGCTTCTAACTAGAAACTTCTCCCATGTATCATTTTTAGTTTTCAACTGCTCCTCAATTAAAATTCTAATGAGTCCATGATGAGACAAGTGGGGTTCAATGTTTCCCACGTGTTTCTGAACAGTTTCACTCATCTTTTTTAGACTAGCTAACAAGAAATAAGGTAGGTTGATAGCATGGTCATTCATAAAGTGCATCATGATTCTTGCATGGTATACATACATGACACCGAAGCGGCCTTCACATGTTAAAAATTTTTGAACAAGCAACAGTAATGAAGTCCACTCTTCCTTAATGACACGTACAGGGATTCCCTTAGTGAAAATGGAGGTATCCATACCTGGATTCTTGAGCATATTTTTCCACTCTTGATCTTCAACTTTTCTGTTTTTGAACCAGCGTTCTCCTTTTTGAGGCAAATCGGTTGCTGTGGCCAAGGTGCTCTCTGTTATGGTGAACTGCAGGTCTCCTACCT
The DNA here is from genome assembly GCA_031772625.1 of Pinus tabuliformis. Taxonomy (NCBI): domain Eukaryota; kingdom Viridiplantae; phylum Streptophyta; class Pinopsida; order Pinales; family Pinaceae; genus Pinus; species Pinus tabuliformis. The sequence continues at coordinate 657,812,166 of CM062805.1, read as the reverse complement.
CCACGGTATTTCCATTAAATGACCGGGCAAATGCCTTTGTCACCTCTTTATTGTACCCTTTAAACTTCTGGATGAACTTCAACCATTTGGCTTTCTGCAGTGCTTCCTTTATCTGTGGGTAACCCTCTAAAAATTTTGAACCCTCCGGTTCTGCTCTTAACAATTTTCCCATTTCGGTTATCAGTTCACTTGCAGCTCTGACAGTGGTGTTTGAACGCTGGAGGAGAAAGCTTCACGGGAAAAACAGTGCTCAACAGTGGGAATTACGGCTATAACAGAGTGGCCGTGATGCAATGAACTGTAAGGTGCAGGACTGGTGATCGGGGTTTTGAGTGGAGCGGTGAGGAAAATAAAACAGAGAGGTTCACGGTAAAACGAGAATGGTGTATGGAAACGAGAGTGAAAACGGTGGAGTGAGGGAGTAGATAACAATACGAAGATGAGGTTATGCATGCGAGAAGTGGAGTTATGAGTAGAGGATACAACGGCCAAATCCCTGAACGTCGGGTGGCTACGTACACTTGGCTGCGGAAATGATCATTTGGAGAGCCGTAGTACACCAGTACACGTCACTGAGGTACGAGTAGTTAATGGCAGAGCAGTTCGTATTAAGTTCGAATCAATAGTAATTAGGGACCGTTAGGAAGATGGTGAGGTGGATTACGCAGAATCATGGACGAGGAGTGGACGAGGATCTTGTCAATCATTACATTAAGTGCCTCCTACCATGATTTGAAAACCATACATAAATGATATCAAACTGTTAGTTAAAAATTTGGAACATACCTTCATACATTTGCATTTGATCCCTTTGTTGATTATGGTGGCTAACCTTTGATTTGTTGCTGACCTTGTAGGTGCTATGTATCCTTGCTGCTCTTTGATGATGATACCCCTGACTGTAAATTTTCCTTTTTGAAACAGAATTGCTTTGATTGCAGAGACAGAGTGTATCAGCTGCGGAAACTCTGTATCAGCTGCGGAAACTGCAATCAACACTTTTCTGTCTGCACAAAGATGATTAGAACAAACTTAACTGAATGGAATAGTCCTAAGAGGGACTTTATTGGTGGAAATGAGATGGAATGAATGATCTGGAAGAAAAATGAAGTGGAATGAAGATGATGAGATGGATGAAATGGCGGATGAGATGGAAAGAGAAAGAGAGATTTTTTTTTATTTGGAAAATATAAAGTGTCAGGTGACCCTGATTTTCACTTTATATTTTCTGCATAAGACCGCCAATCCAAGATTGGTTTTCAGGCTTATACAAGAGATTTATTTTTTTTTTCCTTTTTTCTTTTTTTTTTTTCTTTTTTTTTTTTTCATTTTTTTTTTATCTGAAAGGAACAAAGACTAGGCTGATGGAGGAGAAGAATCCTTCTCCACCAGCCTCATTGCAGAATCTTCTTGGAATATTTTAACAAATTCCTCCCTTGAGAGTGGCTTGTGGTAGACTTTCAATCGGTGGCCATTCACAATGAGAGGAGTCTGAAGCTCATCAATGGTCTTCACTCGAACTGCTCCATTGTTAAAGACTTCATCAATCTCATATGGCCCAAGCCAATGAGTTTGAAATTTTCCTTTGAAGTCCTTAAACTTGGAATCAAACAATAGTGCCCAATCTCCCTTCTGAAACTTTCTTTCTTTGATGTGTCGATCATGCCACTTAGTTCTTTGGTGCTGAACTAGATCGGTCCTTAGAATTGCATCTTGTCTTATTTCATCTAGCTCATTTATCTGGTCCATTCTGTGTTTTTGGGCTTCTGATAGGCTCATCCCCAATTGAACTGCCATCTTGAAGGTCTTGATTTGGAACTCAATGGGGAGCAGGACTTCTTTCCCATAAACAAGTTCATAGAGAGAATGTCCTGTTGTGTTCCTCCATGTAGTTCTATAGGCCCATAAGGCTTCAGGAAGCCTTTCTGTCCAATCTCTTCTGTGAAGATGAACAGTCTTGGTGATGATGCTTTCAAGAACTTTATTTGTAGATTCCACTTGACCATTTGCTTGCGGGTGGTATGGAGTAGATGTTCTGTGCTTGATTTTGTATTCCTCCATCAGCTTCTCCATCAATTTAGATGTAAATTGACTTCCCTGATCTGTCACAATTTCTCTTGGGACACCAAAACGAGTAAAAATATCCTCAAAAAGAAATTGAACAACTGAATTTTCAGTGGCAGAAGGCAATGCCTTGGCTTCTACCCACTTAGTAACATAATCAGTGCAAACCAATATATACTTCTTTTGCTTAGATGGTGGATTAATAGGTCCAACGAAATCTAGAGCCCATTTCTCAAAGGGTTCGATGCATACCTGTGGTTGTAGTGGCATTTCATTTGAAGGAGTTGGTCTCCCAACTCTTTGGCAGCTGTCACACCTTCTAACATATTGCTTTGCATCTTTAAAGAGAGAAGGCCAATAATATCCTAAAGAAAGGATTTTATAGGCCGTCCTCTTGTCAGCAAAGTGTCCGCCGCACGGTTCATCATGACATGCCTTAAGGATGTCAGGCATTTCATCTTCCCGAACACATCTTCTGATCATACAATCTGGCCCTGTTTTGAACAATTCATTAGAAATCCAAGAATAATGTGAACTCTCCTGAATGATTTTCCTTTTCTCATTAGGAAATAAGTGTGGAGGTAGGTTCCCTGTAACTAGATAGTTAGCAATATCTACATACCAAGGAGTTTTGGTAGTTACTGCAAACAAGTATTCATCTGGAAACTTATCCTCTACAGGAGAATCTTCGTTAGTGTTTTGGATTCTAGACAAGAAATCAGCTACTGTGTTTTGTTTCCCTGGTCTATCTAACACAGTAATGTTGAATTCTTGTAAAAGTAAAAGCCATCTTGTAACTCTGCCATTAGTAACAGGTTTGTTCATGAGATATCTAATTGCAGAGTGATCAGTATGGACAAAAGTTTCATAGCCGGTTATATAATGTCTAAACTTGTTGATTACATGAACAACGGCTAAGAATTCTTTTTCAGTCACAATGTAATTTAACTCAGTGGGAGTCAAATTTTTACTGGTGTAATAAATGGCATAAGGGACCAAATCCTTTTGTCCCAAGACAGCTCCTAGAGCTGTATCTGAAGCATCAGTAGAAATGTGGAAAGGGAGTTTCCAATTTGGCCCTCTCAAAATGGGTGCTTCAGATATTCTAGTCTTTAAAGTTTCAAATGCAGACTGACATTCAGGATCCCATTTGAATTCACAGTCTTTGGTAAGTAATTTGAAGAGAGGAGATGCTATCTTGGTGAAGTTTTCAATAAATCTTCTATAATATCCAGTAAACCCAAGAAAACTTCTAACATCTTTCTGGCAATTTGGAACATGTAACTTGGAGATGACTTCAACTTTGGATCTATCAACTTTAATTCCATCTCCTGAAATATGATGTCCTAAAACAATCCCTTCAGTAAACATCATAAAACATTTTTCATGACTTAATGAAAGATTTGTTTCTTTACATCTAATTAAGACTTTTTCCAAATTTTCTAATGCTTCTTCAAATGTGTTACCATAAACTGTGAAATCATCCATGTAGACCTCTACACAATCATGAATTAGATCTGAAAAGATTCCTAGTACAGCCCTTTGAAATGTAGCGGGTGCATTGCATAATCCAAAAGGAAGTACTCGGTAAGCAAAAGTTCCCCAAGGACAAGTAAATGTGGTTTTGTCCTGATCTTCAGGTGCTACCTGAATTTGATTGTAACCACTAAATCCATCCAAAAATGAGAAAAACTTTTTACCTGCTAAAGTATCTAATACTTGATCAATAAAGGGCAAAGGAAAGTGATCCTTCAAGGTTGCTTTGTTCAATTCTCTGTAATCAATGCAAACCCTCCATTTACCATTCTTTTTAGGTACTATAACCAAGGGAGAAACCCATCGGCTATCTGAAATGGGGTAAATGAAGTTTATATTGAGTAACTTCTGGAGCTCTTCTTTCACTATCTCCCTAAGGTTTGGATTCATCCTTCTTTGAGGTTGTCTGATTGGTCTACTGTTTTCCTCAATGTAGATGTGATGAATGCAAGTCTTAGGGTCAATACCTTTCATGTCGGTATACTCCCATGCGAAAGCAGTAGAATGTCTTTGCAAGACTTTGGTTAGCTCTTCCTGTTGGGATTTTTCCAAGTTTTTGTTAATGTTTAATGTTTTTCCTGGAAAGATCTCAATGGCAGAACTACCAAATTCTTCCATAGAGAAAAGAGACATTTGTCTAGATGATAGACACTCTATGTCAGAATCCAACTGAAATTGTGTAGAGTCATATTCTGAAGATGGTTCAAAATTTTCTAATGTGTTCAGAATTTGACTATCTTCACTAATCTCAGAAATGGTAAAGACAGGTTGTATAGTATCTTCATCATCAACCCACTCATTATCTCCTATTTCTGTAATTGCTTTCGCTGGAGGATACAGATTGAACTTCTTTGTTGAATTGCCATCAGAAATATACATATCCCCGGACCTACAACTTATGAAAGCATCAGCTGTGGCTAGCCAAGGTCTTCCTAAAATAAGAGGATGTCCTCCTAGATTGTTCTTGGGAGTTAAAATCATAAAATCAACTGGATATTCCCAAGAGTCTAGGGAGACTGGAATGTCTTCCAATACACCATCAGGTTTAATGATTGATCTATTTGCAAGTTGCAGTAAAGTAGGTGTAAAGAGAAGGTTAGGAAGTTTTAACTGGTCCATGGTCTGTCTACTCATAATGTTGATAGCAGCCCCTAAATCAATCAAAGTATTTGGTATTTCTACCCCATTGATATGTGTTTTGACAATTGGACTACCGGGGTCTACATATTTCTGCATGGTAATCTTTCCCATCATGATATCTGCAATTTTTCCTACCAGGTGGATCCTTCTGGTATCTCTTGGTTTCCTTCCTGGTCTTTTAAGGCTCAACTCCTTTATTGTTTTTGCTAGAATGGGAATCTCTTTAATGGCTTGTAACAAGGGAATCTTGGTACAGACATTCTTCAATTCATCTAGAAAATTATAGTCAGGCAACCAAATTTGCTTTTCCACTCCTTTGTCAATTTGTAATCTTTCAGGAAAAGGAGGTGTGGCCAAAGATGTAGGTTGTTCAACTATGGGAGTTGTGGGGGTTGATTCTTTTTCTTTTTCTTTTTGAGTGTTTGGGTTTTGAAGGGATGCTTCAGAACCCTTATTAGCTTTAAGAGACTCTTCCTCAGAAATGCTTGGCTGTTGAACATTTATAGAAGGTTGATCTAGGATTCTACCTGATCTGAGTTGTACTTCATTGAGAGGAACAATCATATAGGTAGGGAATGGTTGACCTTCCATCATGTAAGCATTTTGAGGGTTCCTATTATTGGGGTTTGGCAATGGCTGAGAGGGAAGTTGATTTGACTTCTGTTGGGATTGAAGCAAGAGTTGAGAATTTTGATTTTGTGGAGAAGGTTGTTGTTGTTGAGGGAATGGCAATGATAGTTGTTGACTTTGATTTGGAAGTTGTGGAGCTTGCTGGTTTTGAAAAGATGGAGGATATTGATAGAATTGAGCAAATCTCCCATAAGGATTTTGCATGCTTTGCATCCATGATTGAAAAGGATTTTGAGGTTGAGGCCAAGGTTGTTGCCAAGGATTCCAATTTGGTTGGGGTTGAAAATTCATAGAGTTGTTAAACCCTTGATTTTGTTGCCCCTGCCAAGGTCTCCTTGCAAGAAAACAGAGAGATTCAAGTGTATTTGGATCTTCTTGAAAGACTGCTTTGAGCCCAGGGATTGAAGGACAATCCTTGGTCTCATGGTTTTCTGAGCAAATTACACATGTTTCCACAACTTGTGCTTCCAAGGGACATTCCCTTAAAGCATGTTTCTTCCTACATTTCGGGCAAAAGATGGCGAAGGCCTCGGCTTCTGCTTTCTGTTTATTGTGGATCTTAAGGGTGTCTAATTGTTCACTAAGACTCCCTAAGATGTCAGTTTTGAATTCATCAAGCATATTGTCGATCTCAGCCCTACTTACTGATCCAGTTGCAGATTTATTTGCTCTAAGGAGAGAAGGATCTCTAGGCCCTTTTTGAGTTTTTGATTTGCCCCTTGAGAGATGGATACATAGCTCTGCTATATCATTGAGTGAAAGTTGAGATATATCTCCTTTCCCCATCATGTTCAGAATGTCTATCCATTCATCCCTAATGGCTTTTAATAGGAGGGCTTTCAAGGTCTCCTCATCCAAGCTACTCATTTTTGCTCTTTTCAGGTTATATTGAAATCTTTCGAGTAAATCCTCTAAGTTCTCATCTTCTCTTTGTACCATTTTAAATACCTCATCCTTGTGATTGGTAGGCATACAATAGTCTAGGTACCTATCCAAAAATGTCTGTTTCATATCATTCCAAGACCTAATGGATTGAGTGAGTAACCCCATGAACCATTTCAAAGCTTGTCCTTTCAATGTGGAAGGGAACAATTTGAGTTTTTGAGTGTCATCCAGATAGTCATAAGTTCGACATACGACTTCAAACTCAAATAAAAATGTTTCAGGGTCCTCAGTTCTTAACCCATGGAAGTTTGGGAGGACAGATGGTGATATGTTTTTCATAGTGGCTCAGGAATCCTCATCGACGATAGGAAATCCAAATGAGTTATCCCCATCTCTATTTCCTCCAATATGACCTCTACCTCCTCCATTGTTTCTTCCTCCTCCTCCTCTACCTCTACCTCTACCACCTCCTTCCTCTGTCATAATGGTTTCCCTAGAGACTTTAGAATCTTCTGGTTCTTCTACAAAGGGTGAATGAGAAGGAATTTCTCCCTCTTCCTCAGATGATTCTACTTCTTCAATTACAATTGGTCTTTCTGTAGAAGGAAGGAAAGGGTCTCTTTCTGATTCAAATTCAATAGAAGGTGTGGGAGAGTCAATTCTTGCCTCTTGAATTCCAGGAATCCGAGGGCTAGGAGTGTCAGTTAGAGATGAGGGAGGTGTCTCTTGTCTATTCCTTGAAGTAGATGGACTTGTAAAAATCGAACTCTTGGCTCTAGCTAAAAACCTTCCCCTAGAATCTCTAGCTCTATGCATGTCATTTTTTTAATTTTTTCTTCAAGTCAGGCTAATAATTCTCTTTCTGATCTTCCAGGTCACTCTAGGTGCAAGAAGAGAGCATACTTAAGAAACTATTAAACCAATAACTTTCTCTTTTCTGATCCTCCAGATCACTCTAGGTGCAAGAGGAGAGCATACTCTGAGAGGTTATCAATTTCCCTTTCTTGAAATTTTCTTAATTTTTTTAGAAATTGGGTACCTAATTTCACTTCTCCGGCAACGGCGCCAAAATGTTTGGTCAATTTAGTATTGTCTAAATTGCTATCATAAATTGTCAACCCGGGGCTCGTAAGCTGATGAAGTGAAGTGTACAATATATACTTAAGTGGCCTTTTCTAGTTCTTTTTGTCGTTTTTAGTTCATGTATGACTTATCTTCCTAATGTGATGTGATGAAGTTATAAACAAGTGAGTGAATGTGTGTGTATGTGGTGATTTCTAATTGCTTCTTGAAATTTAAAGAGAAAACTTGAACAATAACTTGGAATGAAATTAAAGCTTCAAATGAAAGTAAAGCATCAAACAAAAAAGACCAATGGCACTAGTCCAATACCTCTACTGCTGATAAGGATGAAAATGACATCTACATTAACTCAATTGAAAGCAAGAACACTACTTCTAACTCCTCTATTGAATCTAAAGTAATGCAAAGATTAAGTGACAAACCACACTACTTAATTCTCCCTTAACATTCTGCCTTTAGCTAAATTGATCATGTGAAAAAGAGTTAGGAGTGAATTAGCAATATGAGTCCAATAACTAAATAAACCAAGCTGCAATTAAATGATATTTTGGTCCCATGAAAGTTAGTGAATTATGATAAAGAGAACCATCAAGAGATTAGCAACTTGACAAAACCTGATAAAGTAAACTAAGCAATGAAACTAATGCAAGTCAAGGTAAAAATCAGCAGTTTAGATAAGACAACTTCAAATGCCACTAGTGATAAAAAGAAGGAAAAACACACTATCCCGGGCTCCTAACACACCTGCAAGAACAAATTGATCAGTTCTGAAAAATGCTGGGAATGTAAAGGCATAATTCAAACTGTACAATATTATACATGTCAAAAGAAATGAAAATTGCAGAAATCAAACTGTACATTAGTATACATGTGAGAATGAAAACATAAAGAAGTGCAGGAAAATGAAATTAAAAACTACTGTACATAGGTTGTGGCAGACGGGGGCCCTCCATCTACTCAACTAGTTAAAAATCAGCTACACGGATAGGAGCAAAACAGTCTTCTTGATATTAAATCAGCATGTCACAAAATACAAAAGTGTAAACGCTGTATAAAACAGTCTTTGAAACAGAGTTTTATAAACAAAATGATTACAGCCAAAACTAAACTTGAAGACTAACTACTAAGCGTATGCAAACGCTTTATTTATAGCAGCAGAGACAAACTGTCTTCTGCGTAAACTAAGCTAACAACCAGCTAACTAATTAACTGTGCAAAAGACACGCAACAGCACCGTGCACTGTTTGAGGAAACGGTCATCGTGGATGATAAATCCACGGTTAGATTCTTGTCCCCTGCCGTCTTCGTGGCTCGAAGAAGATGCCAGTTGTGGTTACATGCTTCACCTGCTCACGCAGAGCCGTGCCACCGCTTGGAACCTTGCTGTTTGACCGTGGTTACATCTGCGTTGACCGGGGGTATATATGAGCAAGTTGGCTTTGCTGATAGCACACGAACCATGTACACAGTCATACTAACTTGCCCATGTGGCCCTTTCCTTTGGAGGACACGTGGAACATAGCAAACAAGAAAATGGCTGCGGAATCTCTGATCGACTGCGGAAATGCTGTATTAGCTGCGGAATTGCAGCATTTGTACCAAAATTCTAAACCAACAGTCAATCATTAGCACAGTCAACCAATCATGTTAAAAAGACATATAATGTAATGAATTGAACAAGTTGATGGAGGAAATGATGACAAAAGAGAGAAGTGAGTAGGAAAAAGCTGTTGGGAGGATAGGTAAATGAGTGCAGTTTTGAGGCTCAACACAGTGCATCTCCCAAAAGTCTTGGCATGCTCACTTGAAGGAACACAAATGTGTCCCAGGTGGCATAACAGTGCATCCTAGAGGGGAAATTTTGAAACTTGCTTACCTTCCAGGAGTGTCTCATATGTGTTTCTGAATTCTGGATCGCTCTTGTAAAGATGTGGCCACCCCGAAGTCTCCTGCCCACAGGAATCGAGCACAGTGATCAGCGCCATGACTGGTGTTCAGTTGGGCAGCCTACAACATTATTGGTGATGCCCTTCTTATACTTTTTTTTTATGATTGTGGAAAAACCTGTGAACAATTCAGAGGTTTTTCCACAATCATAAAAAATTCTACCAACCTGTATGGACTCTCTCTTTAACACCTTCTTATACTTAATGTTCAAATGGAATTATTGCAAGTATGTTGACCATTTATGATGGCGATCGTTCTGCAACTTCCCCTATGCCTATATGAATTGCAGGGGTCAGTGGTCTGTGTGGATGACCATTTCCTTCCCCATAATGTAATGCTTCTATTGATGGTAGGCCTACATAATGGAATACATTTCTTTGTCGTAAGTGGGATACTTTCGAACTGTGTCTGAAAGAGTCTCACTATGGTAAGCCACTGGATGTCCCTGCTGAGTAAGAACTACACCAATAGAATAGTCGAAGGCGTCTGTCTCAATCTAAAATGGTTGTTGTAGGTCTGGTAATGTGAGCACTAGTGCAGAGCATAGGTGATGCTTCAACTCGGCAAACACATGTTGTTTGGTTTCAGACCAAAAAACTTTTTCTTTGCTCCACCCCTGGTGACTTGACTTAAAGGGAAAGTGATATGAGAGAACCCCAACACGAACCTGTGGTATAAATTGGCAAGACCCAGAAAGTTGCAGAGCTCTGTTAGAGTGGTTGGGGGTGGCCGGTCCCGAATGACTTGTATCTTGGTTGGGTCCACATGCACATGCTTCTCATCAATGATGTACCCCAGATATTGAACCTATCTCATGCCAAAAGTTCATTTCTCTAAATTAGCACACAAATTGTGTTGTCGCAGGGTTTGAAGGACTTATCGAATATGGTGGAGGTTCTCTTCCTAACTCTGGCTGGAGATCAAGGTATCATCTAAATACACCACCATGAATGCATTGGTGAAGGGGCGCAAGATGTCATCCATCAATCTCATGAAGGTTGCAAGGGAATTCATCAACCTAAAAGGCATGACCAACCATTCGAAAAGGCCCTCCTTGGATATGAAAGAAGTCTTCCACACATCGCAAGGTTCAATAGGCACTGGTGATAACCTGACTTGAAGTCAATCTTGTTGAAATATTTGGCCCCCTTGAGCTTGTCGAGGACGTCATCAATTTGTGGGATTGGGTATCTATTCTAGACAGTGATCTTGTTCAGTGCCTGATAGTCAATACAGAGTCTTCAAGTCCCATCCTTCTTCTGTACCAATACAATTGGGCTCCAATAGTGTGATGAGCTTGGCCTGATGTGCCCTTTCTACAACAATTCCTGAATATACCTCTTGATTTCATCATTCTCTAGAACAGAGCATCAATAAATCATTCCATTGGGCAATGGCGCACCCGAGGTCAGATCGATGGAGTGCTTGACCTGACAATGCAGAGGTACCCCTACAGGTGAGGAAAAAATGTCCTTGTACTCCTCCACAACCTTGTCCATCTGTTGTTGTTGTGCGGAGGAGCCCTATCTCGAAGTCATGGCCACAACCTTCTTCTTGCCCTGTGGACGAATCATAAGGAAAAAAAATTCTTGGTCTGGAAAATGATCTTACTACATTACTTTACAATGATTAAATAAATGGTGGTATTCAGGGCTACCATCAGTATCATGTACAACTTATTGGCCGAAGTAATAATCATTGAGCAAGGTCTAGACTCATGTACAACACGTCGCTTCCACAAGTATGGTTGTCCTAATAATACATCACAAACTTCAAGAGGAGCAACATCACACAGTACCTCATCCGTGAAGGGCTTGATGTTGTAGGGAAGGTGGCACTGCTGGCTGACGCGGAGATCTCGTCCTTGGTGAAGCCACCCGATGGTGTACAACTGTGGATGTGTTGTAGTCAGTAGGCCCAACCGCTTCATGACCTCTACTAAAATGAGGTTCTTTTGGCTCTCGCTATCGACAATGATATGTAGTGGATAACCCTCCACCCACATCTGTGAGGGGAAGAGGCATTCCCCCTCCTCTAGATCTTCAGGCTCATTCTTCTGGATCTTGGTGGTGGCCATGGTGGCATTGGGCTACAAGTTAATGATCTTCTTCCCTTTTTCATTCCCCTTGTCGGGTTCTGACTCAGAGTCGGAACATGCATCTGATTCAGAGGCCTTCAGCTCGGCCACTAGTGACTGCTTGTTCCGACACTCATTTGTGTTGTGAGTGGAGCTCTCATGGAACTCACACCATTTTCCCATGTCCTTATTTGTCTTTGTGTTATTTCTCTTTGCTTGCATCTTTGGTGCTTGGTCCTGGGTAGCCCTGCCTTCACTCTGTCCTTTTCTTTGTGGTTTGCGGGTGCCTTTATATTGCTTCGGATTCGTAGATCCAAGGTCCAACTTCTTCTATTTAAACTTCTGCTCAATCTTAACAACGTATCGGTATGTCGAGCCAAGTGAGGAAATGTCCAGTAACTCCATCTCATCCTGGATGTACTTTTGTAGACAGTCATGTTATATGAGTACCAAATGCTGCTCAAAATCCTTGATACCCAACTTCGTGTGAAGGGTATGGAAAATACTTATGAACTCTGACACATGTTGGTCCCTTCCCTACCATAGCGTGGTCCACTTTATGTATTTATCTTCATAGCTTCCAATAGGGTAATATTGTTCCTTGATGACGTCTCGGAAAGAATCCCAATTGGGTGCACTGAAAAAATTGAGGATTCCCTCTCGTCCTTTTGTTCACAACAAGTTTCCCGCCAGTCCTTGACATGTGGGGTGACTTTGAGAAGTGAAAAAGTAATATTTTCCTGATTATAAAAGTCATGAACTAAAACATATCTTTCCAACATATTTAACCATTTATCTATGGTGTATGCATCTATCTGGCCCTCAAATATGGGAATATCGAATTTAACTTATACCTTAAAAGGAGTGGCACCTCCAAAGTGGTTGCTTGATGAAGATGTGTCGCCTATGGGTAGCCGTCGAAGGATTTGGGAAAATTTATCCATCATCACGTTCCTTTGTCGCTCGAGAGCTTCCTTGAGCAACATTTTGAAAGGATATCTTGCCCCCTCATCTTTATTTTCTTCTACCATGGGAGGTCATCAGGGTTTGCAAAGCTGGTCTTGCAAAGGTTCAACCAAATCAAGCCCTAACTCCTTATACCCTTACCTCGTTGGGTACATGCAAAGAAAAATAAAGAAAGAGAAGACCACCCTAATACCACTTATCCAAACTTAAACAGGAACACAAAAAATTACAGATATAACCATAAAAACAGAGATGCAGCAAAAATAGCACATCATTTCATTAATAAATAAATATTGAACTATGCTTGCAAACATAATCGAAATAAACTAGCTCAGGCGATGGTAGCTTATCTATGAGAAGATATGTGGCGGCTACATGCCTCCGAACTGTATTACAATGAGGCTCAAGGGCCCATTTATTATTGAACGACAAGGTAAAACCCTAAACAAACAAAACCCTAACCCCAAGAGATGGAACGCCAAGAGTTTGTGGGTCTCATTTGGGTTAGTTTGGCAGCCAACTTCCCGGGTCATAACTTGGTCATATTATCTTCATTTGGTGCATACGATACCTTGTTGGAAATTTCCCTTTGAGTACTATAGGATTTGCAATAAGGCCTTGCCTATGGCTATGGGCCTAGTCCAGACCTAAAAAAATGTTGTTTAGGGGGTCAAAACTTCTTTGGAAGTTCACAACCTGAAAATTTGCTAAAAATAGTAAATGCTAAAATAAACAAGGAAATATATGAAACCGACTGGAGGTCTAGGTGGAATAGGCGGGTGGCCACCAATATCCACCTGGGTCAAATACTCTCATACCAAGCCCTATGGGGCTTGCTTCAACCCATATAGGGCTTTCTTCAACTTGCATACATGTGTCTTTCGATCTTGAACTTCAAACCCCTCGGGTTGTTATCCATAGACTTCCTTCTTAAGTGAGCCATGCAAGAAGACAATTTTGAAATCCATTTGGTGTAATCTCCATCCTTGCAAAGTAGCAAGGGCTATGATCGAACGGACGGTGGTATATTAGGCAATCGATGTGAATATCTCATCATAGTCTACTCCTTCCTTTTGAGAGAAGCCTCGAGCAACAAATCTAGCCTTGAACTTTTCAACACTTTTATCAGCTCCATGTTTGATCTTGTAGAGCCATTTTGAAGTGACCATTGACTTGTTCTTAGGTCTAGGAACCACATCCCAGACATCATTCTTCATGATCAATTCATATTCCTCGTACATCACATCCTTCCAAACTTGATGTTCCACGACTTCTTCAAATGTACAAGGCTCATATTATACAATGGTGCTCATGGCAACTAAGTAACCTTAGTACCTATTCAACTTCTTGATTTCACGAAATGTCCCCCTTGGTGAAATATATTTCTCAACATCTTCAAGGGTATTTTTGAACCACAAAGGTCTTTTTCTTGAAGTAGAGGGCTCACCAGGGGGTGGATCGTTGGGATCCATCAAAACTTCAACATAGGGCATCGAGTCATTAGTCAGAGGTTCATCCTCCTTTCCTACATCATCATCATTATCGTCCTTCCTAGGGATAGGAAGATCTCGGACTTTCCTAAGGGAAAAATCTTCATAGAAAGTGACATCATGACTTATTTCCACTTCCCTTTGACCAGGCACATAGATTCTATATGCCTTCGAAGTTCCACTATAGCCCACAAACATTCCTTTCTTCCCAGATGCATCTAGCTTGTTTCTTTTCTCTTTCAGCACATGAAAACATATGGGACAACAGAAAAATCTAAAATGAGAAACATCAAGTTTCTTACCGGTGAATAATTCTTCAGGTGTCTTGAAGTCCAATGCTTGATGTGGGCATCTGTTTTGAGCATACACAATGTTGTTGGTAGCTTATCCCCATAAGAACTTTGGTAGACCTTGGTCATGAAGCATGGCACGAGTGGCTTCTATGATAGTTTGATTCTCCCTTTCGACAACTCCATCTTGCTCAGGAGTATATGTAGTAGTGGTCTCCCTCTTAATCCCAACTTCTCTACAATAGTCGATGAATTCATTGGACTCATATTCGGTCCCATTATCGGTCCTCAACATTCTTATCTTCTTCCCTGTATGATTCTTGACTAAGGCTTTGAAATAGCAGAAGAATTTGAACACTTTGTCCTTCTTCTTTAAGAAATAGATCCATGTTTTGCGAGAGAAGTCATCCACAAAAATTGCATAGTACAAATATCCACCCAAAGATGTCACAGGAAACTGTTATGAAACTAGCTCAAGAAAAGATAGAAAAGATAGATCAACGCCTTAGAATTCAGCCTCTTCGAGGGGGCAACCTCCTTTACATTACATAAATGAACAATTCTTGGATGATTCAAATGACAAAACCTCCTTTCTATATATAGGAGTCTAAGGAGTCACAATATAATCCAGCCGACCTAACAATAATAATATAAAGCCACAAAAATAATAATAGAGGGATTCTATGGGGCATAGTAGTAACAATATGGGGGTAATAGGGGCACAAAAATATTAATAAGGGCTATAACTACAATAGTAATGGGGTAATCACTAGTATTATAGGGACCCAACATGCCCCTCTCCTTCAAAAAAGTGTTGTCCTCAACGCTTGAGTAGTTCTGGATACTTCTGCATAAAATTCTCATCCTCCCATGTCGAATCTTTAGTGGATAGGTTCTTCCACTTGATAAGATACTCTGAAATTGAACGATTTCATAGTTGTCGAGTTCTTATTTTTGTGACTGATTCCGGTTCCAATATAATTTTTCCTTTCTCGTCAAGTTCTGGCAATATTGTTTGAACTGGGAGCTTGTCACCTATAACCTTCTTTAAACATGAAACATGGAAAACTAGGTGCAATCGAGAAGCTACAGGAAGCTCCAATTTGTATGCCATAGTACCAATCTTTTGCAACACCTTGTACGGACCATAATACTTTCGTGATAATTTATTATCCTTCTTAGCTTTCTTGAGGGACATTTCCTTATATGGTTGTAGCCTTAGGAATATGCAATCACCTACATCAAAACTTCTTTCACTGCGATGTTGATCTGCCTGTTGTTTCATTCTATTCTGTGCCAACACGAGGTTATCTTTTAAGAGTTGGAGGACTTGTTGTTGATGTTCGATGTGATGTTCCACTACCTGAACCTTAGAATTTTCTCTTAAATATGATGTGATGGATGGTGGTTGATACCCATAAAGTGCCATAAATGGGGTCATTTTTGTTGCTATATGGAAGGAAGTGTTATACCACCATTCAGCCAGAGGCAACCATTTGACCCATTGTGTCTGTTTATCAGATACAAAGCAACGAATATATCCTTCCAAACATTTGTTTACTATCTCAGTTTGCCCATCAGATTGAGGATGATAAGATGAACTATGAGCTAACTGAGTACCAAGACAAGAAAATAATTCTTTCCAAAAATTTCCAGTGAAAATTGGATCTCTGTCACTTACAATAATCTTTGGGTTTCCATGTAGCTTTTGAATTGTTTCCATAAATGTAGTAGAAACTGTACTGGCTTTAAATGGATGTGATAATGCACAAAAGTGTGCATACTTGGTAAGTCTGTCAACTACCACCATGATGACACTCTTTCCCTCAGACTTGGGTAAACCTGTGATAAAATCCATTGAAACCTCCTCCCAACGTTCGCTTGGAATGGATAAAGGTTGTAATAGCCCTGGTGTCTTAATTGTTTCAACTTTATTTTGTTGGCAAACCAAACATTCTGCCACAAACTTTTGAATATCTGATTTAAGGCCATCCCAAAAAAATTCCTTCTTAACCCTGTGGTAAGTTTTTCAAAATCCTGAGTGCCCTCCTAAGGGAGAAGTGTGCAATTCCATAAGAATCTTTTGTTTTAGCTGGGAATTCTTACAAAGGTATAAGCGATATTTGTACCATAATGAATCATTTTGCCAGCTAAATGTATCAGACGTACTGGAATCTTGTTGTAACTTTTGAATAAGTGCCCACACTTCTTCGTCATTCTTCCATTCCTCCCTTGCTTCGTTTATCCAATCTAGTTGGATAATAGAAATGGCGCACAACAATGCTTCCACATCCTCATCCTTTCTTGAGAGTGCATCTGCCACCACATTTTGCTTCCCTTTTTTGTAGATGATTTCAAAGTCATAACCCAACATCTTTGTGACCCACTTTTGTTGCTCTTCAGAGGATAATCTTTGTTCTAAAAAGTATTTAAGGTTATCATGATCCATTTTTACCTTGAAGTGTCTTCCCATTAGGTAGGGTCGCCATTTCTTAAGTGCATGGAGTATTGCCAACATTTCCTTCTCATAAATAGCTTTGCTTAAAAACTTTCCCTTGATTGGGTGACTTTCAAAAGCAATCGGTCTTTCATCTTGCATTAGAACAGCACCAATTCCATTACCTGAAGCATCACATTCCACAATAAAGGTTTTCGTGAAGTCTGGTGTAGCTAAGACTGGTGCTTGGCACATTGCCTCTTTAAGATGTTCAAATGCCTTTGTTGCTTCCGGAGTCCATGAAAATGCATCTTTCTTCAATAATGTTGTTAGAGGTGCTGCTATTCTCCCATAATTCTTAACAAACTTGCGATAATACCCTGTCAACCCGAGAAATCCTCGCAGATGCTTTATGGATGTGGGGATTTTCCATTCCTTAATGGATTTAATTTTGCTAGGGTCTACCTTAACTCCTTCATGAGATACAATATGACCCAAATATTCCACTTCCTGGACTCCAAAGAAACATTTGGATCTTTTTGCATATAATTGTTTCTCTTTCAATAGTTGTAGCACCCTATCAACATGTTCAACATGATCCTTCCAAGACTTGTTGTAGATTAGTATATCATCAAAAAATACTAACACAAATTTTCTAAGGAATGGTTTGAAAATTGAATTCATCAAACCTTGAAATGTTGAAGGTGCATTGGTAAGGCCAAAAGGCATGACCAAAAATTCATAATGACCCTCATGAGTTCTAAATGTTGTTTTCGGAATGTCTTCAATCTTCATTCTGATTTGATGATATCCTGAACGAAGATCCAATTTGGTGAAGTAAATTGATCCATGCAATTCATCCAGTAATTCATCAATGACAGGAATGGGGAACTTATCTTTAATAGTGAGCTTGTTGAGCTCCCTATAATCCGGACACATGCGCCATGATCCATCCTTCTTGTGCACCAATACAACTGGAGCAAAGAAAGAACTTTGACTCGGTTGAATTATACCAGCCTCGAGCATTTCTACAACCATACGTTCAATTTCACTCTTTTGGACATAGGGATATTTGTACGGCCTGATGTTTGGAGGAACACTTCCTGGAATCAGATGAATAGCATGATCATGATCACGCATAGGTGGGAGACCTTTGGGAGTCTCAAATACCTTGGAATGATTGTCCATGTCTATCTTCAAATCTGTCTTCAAATCATCCATCTTAGATTCCACTTCTTTCTTTAAACAGTCCATCTTAGCTTCTACACCTTTCTTTAAACCATCCATCTTAGATTCTGTTCCTTTTTGTGTAAGGGACAGTTGTTTCACTTGGTCTTGTAATTTGGATATATCATGTTGCATTTCTTCCTCTTCTTCATGAGTCATGCTAGAGCTTTCAGGTTCCTTACTAGGTGTTTGCATTTTCTTTCGGGGCATCAGTTACCGATAATAATGCTCTACTATGCCCTTTGAATTCCTTCAAAATAAATTTTCAAACCAAGCTTAAACAAAAATTTAAGAAAATATACACACCTTTTTTCACTTTGTAGGAGCTTGATATTGCCTCTGATGTATCTCTGTACCTTCCAATCATCTAGTTCTGAATTTGTGAGCTGTAGTACCCCTCTATGTCCTCTTTCCAATGCCACAAGTCTGACCCAAATTGGATTATCCAAGGAAGAGTTATGCGAAATCTCCCACAGTGACTTGATTATAGACTAGTTCAGTAGAGCGAACTTGTACGACGTGCCACGAGTCACTATTTCGACCTTTGGAACTGAAAAATGCATACAAGAAACTACAGTCCGTCCTCTTTCTGTACCTTCTTACGAAATTTCAATTCGATCCCCAGAGAGAAATTTATGATGATTTTCCCCAGGTCACCTGTTTGGAATGTAATTCAGGAGTCTGCAAAAAGACCAACTTCCTCAGATCATAACTCCGCAAAAATAGTGCGAAAAGCTTTGAAATTCGGACCCAAAGTTCAGCGCGATGTCTTCTCAAATGGGTTTTTTTGTGACTTCTGAAACGTCACAGAAAAAAAGTTATAGCGAAAATGCCACGATGACCTGTTTGGAGCAGCGAAACCCTAGAATCCAAAGCTCTGATGTCAAATGTTATGAAACTAGCTCAAGAAAAGATAGAAAAGATAGATCAACGCCTTAGAATTCAGCCTCTTCGAGGGGGCAACCTCCTTTACATTACATAAATGAACAATTCTTGGATGATTCAAATGACAAAACCTCCTTTCTATATATAGGAGTCTAAGGAGTCACAATATAATCTAGCTGACCTAACAATAATAATATAAAGCCACAAAAATAATAATAGAGGGATTCTATGGGGCACAGTAGTAACAATATGGGGGTAATAGGGGCACAACAATATTAATAAGGGGTATAACTACAATAGTAATTGGGTAATCACTAGTATTACAGGGACCCAACAGAAACATACATGATAGATCAGAATGGACCAATTGAAGAATATTGGTAGTTTAACTTTGACTTGAGGGGAATGGTCCTTTTGTATGTTTTCCAACTGCACAACACTGACACACACCTTCATGATCTAAGTTTAATTTGGGCATACATGTGACCATATTTCTTACATCAGGTAAAGCTTTGTAATGAAGGTGAGCAAATATTCGGTGCCATAATTCAGATTGAAGAGAAGTATTGCAAGTCATTGCTCCCAACGGACTTCCTCCAACCTGATAAATACCTTCAACTCTGAATCCAAGAGTGAATGCATCTCTCGGGTTCCTTTTCCAAACATGAACCTTCCCATTAATCAATGTCACCTTGAAACCTTTATTTTACATCACAGAAATAGAAATTAGGTTCTTTTTCAGATCAAGTACATACAACACTTCTTGTAAATGAAGGGTTTGACCTTGATTTAAGTGAAGAGTAACAATCCTAATTCCTTTCACGGGATAAGTGGTATTATCCCCAAGTATAGTCTCAATATTCGTCTTCTTTTCAATGAAGTTTGAGAGAGCCTATTTGTACCCAGTGAAGTGCCTTGAGGCACCACTACTAATTAACCAATGATCTAATGTATGCAGAGAAGAGGTAGTGGTGAGGGCAGAAATAAGATAAAATTATTTTTGTTTTTCACCAACATTAACTTCTTCATACCTGGAGTTTCTCAACTTCTTGGGAGGATGTTGGGTCCCTATAATACTAGTGATTACCCCATTACTATTGTAGTTGCATCCCTTATTAGTATTGTTGTGCCCTTATTATCCCCATATTGTTATTACTGTGCTCCATAGAATCCCTCTATTGTTATTTTTGTGGCTTTATATTATTATTGTTAGGTCTGTTGGGTTATATTGTGACTCCTTAGACTCTCATATATAGAAAGGAGGTTTTGTCATTTGAATCATCCAAGAATTGTTCATTTATGTAATGTAAAGGAGGTTGCCCCCTCGAAGAGGCTGAATTCTAAGGCGTTGATCCATCTTTTCTATCTTTTCTTGAGCTAGTTTCATAACATTTGGTTTCAGAGCTTTGGATTCTAGGGTTTCGCTGCTCCAAATAGGTCATCGTGGCATTTTCGTTATAACTTTTTTTCTGCGACATTTTAGTAGCTAAAAAAAAAACCTGTTTGAGAAGAAATTGCGTGGAATCTCAAGTCTGAATTTCAGAGCTTTTTGCACTATATTTGCGGAGATATGATCTGAGGAAGTTGGTCTTTTGCAGACTCCTGAATTACATTCCAAATAGGTGACCTGAGGAAAATCATCATAACTTTATCTCTGAGCATCAGATTGAAATTTCGTAAGAAGTTACAAAAAGAGGACGGACTGTAGTTTCTTGTGGATATTTTCAGAGCCAAAGGTCGAAACAGTGACTCGTGGCACGTCGTACAAGTTCGCTCTACTGAACTAATCTATAATCAAGTCACTGTGGGAGACTTCACATAACTCTTCTTTGGAGAATCCAATTTGGGTCAGACTGGTGGCATTGGAAATAGGACACGGAGGGCTACTGCAGGTCGCAATTTTAGAACTGGATGATCAGAAAGTACAGAGATACATCAGAGGCAATATCGAGCTCCTACAAAGTGAAAAAAGGTGTGTAGAATTTTTAAAATTTTTGCTTAAGCTTGGTTTGAAAATTTATTTTGAAGGATTTCAAAGGGCATAGTAGAGCATTATTATCGGTAACTGATGCCCTGAGGAAATAAAATGCAAACACCTAGTAAGGAACCTGAAAGCTCTAGCATGATTCATGAAGAAGAGGAAGAAATGCTACATGATATATCAAAATTACAAGAACAAGTGCAACAAATGTCACTCTCACAAAAGCTAACGGAAGCTAAGATAAATGGCGTGGAATCTAAGATAAAGGGTGTGGAAGCTAAGATGGATGATTTGAAGATAGATTTGAACAGAGACATGGCAGATTTGGAGGCAGATTTGAAGACAGACATGGCAGATTTGAAAACAGATTTGACAAATTTTCTACAAGAAATACTTACTAATGGTGAAAAGGTAGTAAAGGAAACTCATGATGCGAACAAAAGAAATGTTAATCATGATTTCTTAGACTCTAATGTGGGATCGAAGACCCACCATATTCCAAAAATCGATATGAGGAATTTTGATGGCAAGGATCCCGCAACATGGATATTACAGATGGAGCAATTTTTCGATCTCAATAATGTGCAAAACACACAAAAGGTACGTATTGCAACTTTATATTTGGAACCAAATCAGTTTGTATGGTATCAATGGCTTTGCTCTCGTAAACAAATTAACACTTGGGCAATTTTTACGGAAGAATTGACAGCACATTATGAGGATACAAAAAGCAACACTTTTTTTAGCCAATTGATAAGTCTCAAACAAAAGGGTTCAATAATGGAGCACATTGAGGAGTTCCAAAAATTGAACATAAGGGTAAAAAATATTCCAGAGGAGAATAGGATTGATGTGTTCATAGGGACTTTAAAGGATAATGTCCAACATGATGTTCACCTTTGGGAACCTGATTCATTAGAGAAGGCATTCAGGTTAGCAAGAAAAATGGAAAGCAAAATTATGGCAACCAGGTAGCATACCACTCACAACTATAAAGATGGAAGTGTTGTTGCCCCTAGTCTTCCACAACCTATAAGTTTGACACCACAACAATTGGAAGAAAAAAGAGCAAAAGGGCTTTGTTACAGTTGTGATAGCAAATACACTAAAGGTCATAAGTGTGCTGAGAAGAAATTATTCTACATAGATTGCGAAGAGGAAGAAGAAAAGGAGCAAGAAAGGTCAAAAGAAGAGGATATACTCCAGGAACACAGCCTAGATAAAGAAGAAATGAATCCGACCATATCTTGTAATGCATTGGTGGGAATTACCACTCCTCAAACCATCAAGATAGAAGGACAAATCACGAAGAAAAAGGTAATAGTGTTGATTGATTCAGGAAGTACCCACAATTTTATTCATTGTAAGGTAGCAAAATAATTGAATTGCTTCTTATATCCAGCACCAGAGTGTCAAGTGATGGTTGCAAATGTAGGAACAATAAATTGCTCTGGAAAGTGCCATAATATCAAGCTATTAATGGGAGAATATGTATTGACTAGCCCAATGCTTTCCATTCCAATGGGAGGTGTTGATGTTGTACTAGGAGTCCAATGGCTACAATCCTTGGGTACAATAGCTTTTAATTTTCATGAAATTTTCTGTGGAAGGAAAGAAATTTGAATTAAGGGGTATTGCAGGGAAACCAGGAAAGGTAATCAGCTCCAATGGTATGACAAAGCTTCTAAAAAAGGAACAAAGGGGTGTAATTGCACAATTATATTCGCTAGATGTTTCCACATTGCAATCATCTATTTCTCCAGATCTCCAAAAAGTCTTGGACAATCATTCCAAGGTATTTGAGACTCCCAAAGGTCTCCCACCTATTCGTGATCATGATCATGCTATTCATCTGATTCCAGGAAGTATTCCTCCAAACATCAGGCCGTACAGATATCCCTATGCCCAAAAGAGTGAAATTGAATGAATGGTTGCAAAAATGCTAGAGGATGGTATAATTCAACCGAATCAAAGTTCTTTCTCTGCTCCAGTAGTATTAGTGCACAAGAAGGATGGATCATGGCGCATGTGTCTAGATTATAGGGAGCTCAACAAGCTCACTATTAAAGATAAGTTTCCCATTCCCGTCATTGATAAATTACTGGATGAATTGCACGGATCAATTTACTTCACTAAGTTGGATCTTCGTTCAGGATATCATCAATTCAAAATGAAGACTGAAGACATTCCGAAAACAACATTTAGAACTCATGAGGGTCATTATGAATTTTTGGTCATGCCTTTTGGCCTTACCAATGCACCTTCAACATTTCAAGGTTTGATGAATTCCATTTTCAAACCATTCCTTAGAAAATTTATGTTAGTATTTTTTGATGATATACTAATCTACAGCAAGTCTTGGAAGGATCATGTTGAACATGTTGATAGGGTGCTACAACTATTGGAGGAGAAACAATTATATGCAAAAAGATCCAAATGTTTCTTTGGAGTACAAGAGGTAGAATATCTGGATCATATTGTATCTCATGAAGGAGTTAAGGTAGACCCTAGGAAAATTAAAGCCATTAAGGAATGGAAAATCCCCACATCCATAAAGCATCTGCGAGGATTTCTTGGGTTGACAGGGTATTATCGCAAGTTTGTTAAGAATTATGGGAGAATAGCAGCACCTCTAACAACATTATTGAAGAAAGATGCATTTTCATGGACTCCAGAAGCAACAAAGGCCTTCGAACATCTTAAAGAGGCAATGTGCCAAGCACCGATCTTAGCTACACGGACTTCACAAAAACCTTTATTGTGGAATGTGATGCTTCAGGAAATGGAATTGGTGTTGTTTTAATGCAAGATGAAAGACCCATTGCTTTTGAAAGTCGTCCAATCAAGGGAAATTTTTTACACAAAGCTATTTATGAGAAGGAAATATTGGCAATACTCCATGCACTTAAGAAATGGCGACCCTACCTAATGGGAAGACACTTCAAGGTAAAAATGGATCATGATAGCCTTAAATACTTTTTAGAACAAAGATTATGCTCTAAAGAGCAACAAAAGTGGGTCACAAAGATGTTGGGTTATGACTTTGAAATCATCTACCAAAAAGGGAAGCAAAATGTGGTGGCAGATGCACCCTCAAGAAAGGATGAGGATGTGGAAGCATTGTTGTGCACCATTTCTATTATCCAACCATATTGGATAAACGAAGCAAGAGAGCAATGGAAGAATGACAAAGAAGTGTGGGCACTTATTCGAAAGTTACAACAAGATTCCAGTACGTCTGATACATTTAGCTAGCAAAATGATTCTTTATGGTACAAAGATCGGTTATACCTCTATAAGAATTCCCAACTAAAACAAAAGTTTCTTATGGAATTGCACACTTCTCCCTTAGGAGGGCACTCATGATTTTTAAAAACTTACCATAGGGTTAAGAAGGAATTTTTTTGGGATGGCCTTAAATCGGATATTCAAAAATTTGTGGCAGAATGTTTGGTTTGCCAACAAAATAAAGTTGAAACAATTAAGACACCGGGTCTATTACAACCTTTATCCATTCCAAGCCAACATTGGAAGGAGGTTTCAATGGATTTTATCACAGGTTTACCCAAGTTTGAGTGAAAGAGTGTCATCATGGTGGTAGTTGACAGACTTACCAAGTATGCACACTTTTGTGCATTATCACATCCATTTAAAGCCAATATAGTTTCTACTGCATTTATGGAAACAATTCAAAAGCTACATGGAAACCCAAAGATTATTGTAAGTGACAGAGATCCCATTTTCACTGGAAATTTTTGGACATAATTATTTTCTTGTCTTCGTACTCAGTTAGCTCATAGCTCATCTTATCATCCTCAATCTGATGGGCAAACTGAGATAGTAAACAAATGTTTGGAAGGATATCTTCATTGCTTTGTATCTGATAAACAAACACAATGGGTCAAATGGTTGCCTTTGGCTGAATGGTGGTATAACACTTCCTTCCATACATCAACAAAAATGACCCCATTTATGGCACTTTATGGATATCAGCCACCATCCATCACATCATATTTAAGATAAAATTCTAAGGTTCAAGCAGTGGAACATCACATCGAACATCAACAACAAGTCCTCCAACTCTTAAAGGATAACCTTGTGTTGGCACAGAATAGAATGAAACAACAGGCAGATCAACATCGCAACGAAAGAAGTTTTGATGTAGGTGATTGGGTATTCCTACGGCTACAACCATATAAGAAAATGTCCCTCAAGCAAGCTAAGAAGGATAATAAATTATCACCAAAGTATTATGGTCTGTACAAGGTGTTGCAAAAGATTGGTACTATGGCATACAAATTTGAGCTTCCTGCAGCTTCTCGATTGCACCCAGTTTTCATTGTTTCATGTTTAAAGAATGTTATAGGCGACAAGCTCCCAGTTCAAACAATATTGCCAGAACTTGATGAGGAAGGAAAAATTATATTGGAATCGGAAGCAGTCACATAAACAAGAACTCGACAGCTATGAAATCGATCAATTTTAGAGTATCTTATCAAGTGGAAGAACTTATCCGCTAAAGATTCCACATGGGAGGATGAGAATTTTATACAAAAGCATCCGAACTACTCAAGTGTTAAGGACAACACTTTTTTTGAAGGAGAGGGGCATGTTGGGTCCCTATAATACTAGTGATTACCCCATTACTGTTGTAGTTGCATCCCTTATTAATATTGTTGTGCCCCTATTATCCCCATATTATTATTACTGTGCCCCATAGAACCCCTCTATTGTTATTTTTGTGGCTTTATATTATTATTGTTAGGTCGGCTGGGTTATATTGTGACTCCTTAGACTCCTATATATAGAAAGGAGGTTTTGTCATTTAAATCATCCAAGAATTGTTCATTTATGTAATGTAAAGGAGGTTGCCCCCTCGAAAATGCTGAATTCTAAGGCGTTGATCTATCTTTTCTATCTTTTCTTGAGCTGGTTTCGTAACAGAGGATGACCATTTCCATTTCAAGTAGCAGGATCATTCCTCTTTCCTTTGTTGTTGAACCTATTGTTCCCTTGATTACCATTGCCTTTGTAGTTGTTGTTATGGTTGCCATCATCTCTTGGAGTATCCTTCTTGTGAGGACACTCTCTAGAAAAATGTCCAAGCATGTTGCAATTGAAGCATATCCCTTTTCTTCCTTCTTTGAATCCTAGCTTGAACCCTTGACCTTGTCTTCTTGGACCAGCATTTTTCTTCCTCTTAGCATGAGTGGAGAAGGCGGTAGGATTGTTTCCATTTGAGGGCTTGTCTCTTTCCATCATTCTTATTTCTTCTTGAGTGCATCTAGCCAATAATTTATCAAATCCTGGAATCCTGTCATTATTGAGGATGGTGGTGTTAAACACATCTCATTCTCTTGTAAGGCCTCCAAGTGCAATAAGAGTGAG
Organism: Pinus tabuliformis; assembly: GCA_031772625.1. Taxonomy (NCBI): domain Eukaryota; kingdom Viridiplantae; phylum Streptophyta; class Pinopsida; order Pinales; family Pinaceae; genus Pinus; species Pinus tabuliformis. The sequence continues at coordinate 657,786,140 of CM062805.1, read as the reverse complement.
CTCCAATAGATAGGAGATCATTCTTGATCTCGGTAATCCTCATGAAGTAGGATTGAATGGATTCTCCTCTATCCATCTTAATGTCTTTCAACTTGTTCTTGATAAAGAGAACTTGATTTGTATTATTTACTTTGAACATCCCAACAAGCTTTTCATACATTTCTTTAGATGTTTCCAAATCATAAATATAGGAAACCAAAGGTTTGTGAATAGAATCGACAATAATTTTATGAGCTTTAACTCACCTTTCTTGTACATTGTTTGTGCAGCTGTGGATGCATTTGAAGGAGGCTCCACTACTCTTCCTTTGACATAGTCCATGGCATCATTTTCTTCCAATGTCAAATCTAGAGACATCTTCCATGCATGATAGTCAGATTTGTCCTTAATCTTGTCCTCGAATTTGAAGTAGGATGTAGTCGTCAATGGGACTAGTTCCAAGTTCTTGTCCAACAACTTCACTTAGTGATTTATTTTCCTCACTCTTGCTTGGGCTTTGTCTTCACCTGAGAATTGATGCCATGTTAGTTTTAGATAACACTAATATGTTCTATGATTTAGCACAATTTACTTCAATGTTTCTTATCATCCCGATAACAATTTCCTATTATTTACAGTAGCAATCACATTAACTCAAACACATTGATAATAAATGCAGATAGAACAAAAAAACATGTGCAAAAGACAAGCCAAGACAAGAGGACACAAGATTTGGTGGATGCAAGGGAAAAACCCCACTGTGGGGAAAACCCTTTAATCAAATCTTCTTATTAATATTCAATAGGTCACCAGAGAGAGAGTTCATATATCAAATTCAATTGCCCAATATATAGTTAAAACAACCCTGTCAAAATCAACAATCAACTACAACCCTAACCAGAAAGTCAACGCTAGTCAAATCAGCACCAAAATGTCCTCTAAGCAGCTCGGTCAATAGAAATCGAATTCGGCCTTCAAGGAGAGTCAAAGTCAGCCCAAAATTGTTCATTCAAACCCAGTCAAAGGAGAGAGAAAATTGTTGTAATTTCCTTGGTCAAATCTGAAGTTCACATTGAGCTCAACACTAGTCACCTACCCAAAACATCTCGGTTTCTGTGCCCAACAACTTGGCCTAGAAAAATCAAAATTATGCCCTGAAAACTGAAGTCAAAGATGGTCAAATCAACCTTGGTCAATGTTGGAATATTGCTCTAAAATTTGGCCTGTTTTTGTCCTGAAATTTCTGGCCTCCTGCCACATGTGCGAAGAAGAGAGAGATGTTTCCCAAGTTGTATCAACCAATCAAGAGAAGAGAGAGAGAGATGAAATGATGTGATAAGTGATGTCCAAATTAGGAGAGATGTCACTCCTATTTATGCAATTCGTTGAGGGTGAGGAGACACATCTATTGGGCTTCTTGAGCCTACATTTGACTGAGGCCAACCTTGACAATTTGTGCATGAGAGAGAATAAATTCAAAATTCCACTTATGCTTGTTAGAATGAGATGATCTTTATATCAAAATTTGACCTCTTAAAAAGAGGAATCCAATGCAATAATCATCTCCATCATATGAGTTGTCCTAAGGTGGAATTTGGCCCTAGTTTCCAATTTTAACAAAATGCCACTCAAGATCACCTCAAGGAAGAAAGGATTTCTCTACATTCAAGAAATGTCAAGGTGACTATTAAGCTAAATATTTTAGAGATGTGAACGGATGAGGGTCCTATTTAGCATATTAATTAAGCGTATTTTGAAGCCTTTATAAAAATACCCAGTAATCTTACTTTCTATATGGATGTTCTTTGGCAAACAACAATGTTTAAATTTTAATAATGCAATTCACAATTAACAACAATTATAACTAACTTACTAGCCAAGTACCACTACTCACACTTCCATAGATCAACCTTGCAAATAATGTCAATCTCTATCTTTCAACAATGAACTTTCCTTTTGAAGTATCAGAGAACCCAACTGAAACAATCAAAAATAAATAAAAAGAAAGTCAAGGAACTAATGAGATGACCCGATGAGAAACAACCAAACAACTTCCTCTTCTAGTGCAGACATCCTTGATCTTTATTCAAGATATGGAAGAATAAAGCAAACTATTAACAAAATAAAATATTCCATGGATTGACAATAAGAACCAAAAATCTATTAAGGGAGGACGTTTGAGGAGGACGAACGTTTCACGCAGATTAAGTATCATTAGTAGGAAAACTCACACATGTTTGAGGAGGGCAAATATTTGGCGCAAATTTTCAAAGTATTGATAACCCTTAGCCATGTTAGTGCAAGATAATGACCAAAATGTTATAGATATTTTTGGGTCCTGCGACTCCAAGCGACAAATATCCATAATTCAAGGGATTCTTAGTCCCTAAAAGTGTTGTTTCAACCCCTAAAGGAGAAAGGTCAAAGGATTACAGCTCCTCCCAGAAAGTCCTTCATGAAAAACCACTCAAAACAGGTCAATTCAGGATAAGAGCACTTGCTCCATGGTCTGCCTGCGTTTAAGAGCAGGTAGATACACTGTGCACCTGCGTTTAAGAGCAGGTAGCCCTTCTACAGGGTGCGCTGGGCGGGAAAGTGACAAATGGCAGTGTTGATTTGCGAGGTGGAAAGTCATGGAATCTTCCATAACTCTCTCCTGTGACACTTGCTACTCAGAATTCGACCTTGGATGAGTCATAGATGCTCATTCACCAAGTGGAAGCATGGACTATCAGTTGGGAGGACACTAATCAAAAACAAAGAAGCTGACTCATGACCTTGTCAAATGGCTATAAATGGATCCCTTTCCATGAGATCCAGAGGTTGGAATTTGGGCTTATTGCAAGGAAGTGCTGATAGTTTCTTGAGGAGATCTTTGAGCTTGTTGGGTGATTGCTTTTGTATGAGGTTCTAAGAGAACTCTTTCATGTCAAGAGGATGATGCTGGGTCGGAACAGCTGGTTGTAACTCTCTTGACTTATTTGATCAATAAAGCTATTCTTGTTCCTTCCATTTACTTGTGCATTATGTGTTTATGCTTATACATGTGAATGGCTAATCTACACTGACCCTAGATTACTTATATGATAGATCTTTGTTCTTGCATAGTATCTGGTTGCTTTGATTTCGCAGGTATTCCTAAAAGCTGGGCATATAAGCGGACAAGAACCGAACGGCTACAAGAAGGAGGAAGATTCAAGTAAGGAGTTCAAACGGAAGACACAGGTTGGCCCCTTCTTTCTTCTTCTATCTATTCATATAAAAGGAAATCAAGTTAGACTTTATTGTGGTTTTGTTTCTAAGGCACTACCATACCTTAGTGGGATAGAGTAGATCCGTGTGGACACTAATCCCTGTAACAAAAATGGCGACTCCGCTGGGGAGAACTTGCTTATAGTTTGTTTGTCTATTTGTAATTGTTTATCTTATAAACACATAGACGGAGTCTGAAGATTAGCCAGCTAGCCTTCGAACTGCATTCGTTTTACGAATGCATAGTAGATCAAAGCTACTTCAGTCGATCTCCGGGATGTTTATGAGTTGAACAATCAATCTACAAACTCTCTATTTTGTTCTCTTTATGGTAGCTTAGAACCTTCATATCAGATCTACCCTTATTTATCAAGCTTACTGATCTTTTACACGGCCTAAAATACTGAACTAAACTGAAAATAGTGACCCGGAGCCAGTCAAAAGTCTCGTCACTGAGCCAGCGCAGGTTCTGAACTGAGCACCTGCTCTTAAGCGCAGTTCCCGAAGGGAGTACCTGCTCTTAAGCGCAGGTAGCCTGTGTAACAGGTGCGCTGGACTGTTGGAGCCTTTGCCACTGAATTTTGGCCCCCAGTTTCACTTCCTTCAGTTTTATTCTCTGTTTTTGCAGCCTTAGATCAGTGTCCCTCTGTTCAGAAACATCTTTTCCTTGCATAAATTCCAACCCCAAATGTGCAAAGGACTGTTAATGTTTTAGTTGTATTTTTATCATTTTCAGTCTCTCTTTCGCAAAAAGTAGTTTAATCAAGCTGTCGATTTGTGTTTGAAAAGTGTCGTAACTGTCGTTTTCAGCCATAGGCAGCCAAACACCCTTTAAAAGTGTTGATTATATGATCTACTTTTGCTTTTGATTCGAATTGGTGCATTTTTAAAAGTGTCGCAAAGCTTTTTCTCCTTTCGAAAAGAAAAATTGTTGAGTGTTTTTCTACCCTCTCTCATCTTTGAAAAAGGAAATTGATAAATCGCTTTCGCTTTTGAAATAATTCGAATTTGCACATTTAGCTTTCTTTTTGCATAACACTAAGAAAGTTGGAAAAGAAATACATGCATTGTACATTTGCATTTTAGACAGTCTGCTTGGCTTGGTTTAGGAAAAGTGCATTGTAAAGTGTGCTCTATGCTCTTTGAGAAAAGAATTTGATTCTCTTTCCCTTAGTAGCTAGGATTTTCATAATCTGAAAAGAAGATAAAATTTGCTTATCATCTTTAGATTGCATTTAGGAATTACATCCATCATCACGCGGTGAACCTTAAAAGGCAAACTTCATAAGAAAGATCAACCTTAAAATAAACTGAATGAATCTAACAACGCTTTGGAACTTAACGCAACATCTAGAGGTCTAGGATAGAGACGTGTTCCGGCGTCTTTAAACCTGGTAACTGTCGTCCTCACTGTTGGTTGGGTGATTCCTCCACTTTGAGTCGGTAAGTGCCAATACGGACTTGAGCTCCCACGTACCGTCGCGTATATATTGGGAGACCACTATAGGATTAATCCTTTTATCCATAGGAAGCCGTGTCTGCCGCCTTATCGATCGCAATGCACCGAACACAGCATTCGGGAAGATTGACTGCCGTACCGTAAAACGTATTCTGCAGTTTTGTGATTGATCTGGTACACCCTCTATTCCTAGATCTCCAGAGTAGTTCCTTTTGTTCCTTTTCAGACTCTATAACGGAAAAGGTCCATCCGAGCATTTGTCACTTCGGGCTCGTTAAAACATCGAAGGAGACTAGAGTCATCTTTTGTTTTTTCTCGACTCTTTAAAACTGAAAAAACAAAGTTGTGTCCAAGCGTCTAAAATTTATTCAAATCGGAAATATACTTCCCCTTTTATTTTTAGTTGATCGAGTAATCCGCAATCGTGGAAGAAAGTCAATTGAACCCCCGTCGTTCGCGGAGACTAGCGAGTCAACCGTCTTTGTCCCCAGAATCGAAACCACTGCGGGCAAAACGAACTCGTTTAACCGGATCTAAATCTCCTGGTAAAGTTAGAACTATTGTTCCAACCACCTCTGAGATTCCGGTTACTCCAAACATTTCTGGTATCCCTGCCTCTACAGAAGAAGTTCTACAGTTACCGAGGGACAGTATCACTGATCCTAGTTTGAGGGTAAACACGTGTGTTACTGAACCAGTTTCATCTGTAACCGGTTCAGATAGTGTTGTTCCCCGAACATCTGTCGCTGTAGATACCATACCTTCTTCGGCACCAGAAATCTTTTACGGACCTGACGGTCTACCTCTTCCACCTGGTTTGATTGCTATCGAAGAGATAGTAGAGGATCTTCCATCTAGTACTCCATCGCAATTTGGAGTCGGGATCACTCTGTATCCATCTTCTTCGGAAGTTAGCCTACCGCAATCGGAAGCTCCTGTAGAATCGCTAGGTAATCTTTTGGATAGACTTGAAATGTCTGAACAACCGTCGACATCTAGAACTGTATCATCCGATACAGCGACGGCAGAACCTCCTGCTGTTACCCCAACGATGTTCGCCGGCATACCATCTGTTCCTACTAGCTCTCAGTCGCTAGAGGAAGCTCCGCAAGGTGCTCTTTCGACAGTATGGTCTGTTCCTGTTTGTTTACCCGGTATAGCACCAGGAAACTCTTATGTTGGATCTCAACAAATTGATCTTTCAAGAAGTCAATTTGGGCAATCCGCTCCTCAAGGACAAATTATTCCTTTGAGTACCGGACTACCACCGTATGGGGGGCAATATGCCTTTTCATTAACTCCTACAGGAGGACCACCATACGGGAGCTCGCAACAAAATATAGGTTACGCTGGAATTACATCTAGCGGTTGGGTACCGACACTACCTCAACAACCAAGTGTTGTATATTCTATGCAACAGTGTTTACCTATGTCAAATATTCCAACCACACCAGCTATTGTAACAGTGTCGCAAGTGCAAACGCTACCTGTTGTATGTCAACCTCAGGTATCTCAGGTTGTAATGCAACAACCGTTTAACCCTGCGACTCAACCACAATCGCCAACTGGTGGAATGACACAGGCCCAAACGGGTACTATTACCCCTCACCTTGGTCAAACGGTTAGTATCGGGCAACAACAAGTGGCGTCACAACCATGGCTGGTGCAATACCAACAACCGCAATTCCAACAAGTATACCAAGGATCTGAGCAACAAATCTTTGCAAACAGTGGGCAACCGTATATTCAAAACGGTCAAAACCAGCCATTTTATGGTGGTTATGCTCATCAACCCTATCAGAGTTATCAACATCAAATGCATTATGTTGGTATGCAAAGACCAACTGCTCAGGCGATTCCATCGTATCCTGGGTATGCTTCGCCTAACCTAAATCAACAGTTACCATTCGTGGCAACTTTAGAGTTACCAGATCTAAACCGTTTAACAAACGATCCAATCGCTTACGCCCCTTGGTGGCCTGCGATTCCGCATAAACTTCCATCGGATATTCCTAAATTTAATGGAAATCCAGGTGAAGATCCATCGAATCATGTGATGACATTCCATCTGTGGTGTTCGTCGAATACCTTGAATGATGATTCGATCAGGCTTCGCCTTTTTCAGAGGACTCTAACTGGTCCGGCGGCAAAATGGTATATTGAATTGCCAAGAGCTTCCTTTGACAACTTCAGTACCCTAGCAACGACTTTCTTAACCCATTTTCAATTACCTATCAGGTATGAAACAGGAACAGAACTACTTACCAACTTCAAGCAAACGACAGCTACTCACATATCTGATCATATTCATGAGTGGCGTCGTCGTCGCAGGATGGTAAAAACGTACGTTCCTGATCAGCTTTTAGCTGAATGGTTCATTAAGTCTTTGTTACCTTCTATAACAGAAGATGTTGCAAAAGGGGGAGTTGTCACAGAAGAGCAAGTCATTGCTCGTGCGCAATATCTGGACTTGATTTATACTCAGTCCGGCATGCTCTACGACAAAATACCTGACGCGCCTAGACCAGAATTTTTAGTTCCTCCGCCGCCTAAATCAAATGTTGACTCTCATGCCGGCGACGGCGTGATTGGCACCACAGACACGAAATCGACAAAGGCCCAATCAAAGAAGGCCCGTAAGAATTCAAGTCAAAATGCAGATGAACTTCTTGCCTCGGAAGTAAATGCCGTCTCATCAGACAAAGGCAAAGAAACCAAGAAGCCAGGGGGCAAGAAGAACAACAATCGGAAGAACAAAAAAGGAGGATCATCATCCCCTGGAAAATCTTCCGCAAACCAACCTAGGAAAGGGAAACTACCATTTCCTTGCATGATATGCGAGGAGGATCATTTGACAAAAGATTGTCCGCACAGAACGGAAGTTAATAAATTCTTTAAAGGATCGAAAACTTCTGCGGTGCTAACTGATCCGTTTCCCAACCCAGGAACAAATCTGGTTGCCAATGATAATGCTTCCCCGTCACAAGTGCTAATGTTGTCGATTTCAAAACATCAGAACGATGCTTTGATATCCACAAGGAACAAAGATTATGGAAATCCACAGATGTCGAACAACAAGGATAGTGATCAACCTAGTAGTTCGACAACAACTTCGAAAGAAGTTGTGCCACCCGTAATTCCGGAACTGACGATAAAACCGCCTAAGGGAGTAGTACACAAATCGACATTCAATCCTCGTGCAAGAGCTGCACAACACTACAATGTAGTGGAGGACTTGGCCCAATCGCCATCGGCAATGTCGACCCTTGAAGTACTTCAAAATTGCCCATCCCAAAGGCAGGCCCTATTATCAGCTATCGGTGGGGTTGACCCAAAGGATTCCAATCTGGTATCTTTCAGTCACGAAGGATACGATCCGCAGTTGCCAGCTCAACTAGCTTTCCTTATTCAAGTGAAAGCCCTCAACAAAAATGTTCATAGAACAATAATTGATGAGGGAGCATCGACATGTATTATGTCGATGAGTTGCTGGAAAACTTTGGGATCTCCAACCTTGTCAAGATCATCGACAACGCTAAAAGCATTTGATGGACGAACATATACCCCATACGGTATTCTAAGTAACTTGCAAGTCGAACTAGGAGGAAAAACAGTAGAAATAGATGTTGAAGTTATCGACGGAAACCTCGATTACAACATTCTACTGGGAAGGTCGTGGATATACGCCATGGCCGCAGTTGTGTCAACCTATTTTAGGAAGATTGCATTTCCTTATCAAGGAAAGGTTACAATCATCGACCAACACACTTTCCTTCCAAATGGTTCTCAAGTTACGGGAAGCATTCCGTTGATCCATGGGAGCAGTCATTCGCTCCAAAATATCGGAGTAGGCCTACTAAAAGACCCTGTGTTGATGGGTACTTTCGCACTTCCGCCTCCAATTGATCTGGCAGAAGTAGCATCCGTAGGAACCTGCAATATGATTTCTTCTATCCCGAAGTCTTCAGAAAACGATAATGACATGGATCATACGATGGTGTTGCCTCCAAGCCCAATAGAAATATTATAGCAATCAATGTTTCTAGCTTGGAAGGCCAACCCAAATCAGCGCTCATCGAGCGTTTGGATAGATAGGTCTGGAGAATACGGTACCTCTTTAGATCCTTGGTCAAAAGTGTATTACACTGACGAAGGGATCCTTCAATCGATGGCAATTAAAGAGGGACCATGGAAAGATTTCCACCATCGTTCCCTTCTTACAGAAGAAACTCCAGACGACCTACTCCATCCATCAGTTTTCGATTTTATATCGAATACTGTAAACACGGTGGATTCCGAGCGAAACCTATCCAACATTGAGGAAACAATAGCCATTAATATCTCAACCAAAGCAAATGTGGTGGAGAATATTTATGTTGGCAAAGGTTGTTCTCCTACAGAGCTGGAAATATATAACGCTCTTTTTCGCGAATTTAGAGATGTCTTTGCCTGGTCGTATGATGAAATGCCAGGCATTGACTCAAGTATAGTTGAACATGAGATAAAGATGTATCCGGATGTTAAACCAGTACGACAACGGCCTCGGCAGGTGCACCCCAAGAAAGCCACTGCCATTAAGTCTGAAGTTGAGAAACTCCTTCACGATGGTTTTATCTATCCGGTTCCTCTTACCGATTGGGTTTCGAACATTGTTCCTGTTATGAAAAAACAAGGAACCATAAGAGTTTGTGTCGATTATAGGGATGTAAACCAAGCTTGTCCAAAGGACAACTACCCTACACCCTTAATCGACCAGATAATTGATGAATGCGTCGGTTGTGAAATCTTTTCATTTATGGATGGATTCTCCGGGTATAATCAAATAAATATCCGCCCACAGGACCAGTCAAAGACTGCGTTCATTTGTCCGTGGGGCACATTCGCGTATCGAAAATTACCCTTTGGTTTGAAGAACGCGGGAGCAACTTTTCAAAGGGCAATGAATTACGCCTTCCACGACATCAAAAATATCGTTCAACCATATCTCGACGACCTTCCGGCTCATTCGCGAAAGCGGACTCAACATCCGCAGCATTTAAGAGCAATATTTCTACGCTGTCGACACTACAAAATACGACTCAATCCACACAAATGTGTGTTCTGCGTCAGTTCTGGTCGTTTACTCGGCTTTGTAGTCTCGAAAGATGGGATTCGTCTCGACCCATGTAAGGTTCAGGCAATTATAAATTTGCCTCCACCTTCAAATGTGCTTCAGATACAGAAACTACAAGGGAAAGCAAACTTTCTGAGGAGGTTCATACCAAATTACGCCGAACTTGCTAAAGGTTATACTCGTCTTTTGAAAAAGGAGGTGCCCTTTGAATGGGATCAGGATGCGCAAGCTTCCTTTGACGCTTTGAAAGAAGCGCTGATCAAAGCATCATTGATGTATGCACCAGACTATCAAAAAGACTTTAACCTGTATCTAGTTGCAGCAGATACAACCATTGCCATGGTTTTGGTTCAAGAAGGCGAAGGAATTGAGCATCCTATATATTATTTGAGTAAAAACTTAAATGATACAGAAAGTAAATATTCTTATGTTGAAAAGCTTGCTTTGGCAGCAGTTCAAACGAAAGAATGACCCCTTCTTTCTTCTTCTATCTATTCATATAAAATGAAATCAAGTTAGACTTTATTGTGGTTTTGTTTCTAAGGCACTACCATACCTTAGTGGGATAGAGTAGATCCGTGTGGACACTAATCCCTGTAAAACAAAAAACCATGTTTCATAAATTAATTTTTAATGAATTAAAGTGAGGAACTGACCTAAAAAACTAAAATACGATTTGCAAACCTTCCAGACTATCTATTAGATCATGTATAAGACAAATAATATTCCTAGGTTATCAAATCTTGACCATGAATGATTTAAATATTTGAAATTCCTTAAGCTCAATTCTAATATAGACCACACCTATCAGCAAAACAAAGCTTTATTACCTATTTTAAAAATGTTTAAACCTCCAATTTAAGTGATTTAAAATGATATTTTATTTTCAAGCATGGATAAGTGAATGTATGACATTATTAGTTTGTTAAAAAGGATATTCATATTCAAAATTTATGAAATATATTTAATATAATAAAATTAAATTAATAAATCATTTTTAAAAAAAGGAGGCAGGAGCGGGAGGGGTTATTCTTTTTCGCAATGAATTTTTTTTGACTCAATATGCTTGGGGATTGGGAATTAAGTCCAATAATCAAGTGGAATATCTAGTGATTTGGAAGGGCATGGAACTATCATTAGCAAAGAATATCCTTAAACTATTAGTGTTTGAAGATTTAATGATCGTTATCCACCAACTGTCAAAAACTAAGGAAACTCCAAGTCTCGACCATCCTCCCATTCTTCAAAGGATTATTTTACTATCAAGGAAGTTTGAACAACTTGAATTCTTTCATGTATACATGCACTTGAACTCAGTGGCAGACACAATGGAAAAAAAGGGGCAATAGTGGAGCAAGGAAAATTAGAACTAGAACAAAGTTTGATTCAATATTCACCCTAGCTTAAATATGAGCAAAAAATAAAGTTGTTGTATTAAAATCGCCAAAGGTCTCAACAATAGAATAATGATACAAGCATACGCGGTGGATACAACCCACATCTCATTTTTTGTAAGGATCAAAGCCTGCAAATCGAAGCATGCATGTCTTGAAATAAGGTGTACATTAATTCATCAGTTATGGCAACATAATGCATTAAAATTGTGTCTCAATCAGATTAATAGATGGCATTTCTAGGGAGAAAGCATGAGTCACAAGTGGCATAGGAAGTTAACTTGCCAGGGACAGACAATGATGAGAAGATCCTCGGATATGGAGGTATATTCATTTTGCAATAGACTAGAGTTAATATTGACCTTCCTCCATATTTGTCGACTGTATTTCCATTGGCGTCAACAAAATATCGGTCTGGATATGGATGCCTGAATCTCACTTGCATAAGGTAATGGTCTAGATGGGGTTATTTAAGGAATAGCGTTGTAACACCCTCCTCCCACATCTACCCAAGCAACTGACCAGTCAGGGTAAACATGTGACGAGAGGCCACTATGATAGGATTCGACCTCCTAAGTCACATTAAAGAAGTGGAACCAACGAAAACATGCCATACATACATTCAACATCAGCATTAGAACCCTCAGGAACTAATCCAATCTTTCAGGCAGCTAGCCCCTGGGTCCCATTGAACTTTTGGACAACTTGACCTCTGGACACTCTCATGCTATGAGCATGCTAGTATCCAGGGACCTTTGGACTCTCTCACAGGCCTACAAGCCAGCATCCAGAGACTCTTTTGCTCAGTTATGTACCAACATCCCTGGGAATTACGCCACATTTTCAGGACCAGAGCCCAGGTCACTACCCAGAATTTCATGATACCTCTAGAACAATAAATTAACAAGGAAATGATAGTGCAAAAGAAATCATTGAAATGAGACCTTGACTCGATCTCTACTAGCCATGACAAGCATTTCATCAAGCATATCACAAATATGTAATCTAGAGGTGTAAATAACATATTTGAGCACAAGGGTCTCATACTTAGCTGAGAATCGCTAAGAAACATTGATGCCTCAACACATCAACTTCCATTTCATCCATTAGGTCATAGATACATTGATCATTCATTTACAAGTAAAAACATGATGAGAGCCATACATGGAACTTCATAAAACACATAAAAAACAAGCATAATAGCAACATAAATACTCATGAAATCACAGTCATATAAACCACATATAAGCCAGTATAATACTCATAGATTTACAAGGAGAAATAACCTCATACTGATGATACAAAATCCAAACCCAGGATGCGACTTCCATGTTCCACATGACCGTAGAATGGCTGAGCCAAATCTCTCTTTAGCCATTCACTCTCGTGCCATATTCCAAGCATGAATGTGGGATCTCATAGAACACATCAATCAAAACTCATCCAGGTCTTCCAGAGGCCATCCACCTCAACCCATCAAACAGTGATTCCACCTCACAGTCAGACATCACAAAACCATCATCAAAATGGTCTCTATCTAAGCCTTCCAGGGCTTCTAGAGCATTTATCCAATCAAGGCTTCGAGGACCAGTAATTCAACCCAAGCTAAGGAAACATGAGAACCAACCAAAACAAAACAAGGAAAACAAATCCACAATCACCATGGCTATCTAGGAAATGACAAGGCTAGGCAATCCACTTTCAATCCCGGTCATCCTCCATGCCCATGACATATCACAATCAACAAAACACATGCATATGCCATGCATGCCAAAACTAGTGAGGAAGTCATACATGCAACTCGGTACCTGCAAGAAAAATCCGATGTAGTTGTTGATCCTGATGTCCTCTTGCACTTTCCTACTCTTCCTTTCCCTTCTTGCTTCAAGAATCCAAGTATGCCCTACCTTCCAAGAGTGCTCCAAGAAAACTCTAAGTATCCAAGAGTATGAGAGAGAGAGAGAGAGAGTAATGAGAGAGCTCCAAAACTAAACTGGCAAAAGGTTATCAACTGATCCTCATAAGCCTTTTTTGGATGAGGCCTCTATTTTCTTCACTTTCCATTATTTTCCTTCAATTTTCTCCTCACATGCAACTTGTGACCTTTCACCTCCCTTTTCTCCTAATTTCCATTATTTTCATAAATAAATGTGCCAAAAATGTCATTTTTCTTTTTCAAAGCCTTAGCCATTGCCTTTGCTAATTTCCTTAGTCATTAATAACCAAATGAACACCCACACTAGGATGTATTTCCCAACATTAAGCTTGGAATAAGTGTCCCATCAACCGTGGTTATTATTTTGCCTTTATTAACCTTTATCACATGGAATTTTCACCAAGGTTGTTACAAACGTGGTTCCTCAGCTACGCAATGTTCAACTATTGCAAGTGGTTGTTGGTTAACAATGGAGAATTGTTCTTCTAGTTCGACATGCGGAGTGACTTACCTATATAATGGCATACGTTCCTCTATAAATGAAAATCGGCAAATCTAATTAGCTGATTGAGAGATTGTTAGAATTTGTTGGGGAATTGTTAGGGATCATTCACAAGCAGGATGAAGTGGTGGAGCAACAATGGAAATCATTTCAATTGTTATTGGAAATGAAGCAAGTGAAGAAAAGGAGGATTCTGGAGCAATTCAAGGCTAAAGTTAGCTCAAAGATGGTAGCACTAGATCTAAGGGTGATTGAACTGGAAGAATTGAACAGTAGGGGCGATCTGCATAATGTGAAGGCGGATGAGACTGGCGATAAGCCAGTGACGAAGAAGCTTCGACAAATGAAAACTATGGGGAATTCAGGATAAAGTCAGAGCTCAATGGGCTTGGTACCATTGTTTGAAATTGATACTCTCTCTACAAATTTTGTTGTAATATGATGTTATGCAAATATATTTTGCTATTAGGGGTTTTCTGCCAAATCTTTAGTAAGCATGTTTTAGAATGGGGGGAAAAGGTAGCCACAAGAACAAAATTTTCATTTTGTGAATCAGTGAAATTCTTGAAATTTTGAGACATGAGGAATGTTGTAAGGGTTCTAGCCCAAAATCCAGTTTTTTTTTTCTAATATACAAATCTAATATTTGTTTCTTTAAAAAAAACAAATTTTATAAAATAAATTAAATAAAAAAAATATGATATATATATATATTTGTCAAGTTGTCTATGATCTTCTAGGATCAACTTGTGGCTTGAGGAGTTGCGACCGAGGGGCATCTAAGTAGTCAAAGTCACCTGGGGATCGCACCCAGCCTGGGCCACACCAACCCTTAGTTGACTGGATTTTTTCGCATGTCTCCTCCCGGGCACAACCACCGGCGTAAGGTTTAATCTTGAGTCGCCTTACTGACGAGGTCCATCCTCAACCTATTGTACTAATAAAACTTTAACAAAAATAAGATTTATATTATATTAATAAAATAAAATTAAAATATATATAAATTACATTAATGAAATTTAAAATTTAAATTTTTTATAAGTAAAAATAAAAATAATATTAAAAACAAATTAAATAATGTTTATTTTAAAAAATTTAAGACCATTATAATTGTATGATACATCAACATAACTATTTTGGTATGACAAAACTTATGTCACATTACAATTCGAAGAGACAAAAAAATCCTTTGACATTTTGTATAGATTTGCTAGTTGTTTTATGAAAGGGCACACAATCACATATATTTATTATATATGTGATATTCTTTTAGCTTTTTCGTTATCCACCAATTTTGACCAATTTCGTTCATATGAAATATTTTTTATATAAATTTTTATTTTAATAGCAAAATTTCTTATAATGTAATTTTTAATAACATTAATTTTAAAATTAACTTATGTTAAATTAGTGTTCGATATCTTTTTGTTTATGAAAAACTTCAACACAACCATTTAAATATCAATTAATATCCAAAATATTTTTTTATTATTATTTAAAAAAAATATGTTACATTATTTCAAACCACAATTTGAATATTAATTAATAATGAAAATATATTTTTATTATTATTTTCAATACAACTATCACTTGTACCAATACTCTATTGCAACTTGTGTATAAATGTACCTGACATCTCACTGCCCTGCCTACAAGATCCTAGCCTGTAAGTCTGTCTCATAGGAGCTCATAGCTGTTAAGTGATTTACTTGTATCCACCTGCTAAGAGCATCTGTCACTATGTGATCTTTACCTTTGATATACTTAACTCAAAATCGAACTCACTGATCATAGCCAACCACTGAGCCTAGCTACCATTCAGATTTGGTTGGTCAAACAGATACGGCAAACCACTATGATCACTCGTCAATGTAAACCTCCTGCCCAGAAGATAGTGTCTCCACATCTTCAACACATGAATAATTGTTGCCAACTTAAGATCATGTGTGGGGTAGTTCTTCTCATGCTCATTCAATTTCCATGACTCATAGCATACCACTTGTCCATCCTACATAAGGACTCCACCAAGTCCCTTCTTGCAAGCATTTGTGCATACCACAAACTCTTTATCTGGATCTGCAATATTTAGCACTGGTGCACGTGTCAACAACTGCTTAAGCTGCTCAAAACTAGCCTCACACTCCTTTGTCCATTTGAATTTCTTACCTTTCCTCTGCAATGATGTGATAGGATAAGCAATCTATGAGAAGTTATTGATGAACCTCCTATAATAGCTTGCCAACCCCATAAAAGATCTCACCTCATCCACATTCTTAGGAGCTACCCACTCCATGATGGCCCTTATATTTTCTGGATCTACTGCAATGCCCTCCATGGAGACAACATCCCCCAAGTAGTGTATCTCGGTCTGAAAGAAACTACACTTGTTGAGCTTATCATACAATTGATGCTCTCTCAACAACCTTAACACTGCTGCTAAATGCTCAGCATGCTCTTCCTCATTTTTAGAATATACGAATATGTCACCAACGAACACAATAAAAAACTTCCAAATACGGACGCAACACACTATTCATCAAGCACATAAATGTAGTTGGAGCATTAGTCAAACCGAATGGAACTACAACAAACTCATAATGCCCATACCTCGTCTGAAAAGTTGTCTTGTGAATGTCCTCCTCTTTGATGCATACCTGATGGCACATTTATTTGTGAAAATAACGGAAATTAGGAGAAAAGGGCCGTGAAAGGTCACAGGTTGCATGTGGGGAGGAAATTGAAGGAAAATAATAGAAAATAAAGAAAATAGAGGCCTAAATCATAAAAAGGCTTATGAGGATCAATTGGTAACCTTTTGTCAATTTAGTTTTGGAGCTCTCTCATTATTCTTTCTCTCTCATACTCTTAGATACTTAGAGTTTTCTTAGAGCACTCTTGGAGGGTGTGGCATACTTGGATTTTGTGAGCAAGAAGGCAATTGACAACTAGTTTGGTGCCTTGTCATCTGTCAATTGACGGATCTAAGGCACACCTTGAACGACCTCGTTGTTGAATCGAAGCAGCCAAAGAAGACTGTTAAGTAGTAAATTTTTCTGAGGTCTTTGGCATGTGGAGGGCGCCCCTATTTAAGAAGCTCGAATCTCTTCATTCCCGCATTCATTCTGCAGTGATTGCAAAAGAGTGGGTTTTGTGCCTGGTATTATTAGCTGCTTTCCCACTCTCAGGATTTCTGAATTCGGATTCATTAAGTTTGTCAAAACAATGGCATCTCGTCCAGAGAATGTTGGGATTTTGGCTATGGAGATCTACTTTCCTACTACATGTGTCCAGTAGGTATATATATCCCGGTGCTTCACTCCTTGAATTCTTTTGAGTTAGATAGGATTTCCAATTCTAAGTGGGCATGTGTTTTTAGTTTTTATTTTTGGGTTTGCCACTTACTGGCCCTCAGTTCAATCCCTAATGAGGCATGGAGCTTTGCCTACAATGGCTTATAGCCCCCGGTGCCATTGAGGTATGTATGTAGATGAATGAATGCAAAATCTCTAAGAAGCCTCTGTTTTGATGAATCAGAGAGCTATGTTTTGTATGTTATATTCTTTTCATGCATTTTGGTGAGATCTATGGCGTGGTCATACATGTATTTGCTGGGGTATGGAAATGGAGTTTATGCGACCAAAAGAGTGGGGATTGAACACCACACTGGCTGAATAAGCTGGCGCTTGAATGGGTAGGGCCTGTGGTCTATCATTTTGTATAGATTTGTTAGTTGTTATATCAAAGGACACACAATCACATATATTTATACAAATTAAAAGTCTTTCACCTTTTTCATTATCCACCATTTTTGACCAATTTCGTTGATATGAAATATTTTTTACATAATATTTATATTTAATTAATGATAATTTATTTTTTAATAGTAAAATTTATTATAATATAATTTTTAATAACATTAATTTTAAAATTAACTTATGTTAAATTAATGTTTAATATCTTTTTGTTTATAAAAAACTTTAACACAATTATTTATATCAGTTAATAATGAACATAATTTATTATTATTGTTATTATTTGAAAATATATATTATTTGAATAATTTATATTAAATTATTGTTTAAATCTTTTTGTTTATAAAAAATTTCAACACAATTATTTGTATCAATTAATAATGAAAATAATTTATTGATAATTTTGTAGGGTTTTATTTTTCAAGATACTTTTACCCTCCTTTCAGAAGAAGACCAACTCTTAATGAGAAGTAAAGTTAAGTATCATGTGAAGATTTACAAACATTTTAACTTAAATAATATTAAAAACAATAATTTTTTATAATTATTATTAATATTATTATATTTTTTAATATTAATTTAGATATTATTTTTATTACAAATTAATTTTTTTATTAATATTTTTTGGTTTTTTATTTAATTTTTTTTGTAGATTTGATTTTATTAATAAACAATTTTATAGATATAGTTTAATTAGTAAATAAATATTTTTATTTTTATTTTTATAAAAATTATATAATATAATTTGAAATAAAATTGTGATTTCTTATTATTTAAAATACATTTTTAATTCAGCGTTTAATTTTTTTTTAAGAAATTTAAATTCTGAAATTAAACGAATTAAATTTATAATTATTAAAAATCTTAATTAAATTTTAACAAAATTAAATACCAAAAAAATCATTTCAAATTAAACTGTGAAATTATTTTTTATATAATAAAAATATATATTTATATGTTAAGTATACACATATTTCAAATTTACTCTATAGTTTTAAAATACAAACGCACGTGAAGGCAAACAATCGACTGTAGGTTAACATTTTTTTCGGAAACATCGCAATTTTAAAATTTTTCAAAAGTATCATTTCCTCCATCACACAAAGTTGAATTATCAATATTTAAATGCACGCCGATTTATTATTTGTGTTCATAAAATATACTTCATTTAAAATGACTTACATCGCATGCTCTTGACAAAGTATGGTTATGGTGTTTTATCAAATAAATATTTAGGCCGATAGGCCTTCCTTTGAAACAGAGTTTCGTCGTCCTTTTCATTCTCGGGTCGACAGGTGGCGTGAACTTTTACAGAGAAAAGTGGGGCATTCAGGTTGACACGTGGCGCGTAAAATTTGGGTTCCGCCCCCTTGCCTCTGGAAGTTGCGTCACTGGCCAGACTCCGGTACCTCCACCTCGGCGGAAATTATTTCTAGGGTTCGGTTCCCGCTTGCTACGGAAACCTGACGAGTCTCCACTACCTGGGCCTCAACGGAAATGGCCTCACCGGTAACTTGCCGCCAGAGCTCGGCAAACTCGCCGAGCTGAGATACCTCTTCATCGGCCACTACAACAATTATTCCTGCGAGATCCCGCCTCAGTTTGGGAACTTAAAGAAGCTCATCCGACTGGACATGTCTAACTGCGGGCTCACGGGTTCGATTCCCGCGGAGCTAGGCAATCTGAGCTCGCTCGACTCGCTCTTCCTCTTCTTGAACGTCCTGTCAGGCCCCATTCCTCCCCAGCTCGGCAATCTGAGAAACCTCAAGTCGTTGGATCTTTCATTCAATGAGCTGACTGGACAAATCCCGGAAGAATTCAAGAACCTGGTCTCGCTCACGCTCCTGAATCTGTTCCATAACAGGCTCCATGGTGGAATCCCCGATTCCATCGGCGACCTGTCGAACCTCAAGGTGCTGAATCTCTGGAGCAACCTTGGGGTCCTGCAAATCTCTTGTCATTATTTAATATCATCTTCGAACAATAATAATTTGCAGAAGAATGCTGTAAGTCATCACCGTATTATCTGCTTTCTTACTATTTTCTTGCATTTTTCGTGTCTTTATTTATATCTATTGATGCTTCTGCAGGTTGATGAAGGTGGAGAGTGCACTACTGAACAGAAGAGAAGCAGCGATCAAGCCGGGCTTTCCAATGCGGCTTTCAAGAAGCCTAGAACAGAATCTTTTTCGGGCCCTCCGATGAAGGTCACAAGCTCGATTCCCACCCGGTGTAGTAATAACCTTAAATTTTACTAATTAAAGAGGCTTCTGCCCAAGGTTTTCTTAATATGCTCAGCGGACCCCTACCTCGGACTATAGGTAAGTTCGTTGGTTTAACAGAGATTTTGCTTAATGGAAATGAATTCACAGGACCTATTCCTACTGAGATTAATGAACTGAGACAACTGAGCAAGTTGGATTTCAGTAACAATAGATTCTCGGGGAAAATCCCAGATGGGATAAGCTAATGCAAGCTTTTATCATATATAGATTTGAGTAGGAATAATCTGAGTGGCCCAATTCCTTCCACAATCACCAGTCTGGGCATCCTTAATTATCTGAATATCTCGCGGAATCATTTCTCTGGAAGCATTCCTAATGAATTAGAGCAGATGCAGAGCTTGACTTCTGTGGATTTCTCCTACAATAATCTGTCTGTTGTTGTACCAAATGGTGGCCAGTTCACTTTCTTCAATGCAACTTCCTTCGTTGGGAACCCTGGATTGTGTGGGTTGTATCTGGGACCTTGCACAGTTCAGCCCAATTCGCCGCATGCTCATGTTAAGGGTTCTTTGATTTCTTCCACTGTAAAGCTGGTTCTGGTCATAGGTTTGCTATTATGCTCACTGGTTTTTGCCTCTGCTGCCATCATCAAAGCCAGGGCTTTGAAGAAAAGCAATGCTTCAAGATCCTGGAAGCTAACAACATTCCAGAGGCTGGACTTCACCTGTGAAGATGTCTTGGAGTGTTTGAAAGAGGAAAATATTATTGGAAAGGGAGGAGCAGGGGTTGTGTACAAGGGTTCGATGCGGAGCGATGAGGAATTTGCAGTGAAGAGGTTGCCTGGGATTGGAAGAGAGTCTTCTCACGACCATGGTTTTGCTGTAGAGATTCAGACTTTGGGCAAGATTCGACATCGCCATATAGTGAGACTGTTGGGGTTTTGCTCAAATCAAGAAATCAATCTGCTTGTTTACGAGTACATGCCAAACGGAAGCCTGGGAGAGTTACTGCACGGCAAGAAAGGTGGGCATTTACAATGGGCTACCAGATACAAGATTGCTGTTGAGGGAGCTAAAGGGATCTGCTATTTACACCATGATTGCAGCCCGATTATAATACACCATGATGTAAAGTCCAACAACATTCTCTTGGATTCCAATTTTGAGGCCCATGTAGCCGATTTCGGCCTTGCAAAGTTTTTGCAGGATTCTGGGGCTTTGGAATGTATGTCTTCCATTGCAGGTTCCTATGGTTGCATTGCTCCAGGTAAACAATCAAGCTTATCTCCTTGCCTTTAATATTATTTCAATGTGAAATTTCCATGCCCTATGTTTCTCTGAAGAGAATCAATTAGATGAAGGCTGCTGATGGATCGAATGCTTATATGTAAGTTCTCATACAATATTTTTCTTGTGTTATTTTTTCAGAATATGCATACACGCTGAAAGTGGATGAAAAGAGTGATGTTTATAGCTTTGGAGTAGTGCTGCTGGAACTAGTCACTGGTAGAAGGCCGGTGGGGGAGTTTGGAGATGGTGTAGATATTCTTATAAACCATTTTTAATCTCACAAACCTTACGCGTAAAAAAAATAAAAGGAGTGGCACAAAAGAAAGCACCTACATGTAAAAGAGCATATGCTGTGAATATTATTCTCAACAGGAGAGGAGTCCATGTGGTAATGGACTCCTTGGTCGTTGGCGCGGATTGACCGACACGCGAGAAACCAGTGAATATACGTTGATGCTTTTATGTTTTTGGGTTACACAATAACATCCTCCTCGAATATGCTTTGTTACCATAATATTCCCTGGTGGTTGTTGTGATATAAGAGGGCTTTTTACCATCCTTCCTCTCACACAAATCTCTCTGTGGTCTTCTCTCTGGTTTTAACTTATTCATTTTCCTTTCTGCCTGCTTGCGAAGCTATGGGTTGCATGAAGGGCAGTAGTACTGTGATTGTATTTGATTTCGATCTCACCATAATTGACTGTGATAGCGATCCCTGGGTGATTGAACAGCTCGGAGCCACTCCGCTCTTCCAGGCTTTGCTCCCCACGCTTCCATGGAATACTCTTATGGTAAGTAATTACTATTTGTATTTTGATCTTCATGTAATACGAGATTGAGTTTTTGTTGGTTCAGGGGTTACTGCAACTTGTGCCTATTTTTGTTATGCGTTTGGTTAGATTCATACCAGCAGGTGCTCATTAGAATCCTCAAGTAGTCAACTTTACTGAAAATGCTAGAAGCATCCTTGAGATTTTCTGCAATTAATATGCTGGTTTGTACGTGAAGGATAAAATAATGGGGGAGCTGCATGACCAGGGAAAGACGATAAGCGATATTGAAGAGAGTTTGAAGACCATTCCTCTGTACCCAGAAACTATAAGTGCAATCAAATTTGCCTTCTCCATGGGGTGGGTTATGATATCATGGCTCTTTCTCCTCCTTTTTAGTTTATTAGATTTCACTGAAGAAGTCTGCATTGATTGTAATCAAGTATTCTTTGGTTGTTGTTGTGTTGCAGGTGTGAACTTCGAATTGTGAGCGATGCTAATATGTTCTTCATAAAGACCATTCTTCAAGCCCATGACCTGCTCCAATACTTCACTGAGATTAAGACAAATCCAGCGTTTGTTGATGAGAAGGGGAGATTGAGGATTCAGCCTTTTCATCCCTTTACTGAAGGCCCTCCTCATGGCTGCGGCCTCTGCCCTCCTAATATGTGCAAGGTATTCATTATTCTCAACTGTTACACATTAGCAAACACCCATCTAAACTGGGGTCTCATATGCTTATTGCTATAGAATATCACATGTTCTGATATGTATATTTGGACCTATAACTTATAATTTACAGGTCCGATATGCAAATATGGAGTTATGATATTTATTCTATAGGACATTTGTCTGAATCTGAGATAATCAGGGTTTAAATGTATTTCTGCTTCTGTTGTCTGTACCCAATGGACAATGCATCCAATGAATACACCCAAAGAGTTGATGGATCCTTCCATCCCTTTTCTGACTCTGGAATTCATCTCACTTTTCTTCTCTGAGTGCAAATAGTTATTAGAGAAATATTGCATGCTGATAGTTTTCTGCGTTGCAGGGAGCAATAATAGATGAGATTATGCGAAAGTCCTTGGAAGGGGAATCAGGAGAACCAGCTGATAAAAAACAATTTATTTATCTTGGGGATGGAAGTGGAGATTTCTGCCCTTCCTTGAAGTTCAGAGATGGAGATTATGTTTTGCCCAGAAAAGAGTAAGTGATACCATTAAACCAAAATTTTGTTTCCCAGGATTCTTTCAGTGATATTAATGTTAACCAAGTTCTCATAAAACACCTTGTATTGATTAATGTCTTGGCAGATACCCGCTGTGGAAGCTTATTCAGAAGAACCGTGATCTTGTCAAGGCTGAAGTGCATGAATGGTCTAATGCAAAAGATGTTGAAGATTTGTTTGTCAAGTTACTCGAGCCTTAATTATTCTAATCTCTGTCACACACAACATATATGCTAACCCCCTTTTCCTGCTCTGCATGATTACATTCATGACATGTATTAATGGCTCATATTGGTGTCTGGATGCATTGTCCATACATTTTTATAAAATTCTATTCAGAAGTTTCGCTGAAAGCTCACTTCAAAGTGTGCCCCTCCAAGAGATGTACATAGATTTATTTGACTTTGAATGTCATATCTGTGATAACAGTACATCACATACGACAAAATCGAAATTCTGCTTAAAGCAATCGTTACATGAGCAGCTATATTGAATATTCAAAATTTGAAAGCTTTTTTGCTTTAATTTTGGAAGTTCTATGGAGAACATGGATGTTTAATAAGTATGTGCTAAATTCTTGACTCAAAGGTTGATAGCAAAAAGCTAGGAACGCTGTAAGTTAGGGAGCCGAAGAGTAAGATAAAAATAAAAAATGAATTTGTATAAAATTATAGTTAATGAAAGATGAAATATTTAAAATATTTTTATTGAAATTTGATAAATTGAGATAAATAGTTTAAATTTATTTTTGGATATCAAAATTCTGAATTTATTAGGATGGCTTTAGAGGAGTAAAATGAAATTGTATAAAATTATAGTCAAGTGAAAAATGAAATATTTAAGAAAGATGAAATATTTGAGATATTTTTATTGAAATTTGATAAATTGAAATAAATAGTTTAAATTTATTTTTGGTTATCAAAATTTTGAATTTATTATTATGGTTTTAGAGGATTAAATTTTTTGAGTGATTTTTTTTTTTAAGAATTGAGAAGATTACAACTTCAAATCTATAATTGTTCATTTTTTCTCATACAAATTCGGATAATTGTTCAATTTTCCTCATACAAATTCTTGGGAGGAATATTCCCAGCTTTTTTGCTATAAATTCCAACATACATCCCATAGATACAGTGCTTCAGGGCTCTGCAGAAAAGTTGATGTGTGTTCTTTGTATTCATCAACAAGCAAGACTTTGCTTCATGGTAATCACCACAATTTTTACTCGTATTTTTTTTGGGTTAGTTTGATCTACTGGGATTTGAACCATGGTTTACATAATATTTCATTAGAAGGGCATGGGGATTTTAATTCACTTTACTATAGGGTTGCAAACACTGGGTGTGTGCGTTTTGTGGTGACAAGGAGAATTCAAAATGCTCTTTATGTGGGAAGGAAAATCAAAGCATTGAGTAGTTACACAAGAAGGAGAAGCTTATCATTTGTGGAACTGCTTCCAGGATGTTTGAATATGAGAATACTCGTTAGAAGTTAGTGAAGTAAGTACTCCGAGGCATTGTTTAGTGATGATGATTGATCCTTAATCTCAATTTCACTATTAGATTTCCCCACTAAAATGTTTATAGATTGTGTGAAGAAAGATCACATGCTATGAGAAAAATGTTAAATTTTGTAGGAATTTTGAGTTGGCATATGAAGAGAAATTTCTTCAGCTTCAACACCAATGTAAAACATTAAGGGCAACAATTGTTTATAAATTGAGTGCTCCTTAACTTAATTTGAATTTTTTCTTGATCTCTGTTCACCTCATTTGAATTATGTTTGTTCAACTATGATAGTGTTATTATATAAGCATAATTGTAATAAGTTTGCATTTCTGTTAAAGTTAATTTCTTCATTTCATTAAACTAAAATAGTCATCTTATATTACAAAATCTATTTATATAGAATTATTCAAATAACTTTATATGATAATTATTTACAATAAATTAAATGTTCTCATATTGATAATAATAAAAAAAAAAAAAAAAATAATTTGATAAATGTTGAGCAGAACAGCAGACTCCTGAGCCAGATGTGGTGGCATATGATTCAATCGCTTGTAAAACTTTTTATCGCTCTTAATAAAAAGTTTTGATTTTTTCCCCGGAAAAAAAAAATAAAAAAATAATTTGCATTATATGTAGACATTCCCGCATTGTGATTATATTACAACCTTAAACTTAAAACAAAATTTATTCGAAACTATTCAACATAATTATTTTTAAAATAAATTAAAAAGAGTTTAATTTTAGAGTTGTGGTTTATTTTAATAATTAAAATAGAGGGAGTGGGATATTTTATTTTCAGGGAGAAAGAACCTTACACTCAAGCTTTCTGCCACTATCTTTCAGTGAACTTGTAAGTCTCATTGTTCACAAGGACTCTAGAGAAGAGCAGAGGTTGAGTAGCTCCTCAAAATAATCAATGGTGGTTACAATGTATCCTACCTCTTACTTGACTATTATTTCATATATGAATGTTGGAAGTTGTTAACCCAATGAAATCGACTTCCTCCTATCAAGTATAATTATTAGTTTTTATGAACTTTGTTGTTTCCATTTAAGTTTTTTGTTTTTTTATGCCATAGTTTAAGTTACCTTTTGAAAAGCTCTTTTATGGCTTTTGTTCATTCGAGGCTTAATCTTCATTACAAAATTTCATTATTCTCGTTAAAAAAAAATATATTTTTAGAAGGGTAATTTAATGGTATTTGTTATCCGTCAAATTTGGCAAACTAAGTTTTTATTCCTTATTTTAGGTGTTTTTTGAGTGGTATATCAAATCTGCACTTTTGATTTGGAGTATATATAAAATTACAATAGCACCACTTATCATTTATATATAAATTAACACAAATATATATATATATATATATATATATATATATAATGTATTAATTAATAATATAATTTAGAGTATAAATTTTATAATCCAATCATTTTAATTAAAGATAGTATTAATTAATTATATGATTTAGATGGTAGATTTTATAATACAATTATTTTAATTGAGTTTAAATAGTGGTTTCCAACACTCATTATTCTCTAGTTTTAATATTTTGTTAGAGGTATATCAAATTAGTGTGTATATATATATAGGGTAGGAGGGAGGAAAGGCTAGGTCATTCTGGTACTAATTCCTCACAAGGGAATAACAACGTTCAACAACAACAACCTTATGTATATAAATTAAAATATGTCAATACATATGGCATATGGCATACATATCTACAAATACCTCCTTTATACAATTTTTTCCAATTTAAAAAAACTATCGGCCTCTCTTTGCACCTTTTGGGGCAATTGCTAGTATATAAAGTATTGTTATGGTAGAGGATTTTAAATTTAGTTTAAAGAATTAAGAATGGCGGAGAATTTTAAAAATATTTTATTATTTATTGTGTTGAGATGTGTTTAATGAGATGTGAGATGCGTTTAGTGTGGTAGAAATATTGTAATGTTTAATATTTAGTTAAAATTAAATAAAATTAATTTATGGTTTTTTTCATGGTACTTTTCTTTAATGTGGCTTATTTAAAGACTAATGATTAAACTAGTCTAGATCCATTTTAATTTCGGATCTAACAAGCACTGAGAGGGATCGAATCGATTTTCACTCTAAAAGAGGTTTACACCTCAAGAGAGAGATTTAATCCCTTTTGTCACAAGATGAATATTTTCAATTACTATTTTCTTGTTTTTATTTTTGGACACACATACATAAAGAGAGAGAGAGGAAGATCAAACGAGCATAATCAATTTACAATCAATTTATCATTATGTTAGTAGGGTAATCATTGTTTCTATGAAAACTTTAATAGGCACAAGGATTCATTGTATATTTGGGCTTATGTGTTGATGCAAACCAATCCTCACTTAATGTAGGATAAGAGAGGAGATTTTACAGTCATAAGAACTATTCCAAGATACCACAAGAGAGGTATATTCAACTGTTATTATTTACATGCACATGCACTCACACAAAGCAATATAAAGGAGGGAAGGGAAGGTCGAGAAAGCAAGCATAATCAACCCATAACCAATCAACTAGTTTGTTAGTAGGGGGCACTATCTTAGTGAACACTCTCATTGGAACAAGAACAATGGTTTATTGAGACTTATATATTGTCACAAACCCATCCTCAAAATCAAAGTAGAAAAGGAGGAAATGAGATTTGTGCTCATATAAACTATTCTAAGATGCTACAAGATAATCGTATATAACTATTATTATTCACATGCATGCACACACACCCACTTGCAAGGCCACACAAAAGAGAGATAATAAGGTTGCATTAACAAGTATCTTCCCTTCACACTATTTAAATGTTATGTTAGTAGGGGGGCAATACCTTTGTGGACATCCTTGTTGGCATAAGGGTCGTGGTATTGTGGGACTTATAAGTTATAGAGAGAAGGTCTTATAATCATAAAAGCTATTACTAGATGCCACAAGATAGATGTATATGGCTATTATTATTTCTACTATTGTTCTCACACATGTTTGCACATACTAGATGACACACACTCGTGAGGCGAAGGGTTAGCAAGAAATCATAATGTCCCTAAAAAAATCAACTATTATGTTAGTTAAGGGACAACTAGTCCCCTCGTGTGACGACGGATTGATTGGTACAATGGAATGTTATCCCCTCCACATAGTTTTGAATCCCACAAGGGGAGATCTTTGGTTTGTTGTGATAAGGCTGAAGGAGTAGGCGCTCCCACCCTCATGGAGTCACGACTCTAGGTAAGTCATAAAATCCTGGTATCTCTGACTTATGAGCTATTGAATATACTCTTGGTGTTATAATGGTAGCCACTAAATTTAATCTTAGGCTTCGTCCAAATTACTCCAACAAATTATCAGTTCACCATAGAATTAAAAAAGAGACAACTACTATTATTTTAGTAAAGAGACAATTGCTTTTATAGATATCTCCCCATAGTATATTAAAACTGAAATATTGTTATAAACAAATCCTCATAATTAATATAAAATATAAGAGAAAAATATTTATGATGATAAAAACTATTCTAAAATACCACATTATATGTATATTCAATCATTATTATTATTCACATATTCAATTATTATTATTATTCATAGAGACATGTGACATGATTGATTTATATCTACCAAATATAATTAATATTAAATACATATTTATATTCAAATAATAAGAATTTTTTTAATTAAAAAATGTATTCAAATTCAACCACTTCGTACATTTATTTATTTCCATGTTTCTTTTTATTAATTTCTTTTTTTTTTATCAATATCTTTGTCACACACTTCTCAAAATGAAAACCCTAGATTTTTTTCCACTTACTCGTGACCATTAACATAAGCTAAACCCATATATAAAATATTATTTCAATAAAAGATTGATTCTAAAGATTGAAGACAACCCCTTTGTTTTTGCTTTCTAAAAGCAATGAGGTTAAATATAAAAAAAAATCCAATGACACATCATTTTCCTATGGAGCCTCTTGGAACCCACCTCCTTTGTCACATGACATGGGACTATGGGGGCATTTGGACCATAGGTAGGGCACATATGTTCCCATGTAAGAGGAGGATTGAATATATATGAGCCTTTCCCACTTTATGGTCATTGGCATGCATTTAGATATTTGTCATGGGGGTGGGTAGTTAGAATACCCTAAAAATAATAGGAAAATCAAAATCAAAAGTCACATTCTTGACTAAGGGTGGATGGAGACAAGGGTTACAAATTTTCAAGTCCAACTTGACACTCGCCGTCGCGATGGACTTAAAATGGAGTACTACGTAGTATCACAATAATGACAACAACCACTCTAACATAACACCTTGCTTTGGGATTTATGGAGGATTTTCGATTCTTGGGCAAAAAAAAGTGACGTGAGATAGGAATCAAGTCACATGTAAGGCTGCCCAGTTTTCAAGAGCTTGACTATACAGCACGTTATAAGAAATTTTAGTGCTCCCATCTGTCAATTGACGGATCTAAGGCACACCTTGAACGACCTCGTTGTTGAATCGAAGCAGCCAAAGAAGACTGTTAAGTAGTAAATTTTTCTGAGGTCTTTGGCACGTGGAGGGCGCCCCTATTTAAGAAGCTCGAATCTCTTCATTCCCGCATTCATTCTGCAGTGATTGCAAAAGAGTGGGTTTTGTGCCTGGTATTATTAGCTGCTTTCCCACTCTCAGGATTTCTGAATTCGGATTCATTAAGTTTGTCAAAACAATGGCATCTCGTCCAGAGAATGTTGGGATTTTGGCTATGGAGATCTACTTTCCTACTACATGTGTCCAGCAGGTATATATATCCCGGTGCTTCACTCCTTGAATTCTTTTGAGTTAGATAGGATTTCCAATTCTAAATGGGCATGTGTTTTTAGTTTTTATTTTTGGGTTTGCCACTTACTGGCCCTCAGTTCAATCCCTAATGAGGCATGGAGCTTTGCCTACAATGGCTTACAGGCCCCGGTGCCATTGAGGCTGTGTTACCAGAAACGGGACGGTAGCCACCGTTCCCGGAAAAAAACGCACAAGAAACACAACGGCACGGGAAACACCGTTTTCTACGGCCGTTTTTGTTAACCTGTATTTTTCCAGAGCTCAGTTCGTTGTAATTTGTTTCTTTAGAGTTCGTTCTCAGCTCTGTTTTTTTTGCTCTTTGCATATATTTATTTAAAAATTTCAGGTACCAAATTCCCTTCCTGTGTGTTCATAGATTCCTGCAATGAAGCATATGTTTACCAATGAAGTACCAAATGCACCAAATTTTAATAGAATCCACAGGGACGAGAATTTCTGCAAGAGCTGTGCTGAATTTCAAACGCTCTGATTCGACTGTCTTTGGGCCTTCGGATCCTTCGCCATGCATCTCATCTAAGGATTTTTCTATCATATTCTGAATTGCCTCTACTTTTTCTTAATGTCTTGGAGTTTGGAAAAGAGTTCTATAGATGTAACATTTGGATATTCTTTATGAATGTAAAAGTGTTTGCAGTTGTTTGCATCATTCACAAAGAAACCTGAAGAGTAGAGTTTCACTAAGCTCATCAAACTGAGAACTACTAGCACTCCTAATAGCAATTGAAGACCAGATACCACCTAGGTCGATTTCCCTTTTTGAAAACAAGTTAATCTCTGCATTAATATATATGGGTAAAACTCATAGCTTAAACATAATTCCATATATGGTTTAAGAAGTCTACATTCAATTGTAGATTTTACTTCTTGTTTCTCTCCGATAGGTATATTTTGGTCTTGGGTGACATATATATACAATTTTTTGAAATTTCCACACATAAACCATAATTAGCAGAAGGCATAAGAAACATAAGACATATATTTAATGCTTAACAATAATTAGCAGAAGGCATAAGAAACAGAAGACATATATTTAATGGTCAATTTGTTAAGCATTAGTATGTGAGATAAACGGTATTCAATTTATTTAATTTTTTATTTAAATCTGGCTGTAAATCTAGTTGAAACTATATTGAAAATTTATATTAAATTTGTGTTTTTCATATTTTTGTTGTTTTTTCTCTCTCGTTTTTTGAATGCGAAACCTCCAAACTACGTTTCTCGAACCGTTGTCGTTTCTCGTTTCGTTTCCCGTTTCTCGAGGTATGTATGTAGATGAATGAATGCAAAATCTCTAAGAAACCTCTGTTTTGATGAATCAGAGAGCTATGTTTTGTATGTTATATTCTTTTCATGCATTTTGGTGAGATCTATGGCGTGGTCATACATGTATTTGTTGGGCTATGGAAATGGAGTTTATGCGACCAAAAGGGTGGGGATTGAACACCACACTGGCTGAATAAGCTGGCGCTTGAATGGGTAGGGCCTGTGCTCTGTCCAGGGCACCTGGAGGTGAAATAACCTTTCAACTTCCATTCACTTTACATGCACACACCATTGGGAGGAGGTGATTTGGAGAGTGCCTCCTCAGTGTTTTGCTATGAGGGAAATCAGAAGCTGATCAACCACAATGACTGAAAATTCACAAGTGGAAGGGGCAGACCTCCCAACTTACCGTTAGAATATGGGTTCCTAATAACCACATAGTTACCTTCGACACCGGAGCTTTCGCTAGTTCAAAATCTAAAAATTGCTTAATGTGACTATTCTGTTTTAAAAAATGGGTTGTGCTTGTAAGTAGAAAACTTGTGGTGGGGTGATGAAGGCAATTTTCCAGTGAATCTTACTGAGAGCATACTCTAATGTTTTTTATTTTTTCATCCACATCGTGTCTCATATTAATCCACATTTTGCTAAAAAATATGAAAGTTTGGTAGCTTTGTTTAGGCACGCTGGGGATTTGTGTCTTCTTTCTCCCTTGCTTTCTATCTTGTACATTTTTGTTTCTGTATCATGTACTTGTATCATGCAGACACTCATCCTTGCAAAGCCATCCAATTGAGCAAATTAGGAAGGCTGTTGAAGACATGGCTTTAAGCTTGATGTCATGGTCTATTGTTGTGACTTGGCATCTGAAACAACTTGACGTGGTTTTATGTTTCTCTATTAGCCTCAAAGTTGGAATACAGTATATGCTCATATTCTGTCATTCCAGTGATATAAAATTGTTTTAGAATGGGAAAAACTTCACTAGCACAGCACGAATACATGAATTTGCACAAGCCATTTTTCCAACTTCTTCCAAGAATTAGGCAGTATTTTAGGTTCTACCAAATGCCATTATGGATGCTGCTTTTGCTATAAGGAGAAATACGCTATACTGCTGTCAAATTACTGCATGCTAAATAATCTCAAAGGAGGTCTGGGTTCTTCCAGGTAATTGGGGGTTTGCAAGCTATCAGCCTGTCCTGCATGTTAGTTCAATTTTGACATGCCAACCTTTTTTAAATGATTAGAGACTATTTTTTGCGAGGCTGATGCTCTATATTACACAGGTGGAATAACTTAATGTTCAAATCAGCAATTGCTTAATAACTAAATATTGAAGAATTAATCAGGTGCCGAAAACTCAGAAACCCTAGTATTATTCAATCACGAGGAATAGATGATTCTTTATATAAGTGACATGTAAATATTTTTGTCATTTTTCCTTACATGTTCTAACATTTTCCCTTTTTGTCATTCTTCCATACATGTTACAACTAATGCTCAAAGATATCCCTCTGAAATCCTTATATTATTCAATCACGAGGAAGAGATGATTCTTTACACAAGTGACATGTAAATATTTTTTTGGTCAGTCTTCCATACAAGTTACAACATATTCCTAAAGATATCGTAACTGGGTTAATGTTCTTATCATTCCTGATTTGAGAAATCAAGCTATAACCAGGTAAGCCAAAACCTGAATTAGCTGTTAAATTGACCAGATTCTTCCAATTCACTGATGTATTATTCTAGGTGCTTCAGCATATTTAATTTCTTGAATATTCAGGCTACCTTGTTGTCAAATTCACCGCATGGCAAAGATTTATATTGATGGTCTAGTTTTCCTTTCCCACTATCTACAAGAGGAAGTGTTAATCTACTTACGGATTGGATGTGATTACCTGATTTTCATATTTTTATGCATTTAAGCCTTTTGATTTGTTGGTCATTGTGTTCTCCTCCGGTTGTATGCATCGATATCCATGAAATGTTTTCCAGTTCTCATTTTTCTAGTCAAAATAGTTTGCTTACATTTTTTGGTTCCTTAATTGCAGGAGGACTTGGAAACTTTTGATGGAGTAAGTAAAGGAAAATATACAATTGGTCTTGGACAAGACTGCATGACTTTCTGCACTGACTTGGAAGACGTTATTTCTATGAGGTAAGAACAACATTTGCTGAAATATTGTATGATATTTGACAATAACTTTACAGATTTTGGCACTGTCTAATACCGTTGAATTTCAGTTCATTCACTGTTTCATGCAGGTAGAATAATATTTCCATAAGATGGTGGTTATCTCATGCTAGTTTGATATTACATATTTTTCTTCCCACATATTTTTATGAGCTGATTCCTCATATGAATGCTTGCAGTTTGACAGCAGTAATGTCACTTTTGGAAAAATATGAAATTGATCCAAAGCAAGTTGGTCGTTTGGAAGTTGGCAGCGAAACT
The DNA here is from genome assembly GCA_031772625.1 of Pinus tabuliformis. Taxonomy (NCBI): domain Eukaryota; kingdom Viridiplantae; phylum Streptophyta; class Pinopsida; order Pinales; family Pinaceae; genus Pinus; species Pinus tabuliformis. Next base: position 657,753,145 of record CM062805.1, on the reverse strand, counting down.
GTTATTGACAAGAGCAAGTCAATAAAGACGTGGTTGATGCATATTTTTGAGGTTTTTTCACTGATTCACTAAACTCATTATCAAACAGCTTACAGCTGCTTTGTGGAATTCACAATGATGATAATTAAAAGCTTACATGACTTCAATCTATGTCTTTGAAAAGACAGTTTAGAGATATGTAGGTTTTCAACCTTCCAATGCCAGTATGCTCAACAAAGTAAATCATGGGATCTCATCTTCCATCAATTTCAATTTATGTCTATATATTTCCACAGTCAGATTATTTTTTGAACATATCATTAAATTATGTTTGCTGCACATTCAAGGTAGGAAAATTCATTTTAAATATGAATTTTGCAATTAATGTTTTTCTGGTTTCTTCATATATCACTGTTAAACCATGGAGAAGAAAGGAAGATCAAATTGCTACTTAGGTGAAGATAACCTGTATTTTAAATGGTCCCAACTCTTTCATTACACTTGTCTAGGTTCAATTTAATATCCCATCTTCTGTTTGACTTCTGTTCAGATGTTATTCTTCCTACAAGGACTTACACAACTCCCTAAAGTTTGACTGCTGTAATGGTTGTAAGCCATTTGCTCTTCCTGTCTAGTTTCCACGTGACATTCCATCCTCTGTTCAGATTTTGTTGAATTGTTCTTTGTGAGGATTTGCCCATCTCACAAATGGTGGGCTGCCTTAGTAATCCCAAAACTTTCCCTCTTTTGTAGGTTTAATGTAATATACCATCATCTGCTTAAATTTTGCTGAAATGTTATTTTATTGTGTGAAGACTTGGACATCTCGTTAAATCTGGTCTGCCTTAAAGAAATCCATCTTTTCAAGCAATTATCGTTTGAGAGAGATGCATTGGTGTCTGTGTCGAGATAGGTCTGCAGCTACACAATAATCTATTCAGACATTTCCTATTTTGATTTGTGCTTGTGTCATATACTAGTCAGTGCTTATGAAATGAAAACTAAGATTGTTCTACATCCATGAGACTGGCCATAACCACAGCAACAAGGTTAGGGTGAAAATAATTGACCTTCTATAAAATTTCAACGAATAAGACAAAGGGATTTCGATGTCACAATTATTACAGTTTTTTTCTCAAATTCAAAAATTTCTTTTATTCTTATTTGAAAATATAAAAACCTTCCATTTGTTGCTGCCCTATCCCAGCTTTCCTGGTTTGTGTGAATCCTACTTACAAATCCATTTTAGCAGAATAGGCTTGCTAGGGTTGAGTTTACAGTGGTGATTAGCTTATGAAATCTCAACTGTTTTGCTTGAGGCACTAACAAACACACATTAATCATGAGTACTAATATTTGCCACAAGCATAATGGTAGATTTAATACAAAATTAAAATCGAACACACTAGAAATTCTCAGCATCAATGTTGAGTTCAAATCATCCAAGTCTATATTTTTACAGTGAAAGCTACTTAAATTGGTTTTGAATCAGAAAAGATAAATATTTGGACATCTTCAACTGAAAAAAGGTTCATCTCATATCAAGGAAGATTGACCCCCCATATCCAACATATCATATACTCGGATTTATAGTCATTATCATATTTGTATGTGAACTCTAATTTGATATAGATCTGATGGTATCATCATAGAAGAAAGTAAATTTTAAATATACCACTGATCTTCTCTTTATTTTTTTCCTTTTTAAATGATTTTTTTTCCCTGTAAACAATCATTCCAGTGCTAATTTTCCTTGTTTTGTAAATTGTACAGAAGTGTGGTAATACTGAAATTGAAGGTGTGGACTCAACAAATGCATGCTATGGAGGAACTGCAGCCCTGTTTAACTGTATCAACTGGATTGAAAGCAGTTCTTGGGATGGAAGATATGGTCTTGTTGTAGCTACAGACAGTGCAGTATGATCTGTTCTCTTTATTATGAGTTTTCTTGCAGTCTGAAGAATATATGCTTAGTTAGAACATTTGAAATTATACTTTTTTGAAATGCATGCATACTGAAATATACTTGTAGGCATAACCTGACAATGGAGATTCATAAAGTATCCAGTGTTGTTAAGAAACTGTTCAGTGGCATTTAGAATGTTCAATTTCTTTAGATTTCAGTAATTATATGCTTGCATAAATAGTCATTGTTACTTATCTTTATCAAGATCAGCTCTTACCAGTGTTAAAACAGAATAATGATTGTATCCATATTAGAATACCCACCCAAAGAAGTTATGTAGGAGACTGCCTTGCTGGAAAATGGTGCTGGTACCTTTGCTTTGAGATTTAGGAAGGGGATCGGATTATCTACTTCTAGATTTTTACAGTGTATATGATATTTTGAAAATATTCTGGAAAAGATCTTTTATGTCAAATCAAATATCGGCTATCAGTTATTTTATATGCTAATATTTGCATTTACAATAGAAGAGGTCTATTTTATATTTGAGCAGTGGTCCTAAAGGCAGCTAGTTGTAGGAGGTTTGAAATAATGTATAAGCTCATGAAAAGATAATACAGAACTGAGGTGACCATAAGCTCATGAAAAGATAATACAGAGCTGAGGTGACCACCGGCAGACAAAATAATGCTCTGCTTTTAAATTTTAATGGAAACTCATTCTTGTCTATATTGAGTGGGCATTTTTTGTACTCATGTTATGATTTAGTTATTTTTAGGATTGTACTAGAAGCATTGCTTACTATATTAGAAGATTGACATTATCTTTTCTTGTTTAAGGTCTATGCTGAAGGGGCAGCACGACCTACTGGAGGAGCAGCTGCTGTTGCAATGCTGATAGGGCCTAATGCTCCAATAGCAACTGAGAGCAAATACAGGGGAACACATATGGCTCATGTCTATGACTTTTATAAGCCTAATCTGGCTAGTGAATATCCGGTTCGCTTCTTCACTCGTGTGTTTTTAATATATCACTCTTTCCTGTTATATGTGCTATTTTATTGTTTGCTATGTTGATTCACCAGGTAGAATAGAGTGATAGAAGCTTCCAGTCTAAGTTGCTATTTTAGTTAAAGCTTACCTCTTTAAAAAAAAATAAATTCTTTTATCCGTTTCCACTTGTTGCATTGCTGGTCTAGTAAAAGCAGCACATAACAAAGCTCTCAGATTTTCAAGCCAAACATCAATCCTACCTCCATGCAGTTTTTGGTGTTTAAGCCTATTGTTAATATTCTACAACTCTAACTAGTTTCACTAGGGTAAATACATTTCAAGTTAGAGAAATGCTTGTCCATTCTAGGTTTGATTTCTTATTCACTTGGAATCCCAGAGATGATAAACAATTGTGTCTCTTGTTGTTTGAATGTTTCTAATGAATGACAGCTAAAAGCTAAACATCCTCAAATACATAAATCAATCAGAAAGTTCTAATGAGGGAATTTAAGCTAAGACAGATATGATGAATCTGATCTGGTGTACAGTTACATTGAGCAGAATTTAAAATGATAGACCTCTTGTACATTTGCGAAATTTCATTTGCATTGTCCTCGTTTTTAGCTTCCCTACTGTCTTGGCCAAGGTCCTTGATAGCTTTGAACCCAATAGAATAAAACCGAGGACTTTCTCACATTGAAGCATATTCATAAAAAGACTAAAATTACAAATTATATGAGAGTCGTAAACTATAAGAAAAATTAGCTTTTGAGAATACAAATTTGAATTGAGGAATGGATTACCCATTCAAATTTGGAAGCACGAAGCCCAATTTGCAAAGAACAAACAAGAAAGATGAATGGGGTGGTTTGATTTTTGGACGATATTGGAAATTAAACATTTCTGTACCCTAGTAGATGTGGATAATATGCCCTTGTTATCTTGCAAAACAAGTCTGGTGTAGGTCTTTTGATTTTTATGTGTATCCTTGATATCCATTGGAAATTTGGCAGTTCATTTTTTTGAAAATAGCTAGTTGAAAACATAAGATGTGAGATATGCAAAGATTCCTTAATTTTTTTTCATGTGAATTTAAAATGAAATGTTGGTGAATCAGGTTGTAGATGGGAAGCTTTCACAAACTTGTTATCTCATGGCATTGGATTCATGCTACAAACGGTTTTGTAATAAGTGAGTTTCTGCATCACATTTTTACATTACTGTTTCATTTGGAAGTTTATGAAGGACATATGACAGTTGTCTGGTAGCATGGTTGGCTCATGTTGAGGTTTCGTGTTTGCCTTTTCCAGGTTTGAAAAGGAAGAAGGAAGACAGTTTTCTCTTCTAGATACAGATTATATAGCATTTCATTCTCCATACAATAAGGTATTTCCTATATTTATATAAGAAAGTATCATCTTTAATTGCAAATGAAAGCATATTATGGATTTTAGTTCCTAATATATTGCGATGTACTTAAAGCATTGACAAGAAAGCGTATAACTTCTGTTGAGTAATCTTTATTATATGTGATGCAGCTTGTACAAAAGAGCTTTGGTCGCCTGTTGTTCAATGATTTCTCAAGACATGCCAGGTTGGTTCTGAATCTCTACAAATTTGAATAGAGTCCCCGTTCAGTTTACAATATTTGAAATAAAAAAAATTGTGATTATGTTGGTTGCCGTGCCAGCCTCTTTTTGGATTAACAAGCCAAATTAAAGAAGTTTAACATAAGTGAGCAACAGAATTCAACTTGTGTCCTCTGTAGAGCTTTGACCTTTGGACATGCTATTTCCTAGAGTTAAACCAGCATTTTTATAATCTAATTTTCACAGAAATTGTTTGTGACTTTTTGCCCCTATAGTTGTGTACAGAGATTTATTTATTTCCCTTCAATAAGTTCAAGGACGCCTTTCCTTAGCTCATGTTCCTTCCCTGTCCAGTATCAATGGTTTGTTTCATTGGTGTCCTCTTACATATCAGGTGGAAAAAGACTGGTTATTAAAGAAAAATATTTTGCGATTCATCTTACTGTCCTTGTATGTTAGGAAGCTTCATACTCTCCAAATAACTGTCTTGAACTTCCATTTGGAGATGCCACTTCAGCATCCTAGAAATTCATTGTGTGTTTTTGTTCATTTTTGAGCACATGGGTATAGTAGGAAAGGAAAAGCATATGATACAATCTCCGATATTTGGCAGTATTAAGTTTTCCACCAGCCTCTTATTCTCCTGCTGTTATCTGTTTGCTTGGGAATTTTCTATGATATTTACTTCAGCTCTTAGTATGTGAGAAGTGGTGAGTATCCAGGAAAACTAGGTTGTTGATGAAATCAAGATTTCAAGCTGCTTCAATTTTCTTGCAACGTTTACTATGATTTACAGTCTTTCCTCAAAATTTTTCAGATCCGAGAGTTGCAGGACTCTAACTTTGTGTTGCTTATAAGATTTGATCTATTTTCATTTCATAGAATTTCTTCTGGCTTTTATCTTCACTTTTGAAGCCGTGTAGAGGTTTTCTGTGTAGTATCTACAACGGCATTGTAGATTTTTGAATAGGCACAGTTGTTCACGGAGGCCAGACATTCAAGATTCCACTCCAGTTGACTTATAACTGCTTTGTTTTTTGAATTATTCAAAATCAGGGATCCAATATTTGTATTTCATTGTACTTATGCATTTTTCTGTTTGTGTGCAATGATGTAAACTTTTCTGTTTGGTACATGTCACTGTTGTTTCAGGTGTTCTTTGAATATTTGAAACATAATGTGTTTTGCAAAGCTTGTACAACAACATATAAATTACCTATTCATTAAAGAATTTTCCTCACAATGCAGCAAAAATTGTCGATATTGAAACGGAAAGTACCGTCCTTTATGATTTCCAAGCAAATCAAGGAATGGAGGGTCTTTTATGTTTCTTTAAGCAAATCAAGGGCTTTTGATTATCTTTCAGTAGTTATGCATTTATTTCACTAGCTTCTTAACTGGGACTGAAAGCCTCATTTATTTTGTGCCTGAGAAGTTCATGTTGGTAAACCAAAATCAATCTTCTTAAAATTAGTGCAACTGTTTAATATGTAAATATAGCTTTGTTTGGTTTGCTTCTGAAGGTCAAATGTACAAATTATTAGATATGTTTAATACAACGAATTGATGCATCTTGACTGGTTTCTATCATAGTCACCAATGTGTGTTGTGAGGCTTTTGGAAGATTTGATTTATGATTATGCAAAGCAACAAAGTAAGTGTTTTGGTGTTTTCTACGTGTAAGGTCTGTTGGAAAGGATGCACAAGAGAAGCTAGAACCCTTTGCTGGCTTGTCTGAACAAGATAGCTACAATAGTCGTGACCTAGAAAAGGTTTGTTAACGTTCCTTACTCCTTTTATATGCAGAATAATGATAACCTTTTTATCTTTACCTATATATTTCTCAAAAGTTATTTAAGTTTTCTGCTTCGTTAGGTTACCTATTTGCTTTGGTATTTCCAGGTTTCTCAGCAGCTTGCAAAGCCATTGTATGATGCAAAAATTCAACCATCAACTTTACTGCCAAAGCAAGTAGGCAACATGTATACAGCATCTCTCTATGCAGCATTAGCCTCCATTATTCACAACAAACATACGACTCTGGTAAATCTATTCCCATTTCTGTTATATTTCTCTGAAAATGATCAAGAAATTACTTAATAGGCCTTGTTTCTTTATTTTTCTTGAAGCGTAGTTACAACTTTTTTTTGTGTGCAGGATGGTCAACGGGTAATGATGTTCTCTTATGGCAGTGGGCTTGCTTCTACATTGTTTTCTTTTAAAATCCGGGAGGGTCAATTCCCTTTTACTCTGTCAAATATTACAGAAGTTATGGACGTACAAAACAAACTTGATTCTCGTCATGAGGTATGCTTTTTCTTCACTCCCACAGATCTACATAGCCGTGAATGTTAATAGATAGAATAAAAATCATTGCCAGGGGTAAAAGTTCAAGACAGCCTTGGAGGTTTTGTATTTTTCTTATGCAATTTCTTATCCATAAAGGAACCCAAGAAATATATGTATCTTCATAATAAACACGTGCTTGGTGTTGGAGTTGAAAAACCGTCTGGAAACTGTACAAGATGCCACGAAGATCTGTTTACATTGCAAGCTGTGCTGATCTTGTTATTCTTGTATGTTTCTGTCCAGTTTCTTCCTGAAGATTTCGTGGAAAACTTGAAGCGGATGGAAACTCTGTACGGAGCAAAGGACTTCGTTTCAACTTCTCAGCTCAGTTTGCTGCGGCCTGGCGCTTTCTATTTGACTAAAGTAGATTCCATGTACCGGCGTTTCTATTCCCGCAAAGTTATTAGTGCTGGTGACAATTTTGAGAAGTCAAAACTTGCCAATGGTACCACCCATGATGAATTGTAAACATGGTTTATGTTTGTGAGGTTAAGTAGTACTGATATTCGTATTATGAGGATGGGAGGCTGAATGTAAGTTCTGCATTGTAACATAGCATTCTGGAGTCTCCCATTCCTTTTCTTTGGTATCTGTTTACTTTTGTTTTAAGTAAACGTGGAAGTGTTGAGAAAATAATTCAAAGGATGCTCCTTAAAGAGCATTTGTTTGAATCTCCTTTAGCCTGGGGGATCTATTTTAATTACAAATGAGCAGTGGGAATAAATTAAATCACTTCATTGCACTAGGAAACGTAGCTTGTTTGTGACTTGGGATATATTTATCAGAATATAACATGGGTGATTTGTCAAGTTAAAACGTCTACTTCTCATTTCATCAGAACTTTCTTTGTGATAGATTTTGCTCATCAAAGCTGTTGCATTCTCAGCTGGGCAGAGTGTGCGCTTTTGTTTAAGCTTATGTTTGGGCACTTATTTGAGAGATGCTGTTAATCTTCTTTTTCAGATGTTCGAGTTTATTGGATGTTGTAACCCTGTGAAATGAATATCATCATGTTTCTCTCAAGTACAATATGCAATGTGAAGAAACCTTAATAACTTAAAAAAATATCCGCTTGAACATTATCATAATTTGAAGTAAACCTTGCTCCTTCTCAAAGATATATGTTGTCCCCAATTCCCAGTGAAATATGTGCCTGAACATTTACATTATTATCCTGTGAAAGTTTTGAAGCCTTGATATCTACTGTGCTTTTAAGCAATTCCAACTTTGCCTGGACCATTTCTTTTTCGGAACTTCTCTTTGGGGCACATTCTTGAAAGAAAGATAAATTTTTCAAGTATCCTTCCTTTCTGGATAGCCTTGTGCAGTAATAGCAAATCATTACTCCTAAGAATACACACCTAGGACAGACATATCAAAACTGATTCTCCATATCTTTCATGTATGGCTTAAACTGCCACCAAGAGCACAAGAAGATTGTAAGCCCCATTTATACTTGTTGGACCTCATGTATTAATATAATTGTGGAAATAAGCAATATCATGAGAGTGTAATTGTTAATAACAATCAAAGTGATGGAAAATGGTAGGTGGATGCATTCAATTTTTGGCACTGGATTAGACTTTCTAGCAGTGTTCATATTTGATAAACTAGCCAGGTTTCATGTTAAGTCTATAAATGACTTCAGCCTGTAAGTGATTGATCTGTAGTTTGATTCTAAAAGCTGAAATTGTTTCAGAAAAGCTTTGGGAACTTAAATCATCAGAGACACCAAGTCTGGTAAGGATCACCTCAAACATGGTAAACGTGTTACAATTGCACTGGAGTGTCTCAGGCCTAAATTAGATGTCCAAAAAATGGTAAAAGTAACTAAGAATCCTGCCCTCGCTGGCAAAAGAACAGTCCATTCCTCCTCTAAACATATAAATTGTTTGATGAGACTAATATTAAAAACATGTAAATTGTTTGATGAGACTAATATTAAAAAATAACCGCATCGACAAGTGTATAGAACATGTTAGTGAGCATAATTTTTCTATCAGCATGTAAATTTTGAATCTTCTATCCATCAAAAGCGAGGCTTGAAAGAGATATGCAATGTATTTAAAATACTTGAAGCAAAAGATGTTTGGATATAATCCAATAAGATAATTTTATTAATGTCCAATGAATAATCGATGTAATCCAATAAGAAAATAATATAATTTTATTAATGTCCCAGGAATAAAAGTAGGTCAACTGGATTGATGTCCAATGAATAATCGATGTAATCCAATAAGAAAATAATATAATTTTATTAATGTCCCAGGAATAAAAGTAGGTCAACTGGATTGATGTCCAATGAATAATCGATGTAATCCAATAAGAAAATAATATAATTTTATTAATGTCCAAGGAATAAAAGTAGGTCAACTGGATTGAGAACATCCTGCAAAAATACAATGTGGGTCTCACATAACACAAATAGAAATAAAGAAACTAGGCAAATATAAGAAGCTTAAATATTAGAATCTGAGATAACGTAATGAAAAATAGAAATAAAGAAACTAGGCAAATATAAGAAGCTTAAATATTAGAATCTGAGATAACGTAATGAAAAGTAAGAGCAAAGTTTCAATGTTAAGGCAAGAATAGATGTCCATGTTGGCTGTTGTTGGCTGCCAAGTTCAAGTGGGGTTTGAGGGGGCTACGAGAGGGTGTTCTAGTTGTCAATCTTTGTGACATGGTAAATAAATCTTTGGCTAATCTCTCTTGGGGAATGATTAAGGCTGATGGGCTCTAGATGTATAATCCAAAGGGGGCATAACATGACGAGAAACCTTGACTCTCCTAGCATTCAATACCATAGGGAAGAAACTATGGATTGAAACCTTGCTACTTCGCTGGCCTTGTGTAATAGTGTAGTAAACTTTGATAGCTTAAAGATCAAAGATAATTTCCAACTTTTGAAATGAACATCTAATTTCAAAAATATCAAATGCTTTCACATTGTTGCCGCAAAATGTAGTTTGGTGCAAAGCTTCACTGGGTGAGACTAGACCTTATGGCAACAAGGGAAAAGGTTGCCACTGTCACCTCACCAACTTTTCTTTCGCTTTTTAGTGGATTTAAACCACAAGAGTGACTTCCCTTAATCACCTAGAAAGATACTCAATACTAGGACTCCAGGTGATTAGTAAAAGCTCTGTTGTTGGATAGAGTACTGACAAGGCTGAAGATGGCCTAGGTGTTCTATACTAGGGTTCAAATACTCCATGTCTAAGTTAGGGCTTGGAAGATAGGAAATGATGAGACATTCAATGTCATATATTATTCCAAGAAAAAAATCTTAAAATGATATTCAACAACTAACGAGCAAGATCTTCCAATAGACGCTAGGTTTAAAGAAGGGAATTATTTTATAGATGTTAGGTATGCATGAACAACAATAAAGAGTGATTTTTGCCCCCTATTTAGGTGGTGTAGACCGTGCAATATGCTAGATTGTCTTTAGATAATTTATAAATGCAATTCTTAAATGTTGAGCCACAAACATATACTCAAACCACTCGTATATGCATAAATCTGCCCTAAAATCCCTAACAACTTCCCAAACTCTCTAGGAGAGAAAAGGAGATGAAGCTTAGTTAATTTTTATGGATGATCAACACATTCTAGTTCAACACCTTATCCTTCTAGGGTTCAAAGGAGTCTTTAGGACAAAAATTCGAAAGAAAAAAATTTATGGAGTAAGGGGGGATGCCTAGGGCATTCACTTTTATAACCCTAGCTATTGCTCTTGTGAGGGGAGAAGTTAAACATAGAGTCTACAGATTAAGAGTTTCCCTATAGGCTTTGGAGATAACATCTTTACATGCAATAATGAAGCAAAATTTCAGTGATGATGAATCATTTAGTAAGGCATAATAGAAAGCTTACTTTAAACATTAAGCATGCAAAATATCAATAACAAGAAATGAAAATTACAAAATCATCTACAACAAACACTTTTTTCAATCATAGAACATTGTCCCTGTTGCACAAATAAACTATCTTTTAATAGAACAAATTAATTGTACACACATAGATTGTCAACTAAGGTAGGTCTGTTTATTTCAAGGGTAGTGTGCAAAATATATGTAGGTAGCAATTAATAACTATATTGATCAATACCAAACTCTTTCTATAAGATCATGGTACTCAATCAAAGCAAAGGTCGTTTTAACTCTTTACTCTTGCACGATGAATGCATCATTATCAAACCCTTGAATAATCAATCATTCAACACACAACACTAGAAAATAAAATCACTCTTGTAGAATAAAAATCACTCTATTATTCTAACTCAAAGAACTAGCATTCTTGGAAATTAATTGCATATACCATTCAATCGCAATCACACAACCAACAAGGCAATAACAATTGTCCAAACCATTGACTATGTAATACATTGTAACATATATAACAACACTCAGTCTAACACTTTATTTTAGCAAGGACTCATAAAACTGTAGCAACAATTGAACAATAGCAACATGATTAGAAAGGATTGATTCAAGAACTATGTTGTCACACAAGCAACCTTTATTAGGTATCCTACAAGCTAATTTAATACTTTGTAACTACAATGTGTTAGAGTTTGTAATAGTGATAGCTAGAACTATAACAACACTAAACATAATATGTGAGGGAATTAAAATATTATTGCTACACTACCTTTATAACACAACAATCCTTGCTAAAGAGGAGATCCCTTCCTCCTTAGTAGGGAGTTGGTGACTCACAACATGCAAGCTAACATAACAAACCACAATTAAGCCATGAACCCATGAAAGGTTGCATTAACTTCTGAAAATTACAAGATGCATATTTCTCCAAAAGATGATCGTGTCACACCGGCATGGGGTAGAGGGTTGTTGTCTTTATATATTTACATCACGTCTAATATGGACGCTAAAATTAGCCATGATAATCTCTCTATTCTGAGGCTGTCCAAACAAAGAGTCTTGTTTAACAAATTATCATAGTTTGCTAAAAATAAAAGAAATGTTGTTACAACATCTTCATTTAGTGAGAGACCAAAATGGGGAATCATAACTATCATAGTTGAGTTGGCTGAATTGTCAAAAAGAGATCCAATCCTTGCTGGCACATTGGTCTTGATTGACATAACTGAATAGCAACGCCCCTATTGACTCCTGAAAAAGGCATCAAGAAAATCGAGTATTTTATCAGTATAAAACAAAATAGCAACAACGCCAAAACTTGTCTTGCTGTGTCAACGTTACAAAATTTTGGAGAAGCAACATTGCATCGCTTGGGAAAAAGAGAGTAACAGAATCCAACAAGCCGAGTGTTGAAAATAATACTGAGAGGGGGGGTGAATCAGTATTATCAAGTTCTTTTAACAAATCTTCTTTATTTCACTTTGAATTATTTTTGCATATCAGTACCATAAAATAATGAGCATGAACAAGAAAAACAGATAGTCACACCAAAGAACACCAGATATAAGGTGGAAACCCAATGTGGGTGAAAACCACCTGCTGCAATATGTCTTTATCTTCTTTCAAATTAGAAACTCCTGTTACAATGATTTTGTACTGGTGCAGTCTTTTACCAGTACGCAGGCTGCAACCTGCAGAGAGCTATAACTCTCTCTCGTTTTCCAGTCTCTCCTAGAAGGGAGCTACAACCCCCTACTTCTTTTCTTTCAAGGACCACTTTTCATAAATTTTCAAACTGGATCCAACAACAACATTGAAGCTCATAATCAAACAACCTTCTGAATCACCCAATCACCAGATCCATACATATACAATAATATTATGCAAGGTTAATTTTAGGGGCGAATAATCGCCCAAAGGCGAAATTTAAGGCTTTTTATATTTTAATGGGGCGAATTTTTAATTAAAATAATAATTTTTTTTTTATATAATTAGCCCATATTTTATTTAAAAATTAATTTATTTTTTTATTTTAGCCCAGGGCGGATAAACTAACCGAATCGTATTTGATCAAAATCGCCCCATTTTGATATTTGCGGAATCGTATTTGATCAAAATCGCCCCCATTTTGATTTACAGTTTGGGTTTTCTGGTTTGGGAGTGGTTTGTGAGGGTCGATTTGGTCCCGGGAGTGGTTTGTGAGGGTCGATTTGGTCATGGGATGTTAGATTTATTTTGAAATGGAGGGCGGAGCGAGGGCGGCTCCCTGTTTTGACGGATTCAGCCCGCTGTTTTGGTGTATATGGCTCCCTGGGTCCCTGTATAAAAATGGTTTTGAAATAGGTTTTTTCATCCTAGTTCACAAATCTAGCAGCAGCAGTTTCGGTGGGATATTCTTGCATTTTCAGATTTCAATCCGCTTATTCTTCTCTGGTTTCGGTATCCATTGTTTCTTGGATTTGAACGGCTCATGCCACTGCAGCAGCAACAACAACAGTCGGTACTTGACCGAATTGTTGGCTGAGCGCGAGAAATTAGGCCCCTTTATGCAGGTCCTGCCCATCTGTAGCCGGCTTTTGAACCAGGGTAAGTTGGCTTCATATGTCTTGTTTTTACAGATTATCAGTTGTTCTGGAAGGCCAAATTAGGTGGATTCATGCCTCTGCAGTTGGAACAGGGGTGATAATCACTTTGCCAGTGAACGTTGAATGCTTCCGTTGGTTTGGAAGCAAATATAACCGTGGCTCCAAATTGTTCTCACAAACCCAGAAACGCAGACTGCTAAAAAATATTAGATTTGTGTTGTCTAAAATGTGGCGCAGTAGTTATTTTTATTGGCAAAAGATAGGGTTGTAGGGCCCTTAAGTATATGGGAAACATACAGCATCTGGACTTATGGAAACATGGAGCCTGGATCTTCCAATAGGTGGATCTGGGAAAAAATAGAAGAATTCTTGATTTCCCTTCCCAAGCAAAAAGTGCGAATGGCTGTTAATAGCCCCTTGCTGTTCCAAACATCATTTTATTTGCTTTACTGAATGGTCTGATTTATATTCCAACCTTTCTTTTTCACTACATGCTCCTTTTTCCAACCAAGATCATGTTACTCCACAGCGTTTAGTCGATGCAAATCATATATATATGGCATTTATTTCATGTATATTGGCAGTTGAACTTTTGCCAATATTTCTACGACAGTTATTATTGCTGATCAGATCTTGATTTAGGCCTAAGCGTATCAGATCTTGTATACATTTAAAAAAGAATACAAACCAGTTACCTACTAGTTCCTTAACCTCTGAGGTCTCAATATCTCAGTTCTTCCTAGCTTTACACTTGGTTGGTACTTCTTTAATATGCTCCAATCCTGTATTCCGTTCTCAATCTCTTTCTCTCCTCACTTTTGGTATATTGCTGACAGTTATTATTGCTGAAAAGTTTTCGAGGCAAGAAATCTGTTGTATTAATATTGTCTGATTTGTAATAGAGAAACTGCTATGAGGTGCTTTGGACTACTTGGGAATGAATTTTTGTCTCAGATGTCGATAGTCTGTACTGTGGTAGACAATAAGATGATTTCTTTTCTCAGGGATTGCAATTGCTTTTCGGAAGATGGGGTATACCTGTTCATGGTACTTCTTTCGACATCAAGTTGATAAACCTTCCCTTAGACTTGAGTTTTGTTTGGTTCTTGTTCGTTGGGTGATGATAAAAAATGTAATATTCATTTGTATTTGTTGATTTTATACTCATGGAACTTGTTTCTTATTGTACTCAGTTCTTTTGATGCAAGAAAGAACAACAGACTAGTTTGAGCTTGAGGTACTTGAAGCGGCAACAGCTCTCTTCTCAAGCGGTATGTGTTCTAGTTCTCAAGTGTAATATGAGTAAATTTAGAATGTACTGCCGTTTGACAATACTTGTAAGCACTTTGAAGCAAATGTGGCCTGAATGCTGTTTGAAACTGGAGATACTGATGACCTCAATGATGTGAAAAGTTGGAGATACCGTATGGCCTCAATGGTGTTTGTAATCAAAATCTGGATTGAACACAGTGTCTGTATAGACTGTTGTATAGACTGTAGTCTAATTATGTATAGACTGTTGGTCTTAAGAGCATGCGATCATTGATCAAGCCATCATGACCCATGGCAGCTTTGAAGGGATAAAAGGAAGACGTGTTGAAGCCAATGCTGCCATTGGAGTTTGATTCTTGAATATCATGGAGATTAAGAAGAATTATGTTCCATGCTCAAGGTTAATTACATTAACGTTTTATGTGCTTACTCTACAAATGAATTTGAACAAGTTTTTCATGGAAACCTTTCGAAAAGAGAAAAAAGACCTTGCATTATAGTTTATTGGTGGATTCCTATATTTTCTTGGTTGTTGTTACATGTTGACTATTGGAAGATCTGTTTATATTACTGAGAATCTTTCACCTGAAAATGGAGCAGTAAAGGACATATTAACTGTTATACGCTTTTGATTTTTCTGCCTTTGAGAACCTTGTGAGTTGTATGTCATTGAAGGGTGACTTGGTTTGAATAGTTAGCTTTGGAGAGCAGTTAGAGGAAGAAATAACTCAAACCCAAACTCAACAATGGAATTTTTATCAATGTGTCCATTCCAATAGATTATTATTCTAAACCTGGATGATGTGGCAACAATAATTATATATTTTTTGGAATGTACCTCAGTGAATGATCACCTTTTGTAATATTTTAAGTGCCGCTACATAGAGATGTTATTTCTATGCTTAATTAATTGCATTGATGTGCCATAGAGCAATGCAATGCATCTGGATACTTGAAGTCTTGGAATTGCAGAGCAGCATTTGCTTGATTCCTTGGTAGCTGTTTGAAGATCCTAACCAAACTGATGTTTCTTTCAGAATTGTGGTTCTTTGTCATAGTAGTATAGTACGCTGTTCCTGAGATTACCTTTGGTTCTGTTCTGAGATCTGTAGAGAATTGTTGAGCAAGGGGGAGGATAGCTTCATCTTAAAGCATCCCTCTACCCAACGTTAAGCTTGATGGGAAGAATTATCCTATCTTCAAGTGAAGGGTGCTAAACATATAATTGAAGAATTGATTGTTAAGACTTGTGGAGGGTAAGAAGACAAATTGCACTGTTGCTAAAGAATTAGTAAAGCTATAAGACAAATTGCACTGTTATATAGAGTGTCTATACAACAGTCTATATATTACAACTAAGTACAATGAGTCTCTCTTTGTGGTTAATTGTACTATACCTTGGGTGCCAACATTCATAATTCTTGTTGTTGAACCAAGCTCTCCAGTTGCAGCAATAAGCTCGACACCTTTGTCTTATTGATTGCATTCTTTGAACAATGTTACTCAAGCCAATCCTTAAACCTTGGATTGATCAACCGATCTCTAAAGAACATTGCATCATGATGTTGTTCATCCCCTCTTCTACAATTTCTCTCTTATAGATGCATTCTTTGATTGTTCAAGGCCTCCTCCTTAATGACATTTGTGGGATAATTTTGCCTCCTTCCTTGTCTTAACATAAACTTGGTTTTGTTATCCATCTTTCACATGGCTGCTAGGATCCATGGTCACTTCTGAAAATTGCTTGCAAGGTTATCTTGGCTTCATTATGCATTGTTTTTTCCTTTTGGAAACTCATCCTTCCTTGAGGATTGTCTAGCATCTACTACCTCAATTTGGATTTCTTGGATCAATTTAGTGCTCTCGTTCTCCTTTTGGACCAGTTGTCCATTCTCCTCACATGCAAAGCATGCATTCACATAAAATTCACCAATTTTAAAAATAAAAGGTTACCTGGCCTCTTCTGATGCCTCCAACATCAAATTTTGTCTTCCTTCCATGCTTTAGGAAGGTACTCCTTCTCTTTCTTCTATTCTTATGACAACTATGAATGATTGTCCCTCTTGAAAATCCTTATCATCTGCATCTATACACATAGCATCAGTATCATAATCACCAAGCTCTTTAGCCCCATATGGTATATATGTTACGAGCACTTCTAGCTAACCTCCCATGAGACTTTCATTTATTGTCTCATCGACATCCTCTTTGTGTAGCTCCCTCTACTGTTATGATGCTTTTTCCACCATATCTTCTATCAACAAATCCATATGTTGATTTGAACTCTTTATGCAGTCCATGAGACTCTCTGATAGTCTCTCTTCAACATCTTCCTCATCATCAAGGACTATTCCCTGCTCTGGTTCAAAATAGTGAACTAATTCAACTTTAGGCTCAACAGGTGCTTCATCTTCCTCCCTAGCTTTCTAGCTTTAGGGGTCTTCCTCTTAAAATCTTTTTTTTGACAAGTAATTTGGCCTTCTTCCTTAGGTCCCATCTCTACCTTTGGTATTCTCTTTCAAGCCTCATTTTGACTATGTTGAATCTCTCCTTCAACTCATAAATCTCCTTTTCAATTTCTTCTTTACTCATGCCATTTTCCTTGGCATGCTTCTCCCTTTTGTTATGGCATCCATGAGAACTGGTTAGTAGTGGGTAGTTCTTAACCAAAAGGTTCCCAAAAGGGCGACTTCGGGACTGATTACAGAGAAAGGAGAATCAGTACCTGGATGGCCCCTCTTACGTGGAGCCGATTCACTGACCAAGCTTCCTACTCCACAGTCTACATCAAAACAAACATCTGTAGTTGAATGGGCACTACAGTTGCCAAATAGGCTTACACAGACAACTGGAGAGCTTCATTTGAAAGGACAGATTATGCAGAAGGTTTGCAACTATGAACATGAAGCTCGGTCTTCAAATGAGGTAGCACCAATTGAAGCATGCTCTAAAGAAGAAGGGTTTCCTTGCAGTCAGCAGAATGATTCTGGTCGAGAAGAAAATTGTTTGGCAAGGAGATTAGAGTTCCTTTGTCTAAGTAAAACCTGCAGGCATTTTACATATCAGGAGTTGCAATCTGCTACTTCTGGTTTTTCAACAGGTTGCATTTGTAGTTTTCCTCATGGAGTTTTTCATTTCTGTGCTTCTGTTTTGAATGGGAAATTTCCCTTGAAATGTATATTAACCTTGTGAACTCAATTCAATTATGTAACATCCTTATTCTTGCAGGGAATTTTATAGGAAGAGGAGGCTGCAGTAAGGTGTACAGAGGATTTCTTCCTGATGGACAATCGGTGGCAGTGAAAATCTTGAATTCATCATCCAAAACAGAGCAAGAGCTTCTTTCTGAAGTTGAGATTCTTACTCTATTGAAGCACAACCATGTCATTACACTTATCGGTTACTGTGCAGAAGGCCTTAACCGCCTTCTGGTGTATAATTTTGTATCCAGAGGAAACCTTGAAGAGAATCTCCATGGTATATACTCAATAGTATTGCATTTTAAGAATCATGAAATCGTGTAGAAATATTAAGCAGTAGTACGTTTTAAGCATCATAGTGTTATGTATTGTATGGCAGGGTCTTTCATTTTCTCTTTTCTGAGATTTGATTATAGTCCTAGCTATTGACTATGTATATATTTTTCAGGAGGAGAGGAAAAGCCAATACTTCCTTGGAAAGTGCGATTAAAAGTGGCTGTAGGAGTTGCTGAAGCATTAGATTTTTTGCATAATGGCTTTTCTCAATCTGTCATTCATGGAGATGTAAAGTCTTCCAATATCTTGCTTTCTGAAGAGTTTGAACCACAGGTATAAATCTTTTTACTGCAAGAAGAATCAAGACTAAATTGCACAATTCAGTATTTGAAGAGATCTTAGTGATCTAGACTTGTAAACTGAAACTTGGAATTCTGCACTAATGAAAAATTTCAACAGAATTAATGTGTGTGTTATTATAATAGTTGTCAGATTTTGGGCTAGCAAGGTGGGCACCAACATCTTCATATATCACTTGCAGCGATGTTTTAGGAACATTTGGGTATGTAAGCATCTTCCCAGTTTCGATTGGCCATTTTCAGATTAAAGCTATCCAATTTGTAAATTCACTAATTGTGATTGTAGTTTGACAGGTATCTTGCTCCAGAATACTTTGTTTATGGAAAGGTTAATGAGAAGACGGATGTGTATGCATTTGGTGTGGTCCTTCTTGAGCTAATAACTGGAAGGAAGCCAATTGATACAGCAAGTCCCAAGGGTCAAGAAAGCCTGATTATGTGGGTAAGTCCTGGTTTTTACAGTTGACTCTCTTCTTCATGTTTATTTATATTGATTATCCTTATTAGGGGCTCATGTTTAACCTTCTGTAAATGTTGAAACCAGGCAAGACCACTCTTACAGGATGGGAATATGGAAAGTCTTGCTGACAAATGTTTGCAAAATGTTTATGATACAAATGAAATGCATAGAATGATGCTTGCTGCTACGCTTTGTCTAAGGGAAACATCTCATTACTGTCCTTGCATGAGCCGAGTAATTTATCTTCCTCTATTCATTTCTATATGCTTCAGGGGCTTGTTTTTACTACCTCGTGTGTTTTTTGAGGGTATTCTTTACTTGCAAAAATTACTTTAGGGTGCAATTTCTCTTACATTTTCTTTTAGCTATAAAACACTCTATGTTAACCACATCTGTTCATCTCTGCTTACTCTTTAATACCAAGATATGATTAATGGCAGATTTTAAAACTACTACAAGGAGAAGATGAGAGGACTGACTGGGCGTGGTGCCAGAATACAATGATCAAGGATATGGATACTTCAGATGAGGATGACATTGTAGAAAATCAGGGGGGGCATGATATACAAACCCATCGCACCCTTGCCATGCTTGGGGTGGATGATGATACGGTATCACTTAGTAGCACAGATCATAGTGTGGGCATTTTGCCAACAAACAATTCTTTGGAAGATTACGGACTGCGCCGATGTAGCAATTCATCAAGCTTTTAATTCAAGATTAAAAGAAGTGAGTTTTGTTGCCAGCAATACATTTGTTTATGGTTGCTTTATAAGTTTCCCATGGCCACAATGGTTTCATATTCTTATATGGCCAGGAATGTGACGTATTATGCTAGACCTCAAAGAATAGCTAAGGATTGTATGAAAACTAGGGGATTGAACAATAACATTGACTTCGTTAAAGCATTCCTTGAAGTTAGAAGCAAGCTCATGGGTGGAAAGGAAGATCAAGATGTCAGTACTCCATTATCTTGGCTGCAGATCTGAGCAATGTTTGACTAGTTGGCATCTTTTGTTCGCATGCTGATTTTTTCAGTGTCGTGTCCACATTTCTACTTTTTACTGTCAATCTCATGTAAATAGTGAAAATGGATCTACGGTGTTCATTACACTGCTCTGGGTAGACAAGTACCAAGAAGAGTAACTTTTTGGTAATGCTACTATATTGTCAATTCAGAAGTGGTGGAGAGAACCGTAGAAAGAACTACCCACTACTAACCAGTTCTCATGGATGCCAGGTTGATTGATCAAATGGATCAAATGTGCTGAAGCTTGAGATCCTTCTTTGATGCGCCATAAGGGCCATGCCTGATGCGTTTTTGGTTTAACAAAAGGACCAAGGGTTCAAATAGTTAATGGTTAGCATTCACCAACTATTAAAACAGAGTAGCCATGTCTAATTTTCAAATTTCATTTATAACACTAGCCATTTTTATTGCATAATATCAGGAATGAACAGATGCAGGGTTTTCAAGATTCAGGTTGAATATCACAGAAGACAATGCAAAGGTGTACCGGTGAATACTATGGTATTAATGAGAATCAAAAGTTAAAAGCTACACAGTAGAATGCATTTATTCATCTTCAAGGATATCACAGCACACACCACACTGCATTTTCACTTTTCATCCATAGAAATGTTTCCATCTATGGAAGGATTTATGGTTAACAATAGCAATAACTAAAGACCTTGTCACCATACTAATGTGCATATTCATCACTTATTGTAAAGGACTGAACCTAATTCCTTTTTATTTAATTACCAAGCCATAATCATGACAATATCCACAAAATTCAATAAGAATGGTTTAGGTTGTGTAAAATTCCACCACTATATGTTCGTGGGTCATATTCCTCCCATGGTACCATTTTGCTACATAATAACATGAAGAGACAGGTACCATTCTGCTGACTTAACAACATACTAATCTCATCACTAAAAGAATAATAATTGTAAGAATCTAACAGATTTTGCAAATATATGAGCTCAACTTATAATTATATAGTATTTATATTTTGGCAATTTTTTATTGCCATGAAACGCTGCTTCTCGAGTTCAGGTAATTGCAAAGCTGTTCTATAACATTACACCTTAAAAAATTCAGCCTTCAAATCCAAAACATTAAAACTATCCTACATCTCTAACTTCAAATTTTTTAATGCCTACACCTTTTGTAGAGAAAAAAGAAAAGGCAAGAAATACAATATGAAACCCAAAATTTGTTCAAGAAAATAAAGCTATAATCAATAAAAAAAAATAAAGCGTATGGCATGGTCTGCTGAATCATCTGAGGTGCTCAATTATCCTCAGCAGCTTTGGAAGTCTTAGATGCCTGTAATTCACCATAATTTTCCAGCTTTTGGACCTTATTTGATCGTTCATCTTTGGCAGATCCATCATCCTCTTCAAACCGTCTGTGTTTCTTCTCTATGCTGGTACCATTCCCCTTTGTAAAGGGCTTTCGACTGTTAGATGAGTGCCTGCCTCCTCTACCACGGCCACCTCTGAAATTAAGGGTGAATGGTCCCAAGTAAGTAAGTTATTTTAAAATCAAGTCATCATCAGGGAAAACTCTAAAACTCCTACCATTGAAACCCAATATAGAGACAGTTTTTAGGAAAATATTTTGATGGACAACATTGTGGCATGTCATAAATAAGCATCCACATGGACTTGTTCTAGGGTAGTTTAAAATAACTTCTTGTTTCTTTTGAATAAATCTTCTTGTAATACTAGAGAGGCCACTCAGTTTTGGTGATATTTTCAGCGCTTTGTTTAGTTATATGAATTCGTTAGATGCAAAACAAGTATTGGTTAATTTCATGAAAACCAATCTGCAGAATTGGAAATGTAAGCATATGTGCATGAATGTAGTAGAGAAAGGGGTACTGTTCTAATTGAAGTGAGAGTGAAAGAGACCTTTTGAAAATGTTATTGTTTCAAGCAGTTGGAACGGTATCAGTAGGAATCAGTATGCAGAAATTAAACAGAATAAATGGGAATCAAGGCGAATCAAGCATTGTATTGCATATCAAATCTAATAAAGTACCAATGATTCTACAGCTCTGGTTAAGTACTCAATAGTGCTTCCAAGGTTGCAGAACTTCAATCTACAGTCATAGATATTGAATGGGTGTTTGCAGTTATATTGTTCCTCTGCCAAGAACTCTGCTCTTTTGGACCTCAATTCCCCTCAAATAAAAATGTTCTGTTTAATTGGAACTTATTTACATCCTAACATGCAGGTCGATTTCTCCAAGAGAATGTACCTGGGCAACAAATGATATCCAAGTTGAAATCTTAACAATGGAATTAACTAATTATTTTCAATCGATTTCCTTCATTGTTGCTAGTTGATTTTTCCTGGGATTATCGACATCTCATTTATTGGGTTCACCTCACCCTGATTTGAACTTCTTTCATTTGAATCAACTTCATCTCTGGTTAGAACATTTTTTGATTGATTTCATTTTCCAACAAATGTGGTATTTAAGTTACTTTCTTCTTGCAAGTCGATTTTACCGTTATTAGTACACTGCTAGTAGATTTGTTTGACATGATCATTTTCTTCAATTTCAGGGTCGACTAGCTTAATGATAGTGTCCTTTTGCTTCAGCTCATGTTCATTCATCAGTTCTCAATTGATTCTCTCTGTGTTCAAAATGGATTCAAGTAGCTTAGGAATTACATCGATTTCCATGTTCATTCATCAGTTCTCAACTGATTCTCTCTGTGTTCAATGGATTCAAGTAGCTTGGAAATCACATCAATTTCCTTTTATATTGTATTAAAATGTACAGGAATGTCATAGTGGAATTGCTTTCCACAACAATACTTCTTTGTAACTATGGACTTTATCTCAACTCAACTGGATTTCATTTCTAACAAGAGATTTCCTTAATAAATTCCTCTTGACAAATTTTTCTGTTATAAAACTTTGCAAAAGCATACCCTTGGTATAGCTCACTACACAAGAAAATTCATTTTTGAAGCATAATTCTTATACTTGCAACTTTCATTTCTCTGTATAGACTTTCTAGAAAATAAATTGCGTGTAAAGAGTCTATATTCCACTCTTGGATTCATTTTGTTGGAGAGTTATGTGAAGGACTAACGAACCTAGTAGTCACAGGACGAAACAAACCCTGAGGCAATAAAAATTTGTACATGGGTCCACATTTGCTCCCGTTATGGTCCTTACAGAGAGTGCATTGAAGGTAGGTATGTTGCAGTTGGTAGAATATGACGAATGTGCTCCCTTCATGTTCTCTAAGACGACAACTTACAATTATTTGACAATTTCCTCATCCAAATGATTTTGAATGAGTAATTTCATCTAAATTTAACTGATTTTCAAACTGGGATTTAGTCTTCTTAATTTAACTGATTTTCAAACTGAGATTTAGTCAGTGTTATTGAGGAGTGAAATAGAAACTGATTTTCTCTTGCAGAGAATAACAAGGATTGGTGTGAGCTTATACTCTGCCTTATAGACCTTCAAATACAAATAAGCTCTTGTGTCCCTATTTCAATCACATAATTTAAATGAATATAATGTCATTTTATTAGAAAAATGCAATGAGTATGAAATAGATCATCAGAATGGCCACTGTAGCCCAGGCTGGTGAGAACTTGAGTATTTTATATCTGACTAAACACATGCACATGAAAAGAAACATCACCTGACACAGACATGAACAAGATAGAATCTAGATATTAGAATTTTGGGGAAAAACAATTGCGCCTTAACAGAGAGCTTCTTATCCTACACCACACATTTCACTCTTTCAAGGTGGAGTTACAAACTGAACATGCAATGACTGAGCTGCATGGTCACCAAAGTTGTAACACACCCAAAAAAACAATGCTTCATATCGGCTTCTCAATTATGTGTGTTTAACATTAGTGATATAGTCTCTTCTGAACTTTTATTTCAAGTAGAAATTTGATTAAATTTCAGAAGTGCAAGAAATCACAGAAAACCCTCTGGCAGTAAATTGATAGGAGAAATATTCAAAAAAACCTGGAAGCTGTCCTGTTCATATTGTCCTGGACTTTTCAGCCAAGTTAATATGTCTGTAAAGAATACTATTTTATCCTGAGAAAAGATTGACACTTTGTTTATCACCAGATGAAAATAAATTAGAAGCAAAACATCAGGTTGGTGACAAATCCAAAACAAGTTGCAAGACTGTAACCCAATCTGCAAAACATCAAAAAACTGATTGTCCCAGAGTGGGATGCACTATGGGAAGCTGTGCTGTCCCATCTTTTACTAGTGTCAGCTTCATAGCACCTGCTTCCATTTCCAGCAGCTCTGTCTTTAAGAGAGCATCGGCCTCTATCTTGATAGTGTTGTCATCAAGAGATTTGTAGCTGATTTCCATTTTTAATCTTTATGGCAGCTGTTTATAGTCCTGTAGGACTGAAAGTATGGATGTTGCAAAGCTTCATTAGCTGTTATTCTTTTGTTTCCATCCACTTGTAACATTTGTTTCAGCAAATCCACACCTTCTAGACACCCAACGTTTTTAACAAATCTTGTGAGGGATGGGAAAGGCTTTCCCGGATTTGGAAATATGATATCCAACTGCTCCTTTACAGATTGCCCACGAAATAGCGGCTCACCGATGAACAATTCTGCCGACATGTTATTTGTTGCTTTTTTCTAGACTAGCTCTCACAAAGCGTTTGAGTTGTTCTTGTTCCTGGTTGGTTTTTTTATAATTTTATAGACAAGTTCCATGTCGTGGAAATGTGAAAAAAGATAGTGATATTGCCACCATGTGGCTCTTATCATATATGGTTTTATACTTCTTCAAAAAATTCTCTAAGAGTTCACAATGCTAAAATTCACTAGGACTTTACAAAGTTTTATTATTTAGTGAAAGACTTGCCAAGTTCTTACAAGATTTTATAATTGAGTAAAATATTCGCCATGCCTGGTGAGAGATTCGCCAGAAAATTATATATACATATTATATTATTGATAAAATTGCCTTCCATTTTTCCTATATACCATGGAGATTCGCCCAATTATTATATTTATAAATTTGGGGGGGGTTCTTAAAATTTTCCCTGATATTATGAGAGTTATCAACCAGATCTAGTACATAAAGATAAGTCATTAATCATGTTGTTATCTGAACTCAATACCAGTAACCAAACATCAGTTATGCACCCAAAACCCTCCGTACCTGCGCCTTCTGTGGCGCCGCGACCACCGCACCTGCGCCTTCTGTGGCGTCTCCGCACTGCGCCTTCTGTGGCGCCTCCGCACTACGCCTTCTGTGGCGCCTCTGTGGCGTCTCCACACTGCGCCTTCTGTGGCGCCTCCACACTGCGCCTTCTGTGGCGCCTCTGTGGCGTCTCCGCACTGCGCCTTCTGTGGTGCCTCCGCACTGCGCCTTCTGTGGCGCCTCTGTGGCGTCTCCGCACTGCGCCTTCTGTGGCGCCTCTGCACTGCGCCTTCTGTGGCGCCTCCGAACTGTGTCTTCTATGGCGCCTCTGTGGCGTCTCCGCACTGCGCCTTCTGTGGCGCCTCTGCACTGCGCCTTCTGTGGCGCCTCTGCACTACGCCTTCTGTGGCGCCTCCGCACTTCCGCAGCTGTAGTGCTCGAGAGATCACCCTTCACAGATTCGCTTTCAACTTCACTTTCATAGATCAAACTTTTAAAACAATAACCCAATATTTCAGATCTTAAGATATTCGATTTGCAAGAATGAATTAGCCAAGTGATCTCCTTTGCTTTATATAGGCAAGCTTCTTCTTAAAATCATGGATCAATACCATAGATAACCAATACAAGGGGCCCAAAAACATGGGGCTCAATAATACCAAGGACTAACCACCATGGACCAAAGGTAAGTTCTCCAACATATACACACTTTTGACGAGGTACCATGGTCCAAAACCATAGGTTCAAATACCAAGGACTAACTACCATGGACCAAAGGTAAGTTCTCCAACATGAAAGTGCGTGAACTTTTTCTCTACATAAAATAAACTTTTCTCTGCATAAAAGTGCGTGAACTTTTCTCTACATGAAATAAACTTTTCTCTACATATAAGTGCGTGAACTTTTCTCTACATGAGATGAGTGGGTTGCCATCAAGTATAACATATGTATCATAAAGCCATACCAGAATCATAATGCCAACACCGAGTTATCTTGAAAAATCCTTCTTGTCATTTTATTAGTGATGTTTCCCAAAAACAGTTAACCTCTTGTTAATATAGAATTAAAACTACATAAATTAAGGTGACATGAAAGGGTAACATACATTGGTCAAAATGGTAATCAATATAGTAAAATGATGTGATTGTAAGGGTAAAAGTGGTCGAAAAGATAATGAAATGATAGTGAAAAAGATGTCAATTCCAAGACCAAACATCTCCTTCCAATTGCAGTGATTGCATGTTCTCATGCAAACCCATTAATCAACGGTCAACACATGATGTGCATACAACTCAGTGAAATTATAGGTTGTTGTATAATCTGTAATAGCCCATATATACTTCAAAATGAACCAAGTCCAACTACCAAGTCTCTGCATCTACTAGTTTGAACTAAAAGTAATGCTGATACTTCAATGCTGGAAGCCAAATCAAAGGAAACCTAAATTTCAACCCAAGCCAATCGGGTTCATATCATTTGATACAATTAGCATATATAGGGTTCCTTGAAAGAGCATGTATAAAGTTTAGGAAGTAATATGGATCTTCATCCTTTTGGTTTTTGTCACATACTTCCCATCTCAGTGTACTACCATTTAATGCACTTTGTCTCAATTGCAAATTGCTCCTAGAATAAAGGTCTAAAACCTTCATGCGGACTTCAATTACCTTAGCCATTCTGTTTGGAGATCACGAAAAGTTGTCATATTTTCTCACCACCTCTGCAATAGAGGCTGGTTCTTCTTGGATCCACCACATTCTACTTTCCTGGTTTGTTGTTACAACTTCACGTGCTAACTTCCATTTTATCTTATTCTGTGCAAATGAGGTAAATTCCATTTGCTAGATATCTCCCACATAAGGTGAGAGACTGAAGCTCTTTTCTCCATAATAGACAAACTCATGCAGATACAACTCACATAGCAAATGTTGTTCTTCAAAACTACGCTGTTTGAATACTTCAAGAAAGGATGTCGGGGTGGTTATTTCATATGGTCTCCCTTATTTATCAATAGTAAATTGAAAAAGAAAAAAATTATCTTGAATAAATAAGGGGTAAGAAGTGGAGGGTTTTCTATAGCTCAATATTTTATGTACAAGGTTGTACATTTGCTCCTTATTCTCTTGTAACTGTTGGACGTTTCTTGCAGTTCCAATACTTGTTTATTTTCTTTCTTCCTTTAACTTGTCCCTTTTCAATTTCTGAATCATCGCTTCTTTAGCCTAGGCCTCCTTGAGATTGTGGATAATTCTCCTATGCTCACTCAATGGGATCACCCCTTTTTGTAATAACTTTCATCTGTCTCCACTTGCTCAATTATGCAAATATGAATACTATATCTAAATGACCATCCCTTCACTTTAGGTTGCATTATTTCATCTATTGTTACAACAGTGTCTTCAAAAAGTTTATGTAAATCTCCTCTTCATCCTCTAACTATATTGCTTTAGCTATTGGTTCTTGTGTATTCGTAGCATTTTTGATAGGTTCTTGTGTACCAACATTTTGATTTCCCTCTGGTTTCTCTGCCTCAACTACTACTTCTTGTGTGACAACAACATCATTGGAAGATTCTTTTGTACCAACCTATTGATTCTCCACAGTCTTCTCTACTTCAACTATTGGTTCTTGTGTGACAACAAAATCTTTAGTAGTTTCTTGTGTAGCACCCTAAAACTCCATATTGTCCATTTCAAATTTTGTTTCCACTCCCATTGAGACAGATTTTGGATTTTCTACCTCGTCTCGTGTGTACCCAACCTCACTTATGAATTTCCCCACAAACTTTGCACAACAATTTTTTAGTCTTTTCAGTTTCAAAGGGGGGAGAAGTTGCACTAGTCATCTCTTCAATCTCAGCCAGGGGAGTCTAATCTAGAGGGTTTCTTAGTATGAAATTTCTCTTTTAACATTGCAAGTGGTTTTCTCAATTCATCGTCTTCTTTCCTTCAGCTGTCAACTTCTTGAAACATGGGGTTAAATTCAAACTTACCTGAGGGGAGTTGTCATCCTATTTCTGCTTAGACTCCTCTTATTTCTCCTTGTTAGGTTGCTCCTTTAGATCCTCTACAACAATTGGTGCTTTAAATGAATGAGTAAGTGATGTTGTGACAATAACCCTAACTCTCTTCTTCAAAAACTTTCCACTCTCAGTTTGCAGGGCTTGTTCCTCTACAATAGAGCATGTTCCAAATTCCGAGTTCTTTAACTTCCCACTAGTTATGTCAACTAGTGTATCAACATGAAGGCATTCATCAACATGCGAAACCTTAGTGGATGTATCAATAGAGTGAGCTTCCTCGAGGGTATCAACAAAAGAGTCTTGTATAGGTGTGTCAGCTAGGGAATTTTTAGTGTCATTTCTTATGTTTGGCCTTGCTTCCTCCATCTCAACATCGTCACTTTGTTCTTCATAATCACTTTCTACTTCATTTTGAACTAACCCTATAGCAGTGACCAAAAATCCTGCCCAAGTTATGCTTTTTTGCTCTAGTGCAACGATGATAATGAGCTTGATTAGCCCATGGTTTGGCCAACAAGTGTCAGGATGCTTAGCTAGCCAAATGTCATTGGCCATGTGATTTAGTGACTCCAAGATAAAATATGACATGTTAATTAAGTGGGCCAACATTTGAACATGATAGTTAAAAATTACTTCAAACCGACTTTCACAGATAATGTACTTCTAATTGAAGTATGCAATGTCCTCCCATGGGTGTGGGAGTGAAGTTCTTTCCACCCCTTTTCCTTTGTTTCTAATCTATTCCTATTCCATTAGAAAAGTGTCCGTTTCTAGTGGGACTAAGGTCTTCCTGCTGAACCAACGTGTCCCTGTTCAAGGCAAGATTGTCACTCTAGCGATTACCTCCTTTGTAACTACTACTTGAATTCCCCTCAAAATTGAGTCTCGCTTTGTCAGGCTCTATGCAAATTCCAAGGAAATATCCTCATTAAATCCACACAACTTGTTGAAATATTCCAACCATCCTACATAAAAAATATATATGCTCTTGGATAGTCTTTCAGTGCATCAGTTGAGTCAGGTTCATGATGCACATTTGCTTCCCCCCATATCTTTAGTTGTTGATGCAAACACTATCACAGGTGCAATGATCGTAACATGCAATTGCTCATTTTGAGAAGAATGTTGAATTTTGCATAACTTGGAAAGTTAGTTGCAATTGTGTGTTTAATTGGTACTTGGGGTGCCATAATTGGCAAGTGATCCAGAATATACAAACATAAGTGCATGTTGATGAAGCTCGTGGTAGGAATTTTTGGTGGGTCCCTTTGTGCAGTTGCGGTGGCAGTAGTAATGATACTTCTTCAGTGTAAGCAATGTCCATTGTATCAGCAAAAAAATGTAACATCAATTGTAACCACAACTAGTTTTCAATGGAAGTACCAACAATAGGACCTAATTTTTAGTATCAACATCAATGACAACCTCTTTTACTCAACATCAACAACAACATCTGGGCTTCAATATCAACAAGTATATCAAAAGATTGTAAAAACAACATATGTAAATATGAAGCTATTATTCTCTATAAAGAAAAAGATGTGATATATTGACTACTAGCAAGTTGGTTTTTAGTCAACACCTATCTAACTATGCCCCAAAGGGGTTTTCACCATTACATATATTTCATTTTCTTCGTTTTAGTATTTATCTCATTTTTTTTAAGTGGAAAATGAATTAAGTGGTTGGCAGTGTAGAAAGATTCTTCCTTGCCCCAACAATTTCAAGATTAGAATATGAGACAAGGTGAAAAAATGAATCCTTAGAATATGGCTTATGATACAATAGAAGGTAGTGTCCATTGGCAAGCAAAGATGTTTGTGCCCTGTTGGTAGTTATGAACTTAACAACCCCATTGTCTAAGACTATGTCCACTTCATAAGGACCTAGCCACCTGGTACAGAGATTTCCCTTAAATTACTTGAACCTAGAACCATATAGTAGAGCCGAATCACCTTTCTTAAACACCTTTGTCTTAATAAACATGTCATGCCACTTGGTGCATTGTTGGTGGATGCTATCAACCAAATGATGTTTTTGTGTTGTAGTCAAATCCAAATTCACCTCTAAAGTGATCATGAGTGTTTAGTCAAAAATAAGTGGAGACACCAACTCGTTGTCAGAGATGGGATAAATGAAATTTGCATTCAATAATTTTTTAAGTTCTTCCTTAATGATATCTTTTAAAGTTGGGATCATTCATTACTATGGTTTCCAGACAATATGGCACCCATCCTTTAAATAAATATGATGGGTACATAAACCAAGATGAATTCCCTTCCTGTACGTATAATCCCATGCGAAAGATCCTTTATGCTTTCTCAACAACTAAATTGGTTTTTATGTTTATGCATGATATAAATTAGGGTCAATATTTAGGATCTTTTAGGGCTCCATTTCAATTGGTACACTCTTAATATTTGGGGTAGTTGGTATCTTCTTTGTAATAATATCATTAGTGACATCATCCAAACTGGGACCATTCATTATAGAGTTCAAAAGATGGGATACTCACTGATTGTCAACAAAGGAGGTACTAATAAGACTTTTGATAGTGTCATCTTCTATTTCATTTTTAAAGCACAAAGCCTTACCAATAGTAAGGAGTGGTTGTGCATCATCCCTTTATGGATAAAATTTAACCACAAAGGGTTTTCATAACCAACAATTGGTTTAGCTATAGGGTAAAGAACAAGTTTCTTTATACTATTTCCACCAGATATTGTCATAAAACATGATGTAGACCTGATAAATGCATATGTAGTAGATAACCTTAGTTTTCCCAATATTAGGGTATGTCCTCCATTAGAGAAATTTTGAGGTCTAAAATGGGCCTCAAAACAAAAATGTACAACCAAAATCAACTTTATAAGAGCCAATAGGATTCAAGATGATGATTTCAACCATGGGGGCGATTCACAATTTTTGGAGTAAAAAAGTAAAAAGATTAAAAAATAAATAATAATAAAAAAACTATTTTTTCAACTCGTATTTTCAACTTATGTACCTATGTTTTTACTCAAATTTCAAGCGAGAGTATTCATTGGATGCATTATTTAATTCCTCATCCAAGGAGTACCCATGTTTCATATTTTTGATGGACCCTGTTATACGAAAAATGAGAAATACATGAGAAATGTGATTGCAAACACATTTTTTCATGTATTTATAATTTTTCGTGTAGCAGGGTCCATCAAAAGTATGCAACATGGGTACTCCTTGGATGAGGAATTAAATTCCACATCCAAAAAGTTCTCCCACTCAAAATTTGAGTAAAAGCGTAGGGAGATAAGTTGAAAACACGAGTTGAAAGATTAGTTTTTTCTTTTTTTCCCTCTAAAATTTCATGATGTAATTTAATCTTATTTTATTATTTCCACTATTATTTTATAATATTCCTAAGGGGGCCCATTTTAGACCTCAAAATTTCTCTAATGCCTAGGTAGGTCATAGGATATAACACGTTGCATATTCCCAGGAGTCTACTGAAATGTTTATGTCTTCTAGAATTTCCTCATGCCAAATTTTATACCTATCATCTAGTTCCAGTACAATAGGGATTGGTCTTAGATCGGTGAATCTGAGTACTTCAAAGGTTTCACTCCTCATCACGTTTATTGCAGTGCCGAAGTCAACCAACGTGTTTGGAATAGTTGTTCCTCCAATGTGGATAGTTATTGTCAGATTCTCTAGGTCATCATACTTGGTAAGTGGAATTTCACCCAACATCAATTCTAACAATTTTCCCACCACATGGATAATGGGAGGATCTAGGGGCTTCCTACCAGGTTTCTTTACATAAAGCTTTCTTACTATTTTTTCATAAATTGGGACATCTTTGATTGCTTGGAGTAATGGAATTCAGATATAAAAATTCTTTAATTCGTGCATAAAATTAGACTCAGGTTGTTGGGTATCCTTAGCTACAACTAATCTCTCTACATAATATGGATCCAAAGGAGTCTCAATGTCGATAACACAACCCCGACTATTACAGGTCCAATTGTAATAGTGGCATCAACTATTGTAGGAGTTTATATAGTAATAACATCACCAATAGTTAGCATGGTCTTAGTAGTAGTAATGTAATTAACTGTTACCAATGCTTCAGTTTGTTGTTTATCTAGTGATATTTGGTTTGGAGTTTATTCGTGTTGAAATTCGAATGGATGATCGAATTTCTAAGCATGATAATTACATGTGATTGATATACATATTTTCTTCTAGTATTTACTTTGACCAATTATGTCATCAAGTAATTACACATTAATAATTTATCCATTCAAATATAGATCACAATGCAAAAGAAACAAGAAACGCTAGGGATTAGGCTAGAGGCCAGGGAAAAACCCACAAGGGGAAAACCCATCAATCCTTTCCTTATATATTATCATTCAACAAGATAAATCCAAGTCAAACTAACCAGTGATCCAAGTTCCAATTCAGTTGTCCATCAGCAACCCAAACTCTGCCATAATTTTTTCCACAAGATCTTCAATAAGCCTTCCACATCCCAGTCCTTAGATTTCACGTCCCACAGAGATAAAATGCCTTAAGTAGATGCCATTCTTCAAATATAATTATCCTTCATATCGCTTGCATTTATGACAATCCACCTTTAGCTCACATTTAATAGATATATGAGTCCTCCTATAGCTCACAATCTCCATAGAGATAAATGTCTTCATGTAGCTCGTATTCTTCAGAAATAATGGTGCCTTAGTAAGTGTTTGGTCAATTTAGTGTGTCCTAAATTGCTATTTAAAGTGTCAATCCGAGGATCGTAAACTGATGAAGTGAAGTGCACTGTATATGCAAGGTATCCAACTTCCTAGTTCTTTGTCGCTTTTAAGTTTTTTTTTGGTTTGTTTTTAGGTGTATATTCTGTCGATTTCCTAAATGTAAGGTGACAGAATTGAAAGGAAAGTCTGGATGGTAATGGTGATTTTTACAATCATTTTCCTAGCTTCAAGGTTCTCTTATGAAAAATTTCAAACTTGCTGTAATGAAGTTAATTCTCAAGAAAAAAATAGAAATGTACCAAAACAGTGAACTAGTGACAATGGCCCAGTATCCTTACTGCTGTATAAAAAGAAAATAAAAACTGAACTCAAAGCAATTCAAAGACTGAAAGCAAAGTAACTAAATCACACTACTTCAACTCATCTTCTGACCCTTCACCTTTCGACTCGCTCTCGCTATAGGAAGTAATCACAAGCTAATTGAGTAATATGATATCCAAACTGCAGGAAATGAAATTGCATAAAATGAAACTAAGATTTCAACTACCCATTCATATTTCAATCTCTGAAAATGCCATAAGTAGTTTAATCACTAAATTGCAAGAAAGAAAACTAAATCATACTACATGAAGTAATATTCTGATTCCTCACTAATTGAGTCGCTTGGCTATAGAGAGGAGATCATAAACAAATGAGTAATATGATATCTAATTGATAGAAAAATAAATAAGCAAAGCAAAAACTGAAAGAAATAACAATGCTGAAAAAAACTGAATAAATGAATCAGCAGAAAGGACAAGATGATCTCATGTCAGTAGTCATTAAAAATATGTAAATTTGCCCGGGCTGCCTACGAAAACCTGTAAGAGAAGCATTGATCAGCTAACAGTTATGAGAAGACATAAAAGGAAATATGGACAACAGTTAATTATGAACATCAAAACAGTGCAATATATACAAGCAATGATTATAGGAACATAATGAAAGCAAGTAAGAAACTATACAAAGCCTTGGTGTATAGGGGCCCTCTGCAACCTCAGCCAGTCAATACTCAGTCACAAATCGAATTCAAGAATGCTGTCTTCTCATGTATTCAAGTGCAGTAAATAAGACAAAAGCGAAGCACGGTACAATGGGTTTATAACAACAGTCAAAATTACATCTGAAAAGTTAACTATCCAGCGTATAACAATGCATTATTTATAAGTGAAAACGATATAACTGTTTCCTAGATTTTATGTTGTCAAACAGACACATAAATCTCTACAGCCTGTGATCTAGCGGTATGGTAACCATGATAGATAAATCCATGGAGTCGTGGCTGCTTGATTCGGTTCAGGGATGAATCCATAGGTGTCGGCATACCTCCGGAAATTAAGAATCTTGCCACGCAAACCTTCACGTGAACAAAATAGAGCCGTGCCACCGCAAAACTCTTAGTTTGGTCGTTCCTTTGACCGTCTTTGACCATGGCTGTTAGTGAGCGATTTGGCTGAACTAAAGGGACAAAATCCATGTACATGACATTTGCAGCTTGCCCATGTGGCCGGATTCTCCATTGGACACCTGTAACATAGCTTTTAACAAAATGGCTGCGGAAACTAGAGCTGGCTGCAGAAACCTGTGCTGGCTACGGAAACTGACAAGTTTCCGCAGCTGATTGAACAAAAACCTAAATCAAACAACAGTCATAAACATAGTTAGGAAACCACTTTATAAGCTCTTTTTAGACTAGTATGCAATGATTTTTTAGCTTGGTGGGTCAAGTAAATGGAAAAGAAGGCTAAAAAGGTGTATGGGGAAGATGCAAGTTTGGGACTCAACATACCCCCACTGTGAAGGTGTTGCATGTCCTCATGCAGCCAAAATTTTAGTCATTTCTTTTTAATCCATGTGTTCTGAAGCCTCTGCTAGGACATCTAGTCCTCTTTTCCTCTTCCTTGGTGCCACCACCATTCTGGGTTTCCTTATCAGACACCTGAATTTGAGATTGATCAGTTCTCTGCTTAACTTCCTGCACTTTTTCTTTAGTTTCTTGTTTTTCTGTTGCCATAGTCCCAAATGAAGCATAGTATTATCATGAATAATTTTATCCACCTTGCTCTGCTCTTTAAGTGCTTCATTTTCCTGCTTAATATGCCTGTTAAGAACCTCTAATTCAAACACTTCTTGCTTTAAGGATTGAACTTGTTCATCTGGTGGCATATGGGGCAGAGTAGTACTCGGACCTGCAGATGTCTTTTCTAAAGATTCAAGGTAATCATATACCTCCTGTTGACTTGGATCCACTTTTGGAGTTCTCTTTGGACTGACCTCGAAGTCTTGTGGAGGAGGAGGACTGCTTTCTAGCTCTGACTGAGAAGGGCTTTCATCAATTTGTGGAGGACTAGTTTTAATTCTTGGCTGAGGACGAGGTGGACTATGGCCGGATGGAGGCTTCTCGGGTGTTTCCTCACCCAAGTCAATGAAGTAAGGCCATTTTACTTGTGTTTTACTCCCCCTCCCTCTAAGCCTGTTGCTTCTTCTTAAATATGGTGGACTAGTACTCCCTTCTCCTATGCTTTGTTTTCCTTTTTCTTTTGCTTTTGTGGTAGCAACCTGCTTTTGAAGATGCTTTAGTTTCTCAGACAATGGTTGATAATCTTCCTCTATAGATGGCTCAGGTGATTGGTAGACTTCTTGTATGTTTCTTTTTCCTTTCTCTTTTCTCTGTTTCTTGTCTTTGGTTCTGTTATCTTTTTCCTTTTTACCAACTTCTTGAGTTTCTGTGGTAGGAGAGTTTTGGACTATGGCACTCTTTTCTTTTCTCCTACTCTTTCTTGGTATCTTTGGTGGACTACTTCCAGATGCCTCAGATGGTTCTTGAAAATAATTTCTCATTAAGAATCTCTTCCAAGTATCTTTATTTTCTTCAGTTGGTCCTCAATGAGAATTTTTACAAGCCCATGATGATATAGATGAGGTTCTATATTGCCTATGTGTTTTTGGACTGTAATACTCATCTTTTTTAAACTCAGCAGTAAGAAATAAGACAAATTAAGAGTTTGACCCTCTAAGAAATTCATCATCAGTCTAGCATGGTACATATACATTGAACCAAAGCGTCCTTCGCAAGTGATAAATTTTCGGATAACTAACATCAGACTGGCCCATTCTTCTTTCAGTGCATGAACAGGAATTCCTCTTGTAAACACAGTGGTGTCCATACCTGGGTTTCGTAGCATAATTCTCCATGTCTGTTCGTCCACGCTTTTGTTTTTGAACCATCGCTCACCTTCCTGGGGTAAGCCTGTGGGAGCTGCTACTGTGGTTTCAGTCACCGTGAGCTTCAAGTCTCCAATCTCCACCGTTTGGCCATCGAAACACCGTGCAAAAGCTTTGGTTACCTCTTTATTATAGCCTTTAAACTTTTGGATGAAGCGTAACCATATGGCTTTCTTCAGCAAACGTTTGGCTTGAGGGTAACCTTCCAAATATTTCGGTCCTTCTGGTTCTACCCTAAGTAATTTTCCCATTCCTACCTCTGTTTTGAATTTCAGCTGAGGATTCTATTGCGTGTGAGGGTTTAGAGAGAAAGCGGCTCGGTTACAGGGTTTATGATAAAATGCAGTGGCTGCAATCGATAATGGATAGCGGGTAATGGGAATGCTTTGGGATTACAGGCGGAACAGAGGATGAGCAGCCGCAAATGAGTTCATAAGATGAAATGCGGATGCATATGAAGAGCATGGCCTTAATAGAGTGGTAAGCGAATGGAGTAACGTCGATATTTTTGAATCAAATGGCTGTGTACAAAATGTTACACATTTCAATGGATGGCTGTGGAAAATGCGGTTAAGAGGAACCGTAAAGGGATAGGTCACATCTCATGAGTACAGGTGATAAATGAAAGTGTAGTTGACTCTAGTTTAAACCCGAAAATCAATCATGAGACCATTAAGAGATGAATGCATGGTGTGCAGAATAATATCGTGGAATGGTAGTGGGTAATGTGGCCATCATTGCACATAGTAGAGCTTTTATGGTTTGATAACTATGCATAATCATGACTTTAATTGCTATTTGATTAAAAGATTTTGCTCATACCTTTGGAAACCTTGTCATTTATTGCTCATAGCTTCTAACCAACTGCTATTCTTCCTTGATGTCTTGGAGATGCTCCATGTCTTCATGTGCTCAATTACACCTGCATTTTCATGATTTTGCACTAACATTTTGACTGTAAAAAAAAAGAGAGTGGTGGTAGCTGCGGAAATCGTTTCTGGCTGCGGAAACTGCTTCTGGCTGCGGAAACTGCTTCCAGCTGCGGAAACTGACACAACACCCACTTGGCTGAACAAAGATAGTTAGAAAATAACTGACTGAGTGAAAATGGTCCTGAAAGAGACATTTATTGATGAAATGGAATGAGGTGAATGAAAATGGAGTGGAATGAAATGGAATGAAGTGAGAGGAAAAATGGAGATGGAGTGGAGTGGCAAATGAAATGGAGTGAAAATGAAGAAGAAGGAGAATTTTTTTTTTTTGGAAAATATAGTGTCAGGTGTCCCTGATTTTCACTCTACATTTTCTGTATAAGACCGCCAATCTGTGATGGGTTTTCAGGCTTATACAATTTTATTATATATATATATATATTTTATTTATTTATTTATTTATTTTTTCGAATTTTGAATTCAGAGAAACAAAGGCTAGGCTGGTGGGGAAGAAGAATTCTTCTCCATCAGCCTTATTGCAGAATTCTCTTGAAACATTTTGAAAAATTCCTCTTTTGAGAGTGGCTTATGATAAATTTTCAATCGGTGGCCATTCACAATGAGAGGAGTTTGAAATTCATCAATGGTCTTGATTCTTACCGCTCCATTGCTAAAGACTTTGTCAATCTCATATGGCCCAAGCCAATGAGTCTGAAATTTACATTTGAAGTCTTTAAACTTGGAATCAAACAGTAGCGCCCAATCTCCCTCTTGAAATTTTTTCTCTTTGATGTATCTATCATGCCACTTTTCTCTTTGATGTTGAACTAGATCAGTTCTTAAAATTGCTTCTTGTCTGATCTCATCTAGCTCATTCAGCTGCTCCATCCTGTGCTTTTGGGCTTCTGATAGATTCATCCCCAACTGAACTTCCATCTTGAAAGTCTTGACTTGAAATTCAATGGGGAGCATGACTTCTTTCCCATAAACAAGTTCATAGGGAGAATGTCCTGTTGTATTCCTCTATGTAGTTCTGTAGGCCCACAAGGCTTCATGAAGCCTCTCTGCCCAATCTCTTATGTGTAGATGGACAGTTTTGGTGATGATGCTCTCAAGAACTTTGTTTGTAGACTCCACTTGGCCATTTTCTTGCGGATGGTAAGGAGTAGATTTTATGTGCTTGATTTTGTATTCTTCCATCAGCTTCTCCATCAAGTTAGATGTAAATTGACTTCCCTGATTTGTCACAATTTCTCTTGGGACACCAAAACGAGTAAAAATATCCTCATAAAGAAAATGAACAACTGAATTTTCAGTGGCAGAAGGCAATGCTTTGGCTTCTACCCTTTTAGTGACATAATCAGTGCATACCAATATATACTTCTTCTGTTTAGATGGTGGATTAATGGGTCCAATGAAATCTAAAGCCCATTTTTCAAAGGGTTCAATGAGTACCTATGGTTGTAATGGCATTTCATTTGAAAGAGTCGATCTCCCAACTCTTTGGCAGCTGTCACACCTTCTGACATATTGTTTTGCATCTTTGAAAAGGGAAGGCCAATAATATCCCAAAGAAAGGATTTTATAGGCCGTCCTTTTGTCAGCAAAGTGTCCACCACATGGTTCATCATGACATGCCTTGAGGATGTCAGGCATTTCATCTTCCTGAACACATCTTCTGATCACACAATCTAGCCTTATTTTAAACAATTCGTCAGAAATACATGAATAATTCGAACTCTCCTGAATAATTCTTATTTTTTCACTGGGAAATAAATGTGGAGGTAGCTTCCCTGTAACCAAATAGTTAGCAATATATGCATACCAAGGAGTCTTAGTAGTTACTGCAAATAAATACTCATCTGGAAACTTATCCTCTACAGGAGAATCTTTATTAGTATTTTGGATTCTAGACAAGAAATCAGCTATTGTATTTTGTTTTCCTAGTCTATCCAATACAGTAATATTTAATTCTTGTAAAAGTAAGAGCCATCTTGTAACTCTGCCATTAGTAACATGTTTGTTCATTAAATATCTAATTGCAGAATGATCAGTATGGAAAAAAGTTTCATAGCCTGTTATATAATGTTTAAACTTATTGATTGCATGAACAACAACTAAGAATTATTTTTCAGTCACAGTATAGTTTAACTTGGTGGGAGTTTAACTAGGTGGGAGTCAAATTTTTACTGGTGTAGTAAATGGCATAAGGGACTAAATCCTTTTGACCCAACATAGCTCCTAAAGTTGTATTTGAAGCATCTGTAGAAATATGGAAAGGAAATTTCCAATTTGGCCCTCTCAAAATAGGTGCTTCAGATATTCTCGTTTTCAAAGTTTCAAATGCAGATTGACAATCAGGATCCCATTTGAATTCATAGTCTTTTGTAAGTAATTTAAAGAGTGGAGATGCTATCTTGGTGAAGTTTTCGATAAATCTTC
Organism: Pinus tabuliformis; assembly: GCA_031772625.1. Taxonomy (NCBI): domain Eukaryota; kingdom Viridiplantae; phylum Streptophyta; class Pinopsida; order Pinales; family Pinaceae; genus Pinus; species Pinus tabuliformis. The sequence goes on along the minus strand of CM062805.1, from coordinate 657,713,707 downwards.
TATAGTATCCAGTAAATCCAAGAAAACTTCTAACATCTTTTTGACAATTTGGAATAGGAAACTTGGAGATGACTTCAACTTTTGATCTATCAACTTTAATCCCATCCCCTAAAATATGATGTCCTAAAACAATCCCTTCGGTAAACATCATAAAGCATTTTTCATGACCTAATGAAATGTTTGTTTCTTTACACCTTATAAGGACTTTTTCCAAATTCTCTAATGCCTCTTCAAATGAATTACCATAAACTGTAAAATCATCCATATAAACCTCTACACAATCATGGATTAGATCAGAAAAGATTCCTAGTACTGCCCTTTGAAATGTTGCGGGTGCATTACACAATCCAAAAGGAAGTACTCGGTAAGCAAAAGTTCCCCATGGACAGGTAAATGTGGTCTTATCTTGATCTTCAGGTGCTACCTGAATCTGATTATAGCCACTAAAACCATCCAAGAATGAAAAGTACTTTTTTCCTGCTAAAGTATCTAATACCTGATCGATAAAGGGTAAAGGAAAGTGATCCTTCAAAGTTGCTTTGTTCAATTCCCTGTAATCAATGCAAACCATCCATTTACCATTCTTTTTAGGTACTATAACCAAAGGAGAAACCCATCGGCTATCTGAAATTGGATAAATGAAGTTTACATTGAGTAGTTTTTGGAGTTCTTCTTTCACTATCTCCCTAAGGTTTGGATTCATCCTTCTCTGAGGTTGTCTGATTGGTCTACTGTTTTTGTCGATGTAGATGTGATGAATGCAAGTCTTAGGGTCAATACCTTTCATGTCGGTATACTCCCATGCAAATGCAGTAGAATGTTTTTGCAAGATTTTGGTTAGCTGTCCCTATTGTGATCTTTCCAAGTTTTTGTTGATATTCAATGTTTTTCCTGGAAAGATCTCGATGGTGGAACTACCAAATTCTTCCATAGAGAAAAGAGACATTTGTCTAGATGATAGATACTCAGTGTCAGAATCTAACTGAAATTGTGTGGTCATATTCTGAAGATGTTTCAAAGTTTTCTAATGTGTTCAGAATTTGACTATCTTCACTGATTTCAGAAATGGTAAAGACAGGTTGTATAGTTTCCTCATCATCAACCCACTCATTATCTCCTATTTCTGTAATTGCTTTTGCTGGAGGATACAGATTGAATTTCTTTGTCGAATTACCATCAGAAATATACATATCCCCAGACCTACAACTGATAAAAGCATCAGCTGTGGCTAGCCAAGGTCTTCCTAAGATGAGAGGGTGTCCTCCTAAATTAATATTGGGAGTTAAAATCATGAAATCTACTAGATATTCCCAAGAATCTAAGGAGACCGAAATGTCTTCTAATACACCATCTGGTTTGATAATTGATCGATCTGCAAGTTGTAGTAAGTTGGTGTAAAAAGAAGATTAGGAAGTTTTAGCTGTTCCATAGTTTGTCTACTCATAATGTTGATAGCAGCCCCTAAATCAATCAAAGTATTTGGAATTTCTACCCCATTGATATGTGTTTTGACAATTGGGCTACCAGGATCTACATACTTCTGCATAGTAATTTTTCCCATCATGATATCTGTAATTTTTCCTACCAGGTGGATTTTCTTGTATCCCTCGGTTTCCTTCCTGGTCTTTAAGACTCAACTCCTTTATTGTTTTTGCTAGAATAGGAATCTCTCTAATGGTTTGTAACAAGGGAATCTTGATACAGACATTCTTTAATTCATCTAGAAAATCATAGTCAAGCAACAAGATTTGTTTTTCCACCCCTTTGTCAATTTGTAATCTTTCAGGAAAATGAGGTGTGGATGAAGATGCAGGTTGCTCAACTATAGGAGTTGTGGGGGTTGACTCTTTTTCTTCTTCTTTTTGAGAGCTTGGGTTTTGAAGAGATGCTTCAGAACCTTTATTGGCTTCAAGAGAATCTTCTTCAGAAATGATTTGCTTTTGAGTATCTATAGAAGGCTTATCTAGAACTCTACCAGATCTGAGTTGTACATCATTGAGAGGAACAATCATATAGGTAGGAAATTTTTGTCCTTCTACCATGTAAGCATTTTGAGGGTTTTTATTGTTGGGGTTCAACAATGGCTGGGAAGGTAGTTGATTTGTCTTCTGTTGGAATGGGAGCAAGAGTTGAGAATTTGGATTTTGTTGAGAAGGTTGTTGTTGTTGTGGAAATGGTAATGATATTTGTGGATTTTGATTTGGAAGTTGTGGAGCTTGTTGATTCTGAAAAGATGGAGGATATTGATAAAATTGAGCAAATCTCCCATAAGGATTTTACATACCTTGTACCCATGATTGAAAAGGATTTTGAGGTTGGGACCAAGATTGTTGCCAAGGGTTCCAATTTGGTGGGGTTTGAAAGCTCATAGAGTTGTTAAACCCTTGATTTTGTTGCCCCTGCCAAGGTCTCCTTGCAACAAAACAAAGAGACTCCATTGAATTTGGATCCTCTTGAAAAACAGCTTCGAGCCCAGGAATTGAAGGACAATCCTTGGTCTCATGGTTTTTTGAGCAAATCATACATGTTTCTACAACTTTTGCATCCAAGGGACATTCCATTAGAGCATGTTTCTTTCTACATTTTGGGCAAAAGATGGCCAAAGCTTTAGCTTCTGCTTTCTGCTTGTTTTGTATTTTAAGGGTGTCTAGTTTCTCACTAAGACTCCCTAAGATATCGGTTTTAAATTCATCAAGCATGTTGCCAATCTCAGCTCTACTTACTGATCCTGTTGCAGATTTGGTTGCTCTAATGAGAGAAGGATCTCTAGGCCCTTTTCCAGTTTTAGATTTTCCTCTTGAGAGATGGACACATAGCTCTGTTATATCATGAAGTGGAAGTTGAGATATATCTCCTTTTCCCATCATGTTCAAAATATCTATCCATTCATCTTTAATGGCTTTTAATAGAAGGGCTTTCAAGGTTTCCTCATCTAAGTTACTCATTTTTTCTCTTTTCAGGTTGTATTGAAATCTTTCAAGTAAATCTTCCAAGTTTTCATCTTCTCTTTGCACCATTTTGAATACCTCATCTTTATGATTGGTGGGCATACAATAGTCCAGGTATCTATCCAAAAATGTTTGTTTCATATCATTCCGAGTCCTAATGGATTGAGTGAGTAATCCCATGAACCATTTCAAAGCAGTTCCTTTCAATGTTAAAGGAAACAATTTGAGTTTTTGAGAGTCTTCCAAATAATCATAAGTTCGACATACAACCTCAAACTCAAATAGAAATGTTTCAGGATCCTCATTTCTTAACCCATGAAAGTTTGGGAGGACGGATGGTGAAATATTTTTCATTGTTGCTCGAGAATCCTCATCGACTATAGGAAATCCGAATGAGCTATCTCCATCCCTATTTCCCCCATTGTTACCTCTACCTCCTCCATTGTTTCCTCCTCCTCCTCCTCTACCTCTACCTCTACCAAATCTGTTTACTTCCTCTATCATGATAGTTTCTTTAGTGACTTCAGGGTCCTCTGGTTCTTCTACTAATGGTGAACAAGGAGGAATTTCTCCCTCTTCTTCCTCAGGTGATTCTACTTCTTCAATTACGATGTGTTTCCCTGTAGAAGTAAAGAAAGGGTCTTTTCTTAATTCAGATTCGGTGGATGGTGTGGGAGAGTCTCCTAATTCAACTACTGCCTCCTGAATTCTAGGAATCCTAAGGCTAGGAGTGTGAGTTGGCGATGATGGAGGTGTTTCTTGCCTACTCCTTGAAGTGGTTGGAGTTATAAAAATCGAACTCTTGGCCCTAGCTAAAAACCTTCCCCTAGAATCTCTTGCTCTATGCATGTCATTTTTTCTTCAAGTCGGCCTAATAATTCTCTTTCTGATCTTCCAGGTCACTCTAGGTGCAAGAAGAGAGCATACTTAAGAAATTATTAAATGAATAATTCTCTTTTCTGATCCTCCAGGTCACACTAGGTGCAAGAGGAGAGCATACTTTGAGAAATTATCAATTTTACCTTCCTTGAAATTTTCTTTGTTTTTTTTTTTTTTTAAGAAATTGGCTACCTAATTTCACTTCCCCGGCAATGGAGCCAAAATGTTTGGTCAATTTAGTGTGTCCTAAATTTCTATTTAAAGTGTCAATCCGAGGATCGTAAACTGATGAAGTGAAGTGCACTGTATATGCAAGGTATCCAACTTCCTAGTTCTTTGTCACTTTTGAGTTTTTTTTTTGGTTTGTTTTTAGGTGTATATTCTGTCGATTTCCTAAATGTAAGGTTACAGAACTGAAAGGAAAGTCTGGATGGTAATGGTGATTTCTACAATGATTTTCCTAGCTTCAAGGTTCTCTTATGAAAAATTTCAAACTTGTTGTAATGAAGTTAATTCTCAAGAAAAAAATAGAAATGTACCAAATTGGTGAACTAGTGACAATGGCCCAGTATCCTTACTGCTGTATAAAAAGAAAATAAAAACTGAACTCAAAGAAATTCAAAGACTGAAAGCAAAGTAACTAAATCACACTACTTCAACTCATCTTCTGACCCTTCACCTTTCGACTCGCTCTGGCTATAGGAAGTAATCACAAGCTAATTGAGTAATATGATATCCACACTGCAGGAAATGAAATTGCATAAAATGAAACTAAGATTTCAACTACCCATTCATATTTCAATCTCTGAAAATTCCATAAGTAGTTTAATCACTAAATTACAAGAAAGAAAAATAAATCATACTACATGAAGTAATATTCTGATTCCTCACTAATTGAGTCGCTTGGCTATAGAGAGGAGATTATAAACAAATGAGTAATATGATATCTAATTGACAGAAAAATAAATAAGCAAAGCAAAAACTGAAAGAAATAACAATGCTGAAAAAAACTGAATAAATGAATCAGCAGAAAGGACAAGATGATCTCATGTCAGTAGTCATTAAAAATATGTAAATTTTCCCGGGCTGCCTACAAAAACCTGTAAGAGAAGCATTGATCAGCTAACAGTTATGAGAAGACATAAAAGGAAATATGGACAACAGTTAATTATGAACATCAAAACAACGCAATATATACAAGCAATGATTATAGGAACATAATGAAAGCAAGTAAGAAACTATACAAAGCCTTGGTGTACAGGGGCCCTCTGCAACCTCAGCCAGTCAATACTCAGTCACAAATCAAATTCAAGAATGCTGTCTTCTCATGTATTCAAGTGCAGTAAATAAGACAAAAGCGAAGCACGGTACAGTGGGTTTATAACAATAGTCAAAATTACATCTGAAAAGTTAACTATCCAGCGTATAACAACGCATTATTTCTAAGTGAAAATGCTATAAGTGTTTCCTAGATTTTACGCTGTCAAACAGACACGTAAATCTCTACAGCCTGTGATCTAGCGGTATGGTAATCATGACAGATAAATCCATGGAGTCGTGGCTGCTTGATTTGGTTCAGGGATGGATCCATAGGTGTCGGCATACCTTTAGAAATTAAGAATCTTGCCACGCAAACCTTCACGTGAACAAAACATAGCCGTGCCACCGCAGAACTCTTGGTTTGGCCGTTCCTTTGACCGTCTTTGACCATGGCTGTTGGTAAGCGATTTGGCTGAACTAAAGGGACACACTCCATGTACATGACATTTGCAGCTTGCCCATGTGGCCAGATTCTCCATTGGACACCTGTAACATAGCTTTTAACAAAATGGCCGTGGAAACTAGAGCTGGCTGCGGAAACCTGTGCTGGCTGCGGAAACTGACAAGTTTCCGCAGCTGATTGAACAAAAACCTAAATCAAACAGCAGTCATAAACATAGTTAGGAAACCACTTTATAAGCTCTTTTTAGACTAGTATGAAATGATTTGTTAGCTTGGTGGGTCAAGTAAATGGAAAAGAAGGCTAAAAAGGTGTATGGGGAAGATGCAAGTTTGGGACTCAACAGTAAGTTCATATATCACAGAAATATCAGCCACAAACATCTAAATTCTTCTTCCAAAGATGATCACTGAATTTATTTCCAAATAATGGATAATAGGTGCCAATATATAGTTTTTCATTCATGTGAAGGGAGACATCCTTTGGGCAGGCCAACTTATCTTCATGGAGGGCCGACTTGGCATATTAGAGGGACAAATGACACTTCAAAAAATTCAAATTTACTTATTTTATAAGGGTCATGAAGAACATGCCGATATATATATATATATATATATATATATATATATATATATATATATATATATATATATATATATATATATTGCATAAAATACATATTGATATAATGAAAATTATGAAGACCGAACCTAGTTATAATTTCAACACTTCCTCTTAACTAGGGAGGTATTCATAATGAATCATCAAGATATTATCAAGTTGAAGAATACTATAAGAACAAAGGATCCAAATTGATAAGAATTAATGATTATAATATCATCATAACTACCATTTTTAAATTACCATGGCCTTGACAAGTATGCTCTATCTCTCCACTAGATCAAAGCACAATGTTGGGAGGCATTCAATAGGACACCACTGCCTCTTGAGGCACATACTCCACCTAGGTCCACTAAAGTATGTCCTCACAAGACCATTCCTTAACCCATTGCCATAATACTTAACACTAGGAAATGTTGGTCCTTCGAACCATTCTTTATCAGATCAATGTACATGACTTACAACTGTTAGTCCTGGTCATAGTAAAAATATTCAAGAATTTTAGTCTCTAATGCTTGTCCAATCCACCATTCTCTCTATCCATGTTCATGTATTTGAATTACAGTTGTTACTCCTGGCCATAGTACATGACACATGGAGAACAAAGGTGTCCATCCTCGCTCCCTCTCAAACAGGGAGGAGATATCCACAAGACTAAGCTTGTCTAAAAAATATTCATCCTTTCCCTTAGGAAGGGACTTCATCAATTTATCGACCACCTGTTCGTCAATGGAGATATATAGTAGCTTCATGGCTCCATTCTGCAACATGTCACAAACCATAATGTGCTTCAACCTTCCTCGTTCTCTGACAGTCTTCATAAAATATCGACTCTAGCATGTTGTGAAATAGTTTATCAAACATTTTACGGAGCCAAACCGCTTCACAACTAATTATACAAACTATCATATATTATTTTACCTCCATAGTGCAAAATAATTCTGCTTCATGCTCTTCCAAGAAACTATACCAGTTCCCAACCATTAGTAGTATCTCTATCATAAGCACTTCCATCCCAATCGATATATCCTCAAGTCCCAAGTTGTAGTGTAAGATCCCACATGTCAAATTCTTCTTCCAAATCCCTCTAAAGTCAATATTTCTACCTTGAATTATGGTGAGCACTAGTATTGCAACGATAATGCTGCAACTCCTGGGCTGCCTACTTTACTCTTATCAACCCAGTAGTTTGTAACAAACTTGGAAGTGACGGTGCTGTATGCACAAGTACTAGTTCTTACTGCAGGCTGTCACTTGGTCAGCTGGCGCAAGATCACTAGGAGCTCAAGCCAACTTCTATGGATTCCAGAAGAAGGTCTATATGTGATGAAAGAAAGGAAAGCTTACTCTACAAAGGCTACTCTACTTGCAGAAAAGAAAACGATTGAAATGTAAAATAAACCTAGCAAAACCCTACTTAACCAACTAATCCTACTTTTGCAGAAAGAAATATGAAAACCATGAAATGAATGCCATTACCTACTCAAGGAATTAAACAACATCTACTCAAGCTATTTTTAGAAGTAAATGAGAAAAAAACATTTTTTTGGATTTTTATGTATTTTTATGTGAAATTGACATGCATGTATTTTATTGTGTGTGAAGGTGGAAGCGAATAGGTGGTGTTGAAGGGCGAATTTTGGGTTTGAGGAGATGTAGGATGGTGTAGATGGGTCCTAGGAGGTCTCGGGTGGCCTTCTTGAGGCTTTTCCTGAAATTGGCCTTCAAAAGGAAGCCTACAGGAAAATCTATAGGAGGACATAGGTGATCTACAGGAGGTCTACAGGAGGATGCTGAGAGCAGTTTTGAAGGTTTTAAAGGTGTGAGAGTGGGTGGAAAGGGTAGATGAAGGCTGGGATGATGTGTTAGGGCACCTAAGGTTCACCAAGGATCACTAGGAGAGGGAAAGATGGTCGGGAGAGAGGAAAAAATCCTATGGAAAAACGCAGAAAAATAAGGCAGATTTGAGGTGAACTTTGGGCGACCTGTAGGGCATAGATCAGGGAGAGAATGTGATGGCTGATAGGCTGACCAGCTGTGAGAAGAAATCTGCTGCAAAAGAACTGATAATCAAACAACGAAATCAAGCAAGCAAAGAAATTAAGTACATCAAAAGAATAGAATTTTGCATCAAGCTAATCTACTTATGAGTTATGGAAAGAAATGCTGTAAAATACTATAATGAGAGAAAGCATGGAAGAAGACTTATTGCAAAGATAGAAATGAGCATGGTGAAAGAGATCTAAAGAAAAGCATTAACCCTCTAACAAACTACAACACTAGGGAGGAAAGGAGGCCAAAGCACTGTTGCCAGCCTTTTGTATCTTCTCTCTATCACGGTTTAACCTGCTATATAGAAAACACCAATGGAAACAACCTTTTAAATCACCAAAAGCAACCTATTCTTAACCAAAAAGAAATTCATCTACAGTAACTAATTCATAAATTGAAACAAAGAATATAAATACAAACAAGAGGAGTTTGGATGCTTGGATTGAGCTCTAATCCAAGAGCTTTAGCCCTCTGAGATAACTCAGTGCTATCTCAAAAAGGATCTCATCTTTATTATCAAAATAGTAATAGGATTACATGAAACTGTCACCAAAAGTAAGATCGAAGTTGAGCAGAGCAAAACTGCAACAAAAATCCAACAAAAATTTGACCCTAGTGAGGCCCTAGGCCTCTCTACTTATACAATTGAAGCTCCCAATAACTTCATTAAAACCAGGGAGGCTTGGCTCCCAAGACTCGAGATAAACATAAGTTATCCTCCACTTGCTTGGCTGCCTCCTAGTGCATTGATTTGGCTGTTTGTGCTCCGAGCTACATGAAGGAGAATTCAAAGTGGGGAGTAATAAACGAGGGGTATTCCATCCTATAAATATTCTCCTTTGTCCACTTCGAATTATTGCTGCCAATTGTCCATTGAATTTTTGAATGTGTCTTCAAAATTCAACAAAAATCTGCACTAAACACATATTAGACCTCATGGCATCATAACTAACCCAACTCACTCCACAAGCATAAATATAATAAAAAAATGCAATAAGCTAAGAGAATGGTTGATTCAACTATGTTAGGAGGCAAAATGAGCCCATATAATTACCCATTTATGGGGCTCATCATCACCCCCCTACTGAAGGTGTTGCTCATCCTCTGAGCAACTTAGTCCATATCCTCGTCTTTGATGGCCGTGGTGGCCTCCCTAACATCCCATGCTTCTGATATGATCTCCTCTTCTTTGTCATGGAATCCTGCCTTTCTGTCTACCTCTTCCCACTGTTGTTGCTCTTTTTCCTCTTTTCTACCTTCTAGCATGCCTAGCAGCAGTGGGGGACTCAATTTGAGGCCAATCCAATTGACCTTGAAACTCTGCATGGAGCGCTTGTATAGTGGCACTCTCCCTAATGCCCCTTTCATCCTTGATGGGGAGTGATAATCCCTGATTTGCAAACTGTGTGGTAGGATGTTCCACCTCCTCATATAAGCATGAATACAGTCATCCCCAAGTAACCTTTCCGTATCCTCAAAATGTGCAATGGCTTGAGCCTGATCATTGATATATTTAGGGGCAATTTGGGGATTATTTGCAAGCAGTTGGTGTGTGCTGATGAGAGCCATGGGATCTGATGGCTCAACTCTAATCATTAGTGGCTCATTCTTCTCCTTTATCATCAACTTCCTTATTTCTGCTGCCCTTAACTCTTCATGATTCATCCATGAGGCCATGGCCATTAGTTGCAGGTCCCCTAGCCTAGTATTGGGGTCCCACAAATTCATGTCTGTGAGGGCCATGTTATGCAGATAGAATTCTACTATTTTTGCCTTGTCTTCTGATGAGCTTTAGTCACACAGGTCCATAAACTGTCTATAATCTTGAAAAGGCATTGTACCTCTCTGTGCTAAATTCTTTATCTGAAACTGTAGCCATTGGTCCTTGAGGTATAATCTATAGGATTTTGTTGGTGTTCTACATTGCAATGCCTCCATGGACCAACTATCCATGCATGCCAATTGTGTCTCTTTGTCTTTTAGCTACCTTCTTAGCAATTCATTTTCGTTTTGGAGTTGGCTTCTTGCAATTGCCTCCCTATGTCTAACAACACTTAACTCCCCGCCCATTTCTCTAAGCTTGTTCTCCATGTGGCCAACATCCACAAATCCCTTGGATTTGGATATTTGCATCCACCTGCGTTCTTATTCTTTCCTTTTCTAATTTAAAGAATAGGGGGATTGCAAATGTTTGTGGAATTATCCTTACTCCTTCAAGGAGATGGTAATAGGAGCCAAGGCTGGGCTAGGGATTAGGTTCTTATGGCTCTGTAGCTTCCTCCTTCCCCTTTGTCTGTCCTTCTATCATTTTTTTCAAGTTTTTCGGTCTCCTGTAGTCTTGACAGGGTCTCCTGTAGAACAGTCTGAGCCTCCCATAGAAATGTTTTTGAGTCCTGTAGTTGCACTTTTTCCTTCCAGGTGGAAGATCTAGGAGTTCCTCTTTCATATGTGATAGGGGTTTTAGAGGGAGATTCTTCCCCTTTGACAGTGGGTGAATCTTCAATTGTAATGGGCACTATTGAAGATGGCTGGGGTTTCCCTGATTTGATCCTTGTTCTTTTCCTGGCCTTGAAATACATTGAGTTCTGCCTCTTCCTCTTTTGTTTTGGTTTAATTGGGGTGCTAAGGGCAGTGAGAGTAGCTGCTGCCTCTCGTTCTAGGGTCTCAAGAGACAATTCTGTCTTTTCTGCCCCTTTTTCTCCTCCTTCTGTCTTTTTCTCTGCCTCTGTTTATTTTGTTTCTTCCTACTCTATTTTGGTTTCTTCCTTCTTCCCTTCTTGTTCCTCAGTTTCTTCCTCTTCTCCCCCTTGTTGCTCTTCCTCCTCACTATCAGAAGGATTGATATCATAGGTGAGGGCCTTTTTGTCATCTTCTGCTGTCATGTTTCGGAAAATTTCCCATGCTATGGGGATTGTGAATGTATGGAGGGCCTCTTCCACTAAAATTTTAATTAACCCATGGTGAGCCAGCTGATCTGGACTCCCTACCTTGAACTTAATGCTGGAGTCTATGAGGGACTGCAAGAGGAAATAGGGGATGCTGAGTTTCTGGGGTGTTGGAGTGTCCATGCCATATCTAAGCTCATGAAGGATTCTAAAATGGTAGCCATAGACTATGCTATACCTCCCTTCACAGGAAACATTTTTGATGATTTGGTAACTAACCTCATCACAACGGTAGGGTATGCTTGTCCTTCTAATGCCATTTTTATCTTCTACAAGATGTTCATTGTTTTGGAAGAAGTTTCTCTTGGCAGCCTGTCCAATTGGTTTTTCATCTTTGCTCCAAGGTAATCCAAGAGGAAGGGTAGTAACCCTACTGATAAATTTTGGGGTGATTTCCATGGAAATACCTCTAAGAGTGATAGTGGCATGGGTTCTTGAGTGAGGGACTAAAGAAAGGGCAAATTCCTGAGCAACTTCCTCATCAAACCCTCAGAATTTCTCAAAAAATGTCATCCAATTTGCCTTGGTGAATATGGCTACTACTTGGGGATGTTCATGGAGCCTGGTTGAATTAGTGGGCTCCTTCCTTATGAATCCTCCTGTCATTGTTCTTATACCCCTTTTGAACACCAAATGTAGAGATGGAGACAAGAATTTTGAAGAAAACAGGAAAAAAGAGGAAAATTGTGTTTTTTTTTTAAGAAAATAGGCAGAAAATTTTTATGTAATTCCTCTTCTTCTATGGACTCAATTCATCATTAAAATGATATCATTCCTTGCAAATATTGATAATAAAGGTGGGTATGCATGGAACCTACCTCCTCAAACCAGAAATCGAGCAAAAACCCATGTTTTCTTCTTAAAAACAACTCACTGCCCCTCCTGTAGAACTGCCTGTAGGTGCTTCTGTAGAACGCTGATAGCAAGAGGATGGATGAGAGTGATGGAGAATAATGGTTTCAAGGCTGTGGGGTGGCAAGGAGCTTGCTTCAGCTAAGTGGACGAAGATAGAATGAAAGAAAAGGTGGTGAGAGTGTTTCGAGGAGAGTACTTATTTCTTCTTTTAGATGTTTCCGGTGATGGGGGTGAGCTAGAAAAAGGGTACGTTGGCCATATTTGGACTGTTGGTACCCACCTGCCTTCTCATCATGGTTTCTTCCTGCAATCACCTCTCATCATTTCATCGGAATTTTCAAACCCTCCTCTACCTGTCCTTGGGATCTTTCTCTGAGTTGACTATGCGCACGTGTTGTGACATCTTCAGATGAGTGCAGTCAACTGGATGAAAGTGACCAAGTTAACTGGCAACCTTTTCTCATTCAACCCCAACCATCTCATTCGATTATGCATATCTTTCAATTACACAAATTCAACAGAGGAGAGGGTTAGTCACTTACGTGTGAGTTGAGTGTATGTGCTATGAGGTATTTTGGCTCCTTTTACTGCTGCATGCTTGCATTTCCTTTACTGCATGCTCTCTACTTTCTGATGTATGGCTGTTTGTCTTGTGCAGGTGTCCTCTGGCTAGATCTAAGCTTTAGATGTCTCCTTCAATCCCATGATTGCACTTCTTTTACTGCTGTGGCTTGATTTTAATAGGATCAACTGCTATTGGAATTCCTACAGGAGCTCTTGTAGCTACTTCTCCCTTTAAAATTTCAGCTTATTTTTGTACTGGAAGCTATGAGGATGATGCTAGAGATGCTGATGGAGATGGAGAGGTACTAGGTAAGCTGCAGGTGATATTTGAGGTGCTGCTTCCTTTATTATTTTGTTTTTTTTCTAAAAAGTGGTTTTCTATGTTTTTCTGTGACAGGAAGGGAAAACAAATGATGATGATGATGTGATGCAGGTGTGAAATGGATGGAAAGGAGAGTTGATAGCTGTAGGAGGGTTTTCGTGTTCTTCATCAAGCTTCCTAGCCCCTCAAACTGCTTTTTGGAACCATTTCTGGCTCTCTGTGATTCCTACAGGAGCCTCTTGTAGAACACACAGTTTCCGGAAAAAAACACAGTGGGGTGGAAGAAAGGTCAGATTTGATGGAGAAGAGTGTAGAGGAGGTGAAATAGGCTCTTTGGCATATTCTATTGCTCCCTGTGGTCCTCTTGCAACCTGCAATACACATTAACATTCAATTTCCTTTTCTTCTTTTTCTCCTCTTTTTTTTTTTGAAAACAACTAGGGCGCCTCAAGGAGGTTTTCACCCTAATTGCCTACCCTGGGCACCTCCAAGGGAGGTTTTCACCCAGGGATGTTATTCTCTCTTTTTTTTTTTTGCATCACTGAGCTGCCTCAGAAGAGGTTTTCAACTCAATGGTGTGACTCAAGCACCTCATGGAGGTTTTCAGTTGAGTCCTTATTTTTTATTTCTCTTTTCCGTTTCTTCAGTGAGTGGGTGAAGTGGAGGCTAAAACATGCTCCACTACCATCACTGTCTTATTCAGATCTTCAATGAACTCTCGCTTGGAGAGGGGCTTCTTGTAAATTTTCAACCTATGTCCATTGACAAGCATGGGGATGGCTTCCTCATCAATGGTTCTGATCAGAATTGAACCATTGTCATTGCATTTTTCCACAGTGTAGGGCCCCAGCCATCTTGTCCTCAGCTTGCATTTGAAGTCTTTATACCTTGAATCATAGATCATTGCCCAATCTCCCTCTTGGAATTGTTTTTCCTTGATATTTTTGTCATGCCATATCTTCCTCTGAAGCTGAACTACCTCTGTGTGGATAAGGGCCTACAATCTTTGTTCATCCAATCCATTGAGCTGGAGTAGTCTTTCCTTCTGTGAATGGCTGAGGCCTAGGACTAGATGAGCTGCCATCCTTAGTGTATTGAATTCAATTTCTATTGACATCAAAGCCTTCTTCCCATAGACCAGTTCATAGGGTGTGAACCCTGTGTTGGTCTTCCATGTTGTGTTGTAGGCCCAGGTGGCCTCAACTAATCTGTCCGCCCAATCTTTTCTGCTTCTGCTCACTACCTTGGTCAGAATTCCTTCCAAAGCTCTGTTAGTGACTTCCACCTATCCATTGGCTTGTGGATGGTAAGGGGTGGAAGTCCTATGCTTGATTTTATGATGTGTGAGCAGGTCTTCAATCAAACTGGGAGTGAACTGGCTACCTTGATCTATGACCAATTCTCTTGGATACCCGAACTTGTAGAATATGTTTTCTCTCAAAAACTTAGCTACTTTTTCCTCTGTTGCTGCTTTGATTTCTTTTGTTTTTGCCCACTTTTTCAGGTAATCGGTGCACACAATGATGTATTGCTACTGTTTTGAAGGAGGGTTGATAGGACCCACAAAGTCCATGCCCCACTTCTCAAATGGCTCAAAGGTCACTTGAGGTTGCATGGGAATCTCATCCTTTGGAGTAGGTTTCCCCATCCTTTGACACTGATCATATTAGCTGGTGTATCTCCTCACATCTTGATGAAGAGTGGGCCAATAGTAGCCTGCTTGCAAGATCTTGAAGACAGTTCTCTTCGCTGCAAAATGACCTCCACAAGGACCGTCATGACAGGTCAAGAGGATGTCAAAAACTTCCTCCTCCCTAACACATCTTCTCAAGATCTGATCTAGGCCAAGTTTGAAGAGATTACCCTCATTCCAGGTGAAAGGGGAACTTTGCCTCACTATCTTGCTCTTCTCCTTTGAGGATAGGTGTGGTAGGAACTGTGCTGAAACCAAGTAGTTTGCTATATCAGCGAACCATGGAGGGAGTACTGAGATAGCAAACAAGTGTTCATCTGGCATTTGATAATCCACCATTCCTTCTTCACCTGCAGGCAAATTTACTCTAGACAAAAAGTCAGCGACAACATTTTTTTTACCAGGGTTATCAATAATGGTCAAATCAAACTGCTGCAGTAAAAGCAACCATCTAATAATGCGAGCATTTACATCCGGTTTGTTCATTAAATATCTAATTGCAGCATGATTAGTGTGCACGAAGGTTTGATAGCCTGTGATATAATTTCTAAATTTGTTTAAAGAATGCACAACAGCTAGGAGTTCCTTCTCAGTCACTGTATAGTTTAACTCTGCCTTTGACAAATTTTTTCTTATAAAGTATATGGCATAAGGTAACTTTTCATCAATTTGACCTAAGTCTACTCCTATTGCTTTTTTTGAGGCATCTGTGTGAATGTGGAAAGGGAGGGCCCAATTTGGGCCTCTCAAAATTTGGGTAGTCACAAGTTTACTCTTCAAGGTATCCAAGGCTTCTTGACCGTTTTCCGACGATACAAATTCAACATCTTTGCCTAGAAGACCAAACAACGGAGAGGCTAGCTTGCTAAAATCTTTAATGAATCTTCGGTACTACCGAGCTAAGCCTAGAAAACTTCTGACATCTCTCACCTTTTGAGGAGGTGGGACCCTTTGGATGATGGCAACTTTGTTGGGGTCCACCTGCAATCCTTGTTGAGATATTGCATGACCTAGCACGGTCCCTTCAGTCATTAAAAATTCACATTTTTCTAGACTGAGGGACAGGTTCATCTCAATGCACTTGTCCAAAACTTTTCCTAAGTTAGATAAAGCTTCCAAAAAGTTAGAACCATAAGGAGTAAAATATCCATATGTATTTCCACTGCATCATGAACTAGTTCAGAAAATATACTCAATACCGCTCTCTGGAAAGTGGTTGGAGCGTTGCACAAACCAAAAGGAAGGAATCGGTATGCAAAGGTACCCCAAGGACAAGTGAAAGTGGTCTTATCTTGGTCTTTCGGGCTGATTTGAATTTGATTGTACCCACTAAACCCATCTAGGAAGGAGAAAAACTTTTTCCCCACCAGACCATCTAACACTTGATCTATGAAAGGCAAAGGAAAATGGTCCTTTTTAGTGGCTTTGTTCAATTCCCGATAGTTGACATAGATTCTACACTTACCATTTTTCTTTGGCACTAGCACCAAAGGAGAGATCCATTCACTGTTAGAGATGGGGTAGATGAATCCTACATCAAGTAATTTTTGTAACTCTTCCTTAACAATGTCTTTAAGTGCTAGATTCATCCTCCTTTGATGCTGCTTGACTGGTTTGCAATCTTCCTTAATGTATATATGATGAGTACACACTAAAGGGTGCACTCCCTTCATCTCCTTATAACTTCAGGCGAAGGCATTTAGATAGTTTCTCAATAAGCTGCACAACTCCTTCTCCTGGGAAGTGGATAGGGATGGATTGATTTTCAAGGTTCTTTCTGGGCTGAAATCTATATTCTTAACGCAGAGAGAGGTTGAGTCGGCCATGCAGAGATAAGTTAAGGGGTTGTCTTGGGTTTATCTCACTATGTCCTCTAATGGTAAGACACTCGGGGGTGGATTCTGAATCAAATTTTCAATCATATCATCCTCATCTTGCAGTTTTCCCCCCATGGTGGTTTCTAATGCACAAAGCGGTGCAAAATAGACTTCATCCTCATCCTCCTCCTCCAACCAGAGAAGTAGATCATGTTCTATCAAGGGTTGGGCAGCAGGGTATAAGATTAACTGTTTGGACATATGCCCGTTCTTGATGGTCATGTTCCCAACTCGACAGTTGATGTAGGCATCGACACTAGCCAACTAGTGTCTTCCCAGGTGTTATAGGGAAAAGTGTCTATATAGAACTGCTCTATCCCACTAAGGTGTGGTAGCTGCCTTAGAAACAAACAAAGTAAAGTCTACTTTCGTTTCCTTTTATGAAGAATAGATGAGAGAAGAATAAGGATGACCAACCTCTGTCTTGCACGAGACTCCTTGTTCAGTTCCTCTCTCTTCTGATAGTCTTTTGTCACTTGCCTTCTTGCACACCTAGC
The DNA here is from genome assembly GCA_031772625.1 of Pinus tabuliformis. NCBI lineage: Eukaryota > Viridiplantae > Streptophyta > Pinopsida > Pinales > Pinaceae > Pinus > Pinus tabuliformis. Next base: position 657,696,734 of record CM062805.1, on the reverse strand, counting down.
TTCACAGAGTACCTGCAGGCTCAAAGAAACATAAAACTATACCAGAACATAAATCTATTATCATAAACAATCTAGGGTCAGATGTAAATTGACCATACAAATGCACAAAACATAGATTACACAAGAGTATGGAAGAAAACTAGAATAGCTTTATTGATAATCAAAGTAGAGTCAAGAGATTTACAACCAGTTGTTCCGACCCAACATCATCCTCTTGGCAAGAAAAGCCCTCTTTTCACCTCATACAAAGCTTAGATCACCCAACATACACTGATGTTACCTCAAGAAACCAACATCAATTCCTTACAAGATGCAAAATTCCAGCCTCCGGATCTCTGGGATGAGGGATCCATATATAGATATCTGTAATGGAGATGAGTCATCTTGTGATTTGACTAGTGTCCTCCCAATGATAGTTCTTGCTTCCACTTGGAGATTGAGGATATCTTACTCATCCTTGGTCGAATTCAGAGAGGCAAGTGTCATAGGAGAAACTTCAGGAAGATTCCATGCTTTTCCACCTTGCAGAATGACACTGCCATTTGTCTCTTCTCGCTCATCGCACCCCCTAGAAGGGATTTTTGAAATGCAATGCACCTACCCAATGTACTTAGGTGAGATGCAGCGCACCCTGGCCATGGAGCAAGTGCAATGATCCTGTTTTGACCAGTTATGAGCAGTTTTTCATGGAGAACTTTTGGGAGAAGCTGTAATCAGTTGACCTTGTTCCTTTAGGGGTTGGAACAACACTTTTAGGGACTTAGGAGCCCTTAGTTTATGGATATTTCATGCTTGGGGTTGTAGGGCCCAAAAATATCTATAACAGTTGCCCCCTAAAGCATGAGGTCGTTAATCTTTTTGATGTCGGGTGAAATGCTTTATAATGAGGATCCAGAGTTCTTTCGAGCCAAGAGGAGACCTGTAATAAGATACAGCACAATAGATTATCTTCATAACATTTTCATGATCTAGCTGAGGCGGGCATTCCCATGCTCAGCTTTATAAATTCATTTTCATGTACATAGGACAGACAATCATCTGAGTATAGACTGATGATTCTGGAAGAGCCATAATCCCCCTGATTGGATGATTATCTGTGCTGTAATGCTGTACATTTGATGTCTTTATTTTCCTGTATATATATCGCAGCCCGGATGGATGAAACTAGATATGGGGTCTTCAATCTCGTTCGATCTTCACTCAAAGTACAACTCGAACCATGTGAAAATGTTTTTGGAGTCGAACACGGAAAGACATCGCCTGATTACCAGCCAATAATGTAAGCTGTTAATAGGCGTGAGAGGAATCACCGATAATGATAATGACCCTCAAGGTACTGCAGTACAATTCACATGGCGTGAATAAAGGACTTGGTGTCGAACACCACGTAAAACCTTTCGGTCGAAGGCCATTGATGTAAACCTTTCGCCGGAAGTGAGAAACTTGCCATTAAGGCATGCAAGCTTCAAAGTACTGAAGGGGTGTTCCTAGATCGACTTCTTGGATAATGAGCTGATGTCGACAAGAAGCAATCTATCATAGGAGGGCCTTAATGAATCCCACATCAATGATGCGGAACAGAGCAAATGATTTTAATGGAGGTGAAAACTTTCTGATGATATAAGGTTCAGGATGGCGGTCATGAAAGAATGGAGTATAGATGTATTGTGGTGGGTGATACCTGGGTGAATTCTCTGAATGACTTCTCTTGAATATATCAGCGACACTGACATGATGGATTGGTAGAATTAACCCCAAATGTGGATGGTGTGATATGACCGGTGAATGAAACAACCCAACCCGACATGGATGCGGAGTGAAAGTGTCATGTTCAAGAGCGACTTGCTACCAACAAAGTTTCTTCAAGTTTCCTTCCAAATTTTTCCCTAGTCATTGCTAACCAGTACCTCTTTATTTTTATCAAGCTTGAGGAGGATAACATATGCTTGTTCTATAATTTTCCCTTCGGGCAAACCCATCGCTATGTTTTATCGAGCCTAGTGATAGTGAGACTCGTTCTTGTCTGCCACGGACAAGTTTGTCGCTATTAAATATTTTAACGAGTTTAACGACAAAGATAACTCGGTCCATTTCAATTTTAGAGAGTTTGAAAAGGGACGTAAAGAAAACTCCAACATTCCTTTTTCGTCATCTAATCCCTTAAGTCTGAAAAAGTATAAAACAATACAGAAGGGATGAATTTTCGATACTTTTAACGAGCTGAACAAAACAAGCGCTCGATCTTTTTGTGTAATGATCCCTCAAGTCCAAAAAGATTAAAATCTAAAGGAGGGATAGCACTTCCGGTCCTTTTAACGAGAAGGAGAGGCCAATGGCTCGGCAATCTTTTCATATTTTACGAGTCGATTTTGAAAAGAGCTTAAAGACGACTTGTCTTTTGAGGAACGAGTGATAAAATTGGGTAGCAACTGATTCCAGGTAAGGCTTGGAATTTTCCAATCATGGCAGTGTTACAAGGATGGCTAACATGATCACTGTTCGCAGCTGCTCCTCAAAATGGGTAAACAATCAAATGGAGGTGAACGATCGGCCAATGTAAAAGTGGAGGTGATGGTGCAAACACGCCCAAGGCTTTAAAGGTTGAAATATTACATTCACGATGGTTATTTACCAAAAATTGGTTCATTTTTTATTGAGCTTAAACTCTGGAGGAACATGTGATCATTGCTTATATTTATTTTTTAACGAGCATGAAGTCCGCATTAAAATTGCTCGATACATCCAGTCGTATAGTAGAAATGTCTCATATAAAAATGGAAAATTTTCTAATCTTTGCCCCACATCCGAAACGACCAATCCTACGAGTTTAAAGGGTTAGCCTATGAGTTTAAAGGGTTGGAGGACCTACAAATTTAAAAAATAAATGGTCGCTCTTTGCTTGCATGCCAAAAGGTTTGCATGTCCCCAGGCATAAATAGAGTTTCGAGGTCACCCCTCAATTTACAGATAAAACATGCTTGTTTTACCAGGAGGGGTCTACCTCTTACAGGTTACCAAAGAAATCACTTCTTCGGCGATGTCTACCGAAATAGACAAAGGTGAGTGGCAATACCCGCCAACCCACATAACTTTGATAAGAGAATCTTATTCCAGTCCAACCCCCTCTTCCATCACGGATGGGAGTACGGAGGTCATATACCTCTCGCGGAAACCTATTTTATACCCGAATTTTTTCTGCCGAAGCAGACCAGGGTGCATGCCCCCTGGGTTTCAGTCATGCCCCCGAATTACTCGCGCTCATCGGGCTGACGGAATGGGTGTTGAGACATTCCTTGCGTGAAAAGACCATTTAGGGATGGTGTATGACTATTTTCCATGTGTGAACCGGGAAACAAAAGCTGGTCTATGAGCTTGACCACTCTTCCTTCGTGCGGAAAACACATTACTCTAAAGAGTGAGGAGACAATCGCTCCCATGCAATAAATATAGTCTCGCCCAAGGAGTAGAGTATAATCTAGGGGACCTTGGACTACCATCACGATTATTTGAACGGTTTTCCTTTTCAATGTTATTGACACATTGGGAAGGATCCCTAAAGGTCGATTGGTTCCTTTGTCAAAGCCTGTCAGATTTCTCATTTCAGGCAAAAGCAATGGCGAACCAAGCGCTTTCCAAGCAGTTGAGGAAAGGATACTCACAGAAGCCCCTTCATCTATGATGGTACCGGCCATAACCATTTTATATATTTGAACAATGATTGGAAATGGTATGCTAGCTGGTAAACGGGGTCTGCCTAGTTGATTCCAATCAAAGGAAACAACTAGGTTGCTTGGAGGTGGGACCGAATAGACGGCCGGATACGACTCTGACGAACTTCCTTCCTGCGGTAAAGGAATGGGTAAATTGCCCCCTTATTCATCGGAGTATGTGTTTACAAAAAGAATTTGGACGGTGTCATCCTTGTTCTCTTTGGTGACGGTATCATCTGAAGATGGAACCTCTGAAGGCAAGACCAGGTCAACTGCCATCTCGACCTTTTGACTTTCGTCTGGTGTGGATTCAGATGGTTCATCTTCAATGATAGATGCTTCGGCTGACCACTTAAGAGGGCCAGCCGGATTCTCGACTAGTGACGGACTTGGCGAGAGTTTTTTATATCCAGGTGGAAGTCGTAACGGTGAAACCGGACGATCTTCCAGAACTCTTTTAGCCTCGTCTAAGAAGGGACAACGGTGGACGGCATGATCGCCTTCACACAGTTTACAAGGAAATTTATATTTTCCTTTTTGTCCATGAACTTCACTCTCACTAGTCGACGGTGTGCTTTCAACATGATTATCAGAGGTTGACGACACCAGATTGTGCAAACGAGGAGACCAGTCCCTTAGGATCCGAGGGATGTAGGGACAATCTCTGTGATAGTGGTCTCCTTTGCAAATGACACATGGCGATTTAGGCCTGGGTTGTGCAGTGTGTGGATTTTCGCTATATAATGATTTGTTGCCCCTTTTCATTTTTGGCTCCTTCTTCTTCTTCTCTCTCTTCTTCTTTTCTTTCTTCTTCTCAGGTACTTGATTCTTGGCTTTACCAGCCCCATCAAGTGAAGAGGAAGGAAGAGAGGAAGAATTGGATGAAGTGGAGGTTTGGGGGGTAATTCTTGGATCGTCTAGCTGCTGACTCGATTGTTCAGGAATTGCGGTGTTCTGAACGACAAAGGTTGAGAAGAGCCATATCGGCAAGCCTATTGTCAATCCTAGAAGTGACAATGTGGCCATGTGGGGTGCACCAATATCTCCCCAAGAGGAGAAGGGACTAGGATTTCCTCCAAGGGGAATTCCTTGGTTGGTGGACTCCATTTTCTCAACCCAAGACCAACATAGGAAAGGTGATGATTATTCCGTTTAAAATAAATTTTAAGATTCTTTGACACAACTTGTTTTTTCAATTTTAAAGAGTCCAGAAAAAACAAAAGATGACTCTAGTCTCCTTCAATTTTTAATGAGCCTGAATTGAAAAGTGCTCAGATGGACCTTTTCTGTTAAAGAGTTTGAAAAGGAACGAAAGGGACTGCTATGGAGATCTAGGTAGAGGGTTTACCAAACCAATCACAAAACTGTAGAATACTTTTTACGGTACGACAGTCAATCTTCCCGAATGCTGTGTTCAGTGCATTGCGATTGATAGGGTGACAGACACAACTTCCTATGGATAAATGATAAAGCCTATAGTGGTCTCTCAAAATATACTCGATGGTACGTGGGAGCACAAGTCCGTATTGGCACTTGTCGTCTCAAAGTGGAGGAATCACCCAACCAACAATGAAAGCGAAAATTACCACGTTTTACGACGCCGGAACACGTATCTATCCTAGACCTCTAGATGTTGCGTTAGGTTCCAAAGCGTTGTTAGATTCATTCAATTTATTTTAGAGTTGATCTTGTTTATGAAATTTGCCTTTTGGGTTCACCGCGTGATGTATAGATATAATTCCTAAAATGCAATCTAAGATGATAAACAAACATTTTATCTTCTTTATGCCATGAAAATCCTAGCTACTAAGGAAAGATAGACAGATATCTTTCAACAAAGAGCAAAGAGCACACACTATATGCACTTTTCCTAAATCAAACCAATCAAACTGTCTAAATGCAAATGCACATGCATGTATTTTTTCGATTTTATTAATATGTAGATGATAAAAAGAAAGTTTATGTGCAAATTTGAATTACTTTTATAGCGACTGTAATTAACAACTTTCTTTTAAAAAGGAAGTGAGGGTAAAAGAGACACTCAACGATTTTGAAATGAAATATTGCTTTTCGACACTTTAAAAATCACCAATTCAAATCATATGCAATAGTAAATCATATAATTGACTACCAAACAGGAGGATTGCTGTCTATGGCTGAAAACGACAGTTACGACACTTTCAAATCAAATGATGAAAGCTCGATTATGTTACTTTTTTGCAAAAAGAGAACTGAAAATGACTAAAAATACACTTAAAACATTGACAGTTCTTTGCACATTGGAGGCAGAATAACAGCAAGGAAAAGGGTTTCAGACAGAGGTGTACTGATCACAGGCTGCAAAATTCAAGAATAGAACTGAAAGGAGTGAACACAGAAACCAAAATCCAGTGACAAAGTTCAATCTGATCAGCGCACCTGTAACACAGGGAAACTGAATTGCAGCGCAGGTTCCTCACTCGGGAAGTGCGCTGAAAGGCAGTTTCTCAGAACAGAGGGTGCGCTGGTCCAGAGACGAGACTTTGAGCGGGTTCCAGGTCACAATTTGTAGTTCAATTCAGGGGTTTTGGCCGTGAAAATGGTAATCAGTAACTCAACAATCATGGGTAGATCTAAATGAGGTTATCAAGGCCACCACAAAGGGCAATTAGAGAGCTTGTAGATCAAGTGTTTAATTCATAAACAAAACCCGGAGATTGACTGAAGCAACGTTGATCTACTTTGCATTCGTAAAACGAATGCAGTTCGAAGGCTAGCTGGCTTAGCTTCAGGCTCCGTCTGTAAGTTTATAAAGTAAACAAATGTAGATAAACAAACAATCTATTCGCTCCCCAGCGGAGTCGCCATTTTGTTATAGGGAAAAGTGTCTATATAGAACTGCTCTATCCCACTAAGGTGTGGTAGCTGCCTTAGAAACAAACAAAGTAAAGTCTACTTTCGTTTCCTTTTATGAAGAATAGATGAGAGAAGAATAAGGATGACCAACCTCTGTCTTGCGCCAGACTCATTGTTCAGTTCCTCTCTCTTCTGATAGTCATTTTTCACTTGCCTTCTTGCACACCCAGCTTCACAGAGTACCTGCAGGCTCAAAGCGACATAAAACTATACCAGAACATAAATCTATTATCATAAACAATCTAGGGTCAGATGTAAATTGACCATACAAATGCACAAAACATAGATTACACAAGAGTATGGAAGAAAACTAGAATAGATTTATTGATAATCAAAGTAGAGTCAAGAGAGTTACAACCAGCTGTTCCGACCCAGCATCATCCTCTTGACAAGAAAAGCCCTCTTTTCACCTCATACAAAGCTTAGATCACCCAACATACACTGATGTTACCTCAAGAAACCAACAACAATTCCTTACAAGATGCAAAATTCCAGCCTCTGGATCTCTGGGATGAGGGATCCATATATAGATATCTGTAATGGAGATGAGTCAGCTTGTGATTTGACTAGTGTCCTCCCACTGATAGTTCTTGCTTCCACTTGGAGATTGAGGATCTCTTACTCATCCTTGGTCGAATTCACAGAGGCAAGTGTCACAGGAGAAACTTCTGGAAGATTCCATGCTTTTCCACCTTGCAGAATGACACTGCCATTTGTCTCTTCTCACTCGTCACACCCCATAGAAGGGATTTTTGAAATGCAACGCACCTACCCAGTGTACTCAGGTGAGATGCAGTGCACCCTAGCCATGGAGCAAGTGCAATGATCCTGTTTTGACCAGTTATGAGCAATTTTTCATGGAGAACTTCTGGGAGAAGCTGTAATCAGTTGACCTTGTTCCTTTAGGGGTTGGAACAACACTTTTAGGGACTTAGGAGCCCTTAGTTTATGGATATTTCATGCTTGGGGTTATAGGGCCCAAAAATATCTATAACACCAGGATGAGTGGATACCCAGTGAGCTTTGCCTTCGGCTGGAGATCTAAGAAATCATCAGGTTACTCCCAAGAATTGGAGACCATCACATCTTCCACAATCCCTTCAGGGGTCATGGTGGAGCGGTCTACTAGCTGTAGTGCTATCGTGGTCTTCCTCAAGGAGCCTTGGAGGTTAAGTTTGAGCATTATGTCCTTTGTCATCACATTAATGGCAACTCATAGATCAATCAAGGTATGTGGGATCATGGTGCCATTGATGTGGACATCAACTACTGGACTTGTAGAGTCTAGATATTTCGGACAGATTAGCTGTCCCAACATCAGGTCAAACAATTGTCCTATGACATTGATGGTTGGGGCATCTTTCTTGAGCCTTCCTGGATGCCTAAAGCACTTCTCTTTTATCAACCTATTGTGTATAGGCACATATTTTATGGCTTGGAGAAGTGGTATCTTCACACATAACTGTTTCAATTCTCCCAGAAGTTCAGTTTCTTCTCAGGTAGGTTGTGTTGTCCCAGATAGTCTCTCAGGAAAGGGTGGAATTGCTTTAGGTTCACTTTCCTCTTTATCTTCCTCAACCTCCCTAGGTGGAGGCTGAATATCTAGGAGAAACTTCCCAGATTGCAGGTTAATCTCCTGAATCTCCACAGCATAAGTTGGGAATGATGGTTCCCCACTATATACTTGTTGATCCTATCTATTGTTCCGGTTCGGGTTTGGCTGGGCAGGAATTTGGGGTTGCCTTTATGGAGTAGGAGGCAATGGTTGTGGTTGAGCAGGTGGTGGAGGAAAAAGAGCAGGAGGAGAGTTGTATTGTGGCATCCACCCCTGATGAGATGCATTCCACTGAGGTTGCGGCTGAGCATAGGATTGAAATGAATGAGCGGCTGGTTGGGCATGATATTGAGATGGAAAGGACCAAGGAGGAGGCATGGACTAGGAAGGATGAGCAGGGGGTCCCCAAGAAGGTATGGAAGTGACTTGGTTGGGGTTGTAGTATTCCTGAGATGTCCTTTGCATGCCCTGCTGGTATGGTCTAGGTCCATGCAGTCTCCTTTGGTTCATGAAATAGAGTGGTTTAGTGGCTCCTTCGGCCCCCTGGTATACAGCTTTAAGTCTGGGCAAGGAAGGGCACTTATCTGTAGAATGATATTCTTCGCAGACTGAAAAAACCCCTATAGAGTTCAAGGGACATTCATTCCTAGGATGCCTCCTTGTGCATCTAGCACAAAAGATGGCCAAAGCCCTCTCTGCTTCCTCTTGTTTCCTTTTGATATGCAAGGTACCCATTTGCATGGCAAGAGTCTGAAACATCTCACTTTTGAAGTCTTCCAACATTTTACCGAGTTCACCTTTGATGGATGAAGTGGAAGAGGAGGTACTGGCTATGGGTTGACTCCCCCTACCTCTCTTTATAGCTGCTCTAGAATGGTTTCTAAAGACAATCTTTATGTCCTCATAAGATAGTTGGTCGATGTCTCCCCTGACCAGTAGATGGAGGGTGTCTAGAAGGTCTTCCGGGATTCCCCTGAGTAGAACCAACTTCAGAGATTTAGGGTCAAGTGTGCACCTGGCCCTTTTCTAACTGTGTTGGAACCTCTCTTCATAATTTTCCAAGGATTCATCACTTCCCATGGTCTTTCGAAAGATTTCTTCCTTGGTGTATTTTGACCTATAGTAGTCTCGATATTTGTTATTAAAGGCCTGCTGCATCTGAGCCCAAGTTGTGATGCTATTGCCAGGTAACCCATGAACTAGCACAATGCTGCATCCTTGAGAGTAGAAGGGAATAGTTTCAACTTTTGCTCATCTTCTGCATAGTCATAGGTTCGATAGGTGACATAAAAATCAAACAAGAAGGTGTCAGGATCTTCTGTAGTCAAACCATGGAAGTGGGGTAGGGCTGAAGGACTTATATTCTTCATTTTTGTGTCCCCATTGGTCTCCCAAATGGGAAAGGTACCCTATATTCTCTCTCCATTTCCCTTAACATCTCTGTTTTCAGCCATTGGCTCAAGAGGGATGTTTTCTTCTTCTTCTTCCCCTATAGGTTCTTCAAATATCTCTGGTTGTTCACCTAAGGGTTCTTCTTGATCACTGCCACTGAAGAAGAGAGAAGGTTGGCTGTGTGATGTAGTGGGGGTGTTGGGAAAGAATTTTCCTGAATTATCTCTATTCCTACGAGGCATGAAATGAAATCTTTTTGGTTGGTTTCTGTATTTTTTCATTGATTGTACCTGCAAAACTAAAATGGATTGAACAATACAAATTGAAACTAACTGAAATGAACTTTGCTGAAATGAAATTTTCTGAATTGAAAAGGAAAGCAAGGAAATGCAGAAACTGAAAGAAACAACTATTCTACTTTTGTTGAAATGAAATTTGCAGAATTGAAAAGGAAAGCAGGGAAATGCAGAAATTGAAAGAAACAACTATTTTACTTTTTCTGAAATAAACTACTTAGCAGAATTTTGTAAGAAGAAATAGAAGAAAGCAGTAATCACAGAATACTTTGATGCTTTCCCGGTAACGTCGCCAAAAAGTGGTGAGCACCAGTGTTGCATAAATAATGCTGCAACTCCTGGGCTGCCTATTTTACTCTTATCAACCTGGTAGTTTGTAACAAACTTGGAAGTGACGGTGCTATATGCACAAGTACTATTTCTTACTGCAGGCTGTCACTTGGTTAGCTGGTGCAAGATCACTAGGAGCTCAAGCCAGCTTCTATGGATTCCAGAAGAAGCTCTATATGTGATGAAAGAAAGGCAAGCTTAGTCTATAGAGGCTACTCTACTTGCAGAAAGGAAAAATACTGAAATGTAAAGTAAACCTAGCAAAACCCTACTATTAGCTTTGCTACAATTTTGAACAGTTGAGGGTAAATAACAGCTTGGCAGTGTTGTTGGTGCTTAAAGGAGCTCGCAGCAGTCTCTTTTTCCTTCCTCTTTCAGTTTCCTCACCGCATATTAACCTCCTGTTGTTTCCATTTTCATTCAAAATCCTTCGTAAAATGTAAATTCCCTTTTAGCCCACTGTTTCTGTTCTATTCCAAAAACCTACATAAACCCATGTTTATTTAGCTTGGGTGCTTAACACATGACTCGGGCATATAACTTGGTGCTCTCATATAACCCCCCTTGCTTTGATCTCCACTGTCGATCGCATCCTGATCCGACGGTCTCCACCATTTCTATCGCGTGCTAAGCCTCGTTCTTATCTCCACCGTTGATTGCGTCCATCACCAGATCTAATGGTGGACACTCCCCCTAATTGCGTGACCTGCGTGCATGTTAACCCGCGGGGGAGGTGGTTTTTTTTTGCCATGTGTTGCTTTCTTATTCGATCGTGGTGGTTTATACAGAAACCACCGAACCCCATAAGTGGTGCAGGGAAACTGCTTACTTCCCTTCCCGTACGACCCCCTGCTCATTAACCGTCACACTGCTTCTGCTTCCGATAGCCGTCCGATCATCCCCGCCCATTATCCGATGGTCCTCGTTCTTCTCGCGCATATGCCTCCCGATTACCCACATACGCCAATCTCCATCGTTCAATTCGCCAGATCTAACGACTAATATTCCATCGCGCTTTTGTTTCCTCCCGACGCTACCCTCCAAGAGATCTAGGTCATCCGTCTGAGCTATCCAATGGTTAATGTTCATGCCCAATCCATTGTCCATTTTCAATGCATTTTTCAGTGTTTTTGGCATGTCCCGTGTACGCAAAGAAGGAAGAGATGATTCGGTACTCAACGCATTGAATCCTCAGCTACCTCATTCAAAGAGTAGCACGGCCAAGGACGAAAAGGATGATCCTCGAACACTTCAATGAGTGCAGCAGTTATTGATATTCATTCAAATAATACTTCATCTATTCAGGAAGGATATCAAAGTACCAAAAAGGATAATTTTGTTCATTTAAACACTCAGCTTGTAACAGAAACCCATATCTGATAATAAATGTGGTTGGTGGTCCATTATGACCCCTCCGCGCACTGAACAACAGAGCAATTTCATAATAAACCTCTATATATAGCCAGAAGACAGAATGTAATAGGTTGATGAATTATTTTGATGTAAGGTTCAACTTCTAGAGACTATAACTACTGTGATACCTACAACATCTGGTCTTCATTTTCAACTAATGCAAGCTTCTTTTGCTGTTAATTGCTCACTTTCCACTTCTTCTTCTTTGTTCTAGGCTGTGCCTATTATGCATTTATTCATGTGCTGTAGATGTTTAGCATTAGAGGGGCTGTCATCCCACCTCTGTGTTAGAATCTAGCTTGTGTCATTGAATTTGTATGCAGGTTTCTGTTATTTTAATGCCAGAGAGCTGTCATCCTGTATGTGCATTAGGAAATAGATTTAAAGACCTTATAACTGGTTGCAGCTGGCCATCATAGGGTCTTGTGCATCTGTTGGTGTGATCAATATTCTCCATCATCACATTTTCTTTAAAACTGTGAGTAATTGGTGGTCTAAAGCCTTGTAGTCTATGGGTGTTCACCCATGTCTAGGGTTAAGCACAGTAGAAGTGGTTATCTGGCTTGAATATGCAACATTTCTTTCATTCATCCACCATTTTCCAACATTTTATGTTGATTTTGTAATGTTCCTGAGCATCTCTGATATACAACCTAGGAGAGTTTCTTGGGGTGATAACATTAATTGGTGCCATTGCTGGGGAGAGGAGATTGAAGTTTAGCTTCCCTGGGAGAACGACACAGTTTCAAACTTTGATGATAGACAAGGTTTGAACACAGTTTCTGGTTGTAATCATCTATCTGGCAACTGCACTGGAGGAAGACCATCCTTTGGCGACTCCACATTGTAGTTCTGGCTCAGTTTGTGAGGCATGCTCAGAGAAATCTTCAGAAATCACTAGCTGAACTAGTGCCTGATCCTGAGAAGATCGTTAAGCAGAAGAAAATTTCATAGAAAGGAGCAACAGGACTAGGTAAGCCTCAGAAATTCCATGTATCTTTGCTAGTGAAAGTCACCTTCAGAGATTCATTAAGCTCCTTAGTCCTTCATTTCCCTTTCAGACCTCAATTCAAAGAAGCACCCATGCTGTCCATCATATTCCTCTATCTCTGTCATTCTTTTCATTGATTCATACCACTCAGTCCACCAGTATCCTTTCATATAACTTCAGTCATGGCAAGCTAGCAAGCCCTCACCAAAATAGAAAGAATAGTTGCTGCTAGGTATGGACCCTTGGTCTTGCCTGTCCCTTTGAAGGCCATGCCTGCAAGAGATTATCAAGAATTTATGCCAAAGTTTACTGGTGTAGAAGGAGTAATAGCTGAAGAGAATTTAGAGGCCTTTTATTGTTATGCTGATAATCTAGATATTAATGAAGAGGATGTCTGGATGAGGGTTTTTGTCCAAAGCCTAGATGGGGAAGCTAGAAAATGGTTTAGAGAATTACCCCCTAGGTCTATTGTAGACATTGAGGCTTTAGATGGTGTGTTCCTAAAGTAATGGGGGAATAATAAAGATCTGCTCTTTTATCATACTGAATTTGGAAACCTGCAGAGAGAAGATGGTGAGTTTCTCCCTGATTTCAACATCAGATTCAATCTTATGTACAACAGAATGCTAGCTGAAGTAAGACCCACCCATGATTTTGCCATGATAACTTATGCTAATGCCTTTGATTTTTAGTTCTGCCTGCTGTTAAGAGAAAGAAGATGTACTTCCTTGGCTGATATGCAAAATACAGCCTTTGAAGTAGAGTCGAACATCATTGCTGCAGAGAGACTTGAAGGTGATGCCGAGAGGAGAAGTCAGGGAGGTGAATCCTCATCATCCTATGATCCTGAGATCGATGAATTAGCGAGGATGACTGAGTTTTGGGCCTCTGAAGTTTCCAATTTAAAGGCTGATCAGTATTCTGAGGAAGTAGGAGCTCCTTGTTCCTTTACTCTTTTAAAGCCAAATCCATATATAGGAACACAAGAGCATTTGCAGATTTTGAAAAGAAACAGTAATGCAAACGAAGATCGAAGGGTGAAGACTCTTTGTCAAAATATAGTCATGGAAGAAGAACATCCTTAAGAAGAGGAGGAGGTCCATGGTTTGGAAGATAAGGGTAGTGCCCCTTTCCTAACCAGAGCTACTTTTGAAGAAGCATTATCTAGAGGCAGTGCTCGTGAGTTTGTTGTACCTGCAGAGCAACAAGCTTATCAACAACAACAATCAGCAGAAGGCACCTTCATCCTCTAGGAATATGTGCTCGATGCTAGCTCATCTTCACATGGCTATGCAGATCTACAAATTAGCCAGCCTGCTATCATCCCCTGCCCAGTAATCAAAGAGGGAGAGGAATGCTCCCCATCATCTCTTGTTTCTCTGTCTGCTCAAATAATAATCCCTCAAAGTTGCCCCTTGAACACTGAGGCATGTAATAGCTCAATGCTCAAGGCTGAGAATGATCACCTCAGTTTTGATTTTCTGATGCCTGTCCAGGAGGTCTCCACATAGATTGAAAAGGCAGCTTGCCAGAAGACAGAGGAAGAGGGTGCACAATATTGGAATCCCTCTTTGGATGAGGACTGTTCTAAGAAAGATGCAGGAGAAGTTGATGTCTTTGTGTCCCCTGCACATAAACACATTGGTACACCATTCATATTAGTTGTGCAGGCCAATGACAAAGATAAGTACACAACATCAATGGTTATTCGGTAGGTATACATAAGCTCACATAAAGAACATCCAAGGAGGAGAGCATACAAAAGGGAGATGAGATTTGATCCATATCTACCTATTAAGGTCAAATTCCCCAAAATTTTTGAGTAGAGGATCAAATCAATCCAATTTTGCTGATCTATGATGAACCAGGTGACAAACAACAATTTTGCTGGCCCAGCAGATGGGCAGTTTTTGAAATTTTAAGTTTTCAGCCTTAATGTTGTAATTGTGTTCTTTTTAGTAAGGACTTAGTTTGACTCCATGCCCAATGGATACTAGGCAATGTTTTTAAGCTAGTTTTGTATGAAGGCATTGGTCTGCAGGTTCTTGAGACCTCATAGGGAGGATGTCATCCCTAGAAGGACCCAGTGTTAGCTCTGCCACAATTTTGAACAGTTGAGGGTCAATGACAGCTTGGCAGTGTTGTTGGTGCTTAAAGGAGCTCGCAGCAGTCTCTTTTTCCTTCCTCTTTCAGTTTCCTCACACCATCGTAACCTCCTGCTATTTCTATTTTCATTTAAAATCCTTCGTAAACCGTAAATTCCCTTTTACCCCGCTGTTTCCATTCTATTCCAAAAACCCGCATAAACCCATGTTTATTTAGCTCGGGTGCTTAACACATGACCCGAGCATATAACTTGGTGCTCTCATATAACCCCCCCCGCTTTGATCTCCACCGTCGATCGCATCCTGATCTAATAGTCTTCGCCGTTTCTATCATGCGCTAAGCCTCATTCTTATCTCCATCGTTGATCGCGTCCATTGCCAGATCTAACGATGGACGCTCCCCCCGATCACGCGACTTGCACGCACGTTAACCCGCGGGGGCAGTGGTTTTTGTTTGCCACGTGTTGCTTTCTTATTTGATCGCGATGGTTTATACAGAAACCATCGAGCCCCATAAGTGATGCAGGGAAATCGCTTACTGCCCTTCTCGTATGACCCCCCTGTCGTTAATCGTGGTGCTGCTTCCGCTTCCAATAGCCATCCGATCATCCTTGCCCATGATCCGATGGTCCTCATTCTTCCCGTGCATATGCCTCTCGATAACCCACATACGCTGATCTTTGCTGTTCAATTCTCCAGATCTAACGGCTAATATTCCATCGTACTTCTGTTGCCTCTCAACGGTGCCCTCTAAGAGATCTAGGCCGTCCGTCTGAGCTATCCAACAGTTAATGTTCATGCCCAGTCCATCGTCCGTTTTCAATGCATTTTTCAGTGTTTTTGGCCTATCCTGTGCACGCGAAGAAGGAAGAGATGATCCGGTACTCAACGCATCGAATCCTCAGCTACCTCATTCAAAGAGAAGCATGGCCAAGGACGAGAATGATAATCCTCAAACAGTTCAATGACTGCAACAGTTATTGAAATTCATTCAAATAATACTTCACCTGTTCAGGAAGGACATCAAAGTACCAAAAAGGCCGATTTTGTTCATTTAAACACTCAGCTTGTAGCAAAAACCCATATATGATAATAAATGTGGTTGGTGGTCCATTATGACCCCTCCACGCATTGAACAACAGAGAAATTTTGTAATCAACCTCTATATATAACCAGAAGACAGAATGTAATAGGTTGATGAATGTTATTTTTATGTAAGGTTCAACTTCTGGAGACTATAACTACTGTGATACCTGCAGTGTCTAGTCTTCATCTTCAGCTAATGCAAGCTTCTTTTGCTGTTAATTGCTCACTTTCCACTTATTCTTCTTTTTTCCAAGCTGTGCTTATTATGCATTTATTCATGTGCTGTAGATGTTTAGCATTAGAGGGGCTGTCATCCCACCTCTGTGTTAGAATCTAGCTTGGACCACTGAATTTGCATGCAGGTTTATGTTATTTTAATGCCAAAGAGCTGTCATCCTGTTTGTGCATTAGGAAATAGATTTACAGACCTTCTAACTGGTTGCAGCTGGCCATCACAGGGTCCTGTGCATTTGCTGGCGTGATCAGTATTCTCCATCATCACATTTTCTTTAAAACTGTGAGTAATTGGTGGTCTAAAGCCTTGTAGTTTGGGGTGTTCACCCATGTATGGGGTTAAGCACAATAGAAGTGGTTATTTGGCTTGAATATGCAACATTTCTTTCATTCATCCACCATTTTCCAACATTTTATGTTGAGTTTGTAATGTTCCCGAGCATCTTTAATATACAACCTAGGATAGTTTCTTGGGGTGATAACACCTACTTAATAAACTAATCCTACTTTTGTAGAAAGAAATATGAAAACCATGAATAGAATGCCATTACCTACTCAAGGAAGTAAACAACATCTACTCAAGCTATTTCTAGAAGTAAATGAGCAAAAACATTTTTTTGGATTTTTATGTATTTTTACGTGAAATTGACATGCATGTATTTTATTGTGTGTGAAGGTGGAAGCGAATAGGTGGTGTTAAGGGTGACTTTGGGATTTGAGGAGATGTAGGATGGTGTAGATGGGTCCTAGGAGGTCTCAGGTGGCGTTTTGGAGGCTTTTCCCACAATCGGCCTTCAAAAGGAAGCCTACAGGAAAATCTACAGGAGGATACAGGGGATCTACAGGAGGTCTACAGGAGGATGCCGAGTGCAGTTTTGAAGGTTTTAAAGGTGTGAGAGTGGGTGGAAAGGGTAGATGAAGGCTGGGATGATGTGTTAGGGCACCTAGGGTTCACCAAGGATCACTAGGAGAGTGAAAGATGGTCGGGAGAGAGGAAAAAATCCTATGGAAAAATGCAGAAAAATAAGGCAGATTTGAGGTGAACTTTGGGCCACCTGTAGGGCATAGATCAGGGAGAGAATGTGATGGCTGATAGGCTGACCAGCTGTGAGAAGAAATCTGCTACAAAAGAACTGACAATCAAACAATGAAATTAAGCAAGCAAAGAAATTAAGTACATCAAAAGAATAGAATTTTGCATCAAGCTAATCTACTTATGAGCTATGGAAAGAAATGCTGTAAAATGCTATAATGAGAGAAAGAATGGAAGAAGACTTATTGAAAAGACAAAAATGAGCATGATGAAAGAGATCTAAAGCAAAGCATTAACCTTCTAACAAACTGCAACACTAGAAATCCTATGGAGAAGGAAAATCTGTGTTTTTGTAGTAGAAAGAGTGTCTTGGCCTTAGTTCATGGTCCCAAAGGGAGGAAAGGAGGCAAAGGCACTGTTGCTGGCCTTTTGTATCTTCTTTCTATCACTGTTTAACCTGCTATATAGAAAACACCAATGGAAACAACCTTCTAAATCACTAAAAAAAACCTATTTTTAACCAAGAAAGAAATTCATCTACAACAACTAATCCATAAACTGAAACAAGGCATATAAATACAAACAAGAGGAGCTTGGTTGCTTGGTTTGGGCCTTAACCCAAGAGATTCAACCCTCTGAGGCAAATCAATGCTAGCTCAAAAAGGATCTCATCTTTATTATCAAAATAGTAATAAGATTACATGAAACTGTCACCGAAAATAAGCTTGAAGTTGAGCAGAGCAAAACTGCAACAAAAATTCAACCCTAGTGAGGCCCTAGGTCTCTCTACTTATACAACTGAAACTCCCAACAACTTCCTTACAATCAGGGAGGCTTGGCTCCCAAGACTCGAGATAAACATAAGTTATCCTCCACTTGCTCGGCTGCCTCCTAGTGCATTGATTTGGCTGTTTGTGCTCCAAGCTGCATGAAAGAGAATTCAAAGTGGGGAGTAATAAATGAGGGGGATTCCCTCCTATAAATCCTCTCCTTTGTCCACTTCTAATTATTGCTATCAATTTTCCATTGAATCTTTGAATTTGTCTTCAAAATTCAACAAAAATATGCATTAAACACATATTAGACCTCATGGCATCATAACTAACCCAACTCACTCCATAAGCATAAATATAATAAAAAACATGCAATAAGCTAAGAGAATGGTTGATTTAACTATGTTAGGAGGAAAAATGAGCCCATATAATTACCCATTTATGGGGCTCATCAACTCATGTTAGGGTCTGACCCTAAAACTTTTATTAATGAATTAAGCCTATTGGGCCTAGTAAAAGTCATAATGATTGTAAGTGGTTGACCCGCATTCTAAAAATGGGCCACAATTAGTTAGTTTAGTTACAAATGAGGATAAATGGGCCACATCTAATAAATAAAGAAATAAGTCATTAGTCTGCATTATGCGAAAGTCCACAAGTAGTTAGGTTTTTGGATATCATAAGGCTATATATAGTTCAAGGTACTGATGGAAGTGTGCCGATTTTTATTAACTTAGCTTTGCTCTCTTGGAGGATTCCCCCTCAAAGGGGCATGTGAATAGAATTTTTGTTGATCCTAATAGAATATTTCCATTTTTTTCATCTTTGGTATGGTGTTTCTGGCATTATGAACATTCTTTGCAGGTTAAGCATATGACAAATGGCATCAAAGCACTTTCTTGGGCCATCCACACCATCAATTTTAGCAAAAAAGAAATTTGAAGTTGTCTGTTGTCTTTTAACTTACAAGCAACTTAGTTAGCGTGACAAGTCAAGTTCTTAATTTTTGTGTGGACGTTGGATTCCTCTGCATGCACAGTCGAGGGGTGGTTATTTTCCTAGTTGAATAAATCACAGGTCTTTGCTCCATCCTTAGACACGAGGATCCCCATCGCCACCCGACAACAGAAGGGACCTACACCATCATCAACGACTAACACCCTTGGAGGTCCCGCATTTGAAATTTTGGAATATCACCATTCAAAAGACCAACGAAAATTGTTGCATTGGAACTTCCCCCCCTTGTCAGTCCTATATCACCAGTGGAGGTCACGCAATTTCTAGCGTATGCATGAGCATAGTGTTGGAATTATGATGCATGTGTTGTACTTGATGGCAACCCACTCGTAGAAGAACAAACCACTTATATATATCTAGATGAATCTACAAAAGAGATATCAGATGTGACAGAATACATGGGATGCAGGGCAGCACAAAGGAATCAGATGACAGTTCTCAATATGAAAAGTTAGCTTTGCCATCAAGTCCAAAGGGGGAGATTGTTGGCATTATGATACAAGTGTTGCCCTTGATGGCAACTCACACAGATGAGAGATCATAGTGCAGTAGGTCAGTAGCAAAGAGTTGATGATCAGACTACAAAGAATGAAGAAAGAAGAGTATATACGCAGGTTCACTATATACCAAGTCGCGTACATATGCAAGTTATACGCAGGTTCACTATGTACCAAGTCGCGTATATACGCAGGTTCGCTATATACCAAGTAGGGTATACATGCAGGTTATACACGTAGGTTCACTATATACAAAGGCGCATATACACGCGGGATTGTTGATTAAAAGTCGCATATGCGTATGCATGCACTTTCATGCACGGAAAAACGCGTACATGTGGGAAAGCTTGTTTTTGGGTCTGTGCTATTTAGACGTATGGTTTTGGTCCTTGGTATTGCGTCTGAAGTATTGAACCCAGGTATTGGGTCCCTAGTATTGGTTCTCAATGGTTTTGGACCATGGTATTGAGTAAGGCCTAAGACTATAAAAGGAGAAGAAGATCATTAGGCAAATTCATTGAGAAAGTCTTGAATATCTGTGAAGTATGAGATCCAGTATGCAGGTTATGCGTTTATGATGCATTGCTTGATCTAAGCTAAGGAGGAATCTCAACGGTTGATGGAGAACAATATCTGAGGATGGATTGGGATCTTAAGGCTTGGAATGTTTATCATTATATGCTTTGATTATGGATAGACTAGATCTAAATTATTGACGCATGTTTCATTGTAGGAACGTTATGATCTGGGTATGACTGATGTCTGAAACAGTCGTAAAGTTATGAGTAAATATTTGCAGATCTGTACACGGGTTGGCTTTGGTGAAAGCGCGTATGTACGCGGGTTTGGTTGTTCATAGTAGCGTATACATTATGAGATATGATAATTTAAGTTGTAGTTGGATCTGGCAATTGTTGTAGAGTTATGTTGTCTATTCTATGTTCTGGTGACTGTGTTGTTGACAGGGTTTCAGTGTTTCAATATTGGGTGATTCAGAGATTGATGATGCAGGTGTAGTTGATGGGCGTATTGCTATGATGATTAATTTTTTGCTTCAATGGTCTTGATGGGTCCAGTATGAAAATTGGATGAAACGTGGCCTTCAGATTATGATGATGTGTTCCATGAGTATCCAGTCTGAAAATTTATGAAACATGGTACCTAGAGGAAGAAAGAGAAGGTTGTAGCCTTTTGTAGGTCGGCACCTACGTACTAGTGCAAGAGCTAAGGGGGTGGTAGCTCCCTTCCAGTAGCCGCTGGAAAACGAGTAAAGGTTGGAGCATTTCAGTAGGTCAGCACCTACGTGCTAGTAAATGTATCGACTAGTACAAGAGCTAAGAGGGTTGTAGCTCCCTTCCAGGAGAGTTTGGAGAACGAGAGAAGGTTGTAGGCTTCTACAAGTAGAAGCCTGTGTACTAGTATAAGACTGCACTAGTACAGAATTACTGTATAAAGAAGTTTCTTATTAAAAAGAAGATTGAGATGACTTGCAGCAGGTGGTTTTCACCCACATTGGGTTTCCACCTTACATCATGGTGTTCATGTGTGTTTCTTGTGTGTGATGATCTGTTCTATTTTACTGGTCCTTGATGAGCCCCAAAAATGGATAATTATTTGGGCTCATTCAACCTGCTAATTCGACTTAATCCACCATTCTCATTATTTTATTGCATGTTTTTGATTATATTTATGCTAATAGAGTGAATTGGTTTAGTCATCATGCCAACAAGTCTAATGGGTGCTTTGTGTAGCCTTTTTGGTCAATTTGGAGACAAAATGGAAGGTTTTAATGAGCACTTGGCAGCCAAATTCGTGGGAGAACAAGGGAGAGGATTTGTAGGAAGGTGTCCCCTTCATTTATGGGTCCTTACCTCGAATTCTCCACCATCAGCTCAGAGTTCAAGGGCCACCAAATCAATTAGCACAAGGGCAGCCAAGCAAGTCAAGTAGGACTGCTGTTAACTACAAGTTTTGGGCAGCCGAGTCCCTAAAGTTTAGGAGGACTGTTGGGTCCTCAATTTGTATAAATAAGAAGGCTTAGGGCCTCATTTGGGTTAGCTGGTAGTTAGTCATTTCATAGTCTTGTTATAGTCATTTTGTAGTTCGATTTTTAGGCAGTAGATTAGCTTTGCTTTCAGCACATTTTCAAGTTTCCCTTGTGGACAGTTTTGATGTAACTCTTCTTTTCTTGCTCAATAAAGATGAATCCAGCTTTGCACCAGCTCTAAATCTCTCTTAGGAGGTTGTAGCTCTTGGGGTTGGGCCCATCTCAAGCGCCCAGTACCTCCTTTGTTTATCTTTATGTGTTTTGCCTGCGTTCTTAAAATAAAATCTGCCATTTAGATCTAAATCTTGTTTTGTTATTTAGGTTGCTTTTGATGATTAAAGTAGATTTTCATATTCAGATTGATTTGATAGGTTAATAACATAAAGGATCCTTGGAAAAAGGGCTCAAGCACCTCTGATCTTACCTCTCCCTCAGTGGGATCGTGAGTTGGGACAAAGGTGACCTTTCTGCCCAACAAAAACACTAGTTTGCTTGTCCATGCAATCTTTGGTGTAATGTTGCATTTGTAGGAGTTAATCATGCGTTCAAGCCTTTTGAAATGTTTCTTTGCTTACGTGTTGTACGTGGTTCTTGTTATGAATAAAGCTGCTGTTCATTGATTTCATTGACAGTTAGGATAGATTAGCTAATATTTTGATTGTGTGCAGGACGTGGTTGATTTGATTAAGTATACATTGTGCAGGGCATCTCCATCACTCTCTCGTCCATCTAAGCTTCGTCCAAACCAGCTGCTCCATCTCTGAGTTAGGTTCCCCATTCCACATCTACTCTTTTGCCCACGTAACCCTACCTTATTGCTCCTCCATTGTCTTAGCCTTCTTTAAGCCAAGCCAACTTTCCACACCCTCTCACCACTCCATCCATCAGTCCTTAGGTCATTTCAGGCCCCTACCTAGCCTCCCTATCCATTCATGCACCTTACCTCACTCACCCATCCTCCAAAATCCAATTTTGAAACATCCTGTAGAACTTCTGAACTTCCTGTAGAAATTCCTGAAACATCCTGTAGAACCCCTGCAGACTTCCTGTAGAACCTCATAAACACGGTTTCTTGGTAGCCAAACTTTGTGAGACTCTCTGGAAGGGTGTGAGGGACCCCTCAGACCCTCTCTGAACCTTCCCAAACTTTCCCAAGCATTCTCCTCCTTGATCCACCCCTGCACAGTGAAAAGCCAGTTAAAAGCACATGCATGATAATTCTAATAACTTAGTCAAAAATACAAAAAGATGTTTTCTTCAGCTAGAGGCAGTGTAGACACATGTATTTTTCCTTCATAGAAGTAATGGCATCTCTTTTTGTAGTTTGCATCCTCTCCTTTGCATCAGTAGGACTAGTTGGTAGAATTAGGGTTTGCTAGGGTTTGCGTTTCTTTTTGGCTTTCAGTTTCTTTCCAAAAGTAGATTAGCTTCCTTTGAGTTAGCTTTCATCCATCAGTTAAAAAGCTTCTTCTAAGAGCTCATAGAAGTTGGCTTGAGCCCCTAGCGGACTTGTGCCAGCTGACCAAGTGACAACTGCGGCAAGAGCTAGTACTTGTGCATACAGCACCGTCGCTTCCAAGTTTGTTACGAACTACCGGGTTGATAAAATTAAAGAAGGGAGTTCCAGGAGTTGTAGCATTATTGCTACAATACTGGGGCCCACCATCTTTTTGGCGTCGTTGCCGGGAAGCGTCAGAGTATTAGTAATTGCTGTTATTCTTCTATTTTCTACTACAACCTTCTGCTAAGTAGTTTATTTCATTTCCATTTTGCAATTTCATTTCCACAAAAGTAGCGTAGACATTTCCTGCTTTCATAGATTAGAATTTCAATTCCGTAATTTCATTTCTACAAGCATAGATTAGCATTTCAATTCTGCAAGCATAGCCTAGCAATTCATTCCTGCAATTTAATTTTAGCAAAATAGATTAGTCCTTTCCTGCTTTCATTTCAATTTCGCATTTTCATTTCAGCAAGATAGTTAGTTGCAGTTCAGCCTATTTTAGTTTTGCATGTACAAGAAGAAAAAAACAAAAATCAACCAAAAATATTTCATTTCATGCCTTGTAGGAGTAGAGATAAGTTAGAAAAATGATTGCACAACACCCCCACCGCTTCACACAACCAACCTTCTCTCTTCTTCGATGGTTGTGATTAAAGAACCCTTAGGTGGACAACAAGACATATTTGAAGAACCTCAAGGGAAGAAGAAGAAGAAACCATTCCTCTGGAGCAAATGGCTACAAGAAGAAATGTTGGGAGTAGTCCCTTGTCCAAAGACGAATTTGAAGATCAGATAGAAGATTTCAAGAGTGATATGAGGCAGTTTGTTGCCATGCAATTGGATACTCTGTGGACTCAAAAGAAGCAAGAGGAAGCCAAGAGGGCTTTGGTCATCTTTTGTCCCAGGTGCACTAGAAAGCATCCTAGGAACGAATGTCCAATGCACTCCCTAGAATTGTGTTTCATCTGTGAAGAATACCATCCTATAGATCAGTGCCCCTCCTTGCCCGGAATTAAAGCTGCATATCAGAGAACCAAAGAAGCCACTGAATCACTCCGTTATATGAACCAAAGGAGGCCACATGGACCTATATCTTACCAGCAGGAATTGCAAGGGGCATCCGAGACCTATTATGACCCCTATCAAGCCACTATCATGCCTTCTTGGGGTCCCCCTGCTCATCCTTCCTGGTTCACACCTCCTCCTTGTTCCTTCACAGATCCATATTATACCCAACCAACTGCTCATTTGTTTCACTCTTATGCTCAGCCACAGCCTCAGTGGAATGCACATCATCAGGGGTGGAGGCCCCAATACAACACTCCTCCCGCTTATTTTCCTCCACCACCTGCTCATCCACAACCATCGCCTCCTCCTCCACCAAGGCAACCCCAAATGCCTACCCAACCACAATTCCATCCATCTCCATCTCAATTTCACACCTCCACTCAACTACCCGTACCATTTCCAAAGCCATACAATGGAGTAGCTCAACCCAATTGCAACACTGAGGCACAACATGTGAAAATGACTCCTTTTGAGCTCAATGATGTTCACCAAAGCTCAGGAAGAGTGTTGCAAAACAGAGATTATATTAACAACATTGAAGGACCAAAGGAAAAAGAAGATTCCAAAGAGGAGATCAAAGAACCATGGGCTGCACTTGATGAAGAGAAGAGATCAGAATCAGAGATCGAGAGAGTTCCCTCATGGTTACCATCAAATCCTCCATGTACTCAAGAGAAAGATCAACAAAAAGAGGAAGATGAGAAGGTCATGATAGAAGGTGACATGAAGAATGATCCAGATCAGCAAAAGGACCATGGATATCAAAGCTATATTGAGATATGGTTTCTGAAGGTCACTAAGTTGCAGCGTTACTCTCTTCCTCAGCTATGTTTGATCCCTTCAAAGTCAGATCATTTGGTATCTAAAGTCCGGATAGTTGTCCAAGCATGCATTTCGAGCCTTCACATCATTTTTTCTCTAATCTCGATGTGCACATGGCTCCATTGGAAGTATTCTTATACTTGAAAATGATTTTGTTTTTCAAGTAGGGTAGGGTAGGAAAAAAAAAAAAAAAAAAAAAAAAGAGAAAAAATGAAAATAAGAAGAAAATAAAAATCTAAGGTGAAAACCTCCTCAGAGGCGCCTTAGATTGGCTCATTGATTGAAAACCTCCATGAGGCGGTCAATGGGTTGGAAAGAAGAGAAAATAAAAAGGGAATAAGATCCCTGGGTGAAAACCTTCCTTGGAGGCGCCTAGGGCAGGCAATTAGGGTGAAAACCTCCATGAGGCGCCCTAGTTGTTTTTCAAAAAAAAAAAAAGAGAAAAAGAAAAAGAAAAATAAACCTAATTTCCATTGGCTAATTGCAGGTTGCAAGAAGGACATTGTAGGTCAGGTGGATCACTCAAAACAAAGACAAAGCAGTTTTTGTGCTTTTTACAGGAAGTTTCGTATCTTCTACAGGAAGCTTACAAAAAAGCCAAATTGATCTCCGAAGAGGACCTGAAGGCTGGGAATATGTCCATGAAGCCTACACACATCCATGTTTCCATCCCTCACCCCTTTTCCATCATTTTTTTCATATCGTTGTGCTTCTTTTATGAAAACTGTGTTTTCTACAGGAAGTTCTGTATTTCTACAGGAAACATCCTGTAGAACCTTTGGACAAACCAATTTCATTTTCAAAAGGGAATCTGATAGTGGGAATCTATTGGTTAGGCCTGCAAGCATCTCTGTGTCCATCCCTCGCCTTGCTCCATCATTTTTCCACCTCATTGTGCTTCTCATTGTGCTTCTACAGGAAGTTCCTGTAGAAATTGTAGGAAGCTAGAAATGGATTTCAAAAAGGTGGTTTGGCGAACATGGTAGCTTCCTCAAGGGTTCAGAAGTCCTCCTGCTATCTTCAAACTCCTCCTCCATCATCTCCATACCTGCATCATAGCCCAAGCTCAGTTTTTCTTTCCATGCAAAAATTTGCAAAATGCTTTGAAGAGAAAATACATAGAACAAAATTTGTTTTCTCCCTAACTTGAAAACCATGCATCCATTTGAAAAAATCTTTTACAGGGAATTGTATAGGGATGATAGCAACATGCTCGAGCAGTTTCATGCCATTCTGGTGCACGGTTTCCAAGAAATTAGCCTCCATCACCATCAGCCATTTTTGCATTTTCTCCATATCCGTGCATCCGTTTCAAAA
The DNA here is from genome assembly GCA_031772625.1 of Pinus tabuliformis. Taxonomy (NCBI): domain Eukaryota; kingdom Viridiplantae; phylum Streptophyta; class Pinopsida; order Pinales; family Pinaceae; genus Pinus; species Pinus tabuliformis. Next base: position 657,670,649 of record CM062805.1, on the reverse strand, counting down.
CCTGTTTCATGGGGATATGCATATGAGTGATGGTAACCTACCCAAGTAGTTTCAGCCAATTCCGATGCACGATTTCCGAGAAATTGAACTCTGAAATCTTCAGCCATTTTCCATTTTTCTCGAAATCTGTGCATCCATTGATCACGATTTTTCTATGGGAGGTGCATCATGATGATAGGAATGTGCTCAGCAAGTTTCAGATCAATCCGGTTTACCATTTGGGAGCAATGGCGAAAACAAGTTTCTGTCCGGTGAAAATTCAGCAGTAGCAGCTTGAGGGTGCAGATTTGAGCGTGGAAATGAACTCCTGAAGCATGCATCCGGCCAGAGGACACCTGCACAAGGAAAACAACCAAAAATCATCAGCCAAGCCCTCATGCAACCAAAGAAACTAGTGCATGCAGCCATGACTAGCCACAGCACCTCACAGCAGCCATTTGACTTCGAGGTATGTGACTGAAACTCGTTCTTCTATTGCATAAATCTAAGTTAAAAACTGCATGAATGAATGGAATGGTGGGATTAAGCCACAAATGTAGCAAGGTTAAGTCGATTTCCTTCTCTAGCACTCAGCTGGAAGTCATGCAGTACACATGGACAACTGACTTACGTGAAAATTAAAGCAACCAGGAGTGTTGGTCGTTTAAACTTCAGTTCAATTCACAGCAGTGATTACAGGGGGAAAACACAGAGTTCATGAACAACACTTCTCGTTGCATGTGGCCACATACACTTGGCCACTTCACTCAGTCACATGAATCATGCTGTAGTTAAATGACGCTCGGCTGAAACTCTCACCATTCTTTGTTCAACTGCGGTCAACTGAAGCACATGTCTAGCACTTCCAGATCAGTTAACTAGTGGTCCTCTACAAGATTTCTGCTTGATTTCTTAGATTTCTACCGTTTTAAAAAAAAATATCCCACCTATCACACTCTACAGGCGTTTCTACAGGAAGCTGCGCTACAGGAAACCCAACATACGAAGAAGCTTGGACTGTTCACATCGAGGGTGGAAATTCTCAGTGAGGTAGGCCTGAACATAACTTTCCCATGCAAATAATTCAAAAGGTGGTGAATTCGATGTGTTTAGGGGATAAGGAAAATGTGAATGCAAGTTTGTCTACGAATTCAAAAGTTGTTTTCTTATCGCTGCCTGGAATTGTCTTCGTGGTCTGCATGAGATATTTTCTCCAGGGTCTTGAATTAAAATCCCCCATGTGGAAAAATTGAGACACTGTCAAGGCTCACCATGAAAAATTGTGAATTTTATATGACTGTGTCCATAACAGAGACGTAGCTCTGTGCTCTGTGTGGAGAAATCCTGAAGTCCTCCTTATGTAACCCTGGGAAAAGCACCAAATAAAGAACAGAAGGGAACATAAGAAAAAGGCCAAGCTGACAAAACAGGGGGTGGTAAAATTACACCAACACCCAGGGAGAAAAGACTACAGAGCAGGGTAGAAAGGACTGAGAAAGTCCAAGCCAATGAGGGCACTCCTAAGGCAGCCTCAGCCAAACTAAAGGAAAAGCACCCTCAGCCAAGCAAGCTAAAACAATGCCATTTGCTTCTACAAAAAACACAGAAAACAACCTTCTAGAGCAGGAAAGCCTGGATTTTTCTTCGATAAATTGGAAATCTCAAGGAGAGGTAGGCTCGAACATGCCATCCCAATGCTTAATTTTTGAAAGGTGGTGAATTATCTCGTTTGAAGTGAAAAAGATTGGAACCAATCTGCCTGTGGGTCTAGAAGGTGTTTTGCTTATATAATACACATAATTTCTTTTGAATGGTGCTGCGTTGTATTCACCTCCATGATTCCTGCCAGAAAACTCTCCCCATTATAACAATAAACCACTTTAAGGCTCACCTGTGCACATATCCAATCTCTGTTTTGCAACTGTTACATGGTTGGTGTAAAAATTAGCTCTGCACTATGTCTGTGAGAGCTTAATTCTTGTTGATCAGTCGAGTTTTGGGGAAACAACAGTATTATAACCCGAGAATTGGTGAGAGGAGAGGTACACACAGTGATGAAACTCCGTCCTAAGAACCAAGGAGAAAAATCACATCCGAATTTCATCTCCTTTCACCACCATTGCCGCCATCAGATTGAATATACTTGCACAATCATACCAAAGCTGAGAATTCTTGAGGAAAAGGAGCAAGTAGTGGGAAGAAGCAAAGAGAAAAGAATGGTTTCATGACAGAGAAGAGAACATCACTTCAGAAGCTTGGCACGACAAGGACGCCACCAGGGCCATCAAAGATGAGGAGAGAGATTGGTTGCTCAGAGGATGAGCAACACTTTCAGTAGGGGAGAGATGATGAGCCCCAAAAATGGATAATTATTTGGGCTCATTCAACCTCCTAATTCGACTTAATCCACCATTCTCATTAGTTTATTGCATGTTTTTGATTATATTTATGCTAATAGAGTGAATTGGTTTAGTCATCATGCCAACAAGTCTAATGGGTGCTTTGTGTAGCCTTTTTGGTCAATTTGGAGACAAAATGGAAGGTTTTAATGAGCACTTGGCAGCCAAATTCGTGGGAGAACAAGGGAGAGGATTTGTAGGAAGGTTTCCCCTTCATTTATGGGCCCTTACCTTGAATTCTCCACCATCAGCTCGGAGTTCAAGGGCCACCAAATCAATTAGCACAAGGGTAGCCAAGCAAGTCAAGTAGGACTACTGTTAACTACAAGTTTTGGGCAGCCGAGTCCCTAAAGTTTAGGAGGACTGTTGGGTCCTCAATTTGTATAAATAAGAAGGCTTAGGGCCTCATTTGGGTTAGCTGGTAGTTAGTCATTTCATAGTCTTGTTATAGTCATTTTGTAGTTCGATTTTTAGGCAGTAGATTAGCTTTGCTTTCAGCACATTTTCAAGTTTCCCTTGTGGACAATTTTGATGTAACTCTTCTTTTCTTGCTCAATAAAGATGAATCCAGCTTTTCACCAGCTCTAAATCTCTCTTAGGAGGCTGTAGCTCTTGGGGTTGGGCCCATCTCAAGCGCCCAGTACCTCCTTTGTTTATCTTTATGTGTTTTTGCTGCGTTCTTAAAATAAAATCTGCCATTTAGATCTAAATCTTGTTTTGTTATTTAGGTTGCTTTTGATGATTAAAGTAGATTTTCATATTCAGATTGATTTGATAGGTTAATAACATAAAGGATCCTTGGAAAAAGGGCTCAAGCACCTCTGATCTTACCTCTCCCTCAGTGGGATCGTGAGTTGGGACAAAGGTGACCTTGCTGCCCAACAAAAACACTAGTTTGCTTGTCCATGCAATCTTTGGTGTAATGTTGCATTTGTAGGAGTTAATCATGCGTTCAAGCCTTTTGAAATGTTTCTTTTCTTACGTGTTGTACGTGGTTCTTGTTATGAATAAAGCTGCTGTTCATTGATTTCATTGACAGTTAGGATAGATTAGCTAATATTTTGATTGTGTGCAGGACGTGGTTGATTTGATTAAGTATACATTGTGCAGGGTATCTCCATCACTCTCTCGTCCATCTAAGCTTCATCCAAACCAGCTGCTCCATCTCTGAGTTAGGTTCCCCATTCCACATCTACTCTTTTGCCCACGTAACCCTACCTTATTGCTCCTCCATTGTCTTAGCCTTCTTTAAGCCAAGCCAGCTTTCCACACCCTCTCACCACTCCATCCATCAGTCCTTAGGTCATTTCAGGCCCCTACCTAGCCTCCCTATCCATTCATGCACCTTACCTCACTCACCCATCCTCCAAAATCCAATTTTGAAACATCCTGTAGAACTTCTGAACTTCCTATAGAAATTCCTGAAACATCCTGTAGAACCCCTGCAGACTTCCTGTAGAAGATCATAAACACAGTTTCTTGGTAGCCAAACTTTGTGAGACTCTTTGGAAGGGTGTGAGGGACCCCTCAGACCATCTCTGAACCTTCCCAACCTTTCCCAAGAATTCTCCTCCTTGATCCACCCCTGCATAGTGAAAATCCAGTTAAAAGCACATGCATGATAATTCTAATAACTTAGTCAAAAATACAAAAAGATGTTTTCTTCAGCTAGAGGCAGTGTAGACACATGTATTTTGCCTTCATAGAAGTAATGGCATCTCTTTTCGTAGTTTGCATCCTCTCCTTTGCATCAGTAGGACTAGTTGGTAGAATTAGGGTTTGCTAGGGTTTGCGTTTCTTTTTGGCTTTCAGTTTCTTTCCGCAAGTAGATTAGCTTCCTTTGAGTTAGCTTTCGTCCATCAGTTAAAAAGCTTCTTCTAAGAGCTCATAGAAGTTGGCTTGAGCCCCTAGCGGACTTGTGCCAGCTGACCAAGTGACAACTGCGGCAAGAGCTAGTACTTGTGCATACAGCACCGTTGCTTCCAAGTTTGTTACGAACTACCGGGTTGATAAAATTAAAGAAGGGAGTTCCAGGAGTTGTAGCATTATTGCTACAATACTGGGGCCCACCAGTCCTGTTTACTATTCATATGGTTAATAATGTTCTGATGCACTCATTAAGGATGAACTAACTGAACCATAAGTTTACTGGATATATGCTTGTTGCATTACATACAATTGCGTATACACGTGGTTTGCCTTAACTGAAGTAGCGTATATGAATCTTAATATGGAAATGAAAAAGTTTTATTGATTCAATAATGCTGATTCACCCCCCCTCTCAGTATTATTTCCAACAATTGGTATCAGAGCAGGTCCTTTGGTGGAAGCTTGATCAATTGAAGGAGATCCGTAGATCAATGGGAAAGAAGCTTAAGAAGAAAGTGCCTAAGAAGAAGAAGACATATCAGAAGAACTATGATAGTGGGAGCATCGATTGGGGAATATGTGGAAGAAGCACTTCAGATTCAGAATGAGTTCAGAATGAAGATGAAAAAGATCTATCAGGTATGAATTTGTTATCCTCTGGTGATACATTTATCCATCCATGTGAAGATGATGAAAGTGATAGCGAAACAACTGAATTTGTTCTTATGGGTGAGCAAGAAAGATATCAAATAGAGGCAGAATTTAAAAGGCTTACAAACAAAATTAGAGATCAACAAGATCTGTTGAACAAAAGGGAATGTGCCTTCAAAGAAGAATCTACCAAGCTAAAAGCTCAACTAGAGAAGGAAACAAGGTAAGGAAGCTATTCAAGGAAAAATGTCAAAAGTTGCAAGATGAAGTGACATCATTAAGAAATGAAGTAAATGAGAGGAGCACAACAATCAAGAAACTCAGAGAAAGATCCAGTTACTAGGTAATTCTTGAAGCCACGATCCTCTCACTAAAAGAAGATCTTGAAGAATCAAATAAGTAGAATAAATGACTACTCCAAGCTCTTGAAAAACAAGAAAGCGAAGTTCTTGAATTAAGACATCAATTGGAAGAAGGAAGAAAAGCTGAAGAAAATATGAAGAAGAAGTATCGTGAAAAGGAAGAGCAACATCAGACTGAGGTAAATATTCTAAAAGATAACTTAGAAGAAAAGGATAAGCTCTTACGATTTCAAGATAGTACTAAGATCTTGGATGATATTCTTAGTAGTCAAAGGTCTCCTGCTATCAAAACTGGTCTTGGTTTTGATGAATCTGTTAAGGGTGAATCTAGTTCACAAAATAAGACAAGGAACTCTAATGCACAATATGAAATACTCAACAAGGAGATGAGAGGTCAATCTCATCAAAAACCAAGGAAAGAAACTCTTCAAAGAAAATATTTTACTCCTTCGATGAATAATGTTGAATGTTATGTATGTCATAATCTTGGACATGTTGCAGCCAAATGCAGAAGTAGAATGGGTCAAGACCATCACCCAGAAAGATCATCACGTTCCAGGTACTTTAAGGGATATTGTTTTTCTTGCAGTATGTTTGGTCACAAAGCTGTTGATTGCTATAGAAAGAATATGAAACATGTAAGATGTTATGCATGTAACAAGCTGGGACATATAGCAAAAGAATGCAGGAACAAAGTATGGGCACCATACCAAAAGGAGAAAACATCATCACACTTGAAGATATGGAAGAAGAAGGAAGTACAGTCAGAAAGATGTGGCACAGCACAATGTACATACATAATCAACTCATAGGGAGCTGAAAGTGTAAAACTTTAGTATCATAAATCTCATACACAAGTTTCATAAAGGGAAGTCACATATATATGCAAGTTAGACAGTGCACAGTCGCGTATATGTCAGGTTGAGAAAAGCAGTGGGACAAGCTCAGGAAAAGGGTCTGATATGATTCAGTCCATTACTTGCTCTGTTTGATAATGATTATAATCTGCTGATGATGTGTGGAAATGTCTTGATACTTGTAAGATGTTTTAAAATGTTACATGATGATGATGCCTTGATACTTCTTGCTGATATATGCGTGATCAGATCTAACAGTGAACAGATGGCACAGGTTCAGGGGGAGCATATACTTTTAATAATGCATTGTTGGCATTATGGTTAGTAGTCCTTGGTGATGATGCTTATATGGCTAAATGATATATCTTGCTATGATATGGTTATGAGTTGTCCATCTCATATGGTTCTTGGGGTTACATAGTTGGTGTTTAATTCAGGTTTGTGGTTGATTCTTTGATGATGCATATATAGTGCTTACATGGTGATCTTCATAAGGATAAGGAGAAGTACAAAGTACTTGGTGATGGGCCACTCATATGCTGCTGTTCTCATATGCATAAAGATCATATAATACAGTTATGATGCATGATTACTATAGTTCTTGGCACTCACATGGATGAGGATTGTGGCTGTTGATGATATCAAGAAGTCTTGAGCTCTAGATACATAGTACTAGATACATGGAGTTGCATTGTTGGAGATATGATGATGACGAGTTTTTACCTATATGATGATAGGTTGATACTCACATATGTTGATTGATGACTGTCAGATAAGGGATATTCCCGTGTAATGTTACATGGATGGTATATAAGATCATGCAAATCTTGATGATGATGAGATGACTATGGTGTTTTTCACATATGATATAATGTGAATGATTTTATGATGATGTTCAAAAGGATGAGTTGATATCTATATGCAGACATACCTTGTTACAGGACATTTACAAGTTGTTGATCTGGAAGTGGTTGTACGCGAGTTTTATGAAGAACATCCACGTATATATGCCTTTTTCTGTGGATACAGCTGCATATATGTTGGTTTGATTTGATTTTAGAAGGAGAACGTGGTTGCTGATCTAAATGATGATTGACAGATGCTGATGATGACTTTCATAGAATTGTTTTAAATATTTCGTCTCTATGTCATGTATATCTTTTCTTATCAAGGTCATGTAACGGCCTACGTTGGTTTCCCCGCTATGCCTGGGTTGAATAATGTAATGTACTTATTTTTCATATGTAAACTTCTGGTGTATCCCCACTTGGTTGGGTAGATGAGTCAATCCCGGTATATTCCCACTTGGTTGGGAGATGGATGTATGTATGAGTCTTTGGTGATAGGTAGGTCATTTATGATATATAGAGTCATGTTATTCTTGTAGAACATCTTTTTAGACCTTGCTTACAGTTAGGGGGAGCATGATCATCACACTTTAGCAAAGCAGAGATTTCAACATGTACTCAGAGGGAGAATGGACAGATTAGTACACCTTGGCATATACAAAGGAGGAGCTCATTCAGAGATTTCAACAGGTACTCAGGGGGAGTATGGACAACGGAATGTTTATCAAGGAAAGAGAATATCTTGATTTTCCCTTTGCCCTTGATGTCAAAGGGGGAGAGTGATTTGGTGTTGTTGCCATAAAGTCCAAAGGGGGAGATCGTTGGCATTATGATGCATGTGTTGTACTTGATGGCAACCCACTTGTAGAAGAACAAACCACTTATATATATCTAGATGAATGTACAGAAGAGATATCAGATGTGATAGAATACATGGGATGCAAGGCAGCTCAAAGGAATCAGATGACAGTTCTTAGTATAACAAGTTAGCTTTGCCATCAAGTCCAAAGGGGGAGATTGTTGGCATTATGATACAATTGTTGTCCTTGATGGCAACTCACGCAAATGAAAGATCATAGTGCAGCAGGTCAGTAGCAAAGAGTTGATGATTAGAGTACAAAGAATGAAGAAAGAAGATTATATACGCAGGTTCACTATATACCAAGTCGCGTACATATGCAGGTTATACCCAGGTTCACTATGTACCAAGTCACGTATATACGCAGGTTCGCTATATACCAAGTAGGGTATACATGCAGGTTCACTATATACAAAGGCGTGTATACATGCGGGATTGCTGATCAAAAGTCACGTATGCGTATGCACGCACTTTCATGCATGAAAAAGCGCGTACATGTGGGAAAGAATATTTTTGGGTCTGTGGTATTTAGACGTATGGTTTTGGTCCTTGGTATTGCGTCCGAAGTATTGAACCTAGGTATTAGGCCCCTAGTATTGGTTCTCAATGGTTTTGGACCATGGTATTGAGTAAGGCCTAAGACTATAAAAGCAGAAGGTCATTAGGCAAATGCACTGAGAAAGTCTTGAATATCTAATGAAGTATGAGATCTAGTATGCAGGTTATGGTTTCATGATGCGTTGCTTGATCTAAGCTAAGGAGGAATCTCAACAGTTGATGGAGAACAAGATCTGAGGATGGATCGGGATCTTAAGGCTTGGAATGTTTATCATTATATGGTTTGATTATGGATAGACTAGATCTAAATTATTGACGCATGTTTTATTGTATGAATGCTATGGTATGGGTATGACTGATGTCTGAAACAACTGCAAAGTTACGAGTAAATATTTGCAGATCTGTACGGGGGTTGGATTTGGTGAAAGCGCGTATGTACGCAGGTTTGGTTCTTCATAGTAGCGTATACATTATGAGATATGATAATTGAATTTGCAGTTGGATCTGGTTATTGTTGTAGAGTTATGTTGCTTGTTCTGTGTTCTGGTGACTTTGTTGTTGATAGGGTTTCAGTGTTTAAATATTGGGTGATTCAGAGATTGATGATGCAGGTGTAGTTGATGGGTGTATTGCTGTAATGATTAATTTTGTGCGTCAATGTTGTTGATGGGTCCAGTATGAAAATTGGATGAAACATGGCCTTCAGATTATGATGATGTGTTCCATGAGTATCCAGTCTGAAAATTTATAAAACGTGGTACCTGGAGGAAGAAAGAGAACGTTGTAGCCTTCTGTAGGTTGGCACCTACGTACTAGTACAAGAGCTAAGGGGGTGGTAGCTCCCTTCTAGTAGCAGTTGGAAAACGAGTAAGGGTTGGAGCATTTCAGTAGGCCGGCACCTACGTACTAGTAAATGGATCGGCTAGTACAATAGCTAAGAGGGTTGTAGCTCCCTTCCAGGAGAGTTTGGAGAATGAGAGAAGGTTGTAGGCTTCTATAGGTAGAAGCCTGTGTACTGATATAAGACTGCACCAGTACAGAACTACTGTTTAAAGAAGTTTCTTATTAAAAAGAAGATTGAGACGACTTGCAGCAGGTGGTTTTCACCCACATTGGGTTTCCACCTTACATCATGGTGTTTATGTGTGCTTCTTGTGTGTGATGATCTGTTCTATTTTACTGCTCTTGTTTACTGTTCATATAGTTAATAATGTTCTGATGCACTCATTAAGGATCAAATAACTGAATCATAAGTTTACTGGATATACGCTTGTTGCATTACACACAGTTGCGTATACACACAGTTTTCCTTAACTGAAGTAGTGTATATGAATCTTAATATGCAAAAGAAAAAGTTTTATTGATTTAATAATACTGATTCACCCCCCCTCTCAGTATTATTTCCAACAAATAGTTGGGTCCCACGTCATTCCAGCATTTTGTTCGAAGGTCGGGTTCATTTTGCATTAAGCGGGACACCTTCAAACCATGGCTATCGACTGGGTCCCACTTGAGGTGTTGGAAATAATACTGAGAGGGGGGGTAAATCAATATTATTAAGTCAATAAAACTTTTTCATTTCCAAACTCTGACTCGTATATTCTACTTCCACAACTTCTTATGATTAAGTTAATTGATCTTCAATGAGTGAATTAGAACATTATCAACCATATTAACAGTTAACAGATGCAGTAACATAGAATGGATCATCACACATAAGCCACACACATGAACACCATGATATAAGGTGGAAACCCAATGCGGGAGAAAACCACCTGCTGCAAGTCATCTCAATCTTCTTCTTAATAAGAAAATCCTTTTACAATATTTCTGTACTGGTGCAGTCTTATACCAGTACACAGGCTTCTACCTGCAGAGAGCTACAACCCTCATAGATCTAGTACTAGCCGATCCATTTACTAGTACGCAGGCTGCTACCTGCTACAATGCTCTAAAGTATTCAACTGCTACTGGAAGGGAGCTACCACACCCTTAGCTGTACTAGATAAGATACTAGTACGTAGGCGCCTGCCTACAATCTTCTCTCCTCAAGGTACCACATTTCATACATTTTCAGACTGGATACACCTGAAGCAAAACACATAATCTGAAAGGCCACGTTTCATCCAATTTTCATACTGGACCCATAAATATCATTGAAGCACATAATCAATCAATCTTCTGAATCACCCAATCACTATATCAATACATATAAAAGGATAGTATGCGTGTCAACAATCAGATCTAGTCCATCAAATCATATGAGGATAAGTCATTATGAACTCGATCCATTCATCTATCAATACTAAAGCTAAATATAATCAATCACTTATCAGAATACCAGACATTACTTCAAAACCTAGAACACAGAAATAATAAACAGGGGCAGCTAAATAGTTTTCATGAAAAATCCGCAGCTTCACCCATAGAACACCTGCGTACATCCGAACCTTCTCGTGCTGCTTGCCTGCGTACCCCCGCACTGTGCCTTATGGGCTGCCTGCACACTTCCGCACCCTCTTCACTTTTGGGTCTCCAAACCTCCGCACTGTTCGTTATGTATTGCATGCGAATCTCCGCACCTTCAACGCTTCTGGGGCTGCGTAACTCCACACTGTTCCTTCACTGTACTTGCGATCCTGTGGGTATAGATAATTTTCAGACTTCAAAGATAACCCAGACTGTTAGATCTACAGATCTGATCATGCGCCGAGGAGATCTCAACCCATTAGTAGATCCGACTTGTAATCCTCATGTTTCTCCTTGATTTAGATTCAACTATCTCTCACAAACCAATCACAAGAATTTCAGATCTAACTTCTCTTAAGATCTTCTCATTTCACAAGTGTCTAGCCAAATGATCTCCTTTGCTTTATATAGGCAAGATCTTGCTAAAAACATGAATCAATACCATAGATAACCAATACAAGGGACCCAAAAACATGGGGCTCAATAATAATAATAATAATATAAAACAATACCACTGACCAAACCATAGGATCAAATACATCGGGCTAAATACTATGGTCCACCATCGGATTCCCACGTGAGAGTACTTTTTCAATGCATGAAAGTGCGTGAACTAGGGGTCCGCACCTTTTGCATGGTATACCTGCGTGTATGCTCGAACTTTATCAATGGAATGCCTGCGGGTCCGCACCTTCTGAACGGTGTACCTGCGAACCTCTTATTTTCTTCATTATTTGTGAGCTGATCATCAATCTCTGCTACTGACCTGTTGTACTGTGATCCATCACCTGTATGAGTTGCCATCAAGGACAACACTTTAGCCATAATGCCAACAATCTCCCCCTTTGGACTTGATGGCAAAGCTTACTTGTCATACTAAGCACTTGTCACTTGATTCCTTTGAGCTGTCCTGCATCCCATGTATTATGTCACATCTGATATCTCTTCTGTAGATTCATTTGAATGTATATAAGTGAGATGTTCTTTTATGAGAGGGTTGCCATCAAGGACAACACATGCATCATAATGCCAACAATCTCCCCCTTTGGACTTGATGGCAACAACACCAAATCATTCTCCCCCTTTGACATCAAGGGCAAAGGGCGGACCAAGATATTCTCTTTCCTTGATATACATTCCGCTGTCCATACTCCCCCTAAGTACCTGCTGAAGTCTCTGAAAAATCTCCCCCTTTGTATATGCCATGGTGCACCAATCTGACCATGCTCTTTCTGAGAACATGCTGAAATCTCTGCTCTGCTGAACATGCTTGTTCATGCTCCCCCTGACTGTAAGAAAGATCTACAAAAGATGTTCTTCAAGAAGAACCAAGACTTATACATCATAAAATAACTCACCAAAGGACTCAATACATACATCCATCACCCAACCAAATGGGGATACATCAGAAATATGAAAATACATTACATCTTCATCACAGGCATAGTGGGGAAACCATCATAGGCCGTTACATGACCTGAAGAGATGACTACAATAGATAGAGACACACTATTACATCATGAGACTTGATGTGAGACCTTTACATCGAATGACATTCATAACAAAAACCAAAGATCATGATAAACATCAGCAACGACACTGAATGATCTGCTCCATATCGTCTGTCAAAAACAACTAGATCAGAAACTTGCATGAATCATCAAGGTATATCCGCATCAACAGAGTATGAACTAAGTATCATCAATTGGGAATATCTGCATCAAACAACCTATCATCATATAGGTAAGAACTCATCATCGTCATGTCTCCATGTATCCAGCCAACAATCCTCATCCATATATGTGCCAAGAATCCTCATGCAAGCACCATTAGAGAATCAACCAGAAATCTGATCTAAATATCAACTATGTAACCCCAAGAATCATCTAAACAACTCATAACCATATCATAGCAAGATGAATCATTTATCCATATAAACATCATCACCAAGAACTATTAACCATAATGCCAACAATGCATTAAAAGCATATGCTCCCCCTAAACCTGTGCCACCTGTCAGATCTGATCATGCATATCAATAAGAAGTATCAAGACATCATCAATATCAAGTTAGAACCAAAATACTTCTAATCATCATATCCACACACCATTATTAACTAGAGAAAAACTGATCCTTTTCTTGAACCTGTCCCTACTGCCTTTCCTCAAACAATCATATACGCCACTGTGCAGTAACTAACTCGCGTATATACGCAACTTCCCTTTATCAAGCTTGCGTATGAGATTGAAGTTTTAAATTTCGGGCTCCCTCTGATTCTGGTATGTTTGTATGTTGTGCTGTGCCGCCTTTTTCTGACTGTACTTCCTTTTTCTTCCATATCTTCAAGCGTGATGATGACATTTTCTCCTTTTGATATGGTGCCCACACTTTGTTCCTGCATTCCTTAGCTATATGTCCAAGCATGTTACATGTGTAACATCTTACATGTCTCATATTCCTTCTATAGCAATCAACAGCTTTGTGACCAAACATGTTGCAAGCAAAGCAATATCCATTAAAGTACCTTTATTGTGATGATCTTTCTGCATGATGGTCTTGGACCCTTCTTCTTCTACATCTGGCTGCAACATGTCCAAGATTATGACATATATAACATTCAACATTATTCATAGGAGGAGTAATAGATTTTCTTTGAAGCATCTCTTTCCTTGGTTGATGATGAGATTGACCTTTCATCTCTCCATTGATCATTTTAGATTTCTCTTTAGAGTTCCTTGCCTCACCTTGTGAGCAAGATTCACCTTCAACACATTCATGAAAACCAAGACCAGTTTTGAGAGCAGGAGATCTTTGACTATTAAGAATATCATCCAAGATTTTAGTACTACCTTGAAATCGTAAAAGTTTATCCTTTTCTTCTAATTTACCTTTCAAGATATTTACCTCAACCTGAAGCTGTTCTTCCTTTTCCAGACATTGCTTCTTCAAAATTTCTTCAGATTTTCTTCCTTCTTCCATTTGTTCCCTCAGTTTGAGTATCTCCTTTTCTTGTTCTTCATTCAGATCCTGCTGCATTTGACGAATTCTAAAGGCGCATTCCAACTGAGATTTTAGGTTGATAACTTTGTTTACCTGTTTTTCAATAGTTTGGAGTAGAACTTTATTCTGCTTCTTTGATTCTTCAAGATCTTCCTTTAGAGAGCGGATCGTGGCTTCAAGACTTTCATAGTAACTGGATCTATCTCTGAGTTTCTTGATGGTTGTGGTTCTTTCATTGACTTCATCTCTTAGTGATGTTACTTCATCCTGCAACTTTTGATATTTGTCCATGAATAACTTTCTTACCTTGTTTCCTACTTCTAGTTGGGTTTTTAGTTTGGTAGCTTCTTCCTTGAAGTCACATTCCCTTTTGTTCAATAGATCTTGTTGATCCCTGATTTTATTTGAAAGCCTTTTAAATTCTGCCTCTATTTGATAACTTTTTTGTTCACCCATAAGAGCAAATTTAGTAGTTTCACTATCACTTTCATCTTTTCCAAAAGGATAGATAGCTGGAAAATCAGAGGATACAAAATTCATGCCTGATAGTTCATCTTCATTCTGAAATGATTCTGAATCTGATTCTGAATCTGAAGAGCTTCTTATACCTAATCCCCAATCGATTCTCCCACTGTCATAGTTCTTCTGAGATGAATTCTTCTTCTTAGGTGCTTTCTTCTTAAGATTCTTTCCCATTGTTCCACGGATCTCCTTCGAGCGATCAAGATTCTACCAAAGTACCTACTCTGATACCAATTGTTGGAAATAATACTGGAAGGGGGGGGTGAATCAGTATTATAAAGTCAATAAAACTTTTTCATTTCCAAACTCTGATTCGTATATTCTACTTCCACAACTTCTTATGATTAAGTTAATTGATCTTCAATGAGTGCATTAGAACATTATCAACCATATTAACAGTTAACAGATGCAGTAACATAGAATGGATCATCACACATAAGCCACACACATGAACACCATGATATAAGGTGGAAACCCAATGCGGGAGAAAACCACCTGCTGCAAGTCATCTCAATCTTCTTCTTAATAAGAAAATCCTTTTACAATATTTCTGTACTGGTGCAGTCTTATACCAGTACACAGGCTTCTACCTGCAGAGAGCTACAACCCTCATAGATCTAGTACTAGCCGATCCATTTACTAGTACGCAGACTGCTACCTGCTACAATGTTCTAAAGTATTCAACAGCTACTGGAAGGGAGCTAGCACACCCTTAGCTCTTGTACTAGATAAGATACTAGTACGTAGGCGCCGGCCTACAATCTACTCTCCTCAAGGTACCACATTTCGTACATTTTCAGACTGGATACACCTGAAGCACAACACATAATCTGAAAGGCCAGTTTCATCCAATTCTCATACTAGACCCGTAAATATCATTGAAGCACATAATCAATCAATCTTCTGAATCACCCAATCACTAGATCAATACATATACAAGGATAGTATGCGTGTCAGCAATCAGATCTAGTCCATCAAATCATATGAGGATAAGTCATTATGAACTCGATCCATTCATCTATCAATACTGAACCTAAACATAATCAATCACTTATATGAATACCAAACATTACTTCAAAACCCAGAACACAGAAATAATAAACAGGGGCAGCTAAATAGTTTTCATGAAAAGTCCGCAGCTTCACCCATAGAACACCTGCGTACATCCACACCTTCTCCTGCTGCTTGCCTGCGTACCCCCACACTGTGCCTTATGGACTGCCTGCGCACTTCCGCACCCTCTTCATTTCTGGGTCTACGAACCTCCGCACTGTTCGTTATGTATTGCATGCGAAGCTCTGCACCTTCAGCGCTTTTGGGCCTGCATACCTCCGCACTGTTCCTTCACTGTACTTGTGATCCTGCGGGTATAGATGATTTTCAGACTTCAAAGATAACCCAGACTATCAGATCTACAGATCTGATCATGCGCCGAGGAGATCTCAACCCATTACTAGATCCGACTTGTAATCCTCATGTTTCTCCTTGATTTAGATTCAGCTATCTCTCACAAACCGATTACAATAATTTCAGATCTAGCTTCTCTTAAGATCTTCTCATTTCACAAGTGTCTAGCCAAATGATCTCCTTTGCTTTATATAGTCAAGCTCTTGCTAAAACCATGAATCAATACCATAGATAACTAATACAAGGGACCCAAAAACATGGGGCTCAATAATAATAATAATAATATAAAACAATACCACTGACCAAACCATAGGATCAAATACGTCGGGCTAAATACTATGGTCCACCATCGGATTCCCACGTGAGAGTACTTTTTCACTGCATGAAAGTGCGTGAACTAGGGGTCCACACCTTTTGCATGGTATACCTGCGTGTATGCCCGCACTTTATCAATGGAATGCCTGCGGGTCGCACCTTCTGAACGGTGTACCTGCGAACCTCTTTTTTCTTCATTATTTGTGAGCTGATCATCAATCTCTGCTACTGACCTGTTGTACTGTGATCCATCACCTGTATGAGTTGCCATCAAGGACAACACTTTAGCCATAATGCCAACAATCTCCCCCTTTGGACTTGATGGCAGAGCTTACTTGTCATACTAAGAACTTGTCATTTGATTCCTTTGAGCTTTCCTGCATCCCATGTATTATGTCACATCTAATATCTCTTCTGTAGATTCATCTGAATGTATATAAGTGAGATGTTATTCTATGAGAGGGTTACCATCAAGGACAACACATGCATCATAATGCCAACAATCTCCCCCTTTGGACTTGATGGCAACAACACCAGATCATTCTCCCCCTTTGACATCAAGGGCAAAGGGCGGACCAAGATATTCTCTTTCCTTGATATACATTCCGCTGTCCATACTCCCCCTAAGTACCTGCTGAAGTCTCTGAAAAAGCTCCCCCTTTTTACATGCCATGGTGCACCAATCTGACCATGCTTATTCTGAGAACATGCTGAAATCTCTGTTGTGTTGAACATGATTGTTCATGCTCCCCCTGACTGTAAGAAAGATCTGCAAAAGATGTTCTTCAAGAAGAACCAAGACTTATACATCATAAAAGAATTTCCTATCACCAAAGGACTCAATACATACATCCATCACCAAACCAAATGGGGATACATCAAAAATATGAAAGTGCATTACATCTTCATCCCAGGCATAGTGGGGAAACCATCATAGGCCGTAACATGACCTGAAGAGATGACTACAATAGATAGAGACACACTATTACATCATGAGACTTGATGTGAGACCTTTACATCGAATGACATTCATAACAAAAACCAAAGATTATGATAAACATCAGCAACGACACTGAATGATCTGCTCCATATCGTCTGTCAACAGCAACTAGACCAACAACTTTCATGAATCATCAAGGTATATCTGCATCAACGGAGTATGAACTAAGTATCATCAATTGGGAATATCTGCATCAAACAACCTATCATCATATACGTAAGAACTCATCATCGTCATGTCTCCATGTATCCAGCCAACAATCCTCATGCAAGCACCATTAGAGAATCAACCAGAAATCTGATCTAAATATCAACTATGTAACCCCAAGAATCATCTGAACAACTCATAACCATATCATAGCAAGATGAATCATTTATCCATATAAACATCATCACCAAGAACTATTAACCATAATTCCAACAATGCATTAAAAGCATATGCTCCCCCTAAACCTGTGCCATCTGTCAGATCTGATCATGCATATCAACAAGAAGTATCAAGACATCATCAATATCAAGTTAGAACCAAAATACTTCTAATCATCATATCCACGCACCATTATTAACTAGAGCAAAACTGATACTTTTCTTAAACCTGTCCCTATTTCCTTTCTTCAAACAATCATACACGCGACTGTGCAGTAACTAACTTGCATATATACGCAACTTCCCTTTATCAAGCTTGCGTATGACATTGAAGTTTTACACTTCCGGCTCCCTCTGATTCTGGTATGTCTGTATGTTGTGTTGTGTCGCCTTTTTCTGACTGTACTTCCTTTTTCTTCCATATCTTCAAGCGTGATGATGACATTTTCTCCTTTTGATATGGTGCCCACACTTTGTTCCTGCATTCCTTAGCTATATGTCCAAGCTTGTTACATGTGTAACATATTACATGCCTCATATTCCTTCTATAGCAATCAACAGCTTTGTGACCAAATATATTGCAAGCAAAGCAATATCCAATAAAGTACCTTGATTGTGATGATCTTTTTGCATGATGGTCTTGGACCCTTCTTCTTCTACATGTGGCTGCAACATGTCCAAGATTATGACATATATAACATTCAACATTATTCATGGGAGGAGTAATAGATTTTCTTTGAAGCATCTCTTTCCTTGGTTGATGATGAGATTGACCTTTCATCTCTCCATTGATCATTTTAGAATTCTCTTTAGAGTTCCTTGCCTCGCCTTGTGAGCTAGATTCACCTTCAACACATTCATGAAAACCAAGACCAGTTTTGAGAGCAGGAGATCTTTGACTACTAAGAATATCATCCAAGATTTTAGTACTATCTTGAAATTGTAAAAGCTTATCCTTTTCTTCTAATTTAGCTTTCAAGATATTTACCTCAACCTGAAGCTGTTCTTCCTTTTCCAGACATCGCTTCTTCAAAATTTTTTCAGATTTTCTTCCTTCTTCCATTTGTTCCCTTAGTTTGAGTATCTACTTTTCTTGTTCTTCATTCAGATCCTGCTGCATTTGACGAATTCTGAAGGTGCATTCCAACTAAGATTTTAGGCTGATAACTTCGTTTACCTATTTTTCAATAGTTTGGAGTAGAACTTTATTCTGCTTCTTTGATTCTTTAGATCTTCCTTTAGAGAGCGGATTGTGGCTGCAAGACTTTCATAGTAACTGGATCTATCTCTGAGTTTTTTATGGTTGTTGTTCTTTCATTGACTTCATCTCTTAGTGATGTTACTTCATCCTGCAACTTTTGATATTTGTCCATGAATAACTCTCTTACCTTGTTTCCTACTTCTAGTTGGGTCTTTAGTTTGGTAGCTTCTTCCTTGAAGTCACATTCCCTTTTGTTCAATAGATCTTGTTGATCCTTGATTTTATCTGAAAGCCTTTTAAATTCTGCCTCTATTTGATAACTTTCTTGTTCACCTATAAGAGAAAATTTAGTAGTTTCGCTATCACTTTCATCTTTTCCAAAAGGATAGATAGCTGGAAAATCAGAGGATACTAAATTCATACCTGATAGTTCATCTTCATTCTGAAATGATTATGAATCTGATTTTGAATCTGAAGAGCTTCTTATACCTAATCCCCAATCGATTCTCCCACTGTCATAGTTCTTCTGAGATGACTTCTTCTTCTTAGGTGCTTTCTTCTTAAGCTTCTTTCCCATTGTTCCATGGATCTCCTGTTACACTAAAAAATGTCACCTTGACTACTTACAGTTAGTATGGCTCAAATCAACAAGTCATGCTACCCTCTTAGGCAAGTCTCATGCCTCTGTTATCCATCTCAAACTCAAAGAAGAGAGAAAGTCTTGTAAAAATCATGTTTATCTCTGGGGTCGCAGGTTCTCTCTAGCCTTACCTGCGGGGACGCTGACCATGTTCACAAAATCCGCGTCCATAGACGCTCTGTATGTTAAGGGACAAGTGCGTCCCTCTGTAAAAGGCAAAATGCGCGAGTTTTATCTTGAAAAAGTTACTTGTGGTTACTTCTAGAACATTCTAGAGGTCGGTTTGATGAAATGGATGCGCCTCCAGTTGGTTCATGTATCTCTATTAAGGGGGAACTTATCCCATCAATAAGGGAGCTATCCCACCCATAGAGGGGGATGATCCCATTGATAGTGGACCTGAATAACCTCTTTACAGCACTATAAATGAAGGCATTGAGCCAGAAGGAGAAGAGGTTGGAGCTATACATTTTCTTTGGGTAAATGCTGCAGGATTTAGGTCTTCCATTAGAGCCCTTGTGAGGAGAGATTGTCTTCACTTGATTCTACTTGGGAGAGGGTGAGCTTTGTCAAAGTAGAGGAAAACCCTTGATGGACCCTGGGAGGAACTTGCACAACACCAAGGCCAGGTTGTAAGAGTTTCTTTGTTTCGTTATTAATACAAACTGGTTTATTTTTCTCAATAGCTTGTGTTAATGAGTTATTTCATGTGTTCCTTGGTCTGCATGTTGAATATATGTTTTATTATATGAAATGCAAGTGCTTGGTAATTGTTTGATTGTTTGTGGTTGCAGGAATTGACTTGAAAGAGGAGCTCATCCGGATCGTCAAGAACGGACTTCAACAACAGCATTTTGGAATAAGGTAAGCCTAAACACTTGTAGTTTTCATGTTGTAAAAGGTGTATTTAGAGAAAGATCACTCCATTTTGTCTTGTTTGTCATTAGAATGTCTTAGACTTCTAGGAAGGTCAGTCGTGTCCGCACCCTTGACAGATTCCGTGTGACAAATTGGCGACTCCACTGGGGAATCCATTAATGAGAGAGTCTTTTCCTTTATATGAACTTTGCTTTGAGAAAATCATTTTTATTTTCTGGTTTTTGACTGTGAGAATTAGTATTTGGGTGGCTTAGCTGTAGCTTTAGTTGGCTTTAGTTTTTCTTCTTTTTTCCAGAAAGACGCAGTCTCTGTGTGCTGCACAGTGCGTCCTTGGACGCGCTGTTGTCGACTGCACAGTGCGGGGCCGCACCTGTGACAACGGCTGGCCTGCGTCTTCCTGTAAAAGTTAAGAAAATTCCATTTTTGCCTTAAATTACTTTTACATTTTGTTTTTTCTTAGTGTTTTCTGCCCAGATCCTTTAGTACCCTGTCAAGAATTCTCACCTGAACTCGTTTTGTGAGCTTTGAGTGTTTTAGTGGTTTTCAACGAAGTTTAGACCTAGGGTTTGATTTTTGGAAAGGCTTTGTAGTGACTTTGAGCTTAGAAAGTTGTCCAGCCTTAGATATCTCTGGTTAGTCAACCTTCTTAGAAGTTGAGCCTGCCGTAAAGTCTCCTTGTTTGAGCAACTTGTCATTTGAGTTGTTTTGGGTCAAATTTCGAATTGCTTGTTTTTAAAGTATTGATTTCCATTTTCAAAAAGGACAAAAAGATTAGAATTTTGTTTTGACTAGTTTTTGGTTCTGCAATAAGCTAGTCCTTGATTTGATTGTGATCAAGTAAAACACCTTAGAAATAATCATTGTTAGTTTTGGCCTCGTTAAGATTGCTTAGAGTAAATTTGCCTTTAGTTTGCTTATGAGTGCATTTTCATAGATTTTAAGAGTTTTTAAGATTGTTTTTTTTGGTTATATTAGATTTATTTGCTTTATTAAAAGAAAAATACAAAAACATCTTCTTAAAAGTCTTGTTTCAAGTAGCTTTTTGTTTTCAAAAGAAGAAAAGAGTTTTTTCGTGCATGTAAAGAGAAGTTATGTTTTTATGCTTGGAAAAGAAAAACGAATTGTTTCTTTGATTGTCTTCAATTAAGAAGTTGCTTTTATAAGGATTGCATTCTCTCAACTTTTTAGTTAAGCAATTCATCGAAAAAGTAAAGTAGTGGATAAATCATTTTAGGTGCATTTTGTAGTGGTTTCGAGTCGAGTCAACATACCACTAGTTTCACTTCCATCACCTTTTGACTTAAGAAACAACCTTAAAAGTAACGCTTAAATTAAAATCAATCTAGTAATCTTTATTTTTCTAGGGCTCTGAAGCACCAACATAGCTTAGGCTAGGGTCTTGGAGTAGGTGAGTACTTAACTCTCCAAGACTACAAAACCAAACAGATAGTCTATCTTGAGTAGAACAAATCCAATTGTTTCAGTTACATTCTGGGAAAGCTCCTCTTAAAGGAGAAACACGAGCTCGTGTCCGAACCAGTGAGGGGATCATTCCTCCCTCGTTGGGAACGACGCCAGGCAGTACGTATTACAAACGGTAAACCTCGGATTAACCATTGTCGAGGAGCCAGGGGTCACTTATCGGTAAACCTTGGATTGTTGTCAAGGAGCCGGTAAGGGGATTGGAGCTTGCTACTCTGCCCTTGCGTGCTGTCGGAGTTTAGACTGTTCCCCCAGGTGTAATTGTTGTGATTGGTAACCTTAGTGGCCATAATATCTAGGATTCTACCCAAGGTGACGGTGGAGGGAAGGTCCCACTGTACCTGGAGCAGACGTCGGTTATACTCACTTGGATTTTCTGGGGGGTTCGCTTCACTTCGAGATGGTTAAAGTGGAGGAACTTGGTCCAGTCTATTCATTAAGCAGGTTGCCGGGGTAACTGTTCCACCCACTATTTCTGTACTGAATCCTGCGAGGTTGGGCCTAATCACCAACTAGCGCTTTTGGTCTGGAAGACTACTGTTTGTGTGTGGTTTGACGCTCTAGATTATTTAGGCGTGTGCTTCAAATTTGATTGGTTCTTTAGAAGACTTTAGGTGGTTTGATTTGAAATTTTTTTACTTTGATTTCGTGTGTTGTAGTTAAAATCTTTAATTGTGGCGGAATTACCGAGACAGTCCCGTAGACTTCGGGGCAAGTCTCCTGAGATTGTTACCGGGATAGATTTGTTAAGAAAACTCCGTAAATCGCGGGGTGAATCTCCTGAAAACATTCCGGGTCATTTAGAAGGGTTAAAGGTCCTTGTAACTCCTCCTAGTGGCAGTAGAGTAGGTTCACCTGAAGAAGGAGAATCTTCTTTGGTAGTCCATCCAGATTACCAAAGATTAGAAACAGGTTACAATCCCGAAGCTGTTACAGTTTCCGAGCTTGCTGGTAGTTTTTCATCTGCCAGTGAAACAGGCGAAGAACCTGAAATTTCAGAACCTGTTACTCCAACTCCTAGTGTTCCTGATTCACCAAGAATAGAAAGAATTATCACCGAAAATCTTCCTGTTGGATTAATTGCTATAGAAGAACTTGTTCCAGAGGAAGAAATAGGCGTTTCTGATTCTGAAGATCTAATTACCCTTGATCTAAGGGAGCGTGAATCCATCTTTTACAGTCCTCCTAGAAGTGAGTCTTGGTACCTTGCATTAACCAATTTTTTAGACAACTCAGTAGGTTTTTCTACACCTCGTACTCCGGTTCCACCTAGAGGAATTCATTCTCCTGTAAATATGTCTGGTCAGTCGTCTGTGTTTTCACAAAGTCCTGAATCATTTTTACATGGCGGTCCTTCTGTTCCTACTGGGTATCAGTCACTTTCTGGTACCTTTGCGGGAGCATCTCCTCAACCTGTTGATCATGGGTTATTAGTTGGAAACAGTGGTAATGTACCATTGAGTATAGGTGAAGTTTATATGATGTCAGGTTCAACTCCCATTAACCAACCTCAAGGTGGCCAATTACCGCCTGGGGGGCAACCTTCGTTAATGCCTGGGGGGCAACCTCAAGGTACTTCATTTGTGACTGGGGGGCAACCTCAAGGGTATCAACCCCAAGGGTATCAACCCCAGCCTCAATACGTACCACAAAGTCAACCTCAGTATCAGTATCAACCTCAAGGATGGCAACCTCAAGGATGGCAACCCCAAGGGTATCAACCCCAAGGGTATCAACCTCAAGGATACCAACCTCAAGGTCAAGGTCAACCCCAGTATTCGTATTTACCTCAAGGTTATCAACCTACGGGTCAATACCCTGGTCAAGGTTATCAACCACCTCAAGGGCAATCATATGGGACTACACCTTACAGTTATCAACCCTATCCTCAATACGGCTATGGATCTCAGTATCCTCAACCTGTTACGAGTCAATACCCTGGAATGTTAACATGGGATCCGTCACAGGGTCAACAGATGTCGCAACCAAGTATACAGTCGGTACCTCAAGCAGGACAACCTGCAGTTCCTGGTCCACCCCAGCAACCGCAACCTGTCCAGTCAAGTGTTCAGACCCCTGTAACTTCTGTAGTTACTCAGCCGCCAATTGCACCGAGTACTCCACCTCACACGGCTGCAGCAGCTACCGCTTCATCTACCATGCTTACATCTGGAGTATCGGCAGCTCCGGTTTCTACTGTCCTTGTAACCGCTCCTCAGACATCTGTACCGTTGTCTGGACCCACGGTTCAAACCACAGTCCAGATGCCTGCAGGTCAACCTGGTACAAGTACGGTTGTTACTACTCAACCTCAATTTGTTCAACCTCCGTACCAGGGACAGTATCAACCTGGTCAAGCTGCCCAACAACCGGTTTACCAGTATCAACCGTATCCTGGGTACAATTATCAACCACCTCAACAACCCCAGTACGGTCCGGTTAATCCTGGTTTTCCAGGAGGATATAATATCCCCAATGCGAATCCTGTTCCTAGTTATCCTGGATATCCTCCTCCCGGGGCTGGTATTGTGACTCAGAGTTTCAGAGATCCTAACCGGCAGTTACCATTTATTGCGACTTTAGATTTACCCGACTTGACGCGCCTAACGAACGATCCAATTCAATATCTTCCGTTCTGGCCGCCAATGCCAAATAAGTTGCCCAGCGATATACCCAAGTTCGAAGGTAAGTCTGGAGAGGATCCGTCTAATCACGTGATGACTTACCACCTCTGGTGTGCATCAAATTCCATCTCAGATGATTCTATCCGCTTACGTCTTTTCCAGCGTACACTCATTGGTCTCGCAGCCAAGTGGTACATTGAGTTGCCACGGGCTTCTTTTTACAACTTTAGCCAGTTAGCTACTTCATTCTTAACTCATTTTCAGTTACCAGTCAGATACGATAATGGTACGGAATTATTAACTTCGCTAAAACAATCGACATCCACGTACATTTCTGATCACATCCATGAGTGGAGACGTCGAAGGAGATTAGTGAAAGTTTTTATCCCGGACCAAATTTTAGCTGAATGGTTTGTAAAATCATTATTACCAAGAATTACTGAAGATGTAGCTAAGGCCGGCGTAGTTACTGAGGAGCAAGTCATTGCTCAGGCACAATACCTTGACTTAGTTTACACTCAGTCGGGTACGTTACACGAGAAAATTCCGGATCTTCCAAAGTCAAACCAAATCGCTGCTGCTCCTTCGGGATCTCATGCCGCTGATGGTATGATCGGTATCGTGACTACGAAGAGTAAGAAGAAGTCTTCCAAGACCTCCAATACTCCAATTATCACTTTGCCTGATTCTCCGACAGGAGAGTCTTCTCCTCCTGAACTTACCGCCGACATTCACACTGTAGAGTCATCTACGGCCAAATCCAAAAACGGTGGAAAGAAGAAAGGAAAGAAGAAGGCTAAAGCAGACAAGGCTCCAAAGGAGAAAACGGAAAAGTCGGAAACTAATGACGAAAAGCGCAAACCTCGTTATCCTTGTCTCATTTGTGAAGAAGATCATTTTACGAGAGACTGCCCTCATCGGGCCGAGGTAGTGAAAATAGTTAAAGGTTCTCCGACTCCTGCTGTGTTAAAGAATCCATTCCCCGAGCAGGAAAATAAGATGATAGGTTCTTCTTCGAATGCCAGTGAAGAACCCATTTTGATGATGTCTCATGTCAGGATTGCGACTCGATCGCAAGATTATGGTAGTAAGGCTCCTATTGATGGTAAAGAAGCAGAATCTTCTAACTCTAACCCATCAACCTCAGCTCCTGGTTCCGATCCGCTACAGATCGAAAAACCTAACCCAGACTTAGTGATTAAGCCGCCCGCCAAGGGTGTACTTCGAAGGTCTGCTTTCAATCCACATGCGAGAGCAGCCCAGAATTACAACATTGTTGAAGATTTAGCTGTTTCACCTTCAGCAATGTCGGCACTCGAAGTGCTGCAATCATGTCCAGCGCAACGAAAATTGCTTTTGTCGGCTATCGAGACTCACGCGAAACGAATGAAAGCTCAGTACGATAAAAATGTAACCCCTCGAAGTTTTTCGGAAGGAGACCTAGTACTATTATATGATCAAGCGAACGATAAGCTAGGTGCTGGAAAATTCGTTCCCATGTGGCATGGGCCCTACATTGTAAAGCGAAAGCTAGCAAAAGGGGCTTATGAGTTAGTTGATTTTGATGGGGACTCTTTGGGCAAACCCAGAAATGGACTTTACCTAAAGAGGTATTATGCTTAAAATGATGGATGGAGAAATTTTTAGATAGGTTAGATTTCCTTTCTAGCTAGCAAGTGTGTTAGTTTAGTCAGTGTGCTTAGCTTAGCAAGTGTGGTTTTTCGTCATTATTTTGGCTCATCTTGGTTTTACTCTTGATATTGTAGATGTCGACGCCTCTCCAAACATACATTGGATTTGCTGATGGTGCTTGTCGTAGTACACGGAATATCTCTTCTGCAGCTTGGGTTATCTATTCGCCCTCTGACGAGTTAGTTTCTATGCATGGGGTAAGCCTCGGTCAAACAACGAATAACATTGCAGAATACAGTGCAGTGGTTGAATTATTATCCGAATCTATTTCATTTGGAATTCGACGTTTGATAGTGAGGTTAGATTCTGAACTTGTTGTATTACAGCTTAATAGAGTTTATGCCATTAGAAATCCTGTGTTATTAAGGTTGTTTTTGAGAGTGCGTCTCTTGGAACGTGAATTTGATTACATTGAATATCAACATATTCCAAGGTCTTTGAATACATTAGCAGATGCAATTGCTTCTCAAGTGTTGGATAGACATTTATAATAATCATGCAAGTGAATTTAAAGACATTTCATCATACATGTTAAACAAGATAAGCCGATAATAGTGATATATAGATATAGATAGAAGTGTGTCCAAAAATATATACATCGTCTTCGATCATAGGTTTAACACACCTTATGATCGGCAAAATGATAGTGCAAAAAGTCAAAAATGTCACATGTGACTACAAAAGTGACTAGTCAATCACTGGTGGTGCTCTCTGTACGACACCACTGCGCGGGCTATCTTGCGCAGAAATCTCCTAAACGGTCCAGGGACTGCGACCACGAAGCGCTGAAGCCTCATTGGAATATCATCCATAGTAGTCTCAGGTATATCTGCCGTGAGACGCTCTAGATCATGCTCCAAATCGGCTAGTACTTCTGCTGTCGCATCCTGTAAGGCCGGTGCCGGTGCAGCTGGATGTCGTCTGTCGTAAGGCCGGAGATTGGCTGGACGCTGTGGTCCAACATCTGCATTTTTAAAATTTTACTGTTACTTTGAGACGATATATATGAAAAATAAAAAATACATAATTAGAAAACTTGTGAAAATGAAAGTACCTCTGTCATCCCATTGTTCTCCCTGTGGAAGAACCATGTCCGGATCACCTCTGAAATCCATTCCGGCATATGGAAAGTCTTGTATCACAAAAAGCTGGCCCTCTAGCCAGTCGAAGTAACTGTCTGAGAA
This sequence comes from Pinus tabuliformis, assembly GCA_031772625.1. NCBI lineage: Eukaryota > Viridiplantae > Streptophyta > Pinopsida > Pinales > Pinaceae > Pinus > Pinus tabuliformis. The sequence goes on along the minus strand of CM062805.1, from coordinate 657,643,486 downwards.
TCGAACCACTGCAGCACCCTCGTCAGGATGCCGGGCCATCACCGCAACCCATCGAACAAGCTTTGGCTCCCGAGGACCCAAGTCATCAACAGTGAGTTGCTGAGGGATCAGCATAGGAACTCTCTCCAAGGCAAAGCTCACGACTAGAGGCCCATATCCAAAAGTCTTTAGTCGTCCGTTCTTTGCCTTGGTTAGTTGGCTCTTCATATGAGCCGACACAGCTTCGCACCAGTTGAAGATGGTGCCTTGGTAACAGTCAACTGCCATCCGCATTTGGGATCCGGAAGCAATGTGCAAGGCGGCCGCGCCACAAATCCTAGTGACCGTAAATGCAATAACTCTAAGTTCCGCCAGAGCGATGTGCTTTATCTCCACGCCTTTTTTATGGCGAGTCCCTGGTCTGCACCACTCCTCGCGGAGATCATCAAGGGATTGGCCACCCGGCCTGGTCCCCGCAAGGTTGAGTTGCTCACCTCTGTTTGGCAAGCCAGTGAGAAAGTATACATCCGAGGGCTCTATCTCGAGCTGGTGCCCTCCAATGTAAAAGCATTGATCTTGAACGTTCCATCGCTCAACTAGCCATTCCAAAAATCTTACCTGGCCCCTCATGCCCGGTATGGTCCAATATTTGTACAATCCACATGTTCTTAAGGCATCCAGAGAGGGTTGGTGGTTAATCGCAGCTTCATCGTCTTCTACGTGCTCTCTCTCTCTCCAGTCTAACATGTTTTGGGCCCTGCACATCAAAAGAGTCAATTAGAAATTAATTTGAGAAAATTTGGTGGTTTTTTGAGAGAGTTAGGGTTTTGAAATGCGCCCTTTGCGGAAGACGCACCCCGGCTTTTTAGCACAGGGCGTCCGGACGCAGCTCGCCTGAAGGCGGACTGCGTCCCCAGACCTTTTTCCCGTGTGAGAAAAAGTCGGGGGACGCGGCTCACCCGAAGGGCACCTGCGTCCGCCGAGGGGCGCATTTTGAACCCAAAACCCCCCCAAAAAATGAAACAGAGACCAAAAACAAAAAACTAAACGGATAAAAATGAAGAGTGGGATGTGTAAAATACCTCGGTGAAGCGGCGTTCGATTCCGACGGTCAGATTTTCCGCAACAACCACGGGAAGTTTCTTGTCAAAAGCTCCTTTTTCAACCTCAACAGTGAAACGGTAAAAATGACATGGTAAAAGGTCTTTTTATAGGTTTTTTGGATGAATTAGTTCATTTTTTACCATGAAAAGATGTTTTCAAATGTATTTTTGCCTATTTTAAACAGGTATGAGTAATGTGTCGCTTTTGTGCAGGACGAAGGGATTTCAAGGGAAATTGTAATTTTTCACAAACAAAATTTCAGAGTCATCTTTTAAGCCCTTTTCTGACTCCTAAAACATGAAAAGATCGCCGAGTGTTTCTTTTTCACTCGTTAAAACGGAATTAAAAGACGGTCCCCTTTTAGCTCTTTTCTGACCGCAAAATCAGGAAAAGATTGCCGAGTTTTTGTCGTTTCAAACTCGATAAGGAAATAAAACGACGTGTCTTTGATCGCTTTTTACTTTTCAGGTCAACGATACTATTATGAAAGTACTCCTTGGTCGCAAGATCAAGCGGTTCCCCCAGGTATTATTTTATACTTTTTCGGGCTTGAGGGACACAAATATACGAAAAAGTTCAACGTGGAGTTTCCTTAAGTTTTTCAGACTCTCTAAAATTGAAAAACGCCGAGTTTCTCCTATACTGGGCTCGTTAAACTTTTACAGTAAAGGACCTGTTCAATTACAAACAGGAACGAACCACTCCTTCCTAGGGTTCGCATTTAAACTAGGTTGGACTCGTCCGAAGGATGAGCTTATAATCAAGCATATGTTATCCTCCTCAAGCTTGTTAAAAATAAAGAGGTACTTGCCAGAAATGGTGGGGAAAAAAGAGAAGAATGAACCTATTTGTCACCTTTTGCCTCAGAAGAAACTTTATTACCGCTCTTGAACACGACACTTTTCATTCACCTGGATTGGGAAATCTTTTACCTCACAGTTGACTAAATCACTTTGAAAATCTTTAACCGGGTTCAGGGATCAACTTTGAGTTATTCGTCACCAAACCATCTGTTGTGTCGTTATGTGTTCAAAAGGTCTGCAAGCAAAACTTTCATCTGCAAAATACTTGTCATCCATTGACCATCCCTGAGTCAGTCCTTACAGCAACATTTCTTCAACTTGAACAATGATTTCGTGTTGCGGGCTTGCCTGCAACGGGTCGCTTTCTATCGACATCGACACATTATCTAGAAAGATGACTTAGGAATCGACAGTACCTTGAAGTCTGCATGCATCAATGGCAGGTTTCTCGCCTTTGACGTCAGTTTACATCATTGACTTTCGATCAGAGGATTCCGTGAAGTGTTCGACATCAAAACATCTATTCACATTTCACGGGATGTGCTTGGTACTTTGAGAACCATTGACATTACTGGTGGTTTCTCTCACACTTGTTAACAGTTTACATCATTGACTGGTAATCAAGTGGTTTCTACCATGTTCGACATCGAATCATTTAATCACATGACTAGAATCGTACCAATTCGGGAAGTAGAAGTGAAGACCCTGGATCTAGTTTCTACCATCCAGGTTGCGAGGAGTTTTGTATTCATTGTCTATGTAGACTTATCATAAACAGATGGCTGCGTCCATACTGTGTCTACAAAAGTCTATAAAAATAATGTACTGCAAGATCATTCCTGTATTAGGATAGTTAGTCCATTAGTTAAAGTTTTGAATCTGAGTATGGGAATGCCTACCTCAGTGATGATATAATCTTATCCATGTATTTTGTGTTGAAAATTGCAGGTTCCAACCAGGCCATCCACAAGGCAATCCTTGAAATGATAAAGCGCTTCACCCTTCCTAGAATTACAAAACCCTATTCTATTCCAGGCTTCGCACTTTAGGGGGCAATCTGTTACACTAAAAAATGTCACCTTGACTACTTACAGTTAGTATGGCTCAAATCAATAAGTCATGCTACCCTCTTAGGCAAGTCTCATGCCTCTGTTATCCATCTCAAACTCAAAGAAGAGAGAAAGTCTTGTAAAAATCATGTTTATCTCTGGGGTCGCAGGTTCTCTCTAGCCTTACCTGCGGGGACGCTGACCATGTTCACAAAATCCGCGTCCATAGACGCTCTGTATGTTAAGGGACAAGTGCGTCCCTCTGTAAAAGGCAAAATGCGCGAGTTTTATCTTGAAAAAGTTACTTGTGGTTACTTCTAGAACATTCTAGAGGTCGGTTTGATGAAATGGATGCGCCTCCAGTTGGTTCATGTATCTCTATTAAGGGGGAACTTATCCCATCAATAAGGGAGCTATCCCACCCATAGAGGGGGATGATCCCATTGATAGTGGACCTGAATAACCTCTTTACAACACTATAAATGAAGGCATTGAGCCAGAAGGAGAAGAGGTTGGAGCTATACATTTTCTTTGGGTAAATGCTGCAGGATTTAGGTCTTCCATTAGAGCCCTTGTGAGGAGAGATTGTCTTCACTTGATTCTACTTGGGAGAGGGTGAGCTTTGTCAAAGTAGAGGAAAACCCTTGATGGACCCTGGGAGGAACTTGCACAACACCAAGGCCAGGTTGTAAGAGTTTCTTTGTTTCGTTATTAATACAAACTGGTTTATTTTTCTCAATAGCTTGTGTTAATGAGTTATTTCATGTGTTCCTTGGTCTGCATGTTGAATATATGTTTTATTATATGAAATGCAAGTGCTTGGTAATTGTTTGATTGTTTGTGGTTGCAGGAATTGACTTGAAAGAGGAGCTCATCCGGATCGTCAAGAACGGACTTCAACAACAGCATTTTGGAATAAGGTAAGCCTAAACACTTGTAGTTTTCATGTTGTAAAAGGTGTATTTAGAGAAAGATCACTCCATTTTGTCTTGTTTGTCATTAGAATGTCTTAGACTTCTAGGAAGGTCAGTCGTGTCCGCACCCTTGACAGATTCCGTGTGACATCTCCTTCAAGCGATCAAGCTTCTACCAAAGGACCTGCTCTGATACCAATTGTTGGAAATAATAATGGAAGGGGGGGGTGAATCAGTATTATTAAGTCAATAAAACGTTTTCATTTCCAAACTCTGATTCGTATATTCTACTTCCACAACTTCTTATGATTAAGTTAATTGATCTTCAATGAGTGCATTAGAACATTATCAACCATATTAACAGTTAACATATGCAGTAACATAGAATGGATCATCACACATAAGCCACACACATGAACACCATGATATAAGGAAGAAACCCAATGCGGGAGAAAACCACCTGCTGCAAGTCATCTCAATCTTCTTCTTAATAAGAAAATCCTTTTACAATATTTCTGTACTGGTGCAGTCTTATACCAGTACACAGGTTTCTAACTGTAGATAGCTACAACCCTCATAGATCTAGTACTAGCCGATCCATTTACTAGTACGCAGGCTGCTACCTGCTACAACGCTCTAAAGTATTCAACTACTACTGGAAGGGAGCTACCACACCCTTAGCTCTTGTACTAGATAAGATACTAGTACGTAGGCGTCGCCCTACAATCTTCTCTCCTCAAGGTACCACATTTCGTACATTTTCAGACTGGATACACCTGAAGCACAACACATAATCTGAAAGGCCACGTTTCATCCAATTTTCATACTGGACCCATAAATATCATTGAAGCACATAATCAATCAATCTTCTGAATCACCCAATCACTAGATCAATACATATACAAGGATAGTATGCGTGTCAGCAATCAGATCTAGTCCATCAAATCATATGAGGATAAGTCATTATGAATCCGATCCATTCATCTATCAATACTGAAGCTAAACATAATCAATCACTTATCAGAATACCAGACATTACTTCAAAACCCAGAACACAGAAATAATAAACAGGGGCAGCTAAATAGTTTTCATGAAAAGTCCGCAGCTTCACCCATAGAACACCTGCGTACATCCGCACCTTCTCCTGCTGCTTGCCTGCGTACCCCCGCACTGTACCTTATGGACTGCTTGCGCACTTCCGCACCCTCTTCACATCTGGGTTTGCGAACCTCCACACTGTTCGTTATGTATTGCATGCGAACCTCTGCACCTTCAGTGCTTCTGGGCCTGCGTACCTCCGCATTGTTCCTTCACTGTACTTGCGATCCTGCGGGTATAGATAATTTTTAGACTTCAAAGATAACCCAGACTGTCAGATATACAGATCTGATCATGCACCGAGGAGATCTCAACCCATTAGTAGATCCGACTTGTAATCCTCATGTTTCTCCTTGATTTAGATTCAGCTATCTCTCACAAACCGATCACAAGAATTTCAGATCTAGCTTCTCTTAAGATCTTCTCATTTCACAAGTGTCTGGCCAAATGATCTCCTTTGCTCTATATAGGCAAGCTCTTGCTAAAACCATGAATCAATACCATAGATAACCAATACAAGGGACCCAAAAACATGGGGCTCAATAATAATAATAATAATATAAAACAATACCACTGACCAAACCATAGGATCAAATACGTCGGGCTAAATACTATGGTCCACCATCGGATTCCCATGTGAGAGTACTTTTTCATTGCATGAAAGTGCGTGAACTAGGGGTCCGCACCTTTTGCATGGTATACCTGCGTGTATGCCCGAACTTTATCAATGGAATGCCTGCGGGTCCGCACCTTCTGAACGGTGTACCTGCGAACCTCTTATTTTCTTCATTATTTGTGAGCTGATCATCAATCTCTGCTACTGACCTGTTATACTGTGATCCATCACCTGCATGAGTTGCCATCAAGGACAACACTTTAGCCATAATGCCAACAATCTCCCCCTTTGGACTTGATGGAAAAGCTTACTTTTCATACTAAGAACTTGTCATTTGATTCCTTTGAGCTTTCCTGCATCCCATGTATTATGTCACATCTGATATCTCTTCTGTAGATTCGTCTGAATGTATATAAGTGAGATGTTCTTATATGAGAGGGTTGCCATCAAGGACAACACATGCATCATAATGCCAACAATCTCCCCCTTTGGACATGATGGCAACAACACCAAATCATTCTCCCCCTTTGACATCAAGGGCAAAGGGCGGACCAAGATATTCTCTTTCCTTGATATACATTCCGCTGTCCATACTCCCCCTAAGTACCTGCTGAAGTCTCTGAAAAATCTCCCCCTTTGTAAATGCCATGGTGCACCAATCTGACCATGCTCTTTCTGAGAACATGCTGAAATCTCTGCTCTACTGAACATGCTTGTTCATGCTCCCCCTGACTGTAAGAAAGATCTGCAAAAGATGTTCTTCAAGAAGAACCAAGACTTATACATCATAAAAGAATTTCCTATCACCAAAGGACTCAATACATACATCCATCACCAAACCAAATGGGGATACATCAAAAATATGAAAATACATTACATCTTCATCCCAGGCATAGTGGGGAAGCCATCATAGGCCATTACATGACCTGAAGAGATGACTACAATAGATAGAGACACACTATTACATCATGAGACTTGATGTGAGACCTTTACATCGAATGACATTCATAACAAAAACCAAAGATCATGATAAACATCAGCAAAGACACTGAATGATCTGCTCCATATCGTCTGTCAACAGCAACTAGACCAGCAACTTGCATGAATCATCAAGGTATATCTGCATCAACAGAGTATGAACTAAGTATCATCAATTGGGAATATCTGCATCAAACAACCTATCATCATATAGGTAAGAACTCATCATCGTCATGTCTCCATGTATCCAGCCAACAATCCTCATCCATATATGTGCCAAGAATCCTCATGCAAGCACCATTAGAGAATAAACTAGAAATCTGATCTAAATATCAACTATGTAACCCCAAGAATCATCTGAACAACTCATAACCATATCATAGCAAGATGAATCATTTATCCATATAAACATCATCACCAAGAACTATTAACCATAATGCAAACAATGCATTAAAAGCATATGATCCCCCTAAACCTGTGCCATCTGTCAGGTCTGATCATGCATATCAATAAGAAGTATCAAGACATCATCAATATCAAGTTAGAACCAAAATACTTCTAATCATCATATCCACACACCATTATTAACTAGAGCAAAACTGATCCTTTCCTTGAACCTGTCCCTACTGCCTTTCTTCAAACAATCATATACACGACTGTGCAGTAACTAACTCGCGTATATATGGACCTTCCCTTTATCAAGCTTGCATATGAGATTGAAGTTTTACACTTCCAGCTCCCTCTGATTATGGTATGTTTGTATGTTGTGCTGTGCCGCCTTTTTCTGATTGTACTTCCTTTTTCTTCCATATCTTCAAGCGTGATGATGACATTTTCTCCTTTTGATATGGTGCCCACACTTTGTTCCTGCATTCCTTAGCTATATGTCCAAGCTTGTTACATGTGTAACCTCTTACATGTCTCATATTCCTTCTATAGCAATCAACAGCTTTGTGACCAAACATATTGAAAGCAAAGCAATATCCATTAAAGTACCTTGATTGTGATGATCTTTCTGCATGATGGTCTTGGACCCTTCTTCTTCTACATCTGGCTACAACATGTCAAAGATTATGACATATATAACATTCAACATTATTCATAGGAGGAGTAATAGATTTTCTTTGAAGCATCTCTTTCCTTGGTTGATGATGAGATTGACCTTTCATCTCTTCATTGATCATTTTAGATTTCTCTTTAGAGTTCCTTGCCTCACCTTGTGAGCTAGATTCACCTTCAACACATTCATGAAACCAAGACCATTTTTGAGAACAGGAGATCTTTGACTATTAAGAATATCATCCAAGATTTTAGTACTATCTTGAAATCGTAAAAGTTTATCCTTTTCTTCTAATTTAGCTTTCAAGATATTTACCTCAACCTGAAGCTGTTCTTCCTTTTCCAGACATTGCTTCTTCAAAATTTCTTCAGATTTTCTTCCTTCTTCCATTTGTCCCCTTAGTTTGAGTATCTCCTTTTCTTGTTCTTCATTCAGATCTTGCTGCATTTGATGAATTCTGAAGGCGCATTCCAACTGAGATTTTAGGCTGATAACTTAATTTACCTATTTTTCAATAGTTTGGAGTAGAAATTTATTATGCTTCTTTGATTCTTCAAGATCTTCCTTTAGAGAGCGGATTGTGGCTTCAAGACTTTCATAGTAACTGGATCTATCTCTGAGTTTCTTGATGGTTGTGGTTCTTTCGTTGACTTCATCTCTTAGTGATGTTACTTCATCCTGCAACTTTTGATATTTGTCCATGAATAACTTTCTTACCTTGTTTCCTACTTCTAGTTGGGTCTTTAGTTTGGTAGCTTCTTCCTTGAAGTCACATTCCCTTTTGTTCAATAGATCTTGTTGATCCCTGATTTTATCTGAAAGCCTTTTAAATTCTGCCTCTATTTTATAACTTTCTTGTTCACCCATAAGAGCAAATTTAGTAGTTTCGCTATCAGTTTCATCTTTTCCAAAAGGATAGATAGCTGGAAAATCAGAGGATACCAAATTCATACCTGATAGTTAATCTTCATTCTGAAATGATTCTGAATCTGAAGAGCTTCTTATACCTAATCCCCAATCGATTCTCCCACTGTCATAGTTCTTCTGAGATGACTTCTTCTTCTTAGGTGCTTTCTTCTTAAGCTTCTTTCCCATTGTTCCACGGATCTCCTTCAAGCGATCAAGCTTCTACCAAAGGACCTGCTCTGATACCGATGGTTGAAATAATACTGGAAGGGGGGGGGTGAATCAGTATTATTAAGTCAATACAACTTTTTCATTTCCAAACTCTGATTCAAATATTCTACTTCCACAACTTCTTATGATTAAGTTAATTGATCTTCAATGAGTGCATTAGAACATTATCAACCATATTAACAGTTAACAGATGCAATAACATAGAATGGATCATCACACATAAGCCACACACATGAACACCATGATATAAGGTGGAAACCCAATGCGAGAGAAAACCACCTGCCGCAAGTCATCTCAATCTTCTTCTTAATAAGAAAATCCTTTTACAATATTTCTGTACTGGTGCAGTCTTATACCAGTACACAAGCTTCTACCTGCAGAGAGCTACAACCCTCATAGATCTAGTACTAGTCGATCCATTTACTAGTACGCAGGCTGCTACGTGCTACAATGCTCTAAAGTATTCAACTGCTACTGGAAGGGAGCTACCACACCCTTAGCTCTTGTACTAGATAAGATACTAGTACGTAGGTGCCAGCCTACAATCTTCTCTCCTCAAGGTACCACATTTCGTACATTTTCAGATTGGATACACTTGAAGCACAACACATAATCTGAAAGGCCATGTTTCATCTTCACTTCTGGGTTTGCGAATCTCCACACTGTTCGTTATGTATTGCATGCAAACCTTCACACGTTCAGCGCTTCTGGGCCTGCATACCTCCGTACTATTCCTTCACTGTACTTGCGATCCTGCGAGTATAGATAATTTTCAGACTTCAAAGATAACCCAGAATGTCAGATCTACAGATCTGATCATGCGCTGAGGAGATCTAAACCCATTAGTAGATCCGACTTGTAATCCTCACGTTTATCCTTGATTTAGATTCAGCTATCTCTCACAAACCGATCACAAGATTTTCAGATCTAGCTTCTCTTAAGATCTTCTCATTTCACAAGTGTCTAGCCAAATGATCTCCTTTGCTTTATATAGGCAAGCTCTTGCTAAAACCATGAATCAATACCATAGATAACCAATACAAGGGACCCAAAAACATGGGGCTCAATAATAATAATAATAATATAAAACAATACCACTGACCAAACCATAGGATCAAATACGTCGGGCTAAATACTATGGTCCACCATCGGATTCCCACGTGAGAGTAGTTTTTCACTACATGAAAGTGCGTGAACTAGGGGTCCGCACCTTTTGCATGGTATACCTGTGTGTATGCCCGAACTTTATCAATGGAATGCCTGCGGGTCCGCACCTTCTGAACGGTGTACCTGCAAACCTCTTATTTCCTTCATTATTTGTGAGCTGATCATCAATCTCTGCTACTGACCTGTTGTATTGTGATCCATCACCTGTATGAGTTGCCATCAAGGACAACACTTTAGCCATAATGCCAACAATCTCCCCCTTTGGACTTGATAGCAAAGCTTACTTGTCATACTAAGAACTTGTCATTTGATTCCTTTGAGCTTTCTTGCATCCCATGTATTATGTCACATCTGATATCTCTTCTATAGACTCATCTGAATGTATATAAGTGAGATGTTCTTCTATGAGAGGGTTGCCATCAAGGAAAACACATGAATCATAATGCCAACAATCTCCCCCTTTGGACTTGATGGCAACAACACCAAATCATTCTCCCCCTTTGACATCAAGGGCAAAGGGCAGACCAAGATATTCTCTTTCCTTGATATACATTCCGCTGTCCATACTCCCCCTAAGTACCTGCTGAAGTCTCTGAGAAAGCTCCCCCTTTGTATATGCCATGGTGCACCAACCTGACCATGCTCTTTTTGAGAACATGCTGAAATCTCTGCTCTGCTGAACATGCTTGTTCATGCTCCCCCTGACCGTAAGAAAGATCTGCAAAAGATGTTCTTCAAGAAGAACCAAGACTTATACATCATAAAAGAATTTCCTATCACCAAAGGACTCAATACATACATCCATCACCAAACCAAATGGGGATACATCAGAAATATGAAAATACATTACATCTTCATCCCGGGCATAGTGGGGAAACCATCATAGGCCGTTACATGACCTGAAGAGATGACTACAATAGATAGAGACACACTATTACATCATGAGACTTGATGTGAGACCTTTACATCGAATGACATTCATAACAAAAACCAAAGATTATGATAAACATCAGCAACGACACTGAATGATCTGTTCCATATCGTCTGTCAACAACAACTAGACTTGCAACTTGCATGAATCATCAAGGTATATCCGCATCAACAGAGTATGAACTAAGTATCATCAATTGGGAATATTTGCATCAAGCAACCTATCATCATATAGGTAAGAACTCATCATCGTCATGTCTCCATGTATCCAGCCAACAATCCTCATCCATATATGTGCCAAGAATCCTCATGCAAGCACCATTAGAGAATCAACCACAAATTTGATCTAAATATCAACTATGTAACCCCAAGAATCATCTGAACAACTCATAACCATATCATAGCAAGATGAATCATTTATCCATATAAACATCATCACCAAGAACTATTAACCATAATGCCAACAATGCATTAAAAGCATATGCTCCCCCTAAACCTGTGCCATCTGTCAGATCTGATCATGCATATCAATAAGAAGTATCAAGACATCATCAATATCATGTTAGAAAAAAAATACTTCTAATCATCATATCCACACACCATTATTAATTAGAGCAAAACTGATCCTTTTCTTGAACCTGTCCCTATTGCCTTTCTTCAAACAATCATATACGCGACTGTGCAGTAACTAACTCGTGTATATACACAACTTCCCTTTATCAAGCTTGCGTATGAGATTGAAGTTTTACACTTCCGGCTACCTCTGATTCTGGTATGTCTGTATGTTGTGCTGTGCCGCCTTTTTCTGACTGTACTTCCTTTTTCTTCCATATCTTCAAGCGTGATGATGACATTTTCTCCTTTTGATATGGTGCCCACACTTTGCTCCTACATTCCTTAGCTATATGTCCAAGCTTGTTACATGTGTAACATCTTACATGTCTCATATTCCTTCTATAGCAATCAACAACTTTGTGACCAAACATATTGCAAGCAAAGCAATATCCTTTAAAGTACCTTGATTGTGATGATCTTTCTGCATGATGGTCTTGGACCCTTCTTCTTCTACCTCTGGCTGCAACATGCCCAAGATTATGACATATATAACATTCAACATTATTCATAGGAGGAGTAATAGATTTTCTTTGAAGCATCTCTTTCCTTGGTTGATGATGAGATTGACCTTTCATCTCTTCATTGATCATTTTAGATTTCTCTTTAGAGTTCCTTGCCTCACCTTGTGAGCTAGATTCACCTTCAACACATTCATGAAAACCAAGACCAGTTTTGAGAGCAGGAGATCTTTGACTATTAAGAATATCATCCAATATTTTAGTACTATCTTGAAATCGTAAAAGCTTATCCTTTTCTTCTAATTTACCTTTCAAGATATTTACCTCAACCTGAAGCTGTTCTTCCTTTTCCAGACATTGCTTCTTCAAAATTTCTTCCTTCTTCCATTTGTTCCCTTAGTTTGAGTATCTCCTTTTCTTGTTCTTCATTCAGATCCTGCTGCATTTGACGAATTTTGAAGGCGCATTCCAACTGAGATTTTAGGCTAACGTCGTTTACCTGTTTTTCAATAGTTTGGAGTAGAACTTTATTCTGCTTCTTTGATTATTCAAGATCTTCCTTTAGAGAGCAGATCGTGGCTTCAAGACTTTCATAGTAACTGGATCTATCTCTGAGTTTTTTGATGGTTGTGGTTCTTTCATTGACTTCATCTCTTAGTGATGTTACTTCATCCTGCAACTTTTGATATTTGTCCATGAATAACTTTCTTACCTTGTTTCCTACTTCTAGTTGGGTCTTTAGTTTGGTAGCTTCTTCCTTGAAGTCACATTCCCTTTTGTTCAATAGATATTGTTGATCCCTGATTTTATCTGAAAGCCTTTTAAATTCTGCCTCTATTTGATAACTTTCTTGTTCACCCATAAGAGAAAATTTAGTAGTTTCACTATCACTTTCATCTTTTCCAAAAGGATAGATAGCTGGAAAATCAGAGGATACTAAATTCATACCTTATAGTTCATCTTCATTCTGAAATGATTATGAATCTGATTCTGAATCCGAAGAGCTTCTTATACCTAATCCCCAATCGATTCTCCCACTGTCATAGTTCTTCTGAGATGACTTCTTCTTCTTAGGTGCTTTCTTCTTAAGCTTCTTTCCCATTGTTCCACGGATCTCCTTCAAGCGATCAAGCTTCTACCAAAGGACCTGCTCTGATACCAATTGTTGGAAATAATACTAGAAGGGGGGGGTGTGAATCAGTATTATTAAGTCAATAAAACTTTTTCATTTCCAAACTCTGATTCGTATATTCTACTTCCACAACTTCTTATGATTAAGTTAATTGATCTTCAATGAGTGCATTAGAACATTATCAACCATATTAATAGTTAACAGATGCAGTAACATAGAATGGATCATCACACATAAGCCACACACATGAACACCATGATATAAGGTGGAAACCCAATGCGGGAGAAAACCACCTGCTACAAGTCATCTCAATCTTCTTCTTAATAAGAAAATCCTTTTACAATATTGCTGTACTGGTGCACTCTTATACCAGTACACAGGCTTCTACATGCAGAGAGCTACAACCCTCATAGATCTAGTACTAACCGATCCATTTACTAGTACGCAGGCTGCTACCTGCTACAATGCTCTAAAGTATTCAACTGCTACTGGAAGGGAGCTACCACACCCTTAGCTCTTGTACTAGATAAGATAATACGTAGGCTCCGGCCTACAATCTTCTCTCCTCAAGGTACCACATTTCGTACATTTTCAGACTGGATACACCTAAAGCACAACACATAATCTGAAAGGCCACGTTTCATCCAATTTTCATACGGGACCCATAAATATCATTGAAGCACATAATCAATCAATCTTCTGAATCACCCAATCACTAGATCAATACATACACAAGGATAGTATGCGTGTCAACAATCAGATCTAGTCCATCAAATCATATGAGGATAAGTCATTATGAACCCGATCCATTCATCTATCAATACTGAAGCTAAACATAATCAATCACTTATCAGAATACTAGACATTACTTCAAAACCCAGAACACAGAAATAATAAATAGGGGTAGCTAAATAGTTTTCATGAAAAGTCCGCAGCTTCACCCATACAACACCTGCGTACATCCACAGCTTCTCCTACTGCTTGCCTGCGTACCCCCGCACTGTGCCTTATGGACTGCCTGCGCACTTCCGCACCCTCTTCACTTCTAGGTCTGCAAACCTCTGCATTGTTCGTTATGTATTGCATGTGAACCTCCGCACCTTCAGCGCTTCTGTGCCTGCGTACCTCTGCACTGTTCCTTCACTGTACTTGCGATCCTGCGGGTATAGATAATTTTCAGACTTCAAAGATAACCCAGACTGTCAGATCTACAGATCTGATCATGCGCTGAGGAGATCTCAACTCATTAGTAGATCCGACTTGTAATCCTCATGTTTCTCCTTGATTTAGATTCAGCTATCTCTCACAAACCGATCACAAGAATTTCAGATCTAGCTTCTCTTAGGATCTTCTCATTTCACAAGTGTCTAGCCAAATGATCTCCTTTGCTCTATATAGGCAAGCTCTTGCTAAAACCATGAATCAATACCATAGATAACCAATACAAGGGACCCAAAAACATGGGGCTCAATAATAATAATAATAATATAAAACAATACCATTGACCAAACCATAGGATCAAATACGTTGGGCTAAATACTATGGTCCACCATCGGATTCCCACATGAGAGTAATTTTTCATTGCATGAAAGTGCGTGAACTAGGGGTCCGCACCTTTTGCATGGTATACCTGCGTGTATGCCCGCACTTTATCAATGGAATGCCTGCGGGTCCGCACCTTTTGAACAGTGTACCTGCGAACCTCTTATTTTCTTCATTATTTGTGAGCTGATCATCAATCTCTGCTACTAACCTGTTGTACTGTGATCCATCACCTGTATGAGTTTCCATCAAGGACAACAATTTAGCCATAATGCCAACAATCTCCCCCTTTGGACTTGATGGCAAAGCTTACTTGTCATACTAAGAACTTGTCATTTGATTCCTTTGAGCTGTCCTGCATCCCATGTATTATGTCACATCTGATATCTCTTCTGTAGATTCATTTGAATGTATATATGTGAGATGTTCTTCTATGAGAGGGTTGCCATCAAGGACAACACATGCATCATAATGCCAACAATCTCCCCCTTTGGACTTGATGGCAACAACACCAAATCATTCTCCCCCTTTGACATCAAGGGCAAAGGGCGGACCAAGATATTCTCTTTCCTTGATATACATTCCGCTGTCCATACTCCCCCTAAGTACCTGCTGAAGTCTCTGAAAAAGATCCCCCTTTGTATATGCCATGGTGCACCAATATGACCATGCTCTTTCTGAGAACATGCTGAAATCTCTGCTCTGCTGAACATGCTTGTTCATGCTCCCCCTGACTGTAAGAAAGATCTGCAAAAGATGTTCTTCAAGAAGAACCAAGACTTATACATCATAAAAGAATTTCCTATCACCAAAGGACTCAATACATACATCCATCACCAAACCAAATGGGGATACATCAGAAATATGAAAATACATTAAATCTTCATCCCAGGCATAGTGGGGAAACCATCATAGGCCGTTACATGACCTGAAGAGATGACTACAATAGATAGAGACACACTATTACATCATGAGACTTGATGTGAGACCTTTACATCGAATGAAATTCATAACAAAAACCAAAGATCATGATAAACATCAGCAACGACACTGAATGATCTGCTCCATATCGTCTGTCAACAGCAACTAGACCAGCAACTTGCATGAATCATCAAGGTATATCCGCATCAACAGAGTATGAACTAAGTATCATCAATTGGGAATATCTGCATCAAACAACCTATCATCATATAGGTAAGAACTCATCATCGTCATGTCTCCATGTATCCAGTCAACAATCCTCATCCATATATGTGCCAAGAATCCTCATGCAAGCACCATTAATTAACCACAAATCTGATCTAAATATCAACTATGTAACCCCAAGAATCATCTGAACAACTCATAACCATATCATAGCAAGATGAATCATTTATCCATATAAACATCATCAACAAGAACTATTAACCATAATGCCAACAATGCATTAAAAGCATATGCTCCCCCTAAACCTGTGCCATCTGTCAGATCTGATCATGCATATCAATAAGAAGTATCAAGACATCATCAATATCAAGTTAGAACCAAAATAATTCTAATCATCATATCCACACACCATTATTAACTAGAGCAAAACTGATACTTTTCTTGAACCTGTCCCTATTGCCTTTCTTCAAACAATCATATACGCGACTGTGCAGTAACTAACTCGTGTATATACGCAACTTCCCTTTATCAAGCTTGCGTATGAGATTGAAGTTTTACACTTTCGGCTCCCTCTAATTCTGGTATGTTTGTATGTTGTGCCGTGCCGCCTTTTTCTGACTGTACTTCCTTTTTCTTCCATATCTTCAAGCGTGATGATGACATTTTCTCCTTTTGATATGGTGCCCACACTTTGTTCCTGCATTCCTTAGCTATATGTCCAAGCTTGTTACATGTGTAACATCTTACATGTCTCATATTCCTTCTATAGCAATCAACAGCTTTGTGACCAAACATATTGCAGGCAAATAATATCCATTAAAGTACCTTGATTTTGATGATCTTTCTGCATGATGGTCTTGGACCATTCTTCTTCTACATCTGGCTGCAACATGTCCAAGATTATGACATATATAACATTCAACATTATTCATGGGAGGAGTAATAGATTTTCTTTGAAGCATCTCTTTCCTTGGTTGATGATGAGATTGACCTTTCATCTCTCCATTGATCATTTTAGAATTCTCTTTAGAGTTCCTTGCCTCACCTTGTGAGCTAGATTCACTTTCAACACATTCATGAAAACCAAGACCAGTTTTGAGAGCAGGAGATCTTTGACTATTAAGAATATCATCCAAGATTTTAGTACTATCTTGAAATCGTAAAAGTTTATCCTTTTCTTCTAATTTAGCTTTCAAGATATTTACCTCAACCTGAAGCTGTTCTTCCTTTTCCAGACATTTCTTCTTCAAAATTTCTTCAGATTTTCTTCCTTCTTCCATTTGTCCCCTTAGTTTGAGTGTCTCCTTTTCTTGTTCTTCATTCAGATCCTGCTGCATTTGACGAATTCTGAAGGCGCATTCCAACTGATATTTTAGGCTGATAACTTCGTTTACCTATTTTTCAATAATTTGGAGTAGAACTTTATTCTGCTTCTTTGATTCTTCAAGATCTTCCTTTAGAGAGCGGATCGTGGCTTCAAGACTTTCATAGTAACTGGATCTATCTCTGAGTTTCTTGATCGTTGTGGTTCTTTCGTTGACTTCATCTCTTAGTGATGTTACTTCATCCTGCAACTTTTGATATTTGTCCATGAATAACTTTCTTACCTTGTTTCCTACTTCTAGTTGGGTCTTTAGTTTGGTAGCTTCTTCCTTGAAGTCACATTCCCTTTTGTTCAATAGATCTTGTTGATCCCTGATTTTACTTGAAAGCCTTTTAAATTCTGCCTCTGTTTGATAACTTTCTTATTCACCCATAAGAGAAAATTTAGTAGTTTCGCTATCACTTTCATCTTTTCCAAAAGGATAGATAGCTGGAAAATCAAAGGATACCAAATTCATACCTGATAGTTAATCTTCATTATGAAATGATTCTGAATCTGAAGAGCTTCTTATACCTAATCCCCAATCGATTCTCCCACTGTCATAGTTCTTCTGAGATGACTTCTTCTTCTTAGGAGCTTTCTTCTTAAGCTTCTTTCCCATTGTTCCACGGATCTCCTTGAAGCGATCAAGCTTCTACCAAAGGACCTGCTCTGACACCAATTGTTGGAAATAATACTGGAAAGGGCGGGGTGAATCAGTATTATTAAGTCAATAAAACTTTTTCGTTTCCAAACTCTGATTCATATATTCTACTTCCACAACTTCTTATGATTAAGTTAATTGATCTTCAATGAGTGCATTAGAACATTATCAACCATATTAACAGTTAACAGATGCAGTAACATAGAATGGATCATCACACATAAGCCACACACATGAACACCATGATATAAGGTGGAAACCCAATGCGGGAGAAAACCACCTGCTGCAAGTCATCTCAATCTTCTTCTTAATAAGAAAATCCTTTTACAATATTTCTGTACTGGTGCAGTCTTATACCAGTACACAGGCTTCTACCTGCAGAGAGCTACAACCCTCATATATCTAGTACTAGCTGATCCATTTACTAGTACGCAGGCTGCTACCTACTGCAATGCTCTAAAGTATTCAACTGCTACTGGAAGGGAGCTACCACACCCTTAGCTCTTGTACTAGATAAGATACTAGTATGTAGGCGCTGGCCTACAATATTCTCTCCTCAAGGTACCACATTTCGTACATTTTCAGACTGGATACACCTGAAGCACAACACATAATCTGAAAGGCCACGTTTCATCCAATTTTCATACTAGACCCATAAATATCATTGAAGCACATAATCAATCAATCTTCTGAATCACCCAATCACTAGATCAATACATATACAAGGATAGTATGCGTGTCAGCAATCAGATCTAGTCCATCAAATCATATGAGGATAAGTCATTATGAACCCGATCCATTCATCTATCAATACTGAAGCTAAACATAATCAATCACTTATCAGAATACCAGACATTACTTCAAAACCTAGAACACAGAAATAATAAACAGGGGCAGCTAAATAGTTTTCATGAAAAGTCCACAGCTTCACCCATAGAACACTTGCGTACATCCGCACCTTCTCCTGCTGCTTGCCTGCGTACCCCCGCACTGTGCCTTATGGACTGCCTGCGCACTTCCGCAGCCTCTTCACTTCTGGGTCTGCGAACCTTTGCACTGTTCGTTATGTATTGCATGCAAACCTCCGCACCTTCAGCGCTTCTGGGCCTACGTACCTCCGCACTGTTCCTTCACTGTACTTGCGATCCTACGGGTATAGATAATTTTCAGACTTCAAAGATAACCCAGACTGTCAGATCTACAGATCTGATCATGCGCCGAGGAGATCTCAACCCATTAATATATCCAACTTCTAATCCTCATGTTTCTCCTTGATTTAGATTCAGCTATCTCTCACAAACCGATCATAAGAATTTCAGATCTAGCTTCTCTTATGATCTTCTCATTTCACAAGTGTCTAGCCAAATGATCTCCTTTGCTTTATATAGGCAAGTTCTTGCTAAAACCATGAATCAATACCATAGATAACCAATACAAGGGACCCAAAAACATGGGGCTCAATTATAATAATAATAAAATAAAACAATACCACTGGCCAAACCATAGGATCAAATACTTCGGGCTAAATACTATGGTCCACCATCGGATTCCCACGTGAGAGTACTTTTTCACTTCATGAAAGTGCGTGAACTAGGGGTCCACACCTTTTGCATGGTATACTTGCGTGTATGCCTGCACTTTATCAATGGAATGCCTGCGGGTCCACACCTTTTGAACGGTGTACGTGCGAACCTCTTATTTTCTTCATTATTTGTGAGCTGATCATCAATCTCTGCTACTGACCTGTTGTACTGTGATCCATCACCTGTATGAGTTGCCATCAAGGACAACACTTTAGCCATAATGCCAACATGAGGTCGGGGGTCAGTTGGTTGGATTTATCGTCATCTCTTTTGTTTACACTAAGGTTCGGAGGATTCGACCCTGAGGTTGATGAAATACCAAAGTTGAGGAGTTGACACATCCCTGCAGTCATCCTTCTCATAACCCAACATTGCGGCCTTGACCATTGTATGGTAGTGACCAAGGATCAAATTATGGAAAACTTTGAATAAAGATTGGTTTCCCTTGAACAAAGCCTCTCCACCTTAGTCTAAGCAACAATTATCGCTACCATGAATCCAATCACTTTACACATGGAATCCATCAAGGAAAAAATACACATAGGAGAGTGGAATGATGAATACACCCACCATAAAGGAGGATCCAAGCACCGTGGATATGAAGGTTCTAATCAATTCTTTAGAGGTCACCATTATTCTAGAAATAAGGCATCAAAAATTGACATGCACAAATTTGACGGTTCTAGGCCAGTCACGTGGGTAGCAAAAATGGATCAACTCAATAACATATGGGATGATGAGACCAAACTACATGTGGGAGCCCTTTGCTTGGACCAAGAACGATGGAAATGGTGGCAATGACATCATAAATGCTAGATAGGAAATCCAAATTGGAATATGTTTCCTAAAGCCCTTTGTGCTCATTTTGATAGGGACACTCACTTTCTAGGTTGCCTCACTAAGCTCAAACAAACTGGTACTGTGTAGGAATTCATTTCAGTATTTGAGTAATTGGTTATTCAAACTGAGGGCCTCGGCGATGACTTTTATATGGAATGTTTCATCAGTGCCTCAAGGAAGCCATCCAGGAACATATTCAAATGCATAAACCTACTACATGCTTGGAAGCTTGCCGTAAATATTTAGATGCATAAGTCGCTATGAATATATAATTCAGTTGTTAGTCATTCCCTTCAAAGGCATGTTCAACCATGGCTAGTGTCCCACTTCTATTTCAAAAGGTCTCACTAGTATAAATGGCAGAGAGGAGAAGACAATGCCTATGTTACTATTATGATGAGAAATATTCATTAGGCCACAAATGCAAGGAAAAAAAGTTATTTTAAATTGACATAACCAAAAATAACACCCTAGATGAGGTCCATTTAGTCGAATTATCTGGGCTGGAGGAAGAGGAAACTAAAATAGCAACTAAAGTAGTTGTAGATACCTTAGCCACACCAAAATAACCGATTATCTCCCTCCATGCACTAGCGAGCATTTCTTCTCCACAAACACTTAAAATAAGAGGATTTATGAAGCATAAACTAGTACTAGTGGTGTTGATTGACAGTGGAAACACACATACTTTTGTCCATAGATGGGTAATGGAGGCTATTCATTATTTTTATAAGGGCGGTATCAAATTTTCAAATACTCATAGTTGATGGGGGAACCATGAAATGTGAAGGGCGTTGAAAGAAAATTAGGCTCTATATGGGAGCTACAACCTTAAAACCAACATGTTTTTCATTGAAATGGGAAGTTGTGACATCGTCCTCAACACCGAATGGCTTCAAACACTAACCCTGATTACCATGGAATTCCAAGCGCTATGTACGAGCTTCAAGAAGAATGGACACAATCATATGCTTCAGGAACTCCAAGTAGGCTCTCCTACTATCATCAGCTCAGACAAAATGGAGAAGCTCTTGAAAAAGGGCCACCATGGGGTAGTCACTCAATTCAATGCAATCCAAGCCATTGATCCAACCTTACCAACATTCATCTGGATTTGCAAAAGGTTCTGGGTAACCACCATCAGATATTTGAAAAGTCCAAGGAGCTACCCCTCTCTCGTGGTGACCATGATCATAGAATTCCCTTGATTCCTGGTAGCTAGCCACCAAATTTTCACCCTTAGAAGTATCCATTCACCCAAAATAATGAGATTGAAAATATTATTTTCCAGCTACTCGAGGTAGGTGTTATTCATCCCAACA
Organism: Pinus tabuliformis; assembly: GCA_031772625.1. NCBI lineage: Eukaryota > Viridiplantae > Streptophyta > Pinopsida > Pinales > Pinaceae > Pinus > Pinus tabuliformis. Next base: position 657,621,986 of record CM062805.1, on the reverse strand, counting down.
CCAACCCCTATTCGTCCCCAACACTCATGGTCTTAAAGAATGATGGTGGGTGGTGCATGTGCCCGAAATTTAGGGCCCTCAACAAGCTCACCCTCAAGGACAAGGTTCCCATTACCATAGTTGATGATATTCTTGATGAAATGCATGATGCCAATTTTTTTACCAAGTTGGATCTTCATTCAGGGTATCACCAAATCAAAATGAAGGAACCTGACATCCCCAAGACAACTTACAAAACACATGAAGGTCACTAAGAATTTTTGGTTATGCCCTTTGGCCTTTGTAATGCACTATCCACCTTTCCAAGTCTCATGAATCACCTTCTCAAGCCATCTCTCTGAAAGTTTGTCCTGGTCTTTTTTGATGATATCCTCATCTACAACAAAACATGGGACACACATCCTCAACAGGTTGACAAGGTTTTGCAACTATTGAAGGATAATAAATTATTTGCTAAATTTTCCAAGTGTTCTTTTGGGATGGAGAATGTGGATTACTTGGGTCACATTGTGGGTGGAGAAGGAGTATGGAGGGATACTAAGAAGATCCGAGCAATGCATAAATGGCCACAACCCAAGACCTTGAAGATTATAAGGGGATTTTTGGGTCTCACTGGATACTATCAGAAATTTGTTAGAACTTGTGGCCGCATTTACAAACCATTAACGAATATTCTCAATAAAAATGCATTTATCTAGACAAAAGAAGCTCAACATGCCTTCCTGGAACTCAAAAAAGCCATGTGCACCACCTCAGTATTGGCTCTCTAGATTTCACCAAACCATTTGTTATAGAATGTGATGCCTTAGGAACTGGCATTGAATTACTCTTAACACAAGAAGTTCAACCATTAACCTTCACAAGGAAACAATGAAGTAGTAGGAATTTGGGTCAATCAACATATGAGAAGGAGATGATGGCCATTCTGCATGAAATCAACACTTGGCAACCATAACTTCTTGGAAAATGTTTCCAGATCAGAATTGATAATTAGTCTAAAGTATTTTTTGGAGAAACACTTATCTTCTCTACAAAAAAAATAAATGACTCACCAAAATGTTGGGCTATGACTATGAGATAGTCTATAAGGAGGGTCGAGACAATGTTGTGGCAGATGCCTTGTCTAGATAATTTTAGGGGGACACCACTCATTCCTATCTTTTTCCATACCAATATGGATTGACAAAGCATGGCACGAATGGTTTTCACATCCCTATCTTTCCCAGATAATAAAATGGATATAAGAGCATGATAACCCCACAACATGTTATACTTGGAAAGATGAGATTCTTTGACATAAGAGTTGTGTGGTTCTCTCCCCTAACTCCACACTCAAAGAACGCATCTTAGAAGAGCTATAGTCCTCACAAATTGCAGGTCATTCAGTGTTTCAGAAGACTTATTCTTATGCACGATGCTTCTTCTTTTGGGATGGGATGAAACAAGACATTCTTACCTTTGTAGTTGAATTTGACATTTTCCAACACAATAAAGGGGAAACAATGAAGACACAAGGGACTTTATATCCATTACCACTACCTTCCTCTATATGGATGGATGTCTCCATGGAATTCATTACAGGTCTTCCTAAATCAAGAAAAAAGTCCATTATCATGATGGTAGTTGATCGAATCTCCAAATATGCCCATTTTTGTGCCTTAACACACCAACTCACTCCAACTTAGGCGGATCAAGATTTCATTGATCATATTTTCAAATTGCATGGCATGCCTACTTCTATTGTTTCTCATTGTAATCGCACCTTCACCAACAATTTTTGGTAGGAGTTATTCAAGATACAAGGCACACAAATCCAAATGAGTGCAACATATCACCCCCATATGGATGGTCAACCAGAAGTAGTGAACAAATGTTTCGAAACCTACCTGTGATATTTTGATTATGAAAAATAACATCAATGGGTGTAGTGGCCACCTTTAGACGAATGGTGGAATACTACTAATTATCACGATGAAACCAATATTACACCATATGTGGTGGTGTATGGCTAACTTCCACCTTCGCTCACCTCTTATCTCCCATGATCCTCCAAAGTACATGCAATTGATAAGATGCTTTGGAATCAAGCCACCACTTTGTCTATTCTAATTAAGTATAATCTCCATCAACCTCAAAACTAGATGAAGCAAAATTTCAGTAATGATGAATCATTTAGTAATGGCATAATAGAAATCCTACTTTAAACATCAAGCATGCAAAATATCAATAACAAGAAATGAAAATTACAAAATCATCTACAACAAACACTTTTTTCAATCATAGAACAATGTCTCTGTTGCACAAATAAGCTGTATTTTAATAGAACAATTAATTGTACACACACAAATTGTCAACTAAGGTAGGCCTGTTTATTTCAAGGGTAGTATGCAAAATATATGTAGGTAGAAACTAATGACTAATATTAATCAATATCAAACTCTTTCTATAAGATCATGGTACTCAATCAAAGCAAAGGTCATTTTAACTCTTCACTCTTGCACAGTGAATGCATCATTATCAAACCCTTGAAAAACTAATCATTTAGCACACAACAATGGAAAATAAAATCACTTTTGTAGAATAAAACGTCACTCAATTATTCTAACTCAAAGAACAAGCACTCTTGGTAATTAATTGCATATACCATTCAATCACAATCACATAACCAAAAAGGCAATAGCAATTGTCCAAACCATTGACTATGTAATACATTGTAATATATATAATAACAATCAGTCTAACACTTTGTTTTAGCAAGGACACATAAAATAGTAGCAACAATTGAACAATAGCAACATGATTAGAAAGGATTGATTCAAGAACTATGTTGTCACACGAGAAATCTATATTAGGTATTCTACAAGATAATTTAATACTTTGTAACTACAATGTGTTAGTTAGAGTTTGTAATAGTGATAGCTAGAATTATAACAACACTAAACATAATATGTGAGGGAATTAAAATATAATTGCTACACTACCTCTATAACACAACAATCCTTGCTAAAGAGGAGATCCCTTCCTCCTTAGTAGGGACTTGGTGACTCACAACATGCAAGCTAACATAACAAACCACAATTAAGCCATGAACCCATGAAAGGTTGCAATAACTTCTAAAAATTACAAGATGCACATTTCTCCAAAATATGATGGTGTCACACCCGCATGGGGTAGAGGGTTGTTGTCTTTATAGATTTACATCACATCTAATATGGACGTGAAAATTAGCCATGAGAATATCTCTATTCTTAGGCTGTAAAAACAAAGAGTATTGTTTAACAAATTATCATAGTTCGCTAAAAATAAAAGAAATGTTTTTACAACATCTTCATTTAGTGAGAGACCAAAATGGGGAATCGTAACTGTCATAGTTGAGTTGGCTGAATTGTCAAAAAGTGATCCAATCCTTGCTGGCACATTGGTCTTGATTGACATGACTGAATAGAAATGCCCCTATTGACTTCTGAAAAAGGCATCGAGAAAATTGAGTATTTTATCAGTATAAAACAAAACAACAACACCGCCAAAACTTGTCTTGCTGTGTCAACGTTACAAAATTTTGGAGAAGCAACATTGCATCACTTGGGAAAAAGAGAGTAATAGAATCACAACAAGCTGAGTTATCTTGAAACATCCTTCTTGTCATTTTATTACTGATGTTTCCAAAAACTAGTTAACCTCTTGTTAATATACAATTAAAACTACATAGATATAAGGTGATATGAAAGGGTAAAATACATTGGTCAAAATGGTAATCAATATAGTAAAATGATGTGATTGTAATGGTAAAAGTGGTCGAAAAGGTAAGGAAGTGATAGTGAGAAATATGTTAGTTCCAAGACCCAACATCTCCCTCCAATTTTAGCAACTGCATGTTCTCATGCAAACCTATTAATCAACAGTCGACACATGTTGTGCATACAACTTAGTAAAATTATAGGTTGTTGTATAATCTATAATAGTCCATATATACTTCAAAAGGAACCAAGTCCAACCACCAAGTCTCTGCATCTACTAGTTTCAACTGAAAGTAATTCTGATACTTCAATGCTAGAAGCCAAATCAAAGGAAACCTAAATTTAAACCCAAGCCAATTGGGCTTATATCATATGATACAATTAGCATATATAAGGGTCCTTGAAAGAGCATGTATAAAGTTAAGTAAGTAATATGGATCTTCATCCTTTTGTTTTTGTCACATACTTCCCATCTCAGTGTACTACCATTTAATGCACTTTGTATCAATTGCGAATTGATCCTAGAACAAAGGTCTAAAACCTTTATGCGAACTTCAATTACCTTAGCCTTTCTGTTTGAAGATCATAAAAAGTTGCCATATTTTCTCACAACTTCTACAGTAGAGGCTAGTTCTTCTTGGATCCACAACATTCTACTTTCCTGGTTTATTGTTACAACTTCATGTGCTAACTTCCATCTTGTCTTATTCTATGCAAATGAGGTAAATTCCATTAGCAAGATATCTCCCACATAAGGTGAGAGACTGAAGCTCTTTTCCCCATAATATACAAACTCATGTAGATACAACTCGCATAGCAAATGTTTTTCTTCAAAATGTGCCGTTTGAATACTTCAAGAAAGGATGTCGGGGTGGTTATCTCATATGGTATCCCTTATTTATCAATAGTCAATTGAAAAAAGAAAAACATTATCTTGAATAAATAAGGGGTAAGAAGGGGAGGGTTTTCTATAGCTCAATATTTTATGTACAAGGTTGTACATTTGCTCCTTATCCTCCTGTAACTATTGGACGTTTTCTTGCAGTTCCAATACTTGTTTATTTTCTTTCTCCCTTTCTTCCTTTAACTCGTCCCTTTTCAATTTATGAATCATCAATTCTTTAGCCTAGGCTTCCTTAAGATTGTGGATAATTCTCCTATGCTCACTCAATGGGATTACCCCTTTTTCTAATAACTTTCATCTGTCTCCACTTGCTCAATTATGAAAATATGAATACTATATCTAAATGACCATCCATTTCACTTTAGGTTGCATTGTTTCATCTATTGTTACAAGTTACAGTGTCTTAAAAAAGTTTATGTAAATCTCCTCTTCATCCTCTAACTATATTGCCTTATCTACTGGTTCTTGTGTATCTGTAGCATTTTTGGTAGGTTCTTGTGTACCAACATTTTGATTTCTCTCAGGTTTCTCTGCCTCAACTGCTAGTTCTTGTGTGAAAACAACATCGTTGGAAGATTCTTTTGTACCAACCTATTGATTCTCCACAATCTTCTCTACTTCAACTACTAGTTCTTGTGTGACAACAACATATTTAGTAGGTTCTTGTGTAGCACCCTAGAACTCCATATCGTCCACTTCAAATTTTGTTTCCACTCCCATAGAGATAGATTTTGGATTTTCTACCTCATCTCGTGTGTACCCAACCTCACTAATGAATTTCCCCACAAACTTTACACAACTTTTTTTTAGTCTTTTCAGTTTCAAAGGGGGGAGAAGTTACACTAATCATCTCTTCAATCTCAGCCAGGGGAGTCTAATCTAGAGGGTTTCTTAGTATGAAATTTCTCTTTTAACATTACAAGTGGTTTTCTCAATTCATCGTCTTCTTTACTTTAGCTGTCAACTTGTTGAAACATGGGGTTAAATTCAGACTTACCATGAGGGGAGTTGTCATACCATTTCTTCTTAGACTCCTCTTCTTTCTCCTTGTTAGTTTGCTCCTTCATCTCCTCTGCAACAATTAGTGTTTTAAATGAATGAGCAAGTGATGTTGTGACAATAACCCTAACTCTCTTCTTCGAAAACTTTCCACTTACAGGATTTTTCAATAGCATTTTGTAAATTTTAGTTTGTAGGGCTTTTTCCTCTACAATAGAACATGCTCCAAATTCTGAGTTCTTTAACTTCCCACTAGTAATCTCAACTAGTGTATCAACATGAAGGCATTCATCAACATGTGAAACCTTAGTGGATGTATCAATAGAGTGAGCTTCCTCGAGGGTATCAACAAAAGAGTCTTGGATAGGTGTGTCAGCAAGGGAATTTTTAGTGCCATTTCTTATGCCTGGCCCTGCTTCCTCCATCTCAGCGTCCTCACTTTGTTCTTCATAATCAATTTCTACTTCCTCTTGAACTAACCTTATAGCAACAACCAAAAACCCTACCCAAGTTCTCCCTTGTTGCTCTAGTGCATCGATGATAATGAGCTTGATTAACCAATGGTTTGGCCAACAAGTGTCAGGATGCTTAACTAGCCAAATGTCGTTGGCCATGTGTTTCAATGAATCCAAGAGAAAATATGACATATTAATTAAGTGAGCCAACATCTGAACATGATAGATAAAAATTACTTCAAACCAAATTTCACAGATAATGTACTTCTAATTGAAGTATGCCATGCCCTCCCATGGGTGTGGAATGAGGTTCTTTCCACCCATTTTCCTTTGTTTCTAATCTATTCCTATTCCATTAGAAAAGTATCCTTTTCTAGTGGGACTGAGGTCTTCCTACTGAACCAACGTGCCCGTGTTCAAGGTAAGATTTTCACTCTAGCGATTACATCCTTTGTAACTACTACTTGAATTCCCCTCACAATTGAGTCCTGCTTTGTCAGGTTCTGTAAAAATTCCAAGGAAATATCCTCATTAAATACACACAACTTGTTGAAATATGCCAACAATCCTACATTTTGAAAAAATATATATGCCCTTGGATAGTCTTTCAGTGCATCAGTTGAGTCGGGTTCATGATGCACATCTGCTTCCCCCCATATCTTTAGTTGTTGATGCAAACACTGTTACAGGTTCAATGATTGTAATATACAATTGCTCGTTTTGAGAAGAATGTTGAATTTTGCATAATTTGGAAAGTTAGTTGCAATTGTGTGTTTAATTGGTACTTCGAGTGCCATAATTGGCAAGTGATCCAGAATATACAAACATATTTTGAAAAATTATGCCGGAGTAACGACGATGAAAGGTGGTGACTGATGGATGGTTTTGGAAATGATGAGGTGTATAAAAATTAATTGTCCATTTTGACGAGTCATGATTTTGATATTTTATCGTGCAATAGCACGATGCGAATCCCCCCTTATTGCCCCCCCTGCAAAATTGAAATGGAAGTCGTCCTCATCCACCATGGTAAGGTGCTAATGTCACACTTAAACACAACAATGCAAGTAATGAGAGATATCACTTTTCAAGTAATAACTAGACATGATGACATAGTGACTGATTAGGATGATAATGACTCCACTGGGAGTGCATGTTTACGAAGCTCGTGGTAGGAATTTTTGATGGGTCCTTTGTGCGATTGCAGTGGCAGTAGCAATGATACTTCTTTGGTATAAGCAATGTCCATTGTAGCAGCAGAAAAATGTAACATCAATTGTAACTGCAACTAGTTGTTAATGGAAGTACCAAAAATAGGCCCTGATTTTTAGTATCAACATCAACGACAACCTCTTTTCTTCAGCATCAACAACATTAAGGCTGAAGAAAAGAGGTTGTCGTTAAGGCTTAGGACCTTTGTTGTCCTTATATCTGGGCTTATCTTTAATATATGAATCTAAATTGAAAAGCAATATAAAACTAAGTCAATTAATCAATATTTAACTAAGTTAATTATACAATATATATCTAAGTTAATTAAACAATATAAAACTAAGTAATAAACAATATAAAACTAAGTTAATTAAACGATATTTAAAATTTAGTATAATATACCTTTTCTAAGTATAGAATATTAGACTAAGTTAACAAGTTAATTAAAATTAATAAAATCGAGCATTAACTAACATAACCTTGGTACAGTGGTATAGTTGAGGCTAGGTCATGGGATATATACAATCATTAACTAAAATAAAATAATAAAATAATAGTTTATTAAATAATCTATAGGTCGGCTCTGCGCCCTAACTATCATCCTTCACCATATTTATCACAAACTCTTTTTTTCTCTTCTTTGTATATCAAGTCCTGATGATGAGTCTTGCTCTAGGCTCGAAACGTCGACAAAAAGAAAAAGATGAACACTGTGGATTATCCGAATTCAATCTCTCAAAAACCACTCCACAGAAACCTGCAATCCAAAATATGTGATATATTGACTACTAGCAAGTTGGTTTTAGTTGACACCTATCTAACTATGCCCCAAAGGGGTTTCACCATTAGATTTATTTTATTTTCTTTGTTTTTGTATTTATCTCATTTTTTTTAAAGTAAAAAATGAATAAAATGGTTGGTAGTGTAGAAAGATTCTTCCTTGCCCCAACAATTTCAAGATTAGAATATGAGGCAATGTGGAAAAATGAATCCTTAGAATATGGCTTATGATACAACATAAGGTAGTGTCCATTGACAAGCAAAGATGTTTGTGACCCGTTGGTAGTTGTGAACTTAACAACTCCATTGTCTAAGACTGTGTCCACTTCATAAGGACCTAGCCACCCGGTACAAAGATTTCCCTTAAAATACTTGAACCTAGAACCATATAGTAGAGCCAAATCACCTTTCTTAAACACCTTTGTCTTAATAAACATGTCATGCCACTTGGTGCATTGTTGTTTGATGCTAACAATGCGTTGTATGGTAGGCAAGCACATTTCTGCTAATTCATTTAGTTAATCCAAATGATGTTTTTGTGTTGTAGTCAAATCCAAATTCACCTCTAAAACAATCACGAGTGTTTAGTCAAAAAGAAGTGGAGACAACAACTCGCTGTCAGAGATGGGATAAATGAAATTTGCATTCAATAATTTTTTAAGTTCTTCCTTAATAATATCTTTTAAAGTTGGGACCATTCATTACTATGGTTTCCAGACAATATGGCACCCATCCTTTAAATAAATATGATGAGTACATAAACGAAGATGAATTCCCTTCATGTACATATAATCCCATGCAAAAGATCCTTTATGCTTTCTCAACAACTAAATTGGTTTTTATGTTTATGCAAGAGATAAATCAGGGTTAATATTTAGGATCTTTTAGGGCTCCATTTCAATTGGCACACTCTTAATATTTGGGGTAGTTGGTATCTTCTCTATAATAAGATCATTAGTGACATCATCTGAACTGGGTTCATTCATTATAGAGTTCAAAAGATGGGATACTTACTCATTGTTAACAGAGGAGTTACTAATAAGTCTTTTGATAGTGTTATCTTCTATTTCATTTTTAAAGCACAAAGCCTTACCAATAGTAAGGAGTGGTTGTGCATCATCCCTTAATGGATAAAATTCTAACCACAAAGGGTTTTCATAACTGACAATTGGTTTAGTTGTAGGGTAAAGAACAAGTTTTTTTGTAGTATTTCCACCAGATATTGTCATAAAACATGATGTAGAACTGATAAATGCATATGCAGTAGATAATCTCAGTTTTCCCAATATTAGGGTATGTCCTCCATTAGAGAAATTTTGAGGTCTAAAATGGGCCTCAAAACAAAAATGTACAACCAAAATCAACTTTATAAGAGCTAATAGGATTCAAGATGATGATGTCAACCATGGGGGGTGATTCACCATCTTTGGAGTAAAAAAGTAAAAAGATTAAAAAATAAATAATAATAAAAAAACTATTTTTTCAACTTATCTCCCTATGTTTTTACTCAAATTTCAAGTGAGAGTATTCATTGGATGCATTATTTAATTCCTCATCCAAGGAGTACCCATTTTTCATACTTTCGATGGACCCCGTTATACGAAAAATGAGAAATACATGAAAAATGTGATTGCAATCACATTTTTTCATGTATTTCTTATTTTTCATGTAGCAAGGCCCATCAAAAGTATGAAACATGGGTACTCCTTGGATGAGGAATTAAATTCCACATCCAAAAAGTTCTCCCACTCAAAATTTGAGTAAAACTATAGGGAGATAAGTTGAAAATACGAGTTGAAAAATTAGTTTTTTCTTTTTTCCTTCTGAAATTCATGATGTAATATAATATTATTTTATTATTTCCACTATTCTTTTATAATATTCCTTGGGGGGACCATTTTAGACCTCAAAATTTCTCTAATTCCTAGGCAAGTCATAGGATATAACACACTGCATATTCCCTGGAGTCTACTGAAATGTCTATATCTTCTAGAATTCCCTCATGCCGAATTTTATACCTATCATCTAGTTCCAGTACAGTAGGGATTGGTCTTAGATCGATGAATTTGATTAGTTCAAAGATTTCACTCCTCATCACATTTATCGTGGTGCTGAAGTCAACCAATGTGTTTGGAAAATTTGTTCCTCCAATGTGGATAGTTATTGTCAGATTCTCTAGGTCATCATACTTGGTAAGTGGAACTTCACCCAACATCAATTCTAACAATTTTCCCACCACATGGATGGTGGGAGGATCTAGGGGATTCCTACCAGGTTTCTTGACATAAAGTTTTCTTACTATTTTTTCATAAATTGGGACATCTCTGATTGCTTGGTGTAATGGAATTCAGATATACAAATTCTTTAATTCGTGCATAAAATTAGAATCAGGTTGTTGGGTAGCCCTAGATACAACTAATCTCTCTGAATAAGGTGGATCCAAAGGAGTCTCATTGTTGATAGTGCAACCCCAACTGTTACAGGTCCAATTGTAATAGTGGCATCAACTATTGTAAGAGTTTTAGTAGTAATAACATCACCAACTATTAGCATGGTCTTAGTAGTAGCAATGTCATTAACTGTTACGAATGCTTCAGTTTGTTGTCTATCTAGTGATATTTGGTTTGGAGTTTATTCGTGTTGAAATTCGAATAGATGATAAAATTTTTGAGCATGATAATTACATGTCATTGATATACATATTTTCTTTTAGTAAAAAATATGTTCAGTTATGTCATCAAGTAATTACACATTAACAATTTATCCATTCAAATATAGATCACAATGCAAAAGAGACAAGAAATGCTAGGGATTAGGCTAGAGGCCACGGAAAAACCCACAAGGGAAATCCCATCAATCCTTTCCTTATATATTATCATTCAACAAGATAAAGCCAAGTCAAACTAACCGGTGATCCAATTTCCAAGTCAATCATCCATCAACAACCCAAACTCTGCCATAATTTTTCCACAATATCTTCAATAAGTCTTCCACATCCCTTGTTGGTCATGGAATCCCTCAAGGCATTTTTTGGGGCTTAAAGCCCAAGTTTTGACCAAATCCTTTTGTAAAATCTCCACCAATTGTGGGCACGGACATGAAGTTATAATAGAGTCACAGTGTTGTCCACCCTCGGTTTTGTAATGTAATGTCAACTTTATAGATCTACCCTTGGTTCGCGGGCCATGGGATTGTATAAATAGAGATTCACTCTAAGTGTATAAAAAAGGCGAATAGAAAAGAAGAATGAGAATTCTGGGTAATCAAGTAAAAGTGTAAAGTGTGTCTTTGGGTCGTAGAGTAGGAGAAGGCTCTACAGCTGAGTGCGTAGAGGTCTAGTAGTCCGCAGCTGAGTGCACAGACCCCTGTAGCTGAGTGCGCATGGAAGGTTGAGTCTATAACTGTTGGAAGAATAAATAAAGAGAAGTTTACCATATTTCTGTGTATCTTTTCCTGTTTTAATATATGATTGGGTATAAGTTACAAGTATATTGTTTATTTTCTGCGCGAACTCATATGAATGTTTCATATAAATAAATATAACATAAGACATCTAAGTACGCGAAGGTATTTAACTGGTATAGGAAGATAAGTAAGATCTCGGGTAATAGCGCAAAGCATGGATCTAGCAGCGTAGAAGCTCCACAGCCCCTGGTTAGGGTTGTGCGAAGGTAGTGTATTATGGCGTGAGGAACAGGGAAGTGCGTGAAGTGACCTGCACACAGGAACGAATAGTTGGACTAGTGGAACCTCTTAGACATCTCAAGGGCGCAGAAACCTAGTTATAGCACCCTCCCATACTACTTCGGGTGAGACCTCAGTCTGCGCTCCGCGAACTATTGCTGAAAGGGCCAGTAGTATAGGGATTTGTTTGGCTAGTTAACTCTGAACCTAGGTCAGGCCACAACAAGCCAACAAATGGTTCCGTTTCTAGGACTGGGATCTGAATAGAGTGTATGATGTATTATCACTAGAATCCGACAAAGAAAGGAATTGAAGATTGGTTGGACAGAAAGATTCATGAGTTCGCAGCACAGGAAAACAGGAATCTGTGACTGTCATAGGAAGATTGGTTAGACTGCTACTTATATATAGATATCCATGAAATTTTCTTCGCATCCTTCCCCACTGAGCTATACGAGTGTATCATGAAGCTAGCAGATAGCCAAGGAAGGTGTAAACTCAACAGACCTATTGTGTGGACTCCAGAATTAGTGCGCAGACTGGAAGTATCAGAAGATAACATCGTGTGCACTATCAATCATTGGCTTGATCGAATCATAGGAGGATTCATCACCGAATTCGTGGTACATACCTCAGTTAGTTATAGCAAGGCAAAACGACGCTTCCTCAAAGGACCGCAGGGTAAGTACGTTAAATATTTGAACACTTGGATTAAAATGATACTATGTGAAAACCCGGTTATGCGAATAAATTGATGTTTGGGGCTATGCGAAATGGGAGAATCTATAGAAACTAAGGTAGTATAGAACTAGAAACTAGCCCCTTGATTTCACCTCTGTGAGGGGGCGAAGAAGAGCTCGTGAAGGTCTCGCCAAGAAGTGCGATCAATCTGAGAAGGCAGAGAATTCCATGTATACCACCCCCACCCACACCACCACCAGTCTCACCATCTTCACCCCCATCTTCGCCCATACCACCTCCACCACCACTGTGAAGTGGCATGGAAAGTGCGATAAAGCTACTAGTGTTCAAGGGAGTAGGGAATGAAGATCCAGACAAATTTTGGTTTGTAATAAAAGCTGTATGGGAAGCACAGGGGGTCATAGATGACAATATAAATAAGACAACATTGTTTAGTGCTCTGCAGGATTGCAGGCTGACTTGGTACATTAAGAATTCCACTGACAATCCAAATGTGGGGACCGTGGATATCCAAGCTGCGCTAAACAAATAATTTAGCATGCCAAAGTCAGAGGCACAGTCGATCATTGGGTTCAAGGAAATCACCATGCTACCAAGCGAGACCACTTGGGAGTTGGATCAAAGACTGAAGTGAATAATTTGCGAAGCTAACATGACATTAATAGATGGGCAATACTGTGAATGGTTCATAGCATCATTAACGCCGCATCTATGGAACGCGCTGTCAGAATAGAGGCTAACCACTCAGGCTGAGGCCTTGGAGGTCGCAATGAGATTGCACGAGACCCCGATACAAGATCCCAACCTGGGAGTTTAACAGATTCACGTGCAGTTGAAAAACTTGTGCCTTGAGATGTAGAGTCTAAAACAAGACAAGACAACCTGCCAAAATATGCGTGATGAGGTATGGTGCGTAAAATTCAAAGGCCAGGGGCAAGACAAGGACCACTGCACGGTGTTTGTGAATTACCTTGCGGGAGGAGGGCCAATGCCATTAAGGCCGGAGGCATAAGTAGGACCGAGCGTGGTGCCTGCACTATGGTGCGTGATTTGTTAGATAGGAGGAAAGAATGCTATAGATAACTGCCATCTATTACATAAGTATACACATAATTCACAACAGTTGTTCTATAATTTTTGTAGGTCAGTGGGACATGATGAGCATACCTGTAGAAGTTATGAGCTGATGATGTATCGAACTCCTACCTACAGAGTTCAAGCCGAAACAAATCCCCTCGATCAAAAAGCAGGAATGGCGCGCATCGGATTTCAGAGGCGCGGACGAGGCTGAGGTGGAGGGGGACCAGGAAGAGGTCGTGGACAATTGATGTGTTACAATTGCAGAGGTGCAGGGCATTATGCTACCGATTGTATGAATCCAACGTGACCATCATGCTTGTATTGTATGTTGTTTGATCATGAGACGGAGGATTTTCCCACAATGAGAGTGAGGTTGCATGATAAAGGAGCACTCCAACCTCCCCCGACTCAGAACCTACAAATGATGAGGTTTGAGCCACGCGAGGAAGACCCTAATGTAAATATCGTGCTCCAGAGTGGAATTACGACAGGGGATGACAAAGAAAAGCAGCTTGAAGAAAGTACCTGGGTTTGCAAGGCTCCAACGAAGGAGCCAGAATTTGATTTGGAGCGCGCTAAGGAGACCTTTATGGAAGCTAAGAGGAGCTTCATTGATGCCTCCACTTCAGGAAGTAAAGACAGACTGGAGCTAGAAATGGACCCATCAATGCTCACTACATTCTTGGAGACATGCATGAAATTGTTGTGCGACAGCAAGGCTGTAAAGGGGATGAAAGAACTCATAACTAGATGCGCTGGGACCATGCTAGGAGAACCACGTGTAGTTCTAAAGCTTGGGAAGCACACGATGCGAACATGAAGGGAGATGAGATTGACCTCATAGATTGGGGAATAAGAGACAGACCAAGTGATTTTGGATCTAGGATTGGATCTGAACGTCCTACCAAAGCAGACATGGGAGTGCATGGGCAGGCCTGTGCTGCAATGATTTCCTATCTAACTACGAACGGAGAACTAGTAAAATATCCTACCTATGGGGATATTGCAGGGAATCACAGTAGATATTGAAGGAGAAACCACGCTAGCAGATTTTGAAGTGATAGAGATTGTTGATGACAAGAATCCCTACCCCGTGTTATTGGGAATAGATTGGGCCACTGACATGAATGGAGTGATAAATTTGAAGAAGTGCAAGATGATTTTTGAGAAAAAGTCTTTGCGCATAGTGGCACCTTTAGACCCTGTAGAAGGATCGCGCTACATGGAGCCAGTGCGTGACTACGACAGCGACAATGATGTAGACTGCATCTACAAGATAACCGTGTGGGAGCAAGGCTGGTTAAATCCAACCGCAGATGGCCAAATCTCATGGGAGCATGAAAGGTCCTGCACATCAGATTCTAACGAGGAGATAGAATGATGGCAGAATCGGTTACATGAGGTAACCACACTCAACTGTAACATGATGAGAATATCGCTGTTCTACATAGCAACAGATGTAAGAGATCTACCTACGTATGATGGGTTAAGTGAGGTGGATGACTTCCTGAACAAATTTGAAAGAGAAGTGTCAGAACAATAATGCTTCGATATTCGAGAATGGGTACTGTGAGCTACGTCTGCAAGGTGGTGGGGTACACACCAAAGAAGTTTTGAGGACTGACGCGACTGCAGAAGAATGATGCACACACATTTTGGGAAGCCTCAGAGGTGATTAACAGACAAGATTTTCGGACGAAACAATCCATGCACCCACCTATCCAGATGGATATAGGCATATGGTGCGAAACCTGCATGAATGCACACATTCTTCGGAGTATGAGACATGATCAGTAAGTAGGTGCGGGCAAGGCAATGGTGTGAACGACCCCTTCGGTTGGGACCATGGAGTATGGAAATTCCAAGTGCGCAGAAGGATATCCATGCAAAAGCCGTTAATAAAGTACGTGAAGCACTGAACAAGGTCCACAATGCAAAGCAGATTGACTGGGACCTGCGCATACCAACGGTTCTATGGGCTTATAAGACCGCGTGCAAGAAGCTGACTGTGCAGGAACCGCCAAGACTGCAGTATAAAGCAAACCCTATAGTACATGAAAGTCTTAGACCACACTTGATAGCACCAGTAGATATAACGATTCACAGAACCTTGGAAGAAGAAATCCAATAAAGAAATTCTAGGCTCCAAGAACTTGAGAAAGAAAGGGTGCGATTAAGGAAGAAAAGTGATCTGGTAGACACAGAAGTCAAGAAGCTAGTGGATGAGATAAAGGAATATTTTCTTGGTAAAAATACCAGGGTGATAAGACAGGATGCGTGTGATCACGATGAAAAGTTTGAGGACTATCACCGCAAATTGATCAGTCTGATGCCTTGGCTTGGACCACACATTACTAAGTGAATCAACTAGGGTAGCGCATTGCAAATGATAAAGTGCGCAATGCCACCCGTAACAATAAAAGTTGGGTATTTTCCAGGAAAAGTGATGGATGTCAGGATGAAACTATATACAGGTGGTGCAACCACCTAACTAGCTGAGGGAAGTACAGTCTTAGTGCTCCAGGAAGTTGAAAGGAAGTGTGGGACTATAAACTATTCTATCCGGGAGCTGCGTGATGTTGGAGCTGCACACAGAAGAAAAGAGTCACAAGGTCCACGACCGTGCATGGGGGGATGCGCTTATGCATGGGTTTGCTAGAAAGTGACCATTGATTTCACTATTCATGATGCGATGCTTAACTTGAGACCAAATGGAGTGGGCGACAAGAATTTAAAACACGATTTATGGGCAAGATTTGGGAAAATCTATCGCCAAGGGAGCATTAATGAACTAGATTTTGGGGGAACGGTCGAATTCAAATTAAAAAAGTGCTATAAAATACAAAGGGTTGCCCATAAAATGACACTTGATCATTTGCAAATTGAGCTATTGAGAAGATCCCTGTTTTTCTTGTGCCGAGTGTTGATTGAGCCCCTGAGTTCGTGAGTAATAGATTTTTGGACAGACACGATGGCAACAACTGAGGAAGTTATGGAAATAACAGAAATGACTACTGAAGAGGCTAGGCAGGCCCTGACTGTGGGAGATTCTCCAGAAGGTGCTGGGATTGTGGCAAAAATCTCGAAGTCACCGCACACGCCAAGACCAAAGAAAGACAAACAAGCGATAGTTCCCGTACATGTGTCCCCGTGGAACCCACTGCGCAACAAGCTGTCGATGGAGGAGAAGGGGAAAGCCATTACCATAGAGACCGATGAGGAAGAAGAAGACTTGGAGGACCTTATCATCAAAGAAGACAAGGATGAAGGCATGGAGGAGGAAACTGAGACTACACACCCTCTGACAAAGCTACCCGCCTAAGGGCCCCCGCGCAAAGGGAAGGCTAAAGTGCCTAAGGACCTTGACGAGACCAAGAGCTCGCTCCAGAACCCGCTCCTCCTAGACAACATTATTTTTGAGGGAACGCACCTGGGATGGATGCCGAGCTTAAAATTTGAAGATTGGGACCTCATTGACCACGAGAAGTTCCCTCACTTTGAGACCTCGCACCCCATGAAGCCCAAGTAGAACACCACGGCGGGGGTTACACAGTTAGAGCTGAAAAAGTGGTTGCACGGAGTCGAAAAGGCAGGGCTACTTAACCTGCTCTTGGTGCCGCATTTCCACCGCGCCCAAATAACAATTTTCGTCATCAGGCAGCTGCTCTACTTGGTGCATGATGAGCGTTTATGGCTGGAGGAGCCCATCCCCATCATGGTAGACTTGATTCACCAAATTACCCGACTTCCATGCAAAGGAGAGGACCGCGTAGACATCTTAGAGGGGAAGAGCAGTGACTTGGCCATTGTGGAGGCCATGAAGAAGAAATACAAGCTGGCGAAGAAGAAAAGGGGCTACACTATATCCAGCATCAAAAATAAAGCAGTGAGAGTGGCAACCCAAATACTGGCCAGTAAGGTTATGCACAAGTGTCGCGTGGATGAGGTAACCGTCATAATGGTAGCACTTGCTAAACAGTGCGCAGAGGGGGTCTAGTTTAATTGGTACGAGTTCCTCTGCAAGGAATTCTTGGAGAATTGCCACGAAGCTTAGGAATAGGGCAAAACATTCCACTATGCATGGCTTCTGCTATCCATAGTGCTCGTGGCAAGGGAATTGCCAGAAGATAGTCAATTCCCCACAATTGACATGGATCTATCGGAGGCCGCGAAGTACGCTTCAGTCTGGGCCACAAAGGATGCAAATATGATTCACGACTGTAAGATATTCTGGGTGTTCATGGAAATGAACCTTAGAATGGGGATCAACCACAAGCCGCAATTTTCACCCACTATCTACAACAGGTTGCAAAGTTTTGCGAAATTTAAAGCGGACATCCACAACATATACATCAGAGTGCACAAGGACCCGACCAAGCAATGGAGAAAGCTACCCTTTGTAGCCATGGAATATGTCATCTTTAACATACTGGAGACATGGCCACCGGAGTGGCGTGATCTAGACATCACAAAGATAGAGAAGTTGGAGGCCCAGAGGAAGAAATAGGAGGCCAAACTGCGCATGGCACAGTTGGCAAAAAAGAGAAGGAAGGAGGCAGTGGCAGCAGAAGTGTGGGCAGCGCGGGACATTGCATAGAAAACAACTAAACAGGAAAAGACCGCAACATTAGCAGCATAGGAGATAGCCACGAAGGCGCGTGAGGGCCAAACGTCACCTTCACATGGGCAGGAAGCAGAGGAAGAAGAGGGAGGCACGGATGCAGAAACTGCGTCAACACAATTGAAGCGCCAGCACCCGACCGAGCGAATAGGGCCACGCAAGAAGGTCAAGGCATTGAAGTTGTCTATTGACCCGATCACCCTAACCAAGGGTGACCTGCATGACATCGGTGAGACAGTATGCGATGTCACCTCCGAGGGCCTACAAAATTTTATGCAGGAGAACCAGATTGTGTTGGGGGCCCTCAAAGCGCAACTGCAGAAGTTACAAGTGTGCACTCCTTAGGTTGGTACCCTTTAGACTAGCCTTGCATTTGGGACAATGGCAGTAGAATAGATGTTGCACGCTTGGGTGACAAATACTATAGTGATGTTAGAAAGGGCACTCGTGATAACAAATGAGGTCGACAAGCCTACGGTTAGCACTTTGAAGAGTCTCGGCATCAACATGGCTGCACTCCCGTGGGAGACCTTATACATTCTACAGGATGGGATAATTGTAGAACTTCAGGCTAGGGAGAGCCACACATTGCAAGTCCTCAGCGAGCAGAAAATCAACATGGAACAGTTGAGCTTACAACGCGACGAAGTGGTGTCACAAAATCGACAGCTGGTACAAGTACTAGATGAAGCTTTTCAAAGCATCCCTAAGCTGGTCATTCCAGCAGACACACCAGTAGAGGCATGGATCCATAGGTTAGCAGTAGGGGTGCATGAGGCGTAGGAGGAAATGACAAAGGTTCAGCTGGAGTTTAACCTTCAGATCGTCGAGCTG